>CP126897.1:92310493-93510493 GCA_030440675.1 Furcifer pardalis
TCCACTTTATCCCTCAGCTGTCAACAAATTACAAAGACTCTCACTCTTGCAGTTCCCATGCACTCAAAAACACTTCTGGAATCTCACAATTTTTAGGATACATGAAGGACTGCAGTAGAAGTGAAAGGGGAATAACCTTACAACTCCATTACTGGTGGGTGCTGAAGTACAATCACTTGACTGTGACTACTGAAAGAGGATAAAGAAGATCCGACCCAGAACAAAGTATTTGTTAATTTTTTCTACAGTGAATCTGAAGTTAGAGGTTAGTAAGATGTCTTTCTTTTATTGATAAGGACAATACATGTGATTCCCACATTAAGAATAGTGGGGAAAGGGACCAAACACAAAAAATCATTAGTGTGATAACACTTAGGAAAATGTGCAGAGTCCAGGATCTTGTATTTCAAAAACAATACTGAGATGGGAAAAGGTATAGAAAGAAACTACCACTAGATGGCTCCTTTGCACAAAGTTTGTGTAATAACACCTAGCATTTTTACATAGTAAAGGTAAGTTTCCCTTGCTAGAAAGCCAGTTGTATCTGACTCTAGGGTTCAGTGCTCATCTCTGTTTCAAAGCCGAAGAGCCAGCACTGCCTGCTTCTTTCAGACGTTTCCGTGGTCATGTGGCAGGTATGACTAGACACCGGAGTGCAAGGAATGCTGTTACCTTCACACCAAAGTGGTCCCTATTTATCTACTTGCAATTTCTTGCTTTTGAATGCTAGGCTGGCAGGAGCTGGGACAAAGACAGCAGCTCATTCCATCCTGCAGTACTCAGGAATTGAACTGATGACCTTCCGCCTCCCACTCAGCGTCTTAGCCACCTGAGCCACTGCAGAAAATTGTGTGATGCTATCCGCTATGGACAGCTCTTTGGCTATAAATGGAGATAAGTGCTGAAATCTAGAGTTGGATACGACAAGCTTTCAAGGAAGGGTGACCTTTACATATATATTTGTTTATACTTATATTGGTGAACAAAAAACAAAGTCTTTAAGCAAAATATTTCAGCTTCTGCCTTCTTCACTATAATAATTTTGTGTCAGAAATTATTCTGGGTTGCAAGGATTTTTGCTGGAGAATCTCCACTCAGGGGACACCCAAATGAGGCTCCTTTCATGACTCCAAGATCTTTTCCCACTAAGATGGTTCCTATTTAAGGTAAAGATTTCCCTTGATCGAAACCCAGTCATATCCAACTCTAGGGTTCAGTGTTCATCTCTGTTTCAAAGCCGAAGAGCCAGCACCGTCTGCTTCTGCAGACATTTCCGTGGTCATGTGGCAGGCATGACTAGACACCAGAGCGCACAGAACGCTATTACCTTCACACCAAATTGGTCCCTGTTTATCTGCTTGCAATTTATTGCTTTCGAACTGTTAAGTTGGCAGGACCTGGGACAGAGACAGGTGCTCAATCTGATGTGCAGTACCCAGGTCTCGAACTGCCAACTTGCCGGCCTTCCAGCTAACAAGGTGAGTTTCTTAACCACTGAGCCACTGCTTTACTAAGATAAGAACATGTAAAGTTATATTTAAAAAGTATGTAAATATGCACACAGACATATACAGACACGGCCTAGATCCAGACGTGTCTTGTCTATGTAAAAATGCACTTCACCTTATGCAAGTCAGTCCCATCACTTGGATTCCAGAAAATACCTTGATTCTCACAACTATGGGGTACAGGATAAAAAGCAGGCAGAGGAAGCAAGGAAAGTCTTGTACAAGACTTCTATCTACGTATGCCTGGATACAATACATCATAAATTCATATCATACTTTTCCACACAATTATATATATGAAACAAATGTACACATTTATTATAAAACACTTCACTAAAACACTCAAATGTCAATATTTAAGGCACATTTCCTAAGATTCCCATAGATGTATGTGTCTAAGGAAGTGATGATGGATTTTATGTTATTTAACAAATATACAAGAATTAAAAGAGAAAACATACCAATTTTACTTTCTTTGTCTCCATCCTGCAAAGGAAAATCATAAAAATCCAAAGTCATTGTATATCAACAAAAGGTCTCTTTCAAAGGATTCACAGCCACATTTTTCAAAAAAAAATTAAGTCTATTGTCCAACTACTTAGAATGCAATGATGTGATTACATTCATAAGGTCTGTTGAAACTTTTGATATTTTTTTTAAATAATTAAACAAACTTTCCTAAAGAACCTACACAAATTTCTGTATATTAGACTAAAAAGTCAGCAATGGAAGGATATCATTCTGTTAGTGCAGAGTTTTGTGCTGAAGTACATAATTCACAAATATTAAAGTATAGAAGTTGCAAGAAATTTGATTTGTTTTAATTCTACTCAGTATTATCTACAACAGGGGTTCCCAACCTGCGGCCGGTGGGATGGATGCAGCCTGCAGTGCCCTTTCATATGGTCCACCATGACCTCCACTGCACCTGGAAGTGCCATGTTTGGTTCCTTTTTAATGTACAGGCTGTCCTCATCATGCAGGCAGGCCAAAGCTGTCTGAGGAAGTGTGAACCGGCCCTTGTCTTTAAAAGGTTGGGAAATCCTGACAGCAATTCTCAAGACTCTCAGATAGGAGTGTTTTTCTCCCCTATCTGGAGATGTTAGAGACTGAACATGGAGATTGCTGCTAATTATTATTTAGTTGTGAATCCAATGCTAAGAAGGATTTGCAAGACAAAAACGTTATTGCTATAGGACCAGAAAAATATTCTTCATTACAGCTCACTTGTATCTGTACATCCAAGACATTACTTTCTAAATTTTGATTATTTATTTCACTCACCTTGAAAGAAGAGTGAGCAACAGGCTCCGGGGGGTAAACAATGAAATGTCGTAAGGTAAAGCCAAAGCCCTCTGGTGTTCTTTCTACAAGTATATTAGTGGCACTAGGCCAACCAAAAGATCCATCATCTGAGGAGGATACAGCTTCACCTTTCTCCTTCCCATCTTGTCCTTTGGGGCACTACAAAGAAGGGGGAAAGACCAATTCAATCTCTGTGTTTAATTTCATGATTTTGACAATACTTTTAAAAGAGGAATTGGTTTTAAATTTTATAAATGCAGACTAATCTAGCAAAAAAGATTCTTGTAATCTGCATCTCTTTGCTTCTATTGACCAGTAAAACAGTTCATGGGTTACAAATAAGTCTTGTTAGATATGTAGGAATCTGCCTTATACCAGTCAGACTTATTTGTCCATTTAGTCCAGTATTGTTAGTAAAGAGATTTTCAATGCTGGGGGGGGGGGGGGGGAGAGAGAGAGAGACAGAGGAATCCTTACAACATAGAGCAGAGGTGCCCAAACTTTTCGGGCCACAGGCCGATCACATGGTTCAAGGAACCAGTCAGTAAGGCCCAGATGCGGCCCCTGACGCCAATTCATCCAGCCCATGAAGCCCTCGTCGCTCCTGGAAGCAGAAGTAAAACACGCCTGTACAGGTGCGTTTTACTTCCAGGAGCGACGAGGGCTCCACAGGCCGGATGAATTGGCCTCAGGGGCTGCATCTGGCTCCCAGGCCGTAGTTTGGGCACCCCTGATATAGAGAAACAGCCTATAGTGGGGTTTTGCAACCTTGGGCTCCCAGGTGTTCTTGCACCTCAGTTCCTATTTAAACTCCGCCTTTTTGGTGCAAGCACCACTCAGGGCAGCTTACAATGTAGATATGTCCAGTTCACACTGCTCTGTGGGGGTTCTAAATCCTTAAAAACAATTTAGAACTATCAGCTTTTCCTATCTAGAACAATAACTTACAATTGGACTTCAGTTGTAATAGGAAGGAACAAACCAGATCCAGAGGAGCTGTGGTACCAAATGCCATTGAAAACCTATCTAGCTCCCACTATCACGAGCAATAATGAAGCCATGCCTGGAACAAGTCCCATTAGTTTGGAAACACTTAACTTCACAACCTTGGGCACGGAAGCCACATCCTCAGAGCCCAAATCCCTCCGGAACCAAACACTTCAAAACCTACAATCTACATATCCATGTAAGCCCAGTAAGAAGTATGTCGAGAACCCACAGCATAAATGCCTAGCGCCAGACTACAGACCTCCCTATTTGCTTTTCAAGGAAGATACCATGGCCTAGCAGGCGGCTGAGAACATCACCCCCTTCTCCGGGCCCACAACAACGGCCGGAGAGGAGTTAGTCTGTGTTCTGCTTTGTTGTTTTTTCGTTGTTGTATTTTATAATTTTTACTGAACTGCTGGTGTTTTGACTGTAAGCTGCCCTGAGTCGCCTCGGTGAGTGGGAGGCAATATAAATATGAATAAATAAATAAATAAATAAAAGACACAGATACACAACTAGACCTTGAGGTGTAAAATGCTTTGGTCAAATTGCTATGTAGAATTTTGTGCCAGAAATTATTCTGGGTTGAAAGGATTTTTGCTGGAGCAATTTTGCTTAGGGGACACCAAAATAGGCTCCTTTCATGTCCCCAAGAGCTGGGACAGAGACAGGCTCTTAATCTATCATGCAATACCCGGGTCTTGAACTGCTGACTTGCCGGCCTTCCAGCTAAAAAGGCGAGCTGCAGGCCCTGGTCAAATTGCTGAAATTATAGAAGCCAACTGTTTATTTGGAACTCTCCAAGGTACTACATCTGTTAGCTTATGTTGTATTGATGTGCTCTATGAGTTTCTAGCAAAGGTCAAGATATGACCTTTATGCACTCCTTCTGAGTTTATAGAATGGGACTGTATGTAATCTCATTATATTAAATTTATTATTCATCTTTATAATGTATATGCCACCTTTCTCTCCATAGGATTCTCAAGGTGGCTCATAAAAACTAAAACTATTAATCACTTTTAAAAAATAATTCATCAATGTCACATTACAAACAATTAAACACACATAAAGATTAAAACCAAGATTAAAAATATTTTTTTAAAAAATACTTAAAATCTTTAATCATTCCTGGGACACTTACCACTAAAAAGGCATACAGTAATATGTAATAAATTCCACATGCTATTAGAGACAAAGCCAGCTTTTATAGTTCCTTTTTAAAAGTTTATACTGGATTAAAGGTGTCTGAAAGACAACAGTCATAAAAACTGGTTCCCCCCCCCCGCCCCATCTTCCATTCCAGATGTAACTCAATGCAGTTAATATTATGGGAAATCAGCTTTGAACTAGTTAAAACTTCTAAGCATTTTTCAAGGTATTCCTATGTTAATCATACTCAGAAGAATTCAGTCTAATATAAGGCATGAATGACTAGCCCACTAGGTTAATAAAATGTTATTAACTGCTTTGAGTTACATCAAGCCATGTTGATAACTGTGTACTGTACTTCAAAACTGCAAATCTGCATAATAAGGGGGAGTACTACCTCATTACAAACAGGATATATACCTAACCCTGGATCAATTTATCCTGGAAGTATTTTTGTTGTTACTGGGATCCAATTTAGGGTACAATCCCCAATATACTAAATTATTCAGTATGGACTTCAGTTTAAAAATGTGTAAGACATAACATTTTCCTACGAACCAGGAAACAAATCTGTAATGATGCTCATCTCATGAATTTTCAAGAACCATCTGAACAGCAATACAGTATTTACATCTTTATCTCTAATTTAGTTTTTACAACCTCTTTCAAGGATAAAATTGACTCCTTTGGGAAAAGAAAATATCACCCCCTCCAAAAATCTATACTATCATTTTCTATACCCAAGTATCACCTTTAAGACATACTATTCCCAAACAATTTAGGAAAAGGTAAAAACTGAGGCATGCAAACTGGATCATGAAAAATAAAATGAGAAATACTCTTTATTTTCATTGAAATCTGTGTGTTAACATTTAAGCTGATTTCAATTACAGAAGATAATACTTTATTTGCAGGGCTGAATAATCACATAGATTACATAATAAAATATAATATACCTACTTTTCAGTTTCCTAAGGGTTTTTTGAAAAGAGTTTAAGTTCACTTAACTCACAACCACTTTTTTAACAAGTGCACATGCAAAAAGGAAGGATGTATTTCTTGGATTTTTCATTCTGTCAGACATTCACAACATACAAAAATTAAACAAATATTTCATACCAATTGAGATATATCCCATAGCATCTCTGCTTGAACTGCCATCATTGGTGTCGATACCAGTTATAAAGATACTAACACTGCTTCTCTCAAAAAAAAAAATCAGATCTATTGTTTATCTATCAGCAAATGTCAACAGAAATCATTACTCATTCAAGATTCAGAGTAAGCTCTAATAAACTGGAAAGAAACTGTCTTCATAGCAATTCATCAGGTCTGTTAACCACCCAAGATCCCATTTGGAGAAGGAAGGTTAAAAATATCCCAATTCCTACTAAAGCTGTACAGAATACAAAGGTAGAAAAAACAGAAAAGGATGAAAGGAGCAAAATAAAATAAAAGAGTCTGCATAAGGAGAAGACTGATTTGTGCAGACAAGAATGAGTTGCTGGAACAGAGTTCTTGCATGCTTGCACTTGTGAACTGAACCAAAAACAATAACCATGTCAAAGTTATTCATGAATCAATGTGTCATTTCCTAAAGGTATTCTCCCTTCAGAATGATGCTGTATTTGCTTTCTTCTGAATAAAGCAATGTAGGTACACAATAAAACAATGCCATCAGAAAGATTATTTCAGAAAGCATCTCTTAAATTTCATTAGTTTTAAGTTTTTAAAATGTGGTAAACATCTCCCAACTAAACCCCCCCCCCCCAATTTGTTATAATCCTATCCATTTTTTTAAATTTGGTCAGGTTAAAATATTCAGCTGCATATTGCATTGAGTTATTTATTTCTGAATTAATCTGAAGGTTAACGAGATCCCATGTTCATTTAGATCAGTATTCAGCAAATTGGATGCCAAACAAGCTTAATCTGGAATAAACTCTAGCTCACTGACAAAGAAGAGGAAATATATCCTTCTTAAATCATTGTGTACTATAAATTAAGTTTTATCAATTATCAGGATTTCTTCCTTTCTTTTTACCCCATATCAAAATTAGCAACATTTGTTTTCACTCAAATTTCCATGTGTGAATTGTTTTGTTTCTTTTTTAATTTAGAAAATGTGACAAATTCTCATCAAAATACAGTACCTTACTTTCTCAAAAACTATACAGCATCTCCCTTTATGGTTCTGCCTGGATTTCAAGATCATCAGGAGAGGCTTTTTTCTCAGTCTCACCTCCTTTCACAAGTGTCTTTGGCAAGGACAAAAGAGAAGACCGTCTCTGTCACTACTTCTAGATCATGGGTTCCCAACCTTCTCAAGCCAGGGGGCAGGTCACACTCTCTGTCAGCTCTGAGGGCCAGATGGCCATTTTGCACTGCCTGCATGATGGGGGTTGGGTGGTGGTGGCCATTTTGTTCCAACAGCTTCAAATGAGTGGCCATTTTGTTTCTCAAATGCCCTTGGAGGGGTGGGAGCCCACATGAAATAGTGCCATGGGCCATATATGGCCCGCAGGCCTTAGTTTGGGAACCCCTGTTCTAGATTATGATTTTATAGTTATTTTAAACATGTTTTACTAAAGTCACCCCCATATCTATGGATTCAGTTATGTGCCGAATGAACTGGCATTGGGGGCCACATCTGGCCCCTAGGCCATAGTGACCAGCTTTCTGAACTACATGACCAGCCTGGGGCCTGTACAGTTTGGCCACCCCCTGGTCTAACCCCTGCACATCCTACATTTTAGAACCAAATCTCTCAGGGAGGGAGGGGGAAATCTATGGAGTATGATTGGCACACAGTCAGTTTACCAGTCAAGTGTCAATTGCTTATAGGTCAACTGTTCTCTAACTGGTTAACCACTGTTAAATACTGCTAGATAGTCTATCATTAAATGATGCTGTCAATAACTGCAGAATTGTTGGTACTTTATTTTAATACTATTTTAAAATCATTTAATTTTGTAACTACCAAACAACTGTTCAAAACATTCTTCACATTTAGGTAAAATGTTAAAGATCTTATTCACTATTTTTTTTTTTTAAAAAAAGGTCATTTTATTTCTGTAACCAAGGATTGTGGACTGAATTCTGTTGCTTATTTCAATTAGAGCAAATTGGTTGAATCAATGGAGAAAATTAAGTAGTGTACAGTTGAACAGTAAAATGTGAACTGCTTACTAGTCAACTGATTAACTGCTTAACCACAGTTAAATACTACTAGATCAACTATAATTAAATGATGTTTTTGATAGCTGCAGACCTGGCCCAAGGATCCATTGTTTTTTACAAATGGGCTTCTTTTTGATAGTTGCTGTTATTTTACTTTATTTCTATTTGAAAATCTTTCTAATTACTGTATCTAAATAATGACTGTTTCTCAGGATAAACACCAAATAATTGTTCAACACATTCTTCACATTTATGTAACTCTTACTTAGAATTGTTATAAAATCTAATTCATGATTTTTAAAAGTCATTTTAATACTGTAACCAAGATTTGTGGACAGAATTATGTTGCATTGTGGAGTGGCAGTATCATACCCAATGAGGTTACTTCAATTAGAGCAAATCGGTTGAATCAATGGAGAATATTAAGTATTGCCTAACGAGTCTCATTCATTCAGAAGGTCTACTCTTATTGGGAGTGAAACAGGATATAGCCCTATAATTCCATTCATTATACTTGCCAGATCTTATATCTTATACCTAGCCTAAATGATAAGAACCTTAGCTTTCCATCACTTTGGGGTGAGATAAGGCCAGGATGTCATTTCCATAAGGCTAGATAGACTATAATTAAATGATACTTTTGATAACCACAGCACCTGCATAGGGATTCACTGCTTATAAAAACAGACTTTTTTATAGTTGTTGGTACTTTACTTTATTTCTATTTCAAAATCTTTCTAATTATCTAATTAATGACTATGTTTCTCAGAATAAACACCATATAACTGTTTAACACATTCTTTACATTTATAGAAATCTTGCCTAGAAGTGTTAAAAGAGCTAATTCCATACTTTAAGAAAAGTCATTTTCTCTCTGTAACCAAGGGCTGTGGACTAAATTCTGTTGCTTATTTCAACTAGAGCAAACTGACTGAATCAATGGAAAATATTAAGCATTGACTAACAAATCCCATTCATACAGATAGTCTACACTAGTTGTGACTGAAAACAAGATACAGTATAGTCCTATAATTCCACTCATCATACTTACCATATCTTACACCTAGCCTAATTTGATTAAGAGCCTTAGCTTTTTATGACTTTGGAGTGAGATAAGGTCAGGATGTCATTTCCATAAGGCTACTATGTTTCCCAGGTGCTGGAAAGAGCTCAGAAAAGACAGAGAAACAAAGTTTGAGCTAAACTGGAAGAAGTGGACTCAATTTGACACTGAAAAGCAATAGTTAGGGGATTGAGAGTGAAAGGAGGGACATTTAAAAAAACAAAAAGAGGGTTAAAGAAAAAATAAGAAAGATTGATAAAGGGTTTAGAGAAGTATATTGATAAAAGAAGGGGGATTGAATGAGATATTAGCTTAAAAGAATTTCAAGAAATAGAAATTGAAAATGTTCAGAGAAATTTTACTTTATCTAAAAAGAGAATATTTTAAGTATAGTAATAAAAATTCAAAGATGCAGGAGAGATCATTATATCAAATAAATTCAAGTGACACAGCTGCATTAGTACAAAAATAACAAAAACTCCAGTGGCACTTTAAAAAACTAAAATGTTTCATTCAAGGTAAGATATAAGTGAACTAAGTGTTACCCATTGAGGTGGAATAAACAAAGTGATGGACTAATACAGGGGTCTGCAAACTTGGCTCTCCAGGTGTTCTTGGACTTCAATTCCCAGAAGCCCAAGTCAGCACTTCTGCTGATCAAGGCTTCTGGGAACTGAAGTCCAAGAACAGCTGGAGAGCCAAGTTTGCTGACCACTGGACTAGTACTCAGGAGACTTGAGTTCAAATCCCTGTTCAGCAATGGGAGCTCGTTTCAGAGAGCAGAAGAACTGCTAAACTATACTTTAAAAATCTCGCATTTACAACCTCTATTAGGTTCCTTATATATTGGCTCTAATTTGACAGTACACAATTAGGTGATTTAGTTAAAGTCAATAAATGCGTATGACAAACAATTTAGTCTTTAATGTGCCACAAAATTCTTTTTCATTAATTAGTTTTAAGTAGTGTATTCATAACGTCTACTATCTTTAAAAAAGAATTAAAAGTATAAAAGCTGATTATCCATACCTGGCAGCACAATAAGGACCCCATATCTATATGATGAAAGGTACACAGCCAAATCTCTGTTATCAAACACGAGAGGCTGACTTGGAATCCAGTCTGTCATTTGAAAGAGGCCATCGACCAAAAGAAAAAGGTCAACAGCCTGGCTCTTGGTTTTTCCAAGCAGCTATAACTGGGAAGTATCTACCGTGTAATGGGTATTACACGATAGACCAATTTTGCTCGAGGTAACGGTGAGCATGCAACCTTCAGCCAAGGTGCGCCAGTTATAACTGCCAGAGAAAAGCTATGACAGTTAATCTAACCCCTGCACATCCAACATTCTAGAACCAAATTTCAAAGGAAAGGAGGAGGAAATCTACGGCGTATGATTGGCCCACAGTCAGTGGAATAGTCAAATGTCAACTGCTTACTGGTCACCTGATCTCTAACTGCTTAGCCACAGTAAAATACGGCTAGACTATAATTAATTGATACTTTTAATAACTGCTGAACTGTTGTTACTTTACTTTATTTCTATATTAAAATCTTTTTAACTACAGACTAACTCTGTTTCTCAGAATAACAGCCAAATAACTGTTCAACACATACTTCACATTTATGTAACTCTTACCTAAATATGTTAAAAGAATTAATTCACTATATTTTTTTTATTTAAAAAAAGGTCATTTTATTTCTCTTTGTGTTTTCATGTCAGAGATTACTCTGTGTTGAAAGAATTTTTTCAGAGGATGCCCAAATGAGGCTCCTTTCATTTCTGTAACCAAGGATTGTGGACTCAATTGTGTAGCTTGTTTCAATTAGAGCAAACTGATTGAATCAATGTAGAATATCAAGTCTTGACTAATAAGTGCTATTCATTCAGAGGGTCTACTCTTGTTGGAACTGAAAATCGGATATAACCCTATAATTCCATTCATTATACAGTACTTGCCATATCTTATATCTTATGCCAAGCCTAGTTGATAAGAGCCTTAGCTTTTCATGACTTTGGAGTAAGATAAGGCCAGGATATCATCTCCACAAGGCTACTGTGTTTCCCAGGTACTTCAAACAGCCCAGAAAAGACAGAATGACAGGCAATGTGTGAGCTTTTCTTTTATAGTTGCAACAGGAAGATATTTTACCAGAATTTGCACAGTGCTCCCAGAATTTGCACAGTCCCTTACATCCTCTCCAGATTTAATCTACGAAAAGCTGAGAAGTGCCTACAACTATTTTAGGTTCATCTACTTAAGTCACCCATTATTCGTAGATTACTGATCTCACATAACCTCACTGCTTTATTATGGGGCTGTGGTGGCTCAGTGGTTAAGAAGCTCGCATTGTTAGCTGGAAGGTTGGCAAGTGAGCAGTTCGAGACCCAGGTACTCCATGATGCACTGAACACCCAGCTCTGTCCCAGCTCTTGGGGACATGAAAGGAGCCTCATTTGGGCATTCCCTGAGCAGAGTTTCTTCTGCAAAAATCCTTTCAACCCAGAATAATTTCTGACACAAAATTATTATTATTATACTGCACTGCTTTATTGATAAAGCACTTTAAAGTGTTTTTATTATTTGCATTAAGCATCAAGACTCTTGATTTAAAATGCTCTAAAATACTTGACAACTGTACAACAGAACGACTGATCACTCTATGGACAGTAATTTCTTTATGGTGTCATTTGTATGCAAGTGCAACAAAAATGTGATGTTTTTCCTGCTTAGATTATACTGTATTTCCATAGGAGATAGCCATATGACTGCTTTTTTTTTAGTTTAAAAAAGAGCAGGAAACAGGTTTCCTTTTTTCTCCCAGACCTATCCCATTTAAATATGGCTCCAAATCAAATTTGAGTAGCTTTATTTCAGTGACCCGTTAAATCAGGTAGGGATCACATTTTAAAAGTATTCACATATCTACAGGCAAGGAACTTCAAAATAAACTAGATTAGCTTGAGAGCTTAGTACAATGGTGGTCAACCTTGGTACCCCAGGTGTTCTTAAACTTCAGTTTCCAGAAGCCCAAGTCAGTAAACCTGCTGATGAAGGCTTCTGAGAATTGAAGTCTACGAACACCTGGGGTACCAAGGTTGGTCATGCCTGGCTTAGAAGAAGCCCAAAAGAACAAAGTATTGCAAAAGTTTATAGAACTTAGATTAATTTCCAAAGCCCATTTTTTGTTGTTCAGTCGCACAGTCGATTCCGACCCTCTGCGACCCCATGGACCATTGCCCGCCAGGCACTCCTGTTCTCCACCATCCCCCTCAAATCGCTGAGCTCTGTGCCCATTGTCTCCACAATACCATCTAACCATCTCATTTTTGGCCACCCCCTTTTTCTTTTGCCCTCCACCTTTCCCAGCATCAAGGCTTTCTCAAGTGAATCCTCTCTTCTCATTTGATGTCCAAAGTACCTTCGCTTCATCTTTACAATTTGACTTTCTAAGGAGCATTCTGGGTTGATTTCTTCTAAGATTGACCTATTTGTTCTCCTTGCTGTCCAGGGGACTCTCAAAACTCTCCTCCAACACCACATCTCAAAGGCATCTATTCTTCTGCGCTCATCTTTCCTAATGGTCCAGCTCTCACAACCATACATTGCCACAGGGAATACCATTGCTTTGACAATACGAATTTTTGTTTTCAATATGATGTCTCTACTTTTCATTATGCTCCCCAGGTTTCTCATTGCTTGCCTCCCAAGCAATCCCATTTAGACAACTGTAAATTCATTCTCAATTGATTTCTTTATTCAGAAAATAACACTGGGAGTTGTAGTTCATTTATACAGTATATCAAATTTTATTTCATTCCAAATGCTATTTTCAATTGGCATTAATCTGTTACTGAAAAAACAACCAGGAGATTGACTAATGACAGAAAAGGTACTTTTAAAAGTACAGTACCACTCAAACCTTGGGTATTAACCAACATAATTGCAAAGAATTGACAGTAAGAAAGGCCAGCTGCGCTGATTTCCTTTCTAATTCTGAGCTTGTTTTAAAGTGACAATTCTTGTATTTGATACATTGGCTTATCTCAGCATAGCTTAGGGCCAAGCAGGCCAAGGATGCAGATTGTCTGGAGTGATTATATTTTTGTTATCAAGAAACATAAAAGTAACCATTAATGTTCACTGCACATACTCCTTTTCCCCTACTAGAATAATTGTCTGGCAATTGAAGAACAAATACTGTATTTAAACCATGACTTCCTTTAACCCTGTTGTCTTACACAAGCAACACCTGCTTTGACTACAAAAAGAATGGTAACCCACAGTACGCTCCAGTGTCTAGTCATGCCTGCCACATGACCACAGAAATATCTGCAGAAACAGACAGCGCTGGCTCTTCAGCTTTGAAACAGAGATGAGCACTGAGAACCCTAGTCACATATGACTGAATTTCAAACAAGGGAAACCTTTACCTTTACAGTACCTACTATAAAGTAAATGCTAGCTTCACAAACACACAATTACTTCACATAATGCCAGTGAATAGTGTGTATTCACAATGTGTGGTTATAATTAAGGGATTTCAACCTATGTTAGGGCTAATAAGCACTTTGTTAGGATTGTAAGTACCAGCAATAAAAGGTTATAACTGGTTTTTTATGATGTGGTATCAGATTACAAAAACAGTGATGGCTGTTTAAATAACTAAAATTATTACACTGTTACAATAAAACAGAGTATTAAAAACTTTCTTGAACATGATTAAAAGGGAAATTGTTGGAACTATCATTAGAGAATTCAATTTAACCAAACTGAAGAGAAGATGCCAGAGATACTACTGACACAAGATTGGTGAATTTCATGAAAATTACTATAATAATGCGAATTTGGAAAAATATAATTGACAATAATAAACTAATCTATTGGGAGTAAATACCACTATGACAACAAATAGACAGTGTCTAGTACAAGGGTTCTCAACCTACAGCTTGGGGAATGGATGTGGCCCACAACAACATTTCATGTGTCTCCCAGCCTCCACCACATCCAGAACTGTCATGTGTGACAGGCAGGGCAAAATAGCCATCCAGCCTACAAAGCTCTCTGAGGGAGCATGACCCGGCCCTTGGCTTCAAAAGGTTGAGAATACTTGGTCTAGTACAGTGTTTCCCAAATGCTGGTTTTTGGACTTCAATCCCAGAAGCCTAAGTCCTTTCCCCAAAGCACTGATCAGCCAATGTACTGACTGAGGCTTCTGGGAATTGAAGTCCACCTGTGGGCTGTGTATCCCTTGTTGGGAACCACTGGTCTAGTATATTCATGGGCCACAACCCCCAAAAGTGTTTTTAACTGGAGGGTAGCAAGTTTACATGGTTGCTACATTCACAGAACAAGTCACCAACTTTACAAATGGAAAAGCTACTGTGAATTGCTGAGATCTTTCTAATGCAGAATATGGCTGCATAAAAAAATAAAGTGACAGGAGATCTACAGGTATAGCAAAATTCCTAACCTTTTTGCTCACACCCCTAGAACAGCTGAGTGGGCTGGACCACACACCCCAGAAGTAGATGCATTTACTGCTGACGTAAATGTGCCCACTTCTGTGGTTTATGTCAGCTGCAGGCACGCATGCGTGGGCGCATTTTACGGCTGACATAAACATGCCTGCTTCTAGTTCCAGGTGTAGGGGAGATGGTGATGGGCCGGGTGGAATGGGATTAGGGGCCAGCTCACAGGCCATAGGTTGAGAACCCCTGTGCTAAATCTCATTAAAATTAAAGATGATTACTAAACTAAGTATGATTTAAAATGTACATAATAGGGGATTTTTTTAAAAAAGAAAATAACAATGCAAACTGAGGCCAATCTTTTAAAAAATGAAGTCCCACTAAGTCTGATGGGACTTACCGTTCAGATAATAGCAATCTTGCATGCACCAACACTGAGTATCAGTGAGAGAGCTTTGCAATCATTTACAAACATTCTTTGCCACTAATTTGATTTGTAAAGTTCTTTACCTGTCCTAGTATTTGAGGCAAGCCAACAACCCCTCTTCCTATTTACATCTGTTTCCATTGTGTTGTTGGTAGCTCTTCTTTCTATGAGTTTCCTCCAAGCAACAAGCAAGCAGAATTCTCTGCATGCTGGAGACTTCCTTTTTCCCCTTTGACTATTACCACAGATGGTAACTGTACATTAAAATAGCTTTTTTTTCTACTTTAAATGCTTCTAGAGTGATTTTATCATACAAAGTGCAAGTTTGTATAGGGAAAAAACAAAACAAAATTGCAGGGGCTAATGAGACTGGGCCGATTGCTCCATGTTTTTCAGTGTTGTTTTTTCTATCTCACACTCTGTTAACTAAGAAGAATAACCAAAATCAAAACATGTTCCCCACTACAGTATTTACTATCATTTCGTTGTACACAAAGTTGCACTGTGTGGTAGGGGTTGGGAGTTCCTAATGGAAACCATGATGAAGACTTTCCAGTTGGATGAACATAAAACATTTGTTCTACCATGTGAGCACTTCCGGCTACATTCTAACCATGCTGCTTCTAAAAGGTGCAATCTGGAAGGAAGTATGTTTATCTTCCTTTGTATATCATGGTGTCAATATTTCCACAAGGTTCACATCTTCAGGGTAACACACTTATTGTTTACATGGATGGATCTCTTCATTTTTTGCAAAACTATATGTAGAATAGACTGAATCCATGATGGCAAACCTTGGCACTCCAGGTGTTC
Organism: Furcifer pardalis; assembly: GCA_030440675.1. Lineage (NCBI taxonomy): Eukaryota > Metazoa > Chordata > Lepidosauria > Squamata > Chamaeleonidae > Furcifer > Furcifer pardalis. The sequence goes on from CP126897.1 coordinate 92,326,405, forward strand.
TTGGACTTCAACTCCCAGAAACCCAAGTCTCTGAATCCACATAAATTCATGTGGATTCAGAGACTTGGGCTTCTGGGAATTGAAGTCCAAGAACACTTGGAGTGTCAAGGTTCACCATCACGGGCCTAAATAGTGAACTACAGATATACTCTAGAGGTACATGGGAAAATAAGGTAAGGGATATGTGAGAATTGTTTGGTTCATATTTTAATAAAACATGCCAAAATCTGCAAATTTGTTCATACATACCAGGAGTTCTCAACCTTTTAAAGCTGGGGGCCAGGTCACACTCCCTCAGACAGCTTCGGGGGACGGATTACCATTTTGCCCTTCCTCCACCACATCGCACTTCCTGGTATGGTGGAGGCAGTGGGGGGCCACGTGAAATGGTTCCATGGGCCACATCCGGCTTGTGGGCCGCAGGTTGAGAATCCCTGGTGTACATGTTCATCTGCTAAGTAAGCCAAAGTAAACTTGGTGAATTTATTTCCTAGCAAGTTTATTTCTCATCAGTCTCAAGCCAGTATTGATGAAGCTGCTGCCCTCTATCAAGATGGATTCAAGTGGGATTTAATCCACTTTTAGACCATCATCCTTCCCTGTGGACTTCGGCATCTAAGGCAGTGAGTCCTCAGGTGGTCAAGTTAGTTAACCGCTGCCTGACATTCACTGTTGAGTTGCTGGTAGTATGTCTACTCTATTACCGTAACATGATAACTTGGCCAGAAAGTCACACAAGAACATACAATTGCAAAAACACAGAGATGACCACTTTGTTTTTTTCATGTCCTTCATTATTATCCCATTTGCTATTAACCTATCATTTACTTTTTAACTGCAGAGTCACGTCTACTAATTCGCCCAGAAGCAGAAGGAAAGTAATATGTACCCAAGTCAGATTTTTTGAACTCACCTTCTCTTGGTTGGGGCAACAAAACCACTTATCTTGACTATGTTAATTTGGCAATGGTTTGAAATGTAATGTACAGTTGTACCTTGATTAAAGAGCATAATGTGTTTCACAGGATTGCTCTTTAAGCGAGTTTGCTCTTTAAGCAAAACACCATTGTAAGTGACCAACTGTGACTTCTGCTGGTGGGGATTGCGAACCCCAATTTATTTGTTAAGCGAGTTTTTGGTTGTTTTATTCGTTAAGCGAAGCAAATATTCAGAGAAAATTCTGCTCTTTAAGCGAGTTACTCTTTAAGCGAGGTGCTCTTTATGCGAGGTTTGACTGTACTATACTCCAGAAACAGCTACTCTTTGAGCTATGTCAAACTTTTACATCCAAACACCTAAAAGATTAAGTGTTTTGGTTACAAAAATAAGTAAGAGTATAATGTAAATGATATGACATGACTTTTTAAAATAGAAAATAGCTACAGTAAAATCTTGCATAAAGAGCGCCTCGCTTAGAGACTGACTCGCTTAATGAGCAGAATTTTCTCTGGTTACCTCGCTTAACAACTAAAACCAACCAAAAACTCACTTAACAACTAAATTGGGGTTCGCAATCTCCCCTACCAGAAATCACAATTGGTCACTTTCAATGGTGTTTTGCTTAAAGAGCAAACTCACTTAAAGAGCAATCCTGTGGAACACATTATGCTCTTTAAGCGTGGTACCACTGTATATAGCAACAAATATAGCTTTATGCATATGCATTCCTCTAGGTCAATTTGTTCTTTCAGTATCTCATTATTCTTGAAATAAATTGCCTCTTACATTGCTGCATTCTCTCCTGCAAATCTCATCTGTTAAAAAATTTCCAAGGGCAATTCTTCAACTAAACCAAAGCAATCATTAAAAGTTAGGTAATTACAACAGAACCCCTTGCCCCCCCATACATGATTACATTTTTACTAAAAAATAATGGTATATAACAGAGGATAGGATGAAAGAGGAAGGGGAAGTGACAGAGTTCAGCTTGTGCATTTGCATAATAACATTTCCTTCTTTGATTATAAACAACTAAATTCATCAGACAAACCTGAACATCCCAAGCGCAATACAGGTTACATATCAAACTCCAGTTGTGGTTCACTATGTAGTTTGAAACGCTGAACTGGGCCATGACTGCTTATAGCGCATACTGCATCTGTCTTCTGACTCAGCTTTTGTCTCTGTAGTACTCTGTTCAGTACAGTCAGCTATGCAGTGAAAAGATGCTGGAAAGAGTTCCTCTCCCTCCCTCCCTCTTCATTGCACATATGTCAAGTCAGCAAAACAGCAAACGTAGAGTGAACTTAACATCCAGGCTATTAGTGTCAAATTTTTATTCATAAGAAAAGGAGAGAAGGAAATCCCTGAACATTTGGCGATTACCCATTACAGTGAGGCTAAGACTGCTCAATGCCCTTTCCCACAAATTTAGGAACAAGTCAAAATAGGGTGCAACTACAAGGCTGCAGACTTTTTCCGTTTTATTTCAGAAGTAACTTCCACTGAAGTTAAACATGCTGAAATTCATACAGTGCAAGCATTTGTAATTAAATCAGCTACAGAGTAGATTTGCACATTCTAAGTGCTTAAAACATCAAGGCCAGTTGTTTTTAAAGTAGCAAATGTTTAACCTACTACATCAGTGTTTCCCAAACTTCGGTTTTTGGACTTCAATTCCCAGAAGTCTAAGTCAATTCCCCAAAGCACTGATCAGTCAATGTACTGACTTAGGCTTCTGGGAGTTGAAGTCCAAGATCCAGCATTTGGGAAACACTGTACTACATCATTAGATCCACTTCCTCCATTCTGATGGCATAAAGAAGCTAGTGGATGACAGACTGACACACGTATGCACATTTTAATTCTGATACATGATGACTGCATATACAACTATATTTTTCCATATGTGTCTTCCCAACCCTTAAGATCTGCAAACATGGACCTTCCCTCAGTCCCATTACTTTCTCTGTGGTTGCTCCCAGGCTGTGGAATGCTCTCCTTCAGGAGGCTAGGTTAGCCCAGAATTCCTTAAACTTCAGGTGTTCCTGGACTTCAATTACCAGAAGCCCAAGTCACCACACCTGCTGATTACAGCTTCTGTGAATGGAAGTCCAAGAACATCTGGAGAGCTAAGTTTGAGGTACCTTTGGTTAGCTAATGCCTTTTTATCTTTCTGACAATAATTAGAAGACCCCTCTCTTCAAGCATGTTTTTAATAACTATGAGTCCCTGGATGCTGCAGTTTTCCTTTTAAAATTTCAAAATGTTTTATAGAGAGAGTGGGAAATATCCCAGATGGGCAGTATAAAAATGTAATAAATAAAATAAAACTATCATCATCATTGTTAGATTCATAGTCAAATACTGGTATAAAATTAACAGTTCAAGATCTAACCAAGGACCTAAGAATTGGTAAGGAAACATATAAATATATAGGCAGTTCGTAGTAAAGTTGTTTTTTGTAAAGTTAAAATGTTTAGGTCCAATAAATTCAAAATTTCTAAATATCTAGGAAGTCCTTTAGGTATTACTCCAAAGGCTCTGATCACTATGGGTACAACAGATTTCTTCCTCCATAAACACTCAGCTTCAATTTGCAAACTGCAATATTTTGTCATTTTCTCCAGTTGTTTGTTCTCAATAAGTGCATCTCCTGGTATAGCAATGTCAATCAACCAGGCCTTCTTCCTTTCCACATCAGTTATATCAGGTGTTTTGTGAGTCAAATGTCTTATCTGTTTGAATTTTAAAGTCCCACAGGATCTTTACTATCGCATTTTCTAAAACTCCTGCTCTTAACCATGCCCATGTCAGCTTTTGGTCACCCTTTACTTCTATGTTTTTCAAGTACAGTAACACCTTGGATAACGCTAAAACTTGGTTCCATAAGTCTTGGTGTTATCTGATTTTTAATGTTATCCAATCCATGCATCGGATAATGTTAAAATCCTATGGGATGAATCACATAATGTTAAAACTCCATAAAGATGCATTGTAACCCGCAAAGGCTTTAACGAACGTTATCCGATACATCCCATAGGATTTTAACGTTATGCGATGCAATTTTTTTCCAGATTGCTTAACGTTATGTGGCTTTAGCATTATCTGATGCAACCGTTATCCAAGGTATTACTGTACTGTACTGTATTAACCATGCATAGGCCAGGAAAGGACTGATTTTTCCGGTTTGCGGTATGCCTTTTATTGTTGTTGTTAAATTGTCTTTAATCTGTATTGTGCCCACAGATGTTATGTATTTTATTTTATAATGTTTTGTTTTATTGTTTGATTTATTGTGTTATTTTGTTAATTCTATGTGTGCCTCCCAGAGTGGGAAATATCCCAGATGGGCAGTATAAAAATCTTCTTCTGTGTCTAGGCCAGAAGTGAAACTGTCAAAATGATGCCATCTTTCAGGAGTTCATTCTGTAGTTCCTTTTGCCTGATCTAGCATGAGAAAGATTAGCTCGCACAAGGTGGCCATTGCCCGGGGTATGTCCAATTGTGGTTCAAAAGTACCACAACCTTCAAGGAGGATCTTTCTGTGTAAAAATGCAATAAATTAATAGTTTTTACTGTCCTTTTAGTATTGTTTTGATACTGTGAACCACCTTGGGTTCCCATAGCCACCAACATAACATAACACGACAACATAAATGACAATAAAATACCAATGAGACAGTGGTGCATTGGTGACATCCTGAAATTAATTACAACAAGTTAAGTTTTAAAGCTGGCACAGTTCTGTGGGTAGAGCACCTGACAGTAAAGCCAGAGATCAGGAGCCTTGACCCCTACTATGCCTCCTATGGAGTGGCCAGACAAAATTAGGGAGGTGGTTTGTGGTTGACAGGGGTGCAATGCCTGTTTTCTCAGTGACCTTGGGCAAGATGTGCAATATTAGAAAGTCACTAGAAGATGACACTGATTAAATACCTTGTCAGTACTTTTCGTTTTTAATAGTTTGTATCATATATATACCACCTTTCTCCAAGTGAAAGTAGGTTATTGTTTATTTGCATTTGGATGGGGTTGTTAGATAGTAGAGTACCATTTTAACTGGACGCAGATACCTTGCCTGCTTGTTTGTTAAGGCAGCAATATTAATTATGTATACAGTATTGTCAAACCATCTTAATAATCAGAAGAGGGATGCTAAAGCCCAAGTACTGTACTATGTTCTCGCTTTAAAAATGGTATAGAACTCATTCAGCTTTTTCTTCTTAGAGATTGGGAGGAGGGGACTTAATTTGGTCTGTGGAACAAATAAACTACACAACCAAAAGCTCCCAGCCATCCTCCTCTCTATGTTTTTTGTGTTAAAGCAAATTTTGTTGAATAAATATTTTTACGATCTGATGGAGGCTACTTTTTTAAAAAAAATATTATTATTATTTAATTTTTTAATACTCTCTGAGTCTTGAAGAAGGGGAAGGAGAATAATAGTGCTTCAAGCCTCTGCAAACTATAGACAAAGACAACCCAATTTTAAAACTTAATAACTTCCCTCAACTTTTGGCAGACAAATTGGTCATGACCTGGCTATTCCTGGCACACACTCAACCATTATTTATTACCTACAAAACAAAGCTAATTGCTTTTTCATTTAGGAATGAGAAACTCATGCTCACATAACAGAACAACACATCTGTGTTTTTATGTCAAGGTCACTACCAGACAGTACCACTGCAGAAACCAGAAGTGAGGGTGCACTCACAGATACCAACCACACTCTTTCTAGATAGTTTTCTTCTACAAAAAAAATGACAAGAACAGATTTTAGATACTATAGGTCAGGGGTGCCAAACTTTTCGGGCCACAGGCCGGTCATGTGTTTGAGTGTGCCAGTCATGTGGTTCCTCCCACCCGGAATCAGAAGTAGAACACATATGCACATAACGCTGCCATAAATGACCCATGGCTGTCATTTTACAACAGCCACGGGTCATTTACAGCAGCACTCTGTGCATGTGCAGGAGCGTTCCCCGCACGCATGTTTTACTTCTGCTTCTAGGAGCAGTGAGGGCAGGGTGGACCGAATTAATTGGTGCCATGGGCTGGATCCGGTCCATGGGCTGTAGTATGAGCACCCACGCTCTAGGTTTTCCTTGCTCAAAAGTCAGTTGTATCCAACTCTAGGGTTCAGTGCTCATCTCTGTTTATAGCCAAAGAGCCAGTGCTGTCTGTTTGCAGTCTGTTTCCATGGACATGTGGTAGGCATGACTAGATACTGGAGTGCATGGAATACTGTTTACCTTCCTAGTGAAGTGGTATCTATTTAGCTACTTGCAATTTCTTGCTTTCGAACTGCTATGTGGCAGGAGCTGGGAAAGAGATGGGAGCTCACTCCACTGTGCAGTATTTGGGTCTCAAACTGCTGACGACCTTCCAGTCACCAAGTTCAGCATCTTAACCACTAAGACACCGCAATCCCTTTTAGATACTATACACAAGTAAAAACCAGAATACAGTTCCCAGCATCGCTACATCACTTCTGAGCTTTTCAATTTTTCCCACGCTAGGTAAGGAGAAAGGAATTGCAGAATGAACTCACAAAAAGGTGCCTTCTTTTTGGCAGTTTCAGGTCTGGCCTCCACACAGAAAAATAACACAATAAGCACCAATCCGTTACTGAAAGTTATGCAAGCACCTTTGTCATCAAAAGTACAATAGAGCTGCCCCACAAAAATACAAGGGAATTCAAGCAGCAGAAGGAAACTATTTTCTTCCCATTTATTGTGTAAATCTAATTTATGGAATGCGCAAAGATGCTGATTATGTACTGACATGTGATTCACCTGCAAAACATTAATACAATGCCATACAGCTATACATTTCCAATAACAAAATGAATAACACTCAAAGCTATGAAAATATTCCTAAATTCTTTGGGGCATCAAATATAAATGCTATTGTTGCTGTTTTCCATTTTCAACAACTATTGTGAAACTTACTAATCATAATAGAAGATTTTTTTTTTTAAAAAAAAGACAATTTCTAGCTGAAGCAGCTTATGATCTAGTAACACAACAAGGAAAAAAGTGGAGAAGACTGAAAAATTTACAATAATCTATAGACACGCTTTGCATCAATTTAAAAAACATAAATTTGTTTTTATTAACTTTTAAATATAAATCATGGAAATGGAAATGTTGGCTCTGCCAACCGTTTGCCCAATGTTTCGCCCACAGATCAGCCACCCTGTGATCTCAGATCAGCTGCCCAGTCCCAAGATTCCCCCCAAAAGAAGGAATTGATAAACCATTTAGAAAATCTTGTAAAGGGTCACTATAACTCTGAATTGACTTGACAGCAAACAATTATTATCATTAAATGTGTCAAATCCACACCTTCAAAATTTTTAAAAGTGAAAAGAAAAAAGAAAAGCCAAAGAAAGCTTTTCCCATTAGCAAGTAGAAATAGAGGGAAACTTTGTGTTTTTGCTAAGCATTTAAAAGCAAAGCAAAAAACAAAGCAATCACACTTCTATACTGTCCCATAGTGCTTAGTTTCCTGTGGTGGGGTGATAGCACACGTCCCCACAGAGAGGGCTGTATGTGCTCCCTCTGGCATGCATGTCATAAGTTTGCCACCACTGGCCTAGAGCATTGTTTTTTAAAAAACAAAAGGCATATTTCTACTTTTGGGGAATACAGCAAGGCATTAGGATTTTCAACTTGAATGCCTGAAAAGCCATACGTTCCCACATCTCAAGTTCTACATGAAAGGAGCTATCTGAATCCTATACAACAAATGAGTTGACTTCAGAAAAAAGAGCAGGAGATCACATGGAGGAAGCCCATGGCAATTCTATAGCTCAAGGGTTCTCAACCTTTTTCAGCTGCGAGCCAGACCACACCCTCTCAGACAGCTGAGCGGGCCTGACTGGTGATTCCCCCCTCCGTAAATGCTGCTGTAAAACGTCTGTGGCTGTCATAAATGCTTTTACGATGGCTGTGGACTCATTTACGGCTGTAGTAAATATTTACAAAGGCCACGGACTCATTTACAGCAGTAGTAAACACATTTACGATGGCCATTGACTCATTTACGGCTGTAGTAAACGTGTTTATGACGGCCACAAATGAGTCTGCAGCCAATTCCGGCACCGGCGGCAAGGTTGAGGGCTGGATTATTTGGCACAGCGGGCCAGATCTGGCCATGGGCTGTATCTTGAGAACTCCTGCTATAGCTAAATTAACTATACTTTTCCTTCTCATTTTCTCAGAAATTAAAGATCTTGTTATTTCTTGAATTATTTCTCTTCTTCACACTATGCCAGTAACATTCTATGTATGTCCTAATCTCAGATGTTAGCAAATCAAATGTTTTACTTTCTCCAACACAAACCTGACCAGACATTAAATTAATCTTCAGTTTGCCCTTCTCCAGTACTTTCTGCCCTCTTAGGCTGCACAGATAAAAGGAGTAAAAGTCTTCTAAACTGCTGGAACCTTGCCTTTAGTAGCAAACATAACCTTCTTCACCAAGCTGCCATACAACCTTCTCTTCTGCTATAATTATTTTCCTTTATTTCTCTCTAGAGCAAAGTTAGTTTTTGAACTTCAACTTGCAGGATCCCCCAGCATTCTGGTTGGATGGAAATCAGGAGAGCAGTAGTCCAAAAGCAACTTATCCAGGGTTTGCTACAGATGTCTATAAAGCCAGAGCTCAAATCTTTCACTAGATATAACACTCTTGCCAGGTGATCTTGGGCCAGTCTTATCTTTTAGACTTATCCACCTAAGTATTTCAGTAATCCTGAAGAAGCATGCATGCTGTTTTGAGCTCTTTGAAAGAAGGGTGAGAGAAAACATCTCAACAAAATAAATGCTTGGCAAGGAATATCACTGCATGGGAAAATTAAGCAGACTCTGAAGTTACTGTGGCAATCTGGCCAGGTTATCCTGCAATGGTAACAGAGTAGACCAGTGATGGCCAACCTTGGCACTTCAGGTGTTCTTGGACTTCCAATTCCCAGAAGCCCAAGTCAACACAAATGCTGATCTGGGCTTCTAGGAATTGAAGTTCAAGAACATTTGGAGTGCCAAGATTGGCCATCACTGAAGTAGACTATACTGCCAGCCACTCAATGCCAGGTGGAAGTTAACTAACCTGGCATCCTTGAGGACTAATGGCCTTGTGTGACAAAGTCCACATGGAAGTAATATGGTCCTCAAGTTGATTAAATCCCACTTGAACCTATCTTGAAGGAGGGCATCAGCTTCATCAATAATGGACTGGGGCTGATGAGGACTTTGTGTGCCAAAAAAGCTCAGGACCACAAAGTGTGGTCCGGGTGTCACGCTGTGACGCAGAAGGCAAAAGGAAGGCCACTGCATTATATCATTTCCAGGATGATCTTCATGACTGATCACCATGATGATAGCAAATATTTTGAATCGGATACGACACTTGAAGAAGTTACTGTAAAACAAAAACAGCTATCCTGGAAAGGATAGATTTATGTCTGGATTTAAGTACTACTACACACTTAAATTTGAACTTTTTATACATTACCAATAGAAAATACTCACACATATAATGTATAAAGCTCTCAAAAGCATTTCTTTGAGCTTCTTTGCTGCTAACTGTAGTCTTGTTGGCATATAAGACTTCTAGGAATGTTGCACACACTCCCTGGGCTACTCATTCTGCCAACAAGGAGAAGGAGACTCCAAAATCATTGCCTCCTTAAACATGCTTGGACGGAGGTTTTTTATTTCCTACCTGGATTGCTTTGCACTGCAGTCTGATAATGACTTAAAAGATTTTAGTGTTTATTGATTCAACAAGAAAACATTAGTCTTGAACTGGCACTTCACACACCAGCGAACCTTTCTCAACCTAGCACTCTCTAGATGTTTTGGCATGATAACTCCCATCATCCATGAAATCTGGGATACATCATTCTATTCAAATGTCAATTAATTTATACATATGCAGTGACATTAGTGGAAATGAGGCAGCCTAGTGGTTAAGACACTGAACTTGACTAGAAGGTTGGCAGAGCAGCAGTTTGAGATCCGAACGCTGCACAAGAGAATGAGCTCTTGTCTCTGTCCCAGATCCTGTTAGCTTAGCATCATGAAAGCAAGATATTGCAAGTAGATAAATAGGTACCACTTTGGTGGGAAGGTAACAAAGTTCTGTGAGCTTCAGTGTCTAGTCATGCCTGCCATATGACCATGGAAACGTCTGCAAACACAGACAGCACTGGCTCTTTGGCTATAAACGGAGGTGAGCACCCTAGAATTGGATATGACTGGCTTTCAAGCGAGGAAGGCCTTTACCTTTACCAGCATTAGTAAAAAAAAAATGAAATAGCATAATACATTGTTACACAGACTAAAAGAACCCCTGTCCTCCCAAAATTACTGTCTCTTTTCAAAAGAGTAGGAGGAAAAGGGAAGGGAGTGATAAATGCAAGTTGGCAGAAGTATTTTTCAAAATGAACTGTTCACATTCCTGTCTGTATTTAAATCATTAAGACACAAAAGCATCAGTAGCAAGTACTACTACATGCTTAAATTTAAACTTCTTATACATTACCAATAGAAGATGCAATGGAAAAGTATTATTATAACATGACTTGGCATGAACACTTTCTTTGTATTTTATATTAAAATCACATGCTATCATAGATTTTGAACACAGGTTTAACCTCACTAAATACAAAGCACCTTATAATGATGGGTCCAAACCATGACAAAACTGAATTGGATTTTCACTCCCACCTTTCGAAAATGACATTCTGAATATACTTTATTTTACAATACGGTCTTTAATAAAGCTTGGCATTAAGCAACAAAGACCTAAAGTAAAGATAAAAAAACGATCTCCCTGGGGGTCTGTATGCACCCACCAAATATTAATGTTACATTCATATGTGCAAAAACACAGCAAGAAATCCAGCCAATAATACATGCTTGAGATTTGAGCGCAATACGTAATTTACAAACCATGGGAGGAGGAAGATCTAAAGAGCATCCTACAGGAGCCTTTTATTGAAAGAGACATCAGATGCCTTGCCCACAAATTGATGGCAATCATGTCAATTAACTACCAAATTGTTTTGCTCCTTTAGTGCAGGAAATCATCCTCTTTTCTTTTCCTAGGCTACTTACAGAGAAAAGGGACCCAAGATCAAAGATGAGTCTTTGTATCCATTACTTCTTACACAGGGATTTTCAACCTGTGACCGGTGGGCTGGATGTGACTCACGGCACTATTTCATGTGGGCCCCCGCCACCTCCACCACACCAGGAAGTGCCATGTGGTGTAGGAAGGGCAAAATGGTCATCCGGCCCATGAAGCTGTCTGGCTTTAAAAGGTTGAGAACTCGTGTCTTACACCAAGTGAATACCATATTAAAAATTATTCACACGTTTACAGCTGAGGAACTTTAAAACAGGGAAAATAAGGTAGATACCTTTGAAAGGAGAAATCTAAAAAGATAAAGTATCACAGAATCTCATAACAGTAGATCAGGGGTACCCAATTTATATTTATTTATTTATTATTCGCACTTAATACCCCGCCCCACTCGGGAAGACCCGACTCTGGGCGGCTTACAGAATGAATTACCGCAATAGGTAATCTAAAAACAGACAATATATAGAACCTTAAAAATTCATAAATTCATAAAAATTTAAAACAGTAAAACAGTAAAACAAATAAAACAAGTAATAACAGGTACCGATACCAGGATGGGGGGGGGGGGATGGCTGCCCTTAAATCAGCCATCCTGGATGGGAGCCTACATTACTGTGTCCCCACACTCGACCTGCCAGCCATGTCTTTAAACCCTTTCGAAAGGGGAGGAGCTCCGTCTGCAGGCGCAGCTCTGTCGGAAGGAGGTTCCAAAGGGCCGGGGCGAACACGGAGAAGGCCCTCTTCCTAGTGCTCATAAGACGAGCCTCCCTAGCCGATGGAGTAACAAGAGAGCCCCTCCGATCTGCCCTGGTGGGACGGGCAGACATTCTTAGGGTGACGCGGTCTCTTAGGTATCCTGGCCCACTACCATATAGGGCTTTAAAGGTAATGACCAGCACCTTGAATTGCACCCGGAGGCATACTGGTAACCAGTGCAGCTCCCGGAGCAGTGGTGAGGCCCGAGCATAATGTCCACACCCCATCACTACCCGAGCTGCCGCATTCTGAACCAGCTGCAGCCTCCGAATGGTCACCAAGGGCAGCCCCATGTAGAGCGCATTACAGTAATCAACTCTGGAGGTGACCAAGGCATGTGTGACCATGAGCAAGGCGTCCCGGTCTAGGAGGGGGCGTAACTGGCAAATTACACGAAGTTGTGCAAAAGCCCTCCTGGCCACGGCTGCCACCTGTTCTTCGAACAGTAGTCGTGAGTCCAGGAGGACCCCCAGAGTCCAGGAGGACCCACAAGCTACAGCCTGTGGGCTAGATCCAGCCCCGATGCCAATTCATTCAGCCCATGCTGCCCTCATCGCTCCCAGAAGCAGAAGGACGCATTTTACTTCTGCTTCTGGGAGTGACAAGGGTAGCATGGACTGGATAAACTGGCGGTATGAGCCAGATCCAGCTCATAGGCCGTAGTTTGGACACCCCTGGTTTAAGCAGAGAAAATGGCAGATTAAAATCTATCTCATCCTGTTGCAAAACAGATTGCAAGGCGCATTTTTCTTCCGCTTCCGGTAGGAGGAACCACTTGACCAGCCCGCTGAACGACATGACCAGCCTGCGACCCGAAAGGTTTGGGCACTCCTGCAGTAGATCATATCTCCAATTTCCATTTACAAAGGCGATTGAAGAACCTGGTGGTTAAATTGCTGTACTGCAGGTGAAACATTGTAACTTTGATCCTGACAGGGATCAAGGTTGACTCAGCCTTCTATCCTTCCAAGGTCGGTAAATTGAATACCCAGCATATTGGGGACAAAATGCTAATTTACTTGTGAGCAGCCCGGAGAGTGCACTAAGCACTATGCAGCAGTGTAATTGCTATTGCTAATTGCAATTGCTAAACTCTCAATTGTTTTTTTATTCAGAGATTACATTTGGAACTGTGGTCTATTTATACACTAGGTTTCAATGGGTTTCCAAATCCAGACTCTCTTGTACTAAACATTTTCAAAGAGATAGGTGTGTTGATTTGTTACAGGAAAAAACCTGAACTATAGCCTGTAGAAACTTATACTGCAATAAATCTGCTAGTCTTTAAGGTGCCACAGAAATCTTTGGTATTAGCAAGAGTCATCTTTTAGGGAGAGGAAGATTATAGAGATCAGAAGCACTCACTAAATATTATGCTTCTGAGTTTATTCTGAAGATGCTGATTTTGATCGCTCATGTGCTGGCACAGTTCAGTATACTTTGCAGCAGAACAGGCAGCATATCTACCCAGAGCACTTATACACCTGGTATTAAAGGACATTACTTGATTCCTTGATTGATCAGACTATCAAGTGATAGGTTCCTGCTGGTCGCAACTCATTTTCCATTTGCTTCTCTGCCATGCTCTTCTTCTCCAGGTTCAACCAAAACTCTTGGGTCTTCCAAACTTTTTCTGGAGGGGGGGCTGCCAAGGGGTCTCTTTATTCCTCTGGGATATCACTCGGTGGCTGCTGTTGTCCAACTCCTGTCTGTCAAATACCACAACTTACTACACTAAGCAACAGGATTTCAGCCACTCTTTTCTTGCAACTAACTTAAAAAATACAAAGGAAATATTCCCCTTCTTGCTGAATCGTAATACAGTCAAACCTCACATAAAGAGTGCCTCGCTCAAAGAGTAACTCACTTAAAGAGCAGAATTTTCTCTCAATGTTCCTTCACTTAACAAATAAAACCAATCAAAAACTCGCTTAACAAATAAATCGGGGTTTGCAATACCCCCCACAATTGGTCACTTACAATAGGAGCAAACTCGCTTACAGAGCAATCCTGTGGAACGCATTATGCTCTTTAAGCGAGGTACAACTGTACTGATACAGCTTAGAATCACAAAGGAACCGACAAATTATGCAAATCTGCTGAATATGTTCTGCTGAGGTTTTATGGCCTTTCCTTATTTGTGTATTTTTACTTCTTAAAAAGAAATTTTACCCTCTTCCTCAAATAGAACGGTTCTAGAGCAGATTACAAATGTTAAAAAATAAAGAGAGTATCTACTTAAAATTCAAAAGGATGAGGAGACAAACTCCAGTTCTTATATTTAAAATATGTTTGATTTATTTAAAATATTTTAATCTACAGTAAATTCAGATTTGACTTTTTCTCACTTGCCTCCAACACTCATGAAAGGGCCTAATATTTCTAACCAAGGATTAAAGTCAATAGAAGTTTCCTCTGCTTGTTGCCAACTTTGTTCAAGTTCCAAGGGCAACATTAGAGCCTCCTATGTATTGTGCTAAAATGTGAACTGCCCAGGGGGAGTGATGACAAACTTATTACACATGTGCCAGAAGTGGCACACAGAAGCCTTTCTCCTGGCACAGGCGACAGCAAGGGGAATCCCCGCCCTATGCTGGGAGCAGGCACACACACCTCAAGCAGCGCGCATGCACAACTTTGCCAGAGGCACACCGACAACATCACATTGTTGTCTGGGCACTCGTGATGCCTGCCCACATGCATCCTCCTCCTCGAGCACTTGATCTCTAAAAGGTTCACCATCACTGGCCTAAGGAAATAGGTGATTACATTATTTATATTATGTCATCAATATGCATAGTATTTGAGAGAGTACTATTAGGAAAATCCAGACAGCCTTATAATCAATAATCTAACAAAGGGAACAAAACAAATTTAGGTGACAGATAAAGTAGCAAAATAAAGTAAGGGAGGATCTGTATCTCAATTCTAAATAAACCAGTTTAGTTACAATGGTGGAAAATTAGATTGTGGTGACTTAGTGGTTAAGATGCTGAAGTTGAGGACTGGAAGGTTAGCAGGTCAGCAGGTTGAGACTCAATTACTAAGTGATGGAGTGAGTGCCCATCATCTGTCCCAGCTTCTGCCAAGCTAGCAGTTCAAAATTTAGAAATTGTGAGTACATCAACCGTTTGGGTGGGAAAGGCAACAGTGTTCCATGTGCTCTGGCATCTAGTCATGCCTCCCACATGACCATGGAAATGTCTGCAGACACAGACAGCGCTGGCTCTTTGGCTGTAAAAGGAGATGAGCACCATACCCTAGAATCGGATGCGACTGACCTTCATTTTACCTAACTAGGGTTTTACAGAAAAGCTATTGTTCTGCAAATAATAAAAATTCCCCTCCCCCCCAATCCCCCCCCCCCAATAGGCATTCATATATGCAAGCTTTATTTCCCAATATGAAACATACACCTTGTTTCAAATAGTTGGCAAGTCAGACTGAAGACTATGTATGTGAATACACTAGTACCCAGGATAACATTATGACTTGGTTCCACAAGTCTCGTCGTTATCCGGTTTTTAACGTTGTGCGATACATTGATCACACAATGTTTAAAAAAGCCCTGTTTCCCTGGAGGCTGCAGCAAGCCAGAACATAGGGATTTGAATCCTGACATTTTGGCTTGCTGCAGCCTCCAGGGAGGTGGGGGAACTTTGGAAACAGCTTGGATCGGGTCTCCCCACCTCCCTGGACCCGGTCGGGGGGGGTCAGAGACCCCAAAATTGGTAAAAAAAATAGTCCATTTTTTTTACCAATTTTGGGGTCTCTGACATTCTGGGTTGCTGCACTGGCTGAGGACGTCGGGGAAGTCCAGAAACAGCTTGGATCGGGTCTCCCCACCTCCCTGGACCCGGCGGGGGATCAGAGACCCCAAAATTGGTTAAAAAAAACGGACCTGGCCGGGTCCAGGGAGGTGGGGAGACCCGATCCAAGCTGTTTCTGGGCTTCCCCGACGTCCTCAGCCAGTGCAGCAACCCGGAATGTCAGGATTCGAATCCCGACATTCTGGCTTGCTGCACTGGCTGAAGACGTCGGGGAAGCCCAGAAACAGCTTGGATCGTGTCCCCTGCCTGCTTCAGAGAGATCAGAGGACCCGATCTACACCTGCAGGGTGGCTGGGGAAGCTGACGGGGACTCCCTGTCAGCTTCCCTAGCCACCCGCCCTTGCCTCCGCAGCTGTGGGGTGGCTGGGGAAGCCGACGGGGGAGCCCCCCCTCCGCTTTCCAGCCTCCCCACCCTTGCCTCCGTAGCTGCAGGGTGGCTGGGAAGCTGAACGGAGAACCTCGTTCAGCTTCCCAGCCACCCTGCTACTAAGAACGACTGTATCGGATAACGTTAAAAATCGTGTTATTTGATACAAGATTTTTCCGTAAATCTTGTAACGTTATGCAGTTTTAGCATACTCGCGTTTAGGTACTCGCGTTATCCAGGGTATTACTGTACTCACATTCTACAAATGGATGAAATCCAACGGAGTCGTTCTCAGCTGTTAACACAGCTTTCCCTTGCAAACTCTAAAAATCTAATGTGGAAGACTGGGAATCCACTGAGGATATTTTCAGTGGGTGAAGTGAGGAGGGAGAAACGGAAAGCTCCTGCGTCATAAGCAGAGGCCTACTCACACAACAAAGAATTTCATCATTTTTACAACAGGCACAAAACCAGGGGTCATTTAACATATATATAGCTCAGGGGATGAGAAGTAAACACTAGCAGTGCCCTTCAAAATGGTGCATCTTGTCACATCAAGACAGTCCAATGAAAAAACACATCAACTGCTGAAAGATTAGTGGTAGCAGTGGTCTTTTAATCAGAAGCTGTATTAGCAGTAAAACGTGCTTTTGTACAAAAAAAACTTTTGTTTTCCTCAAAATAAAATAAATTTTCTGGGAAAAGTACCTTTGTAACTTTATTGCAAAAGAGTTCTGGAATTCAAAATGCATATAAAAACTCAGCAAGGAGCATTTTTTTTTAATTTCAGTCTTGCTTGTGAGAATAAACGAGGATTTACATTCTTAAACCAGACACAGCAAAAATGTGTATCCTTCACAGAAGTTTTAGTCTGGATGCCCTTTGGTACAGGATTATAGAAGATGCAATCCTAAAGATTTGTTAAGGGGACCAAAGGCTGACAATATCTCCAAGCACATTTATTCCTTTGTGCCTTTTAACTAAAATGGAGGAAGGAGTTCACTGGACAAGGAACATCATTAAAGGAGGATATGGCTGAAGAACTCAACCTCCCCTATATCACTTGGAGGACCTTGAATAGGCTGAGGGTCAGAGACCCTAAATGTAAGACCAACATGTTCGGGGGGGGGGGCTGCGGCTGGTGGACAACAACACTTGTTGTGAATGCGGAGAGACACAGAATCCAGCTCATTTACTGGTCTGCAGATTACTGCCTGAAACATGCAGTAATGAGGACATAAGTTTGGTTAATGACAAAGCCATGAAAGTGGCTTCATTTTGGCAACCCAGAGTTTGATCAGGACATGAAAGAACTAAGCAACCTCTGGCATTCAAAGATTCTATCCCTTTATACTCAATAATGTTTCTGATATTCATACTCAAAAGTGGACAATTATCTACAAAAATGTCTATATCACAATTTACTTTAACATTAGTACTCAACAACAGGATCCTTTCCTTTTCACATTTGGGCGAAGAAATTACTTTTCTATTGTTAAATCAACTTGGACAAGTCATTACTATAGGATCCATCTCAGCAATAGAACCTAGTAACTAACAAAATATTTTGGCAATATATTCTGTTCTAGTTTTTTAAGGCTACAATTGTAAACATACTATGCTAGAAACCCCACTGAGTTGAAGAGAGCTACTATAAACTGCAAATATATACCCAGTTGACCGACATCTAGAGCTGAGAAAAAAGGGAATTTAAACCATAAGTCACAAGTGAACTTTTTATAATTTTATAAGTCTTTCTACTCTAATCATCTGCGTTACTTTATATAAAATTTGATAGCTATTAATTTTAGTTTGTGTATCATGAACAAGATTTCTCTCTACTAGCAAATAGATCTTGCACTTTATAAGCACACTGAAGTCATGTTTACTATTGGAATTATCATCAGAGCAGGGATTCTCAACCTGCGGCCAGCAGCACCATTTCATGTGCCCCCCCCCAACTGCCTCCACCACACCAGGAAGTGCAATGTGGTGGAGGAAGGGCAAAATGGCCGTCCAGCCCACGAAGCTGTAAGAGGGAGCGTGACCCGGCCCCCAGTTTAAAAAGGTTGAGAACTCCTGCATCAGAGTAAGAAAGGTAATTCTCACTACCCAACGTTCTGTCCCATTTTCATATATGCTCATCTGCGAAGTTTTACAAAGCTAAAAATATCATTTTCAGACACTTCTTCTAATCATGTCTTTTGGATTACATATCTGCCAGACAGGGGGAAAATCCCTTCATATTATCTTCATTTAAAATATATTTAGAAAAATACTGTATCTGGTAATTGTAAAAAAAAAAAAAAAAAAAGTACATGCACATCAGATAAAATTCTCAAATTTGTATCATCTAGACCAGGGATCTGCAAACTTGGCTCTCCAGCTGTTCTTGGACTTCAATTCCCAGAAGTCCTGATCAGCAGGCATACTGACTTGGGCTTCTGCTAATTGAAGTCCAAGAACACCTGGAGAGCCAAGTTTGCAGATCCCTGGGATAGACAGACTTATACATAAAGGTTATACAACCTGCCTGTGGAATGTCATTGGGAAATGGATGGAGAGAAAGACCCCTGCAAGTGTAATCATCATATTATCATCACCACAAAGCTTGCAAACAGTCATTCCTAATCAGATGTGGTTAACTAAAAACCCCAAAGTCCACTTATTTGAATTAAAAAGAAGTAGCATTAATAAACTTCAATAACTATAGCTGAAGAATGTACTTGTGGACATTGTTTTCACACTTTATTAGACATTGCTTTTTCTGTTACTGGCTATTGGCTTTTCTATGATAAAAAAACATTAAATCATATTCCTCAAGCAGTGCAACTGGGGACAGGCCTAGCCGTGCAAACTAGAGTTGTCCTCCTTTATTTCTGTCACAACTTCACTGAACCCAAAGGAACATGCAAACAGAGTAACAGCTAGCCAGTCTGTAAGTACAGTACTGTATACATCTTTGCTCTTTCATGGAAATGTGTTTTACTGATATGTTTATAGGATTTTTAAGGCATCTTGCTGCATTCTTCCAAACAATTTTTTTCTTTTAAAGAAGTTCAAAGGAAATAGTCAATTTAAGGAGAAAAACTTAACCCCCTCCCCCCAAAAAAATTACTTTCAGTCCTACAGCCCACTTACATGTTTTGACAAAAACGTTCTCAGAATAAGCTTCCAAATACAGAGATTATTTTGTTCTTTGACGTTTGTACCTTTTAGTACTGACTCCTGCTGCTGTTCTCTACTCTGTGATGTAAAGGCCAGTTAAAATCCATCAGATATCTTCAATCTTCACAGAGAACGAGGCTAAGGATGGCTAATACCAAAGAAAGCAAAGCAGCAGTGTACTGCTGAAGACATGAGAGATAAATGATACGAGATGAAGAGATGAATGATATGAGAGATGAAGATATAAGAATTACGGAATGGGCTTCAGGAAATGTACTTTTTTAAAATTAGAACTTGGATGGAAAAATCGGTAAATTAAATGGTTCACTATATCTCCAATCCACTAGTTTTTGGTTCAAGAAGTGCAAAAAGTGGGTACTGTGCTTTAAAAAAAAGTATTTAGCAAATATCTACTCCCTATTTTGATACAAACTAGTTTTTACCAGTTTGATAAATGGCACTTCAGTAGCCTACAGTTGATACTAAGCTTCCAAGATAAAGATCAAGATAAAGTGCTTGCTTGAAAACCAGTCCTATCCGCCTCTAGGGTTCGATGCTCAGATGTTCCTGTGGTCATGAAGGAGGCATGACTAGACACCAAGGTGCATAGAATGCTGTTTACCTTCCCACCAAAGTGGTACCTATTTATCCACTTGCAATCTCTTGCTTTTGACCTTCACTTTTGGCAGGAATTCACATAGTCACTTTGGCTTTTAAATATTTCATTCACCAACCCCTTCACCAAGTGGCAATGTTATTCACCAAATACAATTTGGCCCTTGAACTACAACATAGTACTATCAACAAATGTACGACACAGTTGTGGAGGGCTGGCAGCTACAAGAACTGCACCACTGCCACCGCCAGACTCCCGCCCATGGCCCACCCAGCCAGAGGGAAGAGGCCTTAGCTGCGGAGGGCTGGCGGCTACAAGAACTACGTCGCTGCTGCCAGACACCCCCCGTCTGTCCGTCGGCCAGCCAGCCGGAGGGGAAATAGCTACAGTTGCAGAGGACTGACAGCCACTTTTGTAATGTTTTTGCCGTGTTTTTGCAATGTTTTTGCCAAGTTTTATGATGTGCACTGGTGTTTTATGATGATATTGTTGATGTATGTGCTGTTATTTTACTGTATTGCATTCTATGATAGTTTATTGTATTGTAACATTAGATGTATTGTGATTGCTGTTAGTTGTCCTGAGTCACATAGCTGAGTGGGTGACATACAAATCCAATAAATCAAATCAAATCAAAAAGCAAAGCAAAACCCAAGTCCAACTACATTTTCTGCCTACAGCAACCATTGTATAAACCTTCATATATGTACTCCAGGGCATGACATCAAGCCACTGTACAGCAGTGATGGAGAAATTATGATTTTCCATGTATCACAAGGTAACAACTCCCATTAGTTCTTAACTAGCACATCCACTAATAAGGGATGGTGGAGGTGCAATCCAACAACATCTACATGACCAACATCTAGATGACCACAAATTATCCACTGCTGACTTAAGATACAGGATTGCAAATGCAATACAGTAATACCCCGGTTAATGATTGTACCGGATAACGGTAAAACCGCATAACGATGCAAGATTTTTGGGAAAATCTTGCATCGGATAACACAATTTTAGCATTATCCGGTACAATTGTGTGGGGGGGGGGTTTGGATTGGGTAGAACATCTACCCAATCCAACACCACCACCCCGCGCCTGCCCGCACGGTGTTTGGAAAGGGTACGGGGAAGATTCCCCCGTACCCTTTCCAAACACCGTGCAGGCGCACGTGTGTCAGATGGGGGCCGGGGAGGCTACGGAGATCTTCCCCGTAGCCTCCCCAGCCCCCGTCTGACACGCGCGCGCCTGCCCACACGGTGTTTGGAAAGGGTACGGGGAAGTTCCCCCCGTACCCTTTCCAAACACCATGCAGGCGCACGCAAAGCGTCCGATGGGAGTTTGGGTGCCGGGTTGAACGAGTGCCCGCCCGTTCAACCCGGCACCCAAACTCCCATAGCAAAGCGTCCAATGAGAGTTTGGGTGCTGGGTTGAACGGGCGGGCAGTCATTCAACCCGGCACCCAAACTCCCATAGCAAAGCGTGCGTTTGGATAGCATGCCCGGGAAAGAGGCAGCTTGGTCGAAATCCTCAACCCCTGCGCGGGGGAGGGAATTTCGACCAAGCCGCCTCTTTCCCGGGCTCGCTATAGCAACGAGGATCAGACGTCATGGCAATGGATCAAAGCGGGGGGAGCCACCCCCCGCTTTGATCCATTGCCTTGATGTGCGATCCTCATTTCTATAGCGAGCCCCGGGAAAGAGGCAGCTTGGTCGAAATCCTCACCTCCTATGTGGAGGAGGGAATTTCGACCTAGCTGCCTCTTTCCCGGGCTCGCTATCGCAACGGGGATCGCACGTCAAGGCAAGGGATCAAAGCGGGGGGTGGCACCCCCTCATTGATCCCTTGCTTTGGCGCACGTCCCCCTTCTCGGTAGAAGAGGCTCCTGCTGGCGCGCCTTTTTGCGCGCGTGTGAGCGCCTCTTCTCTGGGCTTTTTTAAAGCGTTGTTCGATCAATGTATTGGACAACGCTAAAAACCGGATAACAACATGACTTGTGGAACCAAGTCATAACATTATCCGGGGTATTACTGTATTCTTGATTTCCCTGATGTTTTCAGCTGAAGTTATGAAGAGGAGGGAAACAGAGGAGCAGATAGAAGCCACACCAAAATAAATAAATAAATAGCAGAGTCAACTGCAGTTATCCAATCAGCTGGTTTGCAAGGACAACACTTTCACTAATACTGCCTCAAACCATGTATTCTTCAAAGCTACAGATATTGTTTTAAGTCTCATTCTTCCTTTCTTCTTGAATATTTACTATAACTTCCTCATGCAATGTCAAACAAAATAGCACAAATATAGTACAACTACTATGGGAAAAGGTAGTGAAAGAAACAAAATTTAGAGCCCATTTGGCTGTTGTGTAGCATGCACAGTGATACTTGTGAGCTATATTTATTACACAAACCTGGGGAAAGGACCTGAAAACAGATTTTGAAGATGATACTGGGTAAACAAGGGAGGAGACAATCTTTCAGATAAATTGAACACAAGATATTTAAATAGACCATGGAAAACTATTATCCAAATTTTATTTAACAATTATTCAGGTTCAGCATGGGGAATAAATGAAAGTAAGACCACAAGTTTGTATAGGAACCATATAAAAGTTAGTACATTCTTAAATGAAAGCAAGACCACAAGTTTGTATAGAAACCATATACAAGTTAGTTCATTCTTAAATTGTTCCCTAACAGCAGTCATTAAATTAGCTGATAGAAATCTGTGCTTCAACAACTGAGCACAACCAAAAGTACTGTTCGCTGGCAAGGCAGGAAGGGACAAAACAAATATCAGGAGGCGATCAAGAAATTCTACAACAGCCAAGCTCTTCTGTCTTTAGGCTACTGAGTTTAGATTTAGTGGAGACAGCCAGCTGAGCCGGACCAGTGCAGCTGTTATTCTTCTAATAAAGGTAGAGAAACACGAGGAAATAGGATGTAGAAAAGGCAAAGCAGCAGGACTCAATATCCAAAATGAGCAAATTAAACATTTTGAGCAAAATACATAGGAGGGGCTCCTTAACTCTTCAATAGCTGTTGGACAAGTAAATAAATTCCAAAACACAGAAGACAAAAGTAATCACTATACTGAAACCATGAAAAGAAGCACCAGTTCCCAAAAACTACAGGATAATCTATCTACTATACCACCTATACAAAGCGTTTGAACAAATGATATTAAATTGTCAAGCCCTGAAAATTGAACCTTTTCCAATTCCAGAACAGACAAGCTTTAGACCAATATAACACTGATAACTATTACAATAACAAATTATAAATATAATAGTTATCAATCAATCAAACTTTATTGTGGTTGATGACCAGTGCAATAAAAAGAGTTTAAGTGCATGAAATACCATCAAAATACACCCCCACAAACACTTTTGTTTGAATTAAAACAAAACAGAATAAAATCAGTTTTTAAATTTATGCTACATTTGGGACAGGTATCTGGTTTAAAAAGAATAAAACAGCACATAAAAGTTTAAAAGTTATAGTTACAGTTATAAAATAAGGATAAAAATATCTATATAAAAATGCACATAGTAGATATAATTACATGAGCAGGATATAAAACAGAATTACTAGTGCAAAATAAATATCATTATTGTTGGTATTTAACCTGTCACCGCTGTAGCTGGTTCTCCCTAACGCTACATACCTTGGTAGCTCTCCAGGCAAATCTGGCAACAGCAGCAGTCAGGTCAGTGGTTCTATCTGAGAGCATGTCTCTAAACATATGGTTATTCAATTCAATCTGAAGGAAGGCAGCAATGAAGTCATGTCTAAGGTTGTCATAAAACTGGCATTCTAGGAACATGTCTTCAGATGTCTCCACCTTCCTAGCCTAACAGATACATAAGCACTCCTGAACAGGAACTTTCTTAAATAAGCCCTCTCTGAATACTGATGGTAACATGTTAAAACGCAAAAGAGTGTATGATCTCCTATGCTCTGGGTTACAATTTTAACACCACACCACCCGAAGGCCACCCAAACTTACTAAAAAACTCGTCCCCGCCCAGACCAGTGCGGACCGGTCACTGCCCGCCACTGCATGAAAGCATTTAGGTATTGTCTTTCCTGTAAAAATGATATTCCACTCTGTATTGGATCTTCATTGGGTTTTAAAACTGTGGAACAAGCAAAAAGGAGATCTAATAGGAAATGAGCTTGACAGTCTTTATGAAAAACACCTTATTTGTTTCTATTTGACGGTTGTGTTAGTTATCTTTATATTTGTATGAACTATTTGATTACTAAGATTTATGTATATTATTGGTTGGTTTATGTAATGTGAGCTACCCAGAGTAGTGCTGTTGCACTAACTGGGTTGGGATACAAATCCAATAAATAAATAAATAAATAAATAAATATCCACCCAGTAATTCCCTGAATAATTCCCCTTTCAAAAAAATTTCTCTAGGAAGTGATTTAACATATCAAATAATGTCCATCACAACAGCCACTTGAACAAATGTATATGATCTAACATTTCAGTACGTATACATTACCCCACAATCCAATCTGATAAAGGATGAAAGTTCACAACTTGGTTAAGTCTCTTACTTGCTTGGGGATACTATGTTTAATCAACTTGGTACAAGTAAAGTGAGTCATCTCCTTACTTTTATATTGGAAGGCAAAATGCCTTTTTGCTGCCTGATATGGTATGGGTGTGGTCCTAATAATGCTTGGGTGTTCCAGCACTAACAATCGCTAGAATCATCACAGTCATTCATCCATGAAAATATGTAAAACAAAATCTTTCTCAGTATATTATAGTTCATAATTATAAGCAGATAAAACCATCAGCAACTCTTAGAGGAATGTTTATACCCTTAAGTGATCTAAATCCATTACTATTTAGAGCAGTGATACACTGAATTATAATCAGGTATGCAAATTTCTGTGGAAATCTTCAAGATGAAGGTCACTGACAATCCAAATTATTCAAAATAGAATAATTACTTTATTACTTCTGGATCTTATTTGTTTAATCCACTTTCACCTGACAGCCTCCTAATATAATCAAATATACTATTTGATGTTGTTATTAAAGAGCTGCCTGGATAGCTCAGTGCTTCAAGTAAGCCCAATGCATTTCTCAGAAGATGAGCCAGTCTGTGCAGGCACAAGGCAAACTGCTCCATTCCAGGTGCCACGGAAAAATGAAGTGTAGGCTATTCTGTGTATTCTCTATCGAAACACACACACACACACACACCAAGGACTGCCATCAGGTAATATTGTCCTGATTTTTAAAAAATTATGTTAAGCTACTGTAGTTAGTGAATTACTGTATATCAAAACCTGAAAATGACAGAAGCCTGAGGAGCAGATTTTTTGTGTGAGAGCATACAAAAATGCATATTAGTGGAAAGCAGAACACAAACCATAAACATGAGGAAAGGTCACTTAAAACAGAGTTAATCAAAAGTATTCTGGTGACCTACACCAAGAAAGTATTAAGTTTGTAAGTAACATTAAAAAAATTTCTTAATCTTTGTAAAAGATTTGTTTTCTTTACACTGTATAGATTTACATTCAGCACAACTTTTTCAGAAAACAAAAATTACAACTACTCTATGTATTTGCCTTTTTATATATGTTACCAAAGCCCTGGGTATCTTGCTTAGAGTATATATTGGTAGGCTTCCTGCTTTATAGATGAATCCACAAAGCAGTAACACTAGACAAAGTCTGCAAAATGTTTGAGTTTAGTAATTTTCCTCTGGTTTAAAACTAATTATGAAAAAACGCTCCTATTAAAACGAATTAGGGCACGCTTGCTTGAAAGCCAATCATATCCAACTCTAGGGTGTGTGCTCATCTCCGTTTACTGCCAAATAGCCAACACTGCCTGCATCTGCAGACATTTCTGTGGATATATGGCAGTTATGATTAGACACTGGAGTAAACAAAACACTGTTAACTGTACATTTCCAAAAAGCAGTACCTATTTATCTACTTGCAATTTCTTGCTATCAAACTGCTAGTTTGGTAGCAGTTGGAGCAGAGATGGGAGCTCACTCTGTCATGCAGCACTCAGGTCTTGAACTGCTGACCTGCCAACCTACTGGTTGGCTGCCGCAGTCACCATTAAAACAGATTATGTGAAATGAAATCCTGTTAATTTCAAAGTTATTTGTTTAGTTCTCGTAACAAAATGGGTTGTTAAGAAAACTCCTTTTGCATATTGCATAGTAATACCTCACATAACGAATTTAATTCATTCTGCGAGGCTGCTTGCTATGCGAGTTTTTCGCTATGCAAGTCAGACTCGCATAGCGAAAATTCCTATGGGAAAACTCACATAACGAGCTTTTTAGGGGAAAAACTCGCATAGCAAATTTTTTTGTTGTTATGTGAGTTTTACCCATAGTTTTCTATGGGGAAAGTCCAACTTGCATAGCGAATATTTTCGCTATACGAGTCGGACTCACATAGCGAAAAAAAATTCGTTATGTGAGTTTCCCCCCATAGAAACGCTCGCCATGCAAACGTTTCCATAGAGGAAGTCTGACTCGCATTGCGAAATTTTTTGTTATGCGAGTCAGCTCACTTTTTGAAAATCCCGCTCGTTAAGTGAGTTTTTTGCTAAGCAAATTGCTTGCTAAGTGAGGTTTGACTGTATTTATAAAAGAAAATTAGCACACAGATGTACGTGTTTACATTTTTTTCCCAATCACCTGTTTATTAACAGTGTCTGAAAAGGGCAAATATCTTCACAACCTTTTGATTTGTAATGTTTTCATTTAAATATATTTAAATGCCAAATAAGTCAACAGACCTTGGTAGGCTAAACACCACTATAAATGAAATGTGAATTCAACTTTGTAACAGCAGTAGTACAAAGCAAATTGTATATTTGTCCATACATACCTCTGATCAGGTTTATTACCAATAACATAAAAACGTAGGCAAATATGTACAGTACTCAAAAATTATGTTGGCCCTTTGAAGCTTTCAGTAATCTTTTCACAATTTTATTTTACTAAATTTAACAATAGCAATTACACTTATATACTGCCCCATAACACTTAGTGGACTCTTTCCTCGATTTAAATAAAAAGAAATACATTTAAAACAGGAAAACAAGTCTGAAACAAATTACTTTTTAAAAAATCAAGCACTGTACCTCCTTCAAGTACGGTAAAACCCTTTTGAATAAACAGGGCTTATGCCTGCCTTAAAAAGCAAAGTAACTGGGATGGGGCAACTTAGCTTCCAAAGTAGGTAGACTGAAAACAAGTTATAGCAGAGTCTCATATATTATAAATATGAACAAGTTATTACCAACACACATCACAGAAGTTTCAGGTCCATAACTAGAAATTGCTGTTGTTGGGTTTCTACCCATGTGCATTTCACTTCCCCACTGCAAACTATTTTGTTTAGTTTACAGGATACACAAGCAGGTAAAAGCAAAAATCTCAATTACTGCAAGCTTTCAAATAGTATCATTAAAATATATGCACCCAATAAAGACTCTAAATAACTAAACAAAGGTTGCAACTTAGTGAATTACAGTGCAACCTCAGTTAACGTAATTAATACACTCTCCGGGATGTTTCTTACAGTGAAAATTACTTTAACCGAATTTTCCATTGGAATGCATTGAATACAATTACCTATCAGAATGCACTGAAAATCAAAATACTTTAACCAAAATGTGATTTTTCCATAGGGATGCATTGAAAACCAATTAATCAGTCCCAAAAAAATTTCCATAAACCAAACCACTATTTTCCATGGATTTCCTTTTGTTATGCGATTTTTCTGTTAACCGAGCCATTTGTTAACCGAGGTTCCACTGTACTTGGAAATAACCCCACTGAGTTTAGTGGGGCTTACCTCTCTGTAAACTTGTAAAAAATAAAGTCCATAATCCTACAACACATGTTTTTAATATCAACATTACACATCCCTGAAATAAAATTAACTTGTGATTTTACCACCACATGAGAATGAAGAGTTGGCACATGGTGCCTTCAGTACCATAATGGTGGTTATGCAACATTTAAATACTTCGTTAAAGAAGATCAAACAGCAATTCACAAAGGTGATCTTAGGAGGAAAAACGACATATAATCCCTGGAGTACTCCTTGGCTCAATTTCATCTGCTAAAGCATGAATTGATGGATATACTGCATCTTTATGTCAATTGCCTTAATGCTTTCCTGAGATGTATGACAACCCACCCACCCCAGCCAGTTAATGACTGTTGAAGGATGATTTTAAAACCTGGACTAATCCATTCTGTACAAACAGTATATACTCTCTGAGCAACACAGAAATAAAATACTAGTTGAAATCCTATTGCTTAGCGTAGCAAGTCACTACTAGAATAGACCCACTGATTCAATAGAAGTATGTATGGAAGAGTTGGATCTTCAAATCTCTACCAAATCAACAGGTTTATTCTAATAGCAACTTTTATTTATTTATTTATTTATTTATTTAGATTTATTACCCCGCCCCAATCAGGCGAACCTGACTCTAGGCGGCTTACAGAAATTCATAAATTAAAACCTTAAAGTTCATAAATTACTTAAAAGTCAATTTAAAAAGTTCATAAATTACTTAAAAGTCAATTAAAAAACTTTGGCAGAACAACACGATTTCAGCAAATGAGTAGTATATAGTCACCTTATAACCAACAACAACTGTCATTAAATTTGGGTTTGGCAGCAAATATAACAGTTGAGAAGGAAATCAGGATTACATGTATAATTATATTTTTAAATAACATGAAATCTTACTGCAGACTTCCCCAAAAGGTGACCACATTCTGAATGGAATGGGAGTAGGCAAATCACTGTACATATGTACATCACTGTACATCTGTATAACTTATTTAGATATGCTTTTCTTTGGATTGTTCTCAGACACAATACAAATACAGAAGTACATACAAGTATACTTCTCCGTGAATAACAAACATCCTAAACTTTTTCTCTTGCTTTCTAGAGGAAAAATCCACACCATGGAAAACTAGAAAAAGGCAGACATATTCATAATCTACACACCCTTCACAAATTAGCTTGGCAGGAACAATACTTAGGATGGTGTCTCATATTTACTCACTCTTCCTTCCCATTTTCTCTTACAATGGTGTCATCTGGCATGTCTCAATGGGATGGTACACCTGTCTACTAAGCCCTGGGCAGGGAGCCCATCCCAGAAGCCTGACTCTGAGAGGTCCTCAGGGCCAAGCATCTTGAAAGCAACCAGCTGCAATGATATAAAGCAGTGGTGGTGAACCTTGGCACTCCAGGTGTTCTTGGACTTCAATTACCAGAAGCTCAAATCAGCATTCCTGCTGGTCAGGGCTTCTGGGAATTGAAGTGCAAGAATACCTGGCGTGCCAAGGTTCGCTATCTCTGGTATAAAGCATCAGCAGTTCCCTGGGGGAGGTGAGAGCTATTGGTGGGGTAGAAGCACTAACGCGGAAGAATCAGCCCTCCATTTAAAAATATCCACAGTATCTCCCAGTCAGTCATTTGCTGATGCTTAACAAGAAAGGGGACATATAAACTGAGGCACAGTTAATTAATTTCACTTTCTCTGAAGAGGGCCCGGGAAAGTAAAATTAAGTTTTTGAGTCTGTTAGACCATCTTTCAAAAGTGGTTGCAGGCAGATTCTCAGTCAACATTACACACAAAGAACATATTTTTAAATTTTAATCCAAGAAACTGAATGCATCAACAATGGTCTGGCAAACTTTAAAAAAATGAATTTCACTTCTTTTACCCTTGCAGAGAAGCAAGAGAAGTGTAGTTTGCCAATATAGTGGTTCACTTATTAAGCCACTTTATGATAGCAAAAATAGAGCTGCTTGAGGTCAGTATGCCATTCATATATAAGGATCACACCAAATGACATATCGCTCCTCCCCCTGACCTCAAGTGACACTATTTAGACCAGTGATGGAGAACCTTTTAGAGACCGAGTACCCAAACTGCAACCCAAACCAACTTATTTATCGCAAAGTGCCAACACAGCAACAGGGGAAGCAGGAAACACTCCCATTGGGCTGCTGGGCAGAGGGGTGGGGTAAACTCTGTGCTGGGGGAGAGAGGAAGTGGAAGCTGGGCAGAGGGGCAGGGCAAACTCTGCTGGGTTGATTGCACAGGTGCCCATAGAGAGGGCTCTGAGTGTCACCTCTGGCATGTGTGCCATAGATTCGCCACCACTGATTTAGACTGGACCAGCCTGCAGAAAAAAGGCAGTGCAGTCGCACTCTACATCAATTCCAACTTGATGGCACATAATTCACGTAACACTACTCTAGTTGAGATAAATAATAGGATTCTGACCACCAGAGACAATATAGGATGTTGCAGGTTTGTTTATGAAAACTTCCCTTGGATTATCAAAACTAGAAAGCCAACCAAACACTTAAACAAACTTGAATGCTTAAAAGGAGCTAGTTCAATGAAATGATATCATATAACTTATTTTGTCTGCCTCAGCTCCAGAGGAATTATTATGGTTTACCATGTGAATGATAGATCTAGTGGTAGTTAGGAACAGTGCCTGGTCTCCTGTCTTGCTAGCAATGTAAAGACCCTCTGCGACCCCATGGACCACTGTCCACCAGGCACTCCTGTCCTCCACCATCCCCCTCAACTCGCTCAGCTCTGTGCCCATTATCTCTACAATACCATCTAGCCATCTCATCTTGGGCCGTCCCCTTCTTCTTTTGCCCTCGACCCTTCCAAGCATCAAGGCTTTCTCAAGTGAATCCTCTCTTCTCATTTGACCTTCTAAGGAGCAGTCAGGGTTGATTTCTTCTAAGATCGACCAATTTGTTCTCCTCGCTGTCCAGGGGACTCTCAAAACCCTTCTCCAACACCACATCTCAAAGGCGTATATTCTTCTGCGCTCAGCTTTCCTAATGGTCCAGCTCTCACAACCATACATTGCCACAGGGAATACCATTGCTTTGACTATGCGAATCTTTGTTTGCAATTTAATGTCACTACTTTTCACTATGCTCCCCAGGTTTCTCATTGCTTGCCTCCCAAGAATCAGTCACCTTTTTATTTCATGGCTGCAATCTCCATCTGCAGTGAGCTTTGATCCTAGGAAAGTAAAATCTGTCACTGCTTCTACTTCTTCCCCATCTACTGAAATGTAATTCCTAATCTCAGAATTCTCACTCCTCGTTGTCATTCTTGAGTCACTTCTGACAGTAGTATGTCTGCAGACAAAAAATATGACAGGTGGGATAGAATTAATCCTTTATAGCAGGGATGTCAACCTGTGGCCCCATTTTATGTGGTCCCCCACTGCCTCCACCACACCCAGAAGTGCCATGTGGTGGAGGTAGGGCAAAATGGCCGTCCAGCCCCCAAAGCTGTTTGAGGGAGCGTGACCCAGTCCCCGGCTTTAAAAGGTTGAGAACTCCTGCTGTATAGTCATTTGCAAGTATCTTTGGGAAATGTGCTTCAGCTACATCAGATGAACATGACCTATTACAGCTCTCCACCACAGAATCTCTACCCAGCAATGTGGAGATGTTAGAAAGCACTCTTACCGCAGGAATGATCTAAAAATGTCATAATACAATGTGGCACTTTTATATCAAGCATCAGGGTAAGCCAAGGACAGGACAGCGAATTTAAAGGAAGTCACTATTTTAAGTATTAACTACAAGACATTCACAACCATTTAATGGCAATATAATTTCCTATCTATTTAGTTAGAGAGTATAACACAGAAGAAGTGTCTTCCTCACCAATTTACACGCAGCAAATAAGAACTTTCACATACCATATGCTCCACATAAATACAGACACAGCATGATACTCCAGCATGCCTCAGTCCATCGGAAATCCTCATAAAATTTTCATGTCAGGAGCCACCTTTGATATGGTCGTGCAGCGTAAACACACAGCACTGACAGAGATTTAAGGCTATTAGTACTATTAATATGGAGCCTGGGATGAAGGGTTGAAACAAGGGCCTTCCTAAGGACAAGCTGTTGGTCTGAGATGGTGCAGTGCCACTGTGTAAGTAAGGCTTTAGCACATGGGTGCCCAAACTACGGCCCGGATCAGCCCGATGCCAATTCATCTGACCCAATAAGCCCTCGTCGCTCCTGGAAGTGGAAGGAAAACGCATCCTTATGGGCACATTTTACTTCCACTTCCAGGAGTGACGAGGGTTTTGTGGGCCGAATGAATTGGCGTTGGGGTCCGAATCTGGCTCCCAGGCCATAATGACAGGCTCTCTGAACCACGTGACTGGCCCACGGCCTGTAAAGTTTGGGCACCCCTGCTTTAGCAATACAACAACTTTCCAAAACTAAAGGGGCACACAAAAACTTCCAAAAGCAGTAGATGTGGGGTTGGATGGGGAAAAGAGAAAAGCCAAGGGGAAAATCCAAAAATTCTTGTGGACCCGAATACTCAAAAGCTGCTAGATCTGGCCTGCAAAAGGAAAGGGAAATATGTATACAAATAAAAGGGGAGGGGGGGAGCCAGTGGAAAGGCTGCAACGCCCTCTTTCTCTCCTTCCTACTGGATGATCCATGGGACAAAGGGAGCAAAAAAAGGGGGGGCTCTACTTTCTAAAGGCTTCTCAAGCAGTAAGGTAAGTCGCCTTCGAAGACTATAAACAAGAATATTTCAGTGTGATACTCGGGGCGGCAAGGAGGGGAAACGGCGCTCTTTGTGAAGTTAGCAAATGGAGGGTGAAAGAAGAAGGGTGTATTTTTTCCCCCTTTTTCCCATTCTCACACCACGTCCAGGTCGGAATGTTTGCAGGGGCGGAGGAACAAAACACAACCCGAAAAGGAGGGGGAAAGGGAGGCAGGGCGGTTGCAAACTTTCTCTCTCTCTTCCAACCAATATTTTCCTGTTCTTTCCCCCTCGCCCGAGAGAGGTCCCTTTCCTTGCTTTTATTTTCCCCCCACTTCTTTCAGCAACAACAACAATGCAAACAGTGGAGAAGATGCCCCCTCGGGTGGGTGGGTGGGGAGTCGGCCGCCCACGGAATGCCCCGCTCCCAGCAAGCGGGCAGCAGGAAGGGAAGGGAAGGGGGAGGCGAGCCAGCCAGCCCCGGGGATGGGGCGGCCATTAACGCGGCTCCAATCCAAGCCGCTCTTTTTACGCACGGCGGCAACCGCCCCGGCTTCCTCGCTGGCTTCTCCCGTAAACACAGAAGCAGCGCGCCACGGGGCGGGCGGGCAGGCAGGCAGGCAGGCAGGCAAGCAGGCAGGGTGGCTGCCCTTTCGCGCCCGCGACCCTCTCGGGGGCCGGACTTCTGGCCCACCCTACTCCTTCTGGGGGAGCTGCTCAGGCTTTTTCTTTTCTTTTTTAATTTTCCTTTCTTCCTTCTCTTTGCAACCTACCTGGCTCCAGGTCTGGGTGGCTTCGGGCGGCCGAGCGTCTCCTTCTCCCTCCGGGGCCCCCGCTGCCCAATGGGTCGCCATTACTTCATTTCCCAACTACAAAAGAGACGATCCTTTTTGGAGCCCACATTGGAGGCGGGTGTTTTGGGGAGGGCGAGAGACGGACCCTCCAAAAATATAGATGTATAAGAGAGACCAAAAAATAAAGATCCAGTAAAAAAAAAGAGGGAAAGAAGTTTTCCAATAAAAATACAATACTCTCTTTCCCTTGGGAAAAAAAATAAAGCACCCCAAAAAATGTATATATCCTGCGCTCTGGGAAGAGCGACGCGAACGCAAACGTGTCCAAGGATTCCAAGCCAAAGGTCCGTCTCCCACGATGGTTTGTTTGTTTGTAAGGAGGGAAGGGATTTCCTCCCACTTCTCAAGAAGCTGCCATAAGAAGGAAACACCGGGGGGGGGGGGTTAGTAGGGACTTCTTCTTCGGGGAGATCCAGAAACGTCCCCCTCCATCGCTCCAGCGAAGAAAGAGGGAAGTGTCACCGGCCCGAGAGGAGGAGGAGGAGGAGGAGAAGCCGCCGCCGCTGCCAGCCGTCTCTTGTTAGGCTAATTGCCCCGGCTCGTCATCTTCCTCTTCCTCCTCTCCCAAGCCTTGGAGAGACACACACAGAAGGGAAGCGCCGGCCGCCACCTCCTTTAGTGTGTGTGTGTGTGTGTGCGCGCGCGCGCGCGCGCACTAGCAGGCGCGCGCACACACACACACACACACACTCGCGTCCCGGGAAAAGTGAGCCGGAGGAGGAAAAGGGAAGAGATTGTTCCCAAAAAGCAAAACCAAAACTCCGCGCTCGCTTCCTTTCCGCCGAGATTTTGCCCTTTTTTTCCCAGGCACCGGAAGAGAGGCACAGGCAGGCTCCAGTCCAGGTTGGTCGCCGGGGCCGGAATCACCGGATGATCCCTTATTAGACAGACTCAGGAATTTGCAAACTTTTCCCTCCCTGTACTAACTACGACGCATGTGACGCGGAAGAAGCGCTGCGTTGGAGGCGGTTTGGGGCAGGCTTTGGGAGAGAAGCTTGTCGTCACCTGAAACGCCCAGATGCGGCGGCGGCGGCTTGGGGAAGTCGGGGCTTCCCAAGGTGTCCAAAGTCTCCCATCGTAGCGCCGAGGCACGAGAACAGGGTGCCCAAACTTTTCGGATCGCGGGCCGGTCGTGTGGTTCCTCCCATCGGAAGCAGAAGTAAAACGCGCATTGCACTCCGTTTTGCAACAGTACGAGATAGATTTTAAACTGCCATTTTCTCTCCTTAAACTACAGCCAGTGGGCCAGATCTGGCCCCAGATGGCAATTGATCTAGCCCAGAGCACCCTCGTCACTCCCGAAAAAGGAAGTAAAGCATGCCCATTCGGGTGCATTTTACTTCTTCCGTGAGCAACAAGGGTGGTGTGGGCCAGATGATGGAATCTTGGATGGAATCTGGCCCATGGGTCATAGTTTGGCCACCCCTGCACAAGAAGGAAAAACAAGAGGGAGAGAGACTTAGACCTTTCCCCATCCAAGCCACCCACCTTTCTGTACCTTACCTCTCTCTCACCCGCAAGGCATGTTTTACTCTTCAGAAGTGCAGGTCCACAGGGAGATGCCCTTTCCGACCATGAGTGGTTACCCGGGGGAGGGGGACACTTTGTTTCCAAGCCGGTGTCCCTTGCAGGAAAATATTTGAGATAATAAAAGGGGTCTCCCTCTTTTCTCAACACCCTGAGCACACGCTCCTATTCCTCACCTCAGTGAGCCACCCACAGCACCTAAGAATAATAACAACAAAGCCACAATGCTTGTTTTGCATTGACCTACTAACCATTTTCAACTCAACAAGGCCAAACTTCACAGCAAATCTGAAAACCAATCAGAGATCTTCTGTTATTACTAGTTGTAAAAAGCTACACTGATTTATTATCATCATCATCATCTACTTCCTACTGCTTATGGTGTTTACTATGAATGTTGTTACAGTTTTAAGATTTTTTAAAAATGACATTTGGTTTTGTTTCCTTTGTTTTTGTTGGTTATC
Source organism: Furcifer pardalis (assembly GCA_030440675.1). Classification (NCBI taxonomy): domain Eukaryota; kingdom Metazoa; phylum Chordata; class Lepidosauria; order Squamata; family Chamaeleonidae; genus Furcifer; species Furcifer pardalis. The sequence continues at coordinate 92,361,685 of CP126897.1, forward strand.
ACTGGATAATTTTATTCTGTTCTTTTATGTGTATACTGTAAGCCTCCCTGTGTGGTGCTTGCATCAAAAGGGTGAGGTATAAATGTGAATAAATAAATACAGTACATTATCAGTTACGCTAGCCAACCATTGTGTGCCTCTGTACCTGATGTGTATCAATTGATGCCATGAAGTCTCTCTCTTATGTCTGAGGAAGTGGACCTGATCCATAAAAGCTAACATTAAAATACAGCAGTTAGTCTTTAAGCTTCCACCAAGTTTTATCTTTTTGTTTTGTTTACTCTCTGACATAATATCTCCTGCTCATTTTCCATGCTCCACGAGGGAGCTTGGGCACTATGTTTGTTTAAACCAAGCTGCCTCTAGCTTTCCTGAGGTGAGCAGCCATTGGCAATGTCTAGCAAATGGATTGAAAACATAACAATAAAGATTCCGGACTACAGTATATATATATATATATTAAGACAGAGACTTGGTTGCATAGCCCTAGTGCCTCAGGCAATTGCATTGGTGCCAGCTGCACCCACGTCTCTGGGTCTGGCAGCCAGCTGGGCTTCATATTCCCTTGGTGCTGAACTTGGAATTGGGGGGGGGGGGATAAAAGAGTATTACAGTGAATTGTGTAAATCTGCTGTCGGCACAATGCAGAATTTTTATGAGCAGCAGCGTGCCTTTTCTGATAATGGAGAAGAAAGGAGGGGGTGGTGGAAGGTACAGATCGCCACCCTACCATTGTTTGCTTAGGCACTCCGTATACACACACACACTCACACATACACAGACAAACACTGCCTTGTCACTCTGTTCCCAGACGTAGACAGGCCAGGCGCGGTTGATTATGCAAACTCCCTCTTAATAAACTAGCCAGGGTGACCCCACCCGCTCTTTACCACAATGCAGGAAAGAGGACCCAACGGTACCCCTGGATCTTTTCCACCTCCTCTACCCAACTCAGATGAGTCCCCACTAAAAAAAAAAACAGCAGAGCTGATCTACTGGACCATTCCCACTGAAAATCTCAAGGGAGGATGGGTACCACCAAACATTGCTCCAGATTATGTCTCCCAGTTAACCTCCCTGCTACAAAAACAATGCCCAGACTCCTTTCCAAGTTATACTCAAAATTGTAAGATTTTCTAAGTGAAGGAGGAAGCTAGGCTTTAAATCAGGGATTCTCAATCTGCAGCCCACAGTGCCATTTCATGTGGCCCCCACTGCCTCTACCACACCAGGAAGTGCTGTGTGGTGGAAGAAGGGCAAAATTGTCATCCAGCCCCTGAAGTGATTTGAGGGAGCGTGACCCGGTCCCTGGCTCAAAAACGTTGAGAACTCCTGCTTTAAACCGATGGTTCTCAACCTTGGGAGTCTAGATGTGCTTGGATTTCAGCTCCCAGAAGCCTTCACCATTGGCAGTGGTGGCCAAGATTGGCAGGAAATGTAGTCCAAGCACATCTGAGGCACTAAGGTTGGCAAGCATTTTTTTTAAATACCACCTAACCACAAGACCACCATCTTGTCAGGATTCACCTTCAACCTGTTGAGCCTGATCCAGTCGTTCAGTCGCACAGTCAATTCCAATCCTTTGTGACCCCATGGACCATTGCCCTCTAGGCACATCTGTCCTCCACCATCCTCCTCAACCCACCCAGCTCTGTACCCATTGCATCTACAATACCATCTAGTCATCTCATTTTCTTGCCACCCCCTTCTTTTGCCCTCCACCTTTCCCACCAAATTTGGTTCTCAGTGATGAGACCAAAATTTTGCAAAATCCGAGCAATAACCTCATCCTTTGAATATAGGTGTGGATACACGTATACACAGTGACAATAAAGTCATTCCTTCTACTCAGTTAATATGACTAACAAGCAGTAAACTTGCAACGTGAAATTTTCACTCTTAATGTGTTGGATAGAATAGAAAGTCATCTACTTCAAGAACAAGTAACCCACTTCATAGGCTGCCATCCAGATTATCAGAAGGAAGTAAGGCTGCTTCCAGAAGTATTACATCCCCCTACGTTGCTTCTCACATTTGGGAGGAAAATGGAAGCAAGCCAAAGCCACATTCAGCCCACAAAACAGACGCTACAGGAAACAGCAAAAGTATTGCATTTCTCCCTCTGATATTGTTAGCTTTCATCCCAATTTAATTGTAATGATTTCTATGGTTAAATTTGATCTTACTGTATGGGTTTTTATTCTTAGGTAAAGGTGAAGGTCGCCCTTGCTCAAAACCCAGGCGTATCCAACTAGAGTTTGGTGCTCATCTCCATTTACAGCAGTGGTTCCCAATGTGGGACTTTGATTAATAGGCATTGGTCTCCAAGAATCATGCTTAAGAGTGTATGCTTAAGATCTTAAATTAAAGAGGCATTATACATAGCATAGGGTGGTGAGAAAATAAGTCTTTCAAGATCTACTTTGTTTGCCACCATCCCCTCCAGCAACAACTGGAGTAGCATGTGCAAAATAGTGTTTCAAGACAGAGAAATACTTAGCAGAATTAGGGAATTGTGTACAGTACTTTGAAGCCATTGCTCAGGTCAGTATTCTCCCAACCATATATTTCCAGATTTCTCTGTTATGTCCTGTAAGTTTGCATCTGAGTTACATCAGCCATAACTGATTTCCAAGATATGTGAGAGTAGCTTTACTACTGTCACCACCCTTGTGACTTTTCACAATCGAGTTGAGATTTGAGTCTTTTTCTGCCACTCTTGTCTGCTACATTACAAAACCTCAGTTCTGTGGCACTACAATTCCCATTTTGTGCTGACCATACTAGCTTGCAGTGAATAACAGAGAGCATTTGATCCAATAGGTCTTGAGGGTACCAGGTTGATCTGGCTTGGATCAAGAATTTACTTTCAGTATTGTAACTAAGTACAGTACACCATCCTTTCACACAAAAATTACTCTAAGCATTATTCATTTCATGGATGGAGCAGATGCCTTTTGCGAATTGCCCACTGGATTACAGTACATGCTAATCTACTTTCTGGCTGTCCTTGGTAGAACCTATTGAATTTACATTAGCTAAAGTTTTACCTTCTGCTGGAATTTCTAATCAGGTCCAAATCTACCTGTAGTAATAATAATGAATAAAATATCTAGTTCTACAAATCAGACTAAAGTCAGATCTTCTCTGTCTGTTGCCTAATGATCAATTTGAAACCCTTTGCTGAAATTCTGAAACTCCTTAGGCAAAGGGGAGAGATTAACTAAAACATCCCTTCTTCACCCCCTCCTCTTTCTCTCAAAGCAACATCATAAGCCAATTTACCTCAGCTGCCATGCTCCTCAGATGTTTGCCTTCTTACTTCAGGCAACAGTGATTATGAGACATACCTATTGTCTTTCACATAACCTACCTTAATAAGGTTCAAAGTCCCCAGTCCTTCCTAGCATTTCAGATTGCAATTTTGGGCAGAATTTATGGATCAACTGTCATAGCTTTGGGTTGTCCGACAAGGTTTTTTGGCACCCAGAAGTTTAACAAGAGGGGCAACAAAACAGCTCTAGCACAAAACATGTGAGAAGATTTTGGGCTCGGTTCATTTTGTTCCGGTACTCAAAAACAAATTTATGGTCTCAGAATCTTTCCGAGCAACAAACAATGTTTGTAAATAAAATCAGGATCCATGAAAACAAATAGGTCCCATAAGTTTGCACAATCCTATCAATGTAAAGTAGTGTTTCCCAATGTGGGGTCCATGCCCCACAGGGTGACTTTACTTCCCAGAAGCCTAAGTCAGTACATTGGCTGATCAGTGCTTTGGCAAATTGACTTAGGCTTCTGGGAATTGAAGTCCAAAAAACAAAGGCTGGGAAATACCAGTGTATACCTTTTAAATTTAGTACTGTAAGATTCACTTGAGAAAGCCTTGATGCTGGGAAAGATGGAAGGCAAAAGAAGAAGGGGACGGCCAAAAATGAGATGGCTAGATGATATTGTAGATGCAATGGGCATAAAGCTGAGCAGGCTGAGGAGGATGGTGGAAGACAGAGGTGCCTGGCGGACAGTGGTCCATGGGGTCGCAAAGGGTCAGAATCGACTATGCGACTGAACAACAACAAAAACTTTTTAATATTTGGTGCCCCCCTCATGATCCAAGGCCCTAAACCAGGAACCTGAGGCCTTAAGGCCACATGCACCCTTCTAAGTCCTTACGTGTGGCCATGGTTTTGATTTTTAGAAATTATTAAGTACATATTAGTTAGATTTTTTACAAAATAATGTACATTTTTAGTACAGTATATTTAATTAAAGGTTCTTGAATGCAGATTTATTTGATTACAGCTAATCTAATGCAGCCTTCCAGCAGGAAAAGGTTCCCCACCTCTACACTAAACAATAGTTTACTTGAGTTATGTACGAATGGTGCCTTGCAAATCTGGCTAGCATTTGCTTTAAAGAGGGGTCCGGACAGTGGATTTCATTCATCATCCTGAATCAGTTGAGGATATAGTTTCTGAAGCTGCTTCTGAGAAGAACCTGAAGAAAACAATAAGTTTATTAACTTTACTTTTTTCTTTGTAATTCAATCATATAGTGGGGGTGGGGGTGTACCACAATATCATTTTAGTAGCAGCCATCTTAAAATATGACATGAGCCCAGTCCACCAGATGATCAAAACAACAATTAACTCAGAACCATAAGAACAAAAACAATACTGTACTGCATTATGGGTTTTAAATATATCAATACAAAAAAAAAAGCTTTATATAAAATGTACCTAGTTATAAAGTAAACATAAAGGTTTCCCTTGCTCGAAAGCCAGTCGTATCCGACTCTAGAGGTCAGTGCTCATCTCTGTTTCTAAGCCGAAGAGCCAGCGGTGTCTGGTTCTGCAGATGTTTCCATGGTCATGTGGCAGGCATGACTAGACACCGGAGAACACAGAATGCTGTTACCTTCCCACCAAAGTGGTCCCTATTTATCTACTTGCAATTTCTTGCTTTCGAACTGCTGGTTGGTATATATGTATACAAAAGTTGTCTCTTGTCTGGAGATACAGTCTAGTCAAAAATTCTCATTTCTGATTTTACAGAACTTTTAGGAATGTTTGCAACTTCTTTACTTTTTATCATCTGAATCAGAAAGAAATGAAAAGACAGAGACATTAATGTACATGTCAATTTCAAATGTGCCATATTTTTATGTGATTACAAGGCCTAAGAAAACTGAAAAAGTTTGCATCAAAATCTTTTATTTAGCCATACTGAAATCTAAATTTGACTGACCATAAGCAACGGTAACCTTAATTTTTCTAATATACAGTGCTTTAAAACAGCCCATCTAAAAATAAGACATCATGTATTCCACTTGAGTGGCCTTATTATTGTCTGTCACTTCCTCCCAGCTTTGGAATTTGTATTTTTGGTTCTTTACACGTGAACTTTGATCCTATAAAAAGCATACCATTTGCACACTGCATTCAACCTTCAGAGATAAAAGAACTCTTACCTAAAACAACCTATTATGTCTTTTCTGCCAAGGCACCTTTAAGAGCTGCATGCCAAGCAGAAATTCAGCAAAGGCAGCTTTCTCTGCTGCATAACACGGCTGGAGTTTCCTCTGGCACAGGGGGTAAAAAGAAAATTGTAAGAAAGAACTAGGCAAACAAGAGCAGGAGAGGTTTGCTGTATCAGTAACTACCTAAGCAGCAAGTTCTAAAGAGACTGGGGAAATTTTGTATTTTCTAGTCTCCTATCTCACCTGTAATCATTTGTGAATTTTATCTTACACTTTACACTTATATACCTCCCCATAGTACTTAGTGCGCTCTCTGGGTGGTTTACAGGTTATTAGCATTTTGTCCCCAACATGGTGGGGACTCATTTTACTGAGATTGGAAGGATGGAAGGCTGAGTCAACTTTGAGTCCCATCAGGATTTTATTTATTTATTTATTTAGATTTATATTGCCACCCACTCGCCGAGGCGACTCAGGGCGGCTTACAGTCAAAACAACAACAGTACAATAAAAATTATAAAATGCAACCACAAAAAACAACCAAACCAGAACACAAACTAACTCCCGTCAGGACGTTGTTGTGGGCCCAGAGGAGGGGGTGATGTTCTCAGCCACTCAAACTCACATTTGGCTGCAGTATAACTGTTTAACCACTGTGCTACCAGAGCTTCTATTTATGTCATGAATAGTAGTATCCTTTGCTCAGGAAGTCTCATTTCTAGCAGGTAAAAGTAAAGGTCATTCTTTCTCAAAAGCCAGTCATATCCGATTCTAGGCTTCAGGACTTATCTCTGTTTATAGCCAAAGAGCCAGTGCTATCTGCACCTGCAGACGTTTCTGTGGACACATGGCATGCATGCCTCAACACTGGAATGCACGGAACACTTTACCTTCCCACCAAAGTGGTACCTATTTATCTACTTGCAATTTCTTGCTGTCGAAGCTGGGGCAGATGGGAGTACGTCGTGCAGTACTCTGGAATCGAACTCCGACCTTCCAGTCTTCGAGTTCAGCACCTTAACCACTCGAGCCACTGTAGTCCCATTTCTAGCAGACCATCATACAAAAGCAGACAGAACTGTTGGAATAAGAGTGAGGCAGCAGCAAAAATTGTCCAGGAGTGACCTGAGCGATTGAAAGACTCTAATGTGAAATCTGTCTGAAGGAGAAGAAATGTTTGCATGGAAACCCAGCTGGTTGGATTAGTGTATTTAATGAACAGAAACGGGCCTTTTACGTCCAACTTTGCTCCTCCTATTCACAGTGGTAGTGTTTTGACTATGCAGATTGTAATGTACAATGATAAAATGTGCCTTTAAAGAACTGGGCATAATGTGCGGCATTCATAAAAGGAATATATTAATGATTAATTACCACTCAGCACCAGCTCTATGTCAATATGTGACAAGCCTTGAATTAAAAGCTAGGAGCTGCACACCGGAAGTGCAATCAGCAGTCACATAACGACAGAAGCTTCAAATGAAACAAGTGAATTCGAGGCAGGTTAATCAAATTTTTCCATGTAATAGCCTAGCTACTAAAACAAGACACAATTGGACACTTTCAGACTGATGAATTATTGACACAGTGTTCTGCATTCTGTTCAGTATTCTCTAGCCTAAAGCAGCTTTATAAAAGTTATCATTCTTAACTTACCTTAAATAAGGCGATAGCCAGAAATTTAGATCTGGGGTGGTGTGGGCCTGTTCTCCCTGCCATGGAGCTGGGTAAATGGTTCCCTCCATTTATTTATTTATTTATTTATTTATTTATTTATTTATTTATCATATGATAAACTTCAGTTGTCTACATTAATGCTGATATATACAGTAAGCACAAATTGACCATCTCAAGGTCCTAACTAGAGTTCCACATCTAGGTTTAAAAGCCATTGAAGGGCTTCATCTGTGGCACTATGCAAATCCTCCAATGTGCCTCTAAACACATGTAAAGGACACTTAAATATAATGTGGTCCATGGTTTGGTCTTCTTCTCCACAGTCACACTGGGAAGAGAAATCCCACCCCCATGTGAACAGCCACCCCCATGTGAACAGCCGCATATCCACCACAGCCAGTCCTCAAACTATTCAGCATCCTCCACTGTCATCTGGGAAGGGGAAATCTGGCTGGTTACTCACAGGGGTTCTTGACTATGTGGTGGTGGTGAATCAGGGATAGATGTTGCCAGAGTTCCATCCAGGCATCTGAGATTTCCTCCACAAAAGTGAGACAGACACCACCAACAATCTATTAACCAAGCACTATGTACATGATCTGTTTGGGCTCAGTTTCTTCACTACCCCTTCCAAGTCATTCCCCTAACTGCTCCCATGTCCCATGTTCACAGCAGGAGTGTGTCCCAAGTAGTATTTACTGATGGTTGGCAATTTGATGGCAATGTTGGTAACAGCCACCTGTGCCACCCAGATGACACATTCCAAGTCTTTCTGACGTTTGAGTTGCTTACATCTCTTTTGCTATTGGTTTCTGAGTCCCAGGAGGTCTCTTTAGCCTTCTGGTGATAAAGGTCCTCTCAGTGGGCTGCCTCTACCCAAGAGTGGGTCTTGTAGGGGTTAGCCATGCTTGTGAAATTCAGCAGCAGGGACCCAGACCTGGACTTCCATTCCTGGCCAGAGTTTGTCAACTCACCTGCTAAGAGGTGTTCTTTAGGCTGAACCTAAATCTTATCCATTATGATGCAAAATACAGTAATGTTTGATTATTCTTTTGGACCTCAGCTTCCAAAATTCCCAGCCATTAATGCCAGTTGAAGTATTATATTCTATTAGGAAGCATGTCATAAATAATCTTTCTTTCTTTCTTTCTTCCTTCCTCCCTCCCTCCCTCCCTCCCTCCCTCCCTCCCCTCCCCTCCCCTTCCCTTCCCTTTCTTTTCCTTTCCTTTCCTTTGGTTTTTGGCCTTCCAGGTATTTTGTCCATTAATTTCAAATATCCATATCCAGCATTGCTATGGTTAAAGGATTCTGGGAGTTATAGTCTATTTATTTATTTAAATTTGTTTATCGCCCTCCTCCCAAAAGGGACCCAGGGCAATTTACAACAATTATAAAATCATTTTAAAAAATTAAAAACTCTAAAAACTTAGTATTAAAAACCAAAAATTGCAACACAGGCATACTGGGGTCAAACCAACCAACTGGCTGGGGAAATTGAGGGCCAGAGCAGACACCGAGAAGGCCCTCCTTCTCGTGCCAGCGAGGTGCGCCTCTCTGGCTGATGGCACAACCAGAGAGCCTCTCCGGTCCACTCTGGTGGGACGGACAGATGTCCTTCGGACGATGCGGTCTCTTAAGTATCCTGGTCCACTACCATGTAGGGCTTTAAAGGTAATAACCAGCACCTTGAATTGCACCCGGAGACAAACAGAGCCAGTGTAGTTCCTAAGACACCTAACACAATTTTCACTTTCATTTAGTCCATAGTTTCTGGTGGGAAAGGAGACATTTATTTTTATTTAATTTATATACCACCCTTCTATTATAATTTGTGTATGTACTGCATATGTTTGTTCATGTGGTATTTGGTAAGTTGCCCATGCCTTTATGGCAATCTTCTATCAATACACTGATATTTACATATTATTCGTCATTTTCTGCATATAATAGTGTTAGCTTTTTACATACTCCACTCTCCCTTCATGGGTAGGTAACATTAGGACCGTGATGGTGAACCTTGGCACTCCCGATGTTCTTGGACTTCAATTCCCAGAAGCCCAATCCACCTTGTGAATCCACAAGAATGGGTTTACTGCAATTCATCCAGCCTGCGCTGCCCTCATCACTCGCGTACGGGCAGTGTTTTTAAATGTTTCTCCATAATGCCGCAACGGATATATGTTGCTTTTATTGCCAAGAAGAATACACTTCAGTGTATCCATTGCACAAGTAGAAAGGTACTGTTGCAGACATTTATTTATTTAATTTATTCATATTTTTATACCGCCCTCCTCACGGGGGTGACCCAGGGCGGTTTACAACATCATAAAAGCATAACATAATACAACCCGAACCCATTATCAAAACTTCAAAGTATCTTGCTTGCAAAGTATCTTACTTGCAAAATTCTCAGAGGTATCTCTAGTTTGCCACTGTGTCAACAGAATACAGTACTAGACTGTGTGATCCAACAGTTTGATTCTTTTCACATTCTTAGGTTTATACATGATTTTGAATTTTAAAAATGCATGTGTATTATATATGATGGTTTGTGACCTCACAGATTTGTAAGGCTAAAATTCTAAAGTGGATACCATAGACCAGTGATGGTGAACCTTGGCACTCCAGCTGTTCTTGAACTTCAATTTCCAGAAGCCCAAGTCTCTGTGAATCCACACCAATGGGTTTACTGCACATACACACTGTTCTTGGATTTCCATTTCCAAAAACACAAATCCCTGTGAATCCACACAAATGGGTTTACTGTGCATATGCGCAGTAAACCCTTTTTGTGTGGATTCACAGGGACTTGGGCTTCTGGGAATTGAAGTCCAAGAACAGCTGGAGTGCCAAGGTTCACCATCATGGCCATAGACTGTACTAGTCAATTGAATTCTTTTTGAATTTGCTGAAGATTTCTTTGTTGTTCTAGCTCCAAGTTTAATTTCTCATCTCTCTCTCTCTCTCTCTCTTGCCACAAGAGCAAGAAACCTGCTTTCTCTTCAAAACAAAGGCATGAAATTCTCACTATGCTAACAGAGAAGTGCCTCAAGGGACACTATGAACTCTGACATGCACACCTCTGGGTTCTTGTGTTGTTTATTAATGCAGAACACTAACTTTGTACAGCACTCTGCCATCTGCAGGAACAGAAGGGATTCATTCTGATTTCCTTTGAATTCTTTGGCGGTCACCACTTCCTTTCTGCAGTCAGGAGATCACAAATATGTAGGGCAGAATTCTCAATCAAAGCCAGTGTAAGATGTGTAAACAGTGGTGTCGTTAACCATCAATAGTTATCCTTTTTTCTTTTAGCATAACAGTTTCGCTTGATAGAAAAATCTTTGTTTGCTTGTGCATGTGTGTGTTTAAATAAAGGAAGGGGAAGATTATATAAAAGTTTAACCAATATAAATAATTAAAAACACTTTCAAACAGGGCATGATGATTTTTGAGGGCTTAATTTTGATAACTGGTTGAAAACAGGATATCACAATTAAAAGGGACTGCGGTGGATCAGTGGTTAAGAAGCTCACCTTGTTATCTGGAAGGCCAGCAAGTCAGCAGTTCGAGACACAGGGACTGCATGATAGATTGAGCTCCTGTTTCTGTCCCAGCTCCTGCCATCCCAACAGATTGAAAACAAGAAATTGCAAGTCGGTAAATAGGGACCACTTTGGTGGGAAAAGATCTTGGGGACATGAAAGGAGCCTCATTAGGGAGTCCGCTGAGTGAAGTTGCTCCAGCAAAAATCCTTTCAACCCAGAATAATTTCTGACACAAAATTATTATTATATTACAATTAAAAGAAAACTTAAGTCAATTACACACATATACGGAAAAACTGCAAAAGAGCAAAATGTAAGAGACAGCAAACAGCTCACATAGCTTCTTTCTAGCTGAAATATATTTTAAAACCAACAACATGCAGTCAAATCTTACAAGGCTTCATAAATTACACCAATAAATGATTTTGATTGCTCCTCCTTTGGATTTGTTCGTCCTTAGTGCTCTTAGTCACAGTCTCTAATCTTCAAAGCTCCTCTTAGTATCTACTTATGCTAGAATGAGCAACAGGTGGCTCTTCACACTTCACATGATCCCTCACTCATGATTGTGAGTTGCAGTCCAACAAGATCTAGCTGGTGTTCAGATTTACCGATTCATATCTTTGGCTCTAACCTTTCCCAAGACAGCTCAGTGGAGGTGTTTCCACCACCCATTCCTTTCATGTCAGTCTCACATCTTCTCACTTTCATATTCGTTTAAATCAGGGGTGCCTAAACTATGGCCTGCAGGCTGGATCTGGCCCCCAACATCAATTCATCTGCTCCACACCACCCTCATTGCTCCCAGGAGCAATGAGAGTGGCATGGGCTGAATGAATTGGTGTCAGCGGTTGGATCCGGCCCACTGGCCATAGTTTGGGCACCCCTGGATTAAGCAGAGAAAATGGCAGTTTAATAAATCTATCTCATCCTGTTGCAAAACAGATTGCAAGACATGTTTTACCTCTGCTTCCTCCCGACTGGCCTGCTGACTGGCCTGCATGACTGGCCTGCTGAACCACATGACCAGCCTGCAGCCTGAAAGGTTTGGGCACCCCTGGTTTAACTCATCCTTTCCTGCTTTGGGCTTCCTTCCTGTACAAAATGGCCCCATCTTTCCAAGATCAGTAAAATGTATACCCAGCAATTGGGGGCGGGGGGGGGGATGTTAACTAACTTGAGAACTGCCCAGAGAGTGCACTAAGCGCTATGGGGCAGTATAAAAGTGTGATTGCTTTGTTTCTTCTGGTGCTCTCCTGGGAGTGGAGAGTTTCTCAGCTAAAATTATTCTGGATTTCCCCCCATACTTTATGGTTGCAAGCTTCTAGGATCTGAAGCCCAACAAAGTACTTAATCTGTGCAGAAGTAGTATTAAAATGGCAGAAATGTTTTCCAGATGACAGTACATTTTCATTTCTTGTTGTATTGTAATGGTGGTGTTGCTGAGTTTTGGCGTCAGATCATGGGGCCCTGTCAGTTTATGCCAGGAGCTCCCAACCTTTTCAAGCCAGGGCCCAGGTCACACTCTCTCAGTCAGCTTTGAGGGCCGGATGGCCATTTTGCCCTGCCTGCATGATGGGGGGGTGGCCATTTTGTCCCAACAGCTTCAAAGGGATGGCCATTTTGTTTCTCCAATGCCTTTGGAAGGGTGGGGGTGGGCACATGAAATGGTGCTTTGGGCCAGATTCGGCCCACAAGCCTTAGGTTTGAAACCCCTGCTTTTTGCACACTTTCTGTCAGCTATGATCTGCTCATAGAAGAGGAAGGCCTTTATCCTTCTGTCATGGAAGGTTGAGGGTCTCCTTACTACTGCATGGCTCAGATGCTTTTTGTGCATAACCTGCTCATAGCTTTGAAAAGTTATTTTTGGGGAACACAACTCCTGGTATTTTCCAGCCAGTATGGCCATTAGAACTGTAGTACAAAAATAACTTCTTCAAGTTCCGATGTCCACTCAAGTGAGATGTGAAGGAAAATGGAAGCTTAGGCTGGAGTGAAATGTTCTTTCTCAGCATAACCTCAAATATTCCCCTCCCTGTTAGGTATAAATTATTTACTACATACAATGTGCTACTGAGGAAGGAGTGTCTTAACTGCTGGTTATGTGTGATTAGCAGGACTGCTGTGGCTGAGTGGTTAAGACGCTGAGCTTGACGACTGGAAGGTTGGCAGGTCAGCAATTCGAGACCCTAGTGCTGCATGCCAGAGTGAGCACCCATCTCTGTCCCAGGTTTTGCCAACCTAGCAGTTCAAAAGCAAGAATTTGCAAGCAGATAAATAGGTACCACTTCAGCGGGAAGGTCAATGGCTGTTTCGTGCACTCTGGTGTCTAGTCATGCCTGCCACATATCCATGGAAATGTCTGCAGATGCCAACAGCACTGGCTCTTTGGCTGTAAACAGAGATGAGCACCGAACCCTCTAGTTGGATATGACTGGCTTTTGAGCAAGAGCAACCTTTACCTTTACTATGAATGATCTTCCTTCACCTCCCATAACTTGCAAATTACAAACATTGTTTTTAAACCAGCCTGAATTCTCAAATATGGAAAACCTCATCAGATGTGCCTCTTAAATCTTAATATACATTCAGCTCTAATGATGGATTGTCCTTCATTCATTTTGTGGCAAAGGGCAGACTAAAATGGCTTGTCACAAACCAAGGATGATTTCAACAATTTCTCTAGCCCCATAGTCCACCACCCAGGCTGCTGTCACTCCTGCTCATCTGTCCTTTCCTCATAATTCCATCCAATCTCTAACTTTTTCATATATATGGTGATTATTGACCATCCCTATCTAATACTGTTGGTTTCAAGAGGCCTGAAAAGACAAAATGAGGATTTGTATGTTGAATAATCAATTGCTATTTTTGCTTCTGTTAAAGCATCAAACATAAAGGTTCATCACAGAAGGCTAACCGGTGGGAAAGGACATCATCTTCCTGCCTTGACTGAGTATAATTCTGTATTCCAGAAAGTGAAAAGTCCTCCTACTCGCTCTTGTCTGCCAAAATCTACAACTGCCTACTCTTTTCCTATTAAAGCCACTTGTTTCCTATGACAACGCCTGCAGTTACATATTTAAGGATGTAAAAACACATTACAATACTAGATGTTGATGTTTTGAATGAGCATTAAACCAAGCATTTGCATTTTATGATAACATTATAAGTACACTGTACTCCTTAACTTAGTTTTGGATGATTTATTCATACCCTAACTTGTATGATTTCTTCTGTGGGTGTGCTCAGACAGTGGGAGAGGCATGCATCTGATCATACTGGAAAAGGTCACTTTTCAGGGAGCAGTCTCCCTTAAAGTAACCCTTCTGTCTGTCAGGAATCACTCCAGCCCAGCTCCAAAAGAAGTAGTAGAGCAATCACACTTCTATACAGCCCCATAGGGCTTAGTGGACTCTCTGGGCAGTTCACAAGTTAGCCCTATAGCTGGACTCAAAAGATACAGCTAAGACATGGATCAGGGCCACTGGAGTGGCGTTCCCTATGCATCATGTGAACACCAAGATACAGCTCACATCAGGCTAAAGTGGTCCAAAATGTGATCTATTTCTCTATGGAATCACACCCTTTGTTTCTATTTGAAAGGTCACAAAGGAAGACTTGTCAAAGTTATGGTCACTGCTACTTCATGTTGTCTATGAGTATTAGAGTAATCACTCTGAAAATCCAACTCAAATACAGATTCTGGTGTGATCAATTTTCGCTTGATGTTAATTTGGGAAATAAAAGATTTGTTAATAAATAAGTCTTGACATTCCTGCTCTGTTTCAGCTTATGTTGGTGTACAAATACTGTGAATGTCTTTGGCAAATTCTATTGTCTCCTTAAAAAGATGCAGGATGGGTTTACACATTTCCCATTTTATTCCCTACTTCTTATGACAGACTTCCCCTATCTGTTATCTAGCAGATGTGACAGAACTACATCAATCTGAATCTTGTGGTATGTAGTGTTGAAAGGGGATATCCTATTACACATGTCGGAAGGCATAGTGGTCAGAATGCAACAGAATATTTGTGCCAGTGTTAAGTGTGGTGTAACTTGAATCAGTGAAGAGCCTCTAATGAGTCCATGATTGAATTCCTAGCTGTGCACCAGTTGCATGATGTGGCATGATCTTAGGACTTCATTTGTATACTTGCTAATTAACTGCTCCAAGTCATGCCATTTAACACTGACATAAATAGTTGGTTGGTTTCTGGCCAGCAACTGAAGGCCAGTAAATTCCTATACAGTAATTGTTATAAGCCATCACCCACCAAGACTCGTTGCACTAATGTATCACTGGTTTAAGACCATTGATCTAGGTAGAGAAATGCATAAGAACTTTACTTGGGCAGACCACTTGTCTTAAAACAACATATTTTTCAGACATCTCTGCTGTGGAGTAATGGTGAAAACTGTTTCTAAAAATGCCTCAGATGTCACTTGGAAACAGGTTGCAGTGGGAAACATTTGCTATCCTGACTAATGCCATGAATTTAAGTAGATCTCTGATGAGATGCAGCTGCAGGGTGGAGGCCCTTGTAGAAGTTCCAGAATTGATTGCCAAATGCAATGAAAGGAAGATGACTTCCATCTGATTTGCTGATTTTAATGACAAGAGATTTTGCAATGTGAATATTTCAGAGAGTTTGAAAGTGGACTATACGGAGGAGAGAGAAAAAGGACAGCAGAAAGAGAAAGGAAACAATTTCAGAAGGCAACTATCTGAATGTCAGATGTAACAAACAGTGATCCACAAAATAGTGGGCCAAAGTTGCCAAAGAACAGTCATAACATGAACATGAGAAAAAAGAGGATTAGGGACAACATGAATGTCAAGCATATATTTCAGAGAAGCTTGCGAAAAAGTAACTATTTCACCTACCTACGATGAGCTAATAAGATATTGTTCTGGGTGGTCACCTAAAAAAAATATTTTTCAAAATTTCAGATCTGATGCTATTGTTTTTCCTGGACTCCAAATCTCAGAATTCTCCACTGTGTGAGTTCCACCTGCCAGACCCTCACCTAAAGTTGTGTTCACTTAGAGCAGTGATGGGCAACCTTGGCACACCAGATGTTCTTGAACTTCAGTTCCAGGAAGCCCTGATCAGCAGGTGTGTTAACTTGGACTTCTGGGAATTGAAGTCCAAGAACACCTGGAGTGCCAAGGTTGCCCATCACTGACTTAAAAGGAAAGGTTTCATGGCCTAAGATAGACATTGCTCTGGCCTAGCTGTTTGTTAGAAGAGGAAAGTGCTCTAGTGCTTGCTGGGAAAATCAGTTGACTATAATTTAGATGTGGATCTGAGAGGTGGATCTCTCAGAATAGAGAATTCTGAGATTGACTAATTACAAATGTTGAACACAGTGTATGTATTTAGGTTTATTTGTACATACAAATTGGGCTGGTCTGGAACATTTTGTTAGTTGAGTCAAAGGATAAGAGAGGACTCATTTGGGAGTTTATTTTCTTGAAATGTGGCAACGTAATAAATGAATATAACTACAACAACAACACTTTTTCTTTATTTTCATTCCTCCTTGTCCTCCACAAAGATTCTGGTTTAGTAAATGAGAATTTGAACAGCTAGAACTATGTTTAGGTAACATATTCAATGTGTACACATTTAAGGCAGGATAACAAAAATAAACTTTAAAAAACACCCTCTTCAACTCAGAAAAGGAATCTCTGCTCATATAAAAGTATTTGTATAAATCTGCTCAAAGATAAATAATTTTTCCTTTCAGCACTAATAATGCCCTACTAGTTTAGAAATGTATTCTGTGTAATTGTACTCAGCTTGTAAGTGGTTTTCCATTAACAATTCCATATTTTTGTTTGATAGCTAATTTCAAATCAGAGCCTGCCTCTTTGTACACTGCAACAGACGGTGACATGACTTTACATTACCCTTGGGTTTCAAATTCAGAGTTGCCAGCCAGTTACAAATCATGGTTTGCCTATTTGTACATTACAACAAACCATATTTGAGCTCTGGCATTATGTCTGAATAATGTCTGCTTCCAGTTCATTTCTGAAGCTTTTTATTGTAGAAGGGCAGTTTGAAACAAAAATAATACATTTGCATGCTTCTCTTCTGTCTGCCACAGCCCTCTTTTATTAAATAACCTAGTAGCATTTTCTTCCTTCTCCCTACCTTAAACAACAACAACAGTTAGAACTCAGATGGCTCTTAGCTGCCTTACGCAAGCCTGAAGGAGCAATTTTCTGATTTTTGCTTTTGGCATTTATGACTACCATCGGAGAGGTGGCAGCATGTGTTTGGGAAAGTTCACCTCCTTTTGCCGCCAGTGCCAGGTGCACAACATGCTGTGCCCGGCACGAGATCATCTCCCAATTCCTTTCATGAGTTTGGGTTATTTCTAACAAGCTGCTATCAATCAGCATGAAGCAGCGCTTATTCCAGAACTCACAATACCCTGAGCTCCGTCAGTAAGCATCATATTAGCATTTCAACCTGTCCCTGGGGGGATATGAGCCCTTTGCAGCTGCAGGTTTGGCAGTGGCTTTCGGAACTGGCCCTAAAGAAGGCATATCAATTCAGCAAAAACTGAATTGAAACAAACTAGGGATTGAAAGGGGGTATTTAAAGCATCTTGTAAGTCCTGCGTTTGCTGTCCCAATCCTGGTCTAGGCTTATTAAAACTGCTCTTGCCGCTCGCCATCTATTCTCCAGCATTTCTTCTCTGTCATTGAAATGAGCCACGCTACGGATTCCCAGTTTCCCCCTGGGAAATTAGTTCACAGTCTAGTGGTCCCTTCCTCTCAGGAATCTTCTTTCCAGATATTCAACCTCCACTTCATTTTCCTTTCTTCATATTCACCTCATTATGCCTGCCAAATCCTCCTGGTACCTTATCCTCAGCAATTCATCTCTCTAGCTTTCCCTTTCTTTACATCAGGGGTGCCCAAACTATGGCCCATGTGCCAGATCTGGCCCCCAACACCAATTAATTTGGCCCATGAAACCCTCGTTGCTCCAGGAAGTGGAAGTAAAATGTGTTTTACTTCTGCTTCCTGGAGCAATGAGGGCTTCATGGGCTGGATGAATTGTTGTCAGGGGCCAGAACCTGCCCACAGGCAATAGTGACCAGCCCACAGCCTGAAAAGTTTGGGCATCCCTGCTTTACACCTTCATTTTCTCACTGTCAATATCTGGTTGTTTGGTTTACCCTATATACTCGAGTATAAGCCAACCCAAATATAAGCTGAGGCACCTAATTTTGACCTGAAAACCCAGGAAAATAGACCCGAGTATAAGCTGAGGGTAGGAAATGCAGCTGCTGCTACTGAGTTTCAATAATCAAAATACAGTACATGAAAATATGGTAAAATTAATTAAATTGTTAGCACATCTTAATCTGACGCGATCTTGGGACCCTCATGGTCATTGACCCAAGTATACGCCAAGTCCTCTTTTTGGGAGCTCATTTTTGGGGCTAAAAACTCGGCTTATACTCGAGTGTATATGGTATGTCAATTGCCATTTATATGAAAAGTAACATAAATAAATAAGCAAGGCAAGACTTTTGCTACGAGAGATTTACTACTAGAAGGAATTGTTCAAGGGAAAGAAACATTTCCTCCTGCTGTTCAGCTGTGGGATCCCAGATTTTGCAGATACAGTAAAACCTCATATAACACTAAAACCTGGTTCCACAAGTCTTCGTGTTATATGATTTTTCGTGTTATCTGATCCTCTATGGGATCCATAGAGATACATTGTAACCACACAGGCTTTCGCGGTTGTTATCTGAAGCATCCCATAGGATCTTAATGTTATCTGATGCAATTCTTCCCCCCAGATTCCTTGATGTTATGCGATTTTCGTGTTATTCGATACTAATGTTATATGAGGTATTACTGTACTGTACAGTACAGGCAAACATAGCAATAACAATTACACTTATACACCACCCCATAGCACTTAGTTTACTTTCTGGGTGGTTCGTCACTTCTGATGGGGTACACAGAAAGAGCCTCCTCGAAGATTATGGCATTTTTGAACCACAATCGGGTGTACCCTGGGAACAGCAACCTTGAGTTGCCGGCTAATCTTTCTCACACTAGGTCAGGGGAAAGAAATTGCAGAATGTGCCTTCATTTTGGCAGTTTCATGTCTGGCCTAGACACAAGAGGAAGAGGAAGAGGAAGAATCACTGTTGACCCCACCCAGGTTACTTATTGTGGTTGGCTCAAGGGATTTTGCTGAGGTAGGTGAAGAACAAGCTCTGTCATGTAACAAAGGCAATCAGACAGGTAGATGAATCTGTCTCTGACTCTGACAATGGGACAGCAAGTATCTAGCATCTTCCCTTTGGGCAGGGATGGGACAACTGTGCCCTATGGGCTACCTCTGCCCCCCTAAGCTGTCTTTGTTGGCCTAAGGCCTCCTTGATACATGCTTTCTCAAAGTTGCAAATTGGGGGTGGCAGGAGAGGGGCATTCTTCTTCTGGGGGCCTTGTAAAGCAGCGTGTTCTGCACGGGGCAACTTAAAATCTGGAATTGCACATTCAGGTATTTCTGGATTTTAAGCAACAGCAACAGCACCATTTTATGGGGCGAGGTAGGGGAGGTCCGTCTTCAGGTAGCCCACTGTAAGCCCTGGGGCAAAGATCTGGCCTCCCAAGTCTGTCATAATGGTTTCCTCCTGCTTCTTACCTTCCTACCCTGGTTCTGTTTTTAATAATTGCATAATTTTATAACTTGGAAATGTTTAATTTCTTTTAGCTTAACTTTTAATTATTGTATTAATTTATATTTTAACTGTGAATAGGCTATCGTATATTGATTTGTGGTTTTATATTGAGTTGTGGTTTAGCTATGTATTTTTAAATTGTGTATGTAAGCCGCCCAGAGTTGGGTTTTTTACCCGATTGGGCGGGATAATAAGTCGAAGGAAATAAATAAAATAAATAAAATAAATATAGAGGATTTACAGCAAGCTGTATGGCATGCAGCAACACTTTCTTCTAATATCTTGTTACCAACTCACATCCTATGCTGCCTAAGGTTAGTTACTTTTTTTCCACAGTGGTGTCTTAGAGATTATTTAGAGTTACAGTGTTCTATAGTAGTAGGACCTGTCCTGTTAATGAAATACTATACAGTATCTGAGTTACCACATCCTCTTTTTAACACACTGTATTAATTCTGCACTCCTATGAAGTTCAGTTTTTTTTTTTGGGGGGGGGGGATGTAAAACTTTTTTCTGTGACTTTCTCTTGGTGAAAGAAATCTTTCTCCCCATTTTAAAGAACAGCCAGTTAAATTCAAAGCAACAGTCAAGAGAAATACTGAGCTAAATCCAATCTAAGTTCTGTGCACAGTAGACTCACTGAAATCCGTGGGACTTAAATTAATAGTGGCTGACATATTTATTTCAATAGGTCTGGTCTAGCTGGACCATAAGGAAAGCTGAGCACAGAAGACTAGATGCCTTTGAAATATGGTGTTGGAGGAGAGTTTTGACAGTACCCTGGACAGCGAGGAGAACAAATAGGTCGATCTTAGACACAATGGGCACAGAGCTGGGCTTGTTGAAGATGATGGTGGAGGACAGAGGTGCCTGGCGGGCAATGGTCCATGGGGTCGCAAAGGGTTGAAATCAACTGTGTGACTGTACAACAACAAAAAATGTTGGCTTTAACCCAGGAGAGGAAAACTTGCAGCCCTGCCTATGTGTTAAATTACAGTTCGGACCAGCATAGCCTAGAGGTTCCCAACCTTTTTTGCTCCATGGGCCTGACCATCCCCCCTGGACAACCACGCCTCCCCCCCCAAAAAAAAAACACAAACAAACAGCGGAAGTAAATGTGCCTGCTTCTGCATTTATAACAGCCATCGGTGCATTTATGGCTGACATAATCATGTTAATGCATGCATGGGTGTGTTTTGCGACTGTCATAAACATGTCCACATCCACTTCTGGGTGCTGTGGCAGCAGCAACAGGCCAGATGGAATGGCGCTATGGGCTGGGTACGGCCCACAGGCCATAGGTTGGGAATCCCTGGCATTGTCAGTATGGAGAGAGTATGGGAGTTGTAGTTCAGCAACACAAGAGGGCCACTTTACTAGCCCACTGGAAGGAGAAGAGAAATGGTGGTCTCTGCCAACTTTTACCCACATTCCACTCTGAAGCATCAACTAGGATGTTGATTTGTATATGTGTATTTTAATGCACTGACCATTCAGAACTGGAGACAGAGCTATCAGAGTCTCTCATGTTACAGTACAGTGATCAATAGTACAGTGGTACCTCACTTAAAGAGCATAATGCGTTCCACAGGATTGCTCTTTAAGTGAGTTTGCTCTTTAAGCAAAACACCACTGTAAATGACCAATTGTGACTTCTGGCAGGGGTGTGTGTGTTGTGAAACCTGATTTATTTGTTTTTGGTTGGTTTTATTTGTTAAGTGAGGCAACCATTCAGAGAAAATTCTGCTCTTTAAGCGAGTTACTCTCTAAGCGAGGCGCTCTTTATGCGAGGTTTGACTGTAGTTCAATAGTTACTGGTACAAGTGAGTCTTTGTAGACTGAATGAGTAAGGTGGAGTGCCAGTGGTGGGAACTGGAAGGAAGCTTACCCAAGATCTATGAAAGCACCACAGATCTCCCCTCTCTTTCAGTTCCCCTGAGAGTATGCCCACCTAAGTCACATATATAAAGTCACATTCTCTCAGGTTAAAGACTCTCCACTCCCTCTATTGTGTAATGATTTCATGTCGTCCACCCACTCTTCCATTTTAGGGTTACACATGCTTTCTCAATCAGTTCACAGATTGCCAGTTAGACAAAGTTTGTGTGTAAATTAGTGATACATGTTGAAAGAAAACAGGGGACATTGGATCTATACCCCCCTCAAAGCCCTTAAACTGGCCCAGTGCCTTCAGGTGAGAGGGAGAATGCTATTCTGCTGCCAATGGTCAACTGATGTTCAAAGTGTCACAGACTCTTTACCTCACATGGCAAAGTGCTGCTATAATTCATAGAAAATCTGTTCCCTCAGCTTTTGAGAACAAAACATTTGGGCCCACCGGTAGGTACAGGGAGTACTTTGCTGTGTTCAGCCAGCAAACCTCTCTGCCCTGATCAATCTGGAAGCAAACCAGAACTCTCATTTCCACCCCTTTTCTCTCTTTCAGTCTGTTATGTTGGCAAGAAAATTAATAGCTCTTTTAATTTGGGCTTTTAAACGCAAATTTGGGCTTGTAGAATGAGATGGTTGGAATGGAGTCACAGTTCAGTCATCCATCTGGTCCACCTTCGCTGGATCAGCTTCAGCCAATAACATCTCAGGAACTCTCCAGGATGATAGCCGGCTATAGACCCATTACTTCTCCACTAGGTTAATTAAAGCTGGTTAATTAAAGCTGCCAGTGATGGTGTTTTGGGATAGGTTAGGATAGTGATGGCAAACCTTGGCACTCCAGCTGTTCTTGAACTTCAGTTCCCAGAAGCCCAAGTCTTTGTGAATCCATATGAATGGGTTTACTGCATGTTCTGAGAATTGAAATTCAAGAACAGCTGGAGTGCCAAGGTTTGCCATCATGGGGTTAAGAGAATTGTCAACCCGCCCACTTTGGGAGGCTATTTTGCCAATCCATTTGAAGGAGCAGGTCAACTGGACCTTCCCAAAAAAGCCCAATCTTTACAACTAATGTCCATTGCCAATATCCCATTTCTAGGCTAGCTGATGGAGAGGGTGGTGGCAGATCAGCTGGGGTTGTTCCTGGTACAGAGACTTCATTGGGTCAAAAATACTGCTGATTTCGGGTATTGGTAATTTTGACTATATTACTCCAGTTTTAGCTAGCCTGCATTGGCTTTCTCTTATTCAGTGCCAGGTTCAAATTACTGATGCTAACATAAAAATCCTTTAACAATTTAGGACCATGATATCTGCCAGAGCACCTCTTCCTAAGAAATTGTATTTGGAGCACCTAGGCCTATGATGGTGAATCTTGGCACCCCAGGTGTTCTTGGACTTAAATACCCAGAAGCACATGTACATGCAGTAAACCAATTCATGTGGATTCAGAGACTTGGGCTTCTGGGAATTGAAGTCCAGGAACACCTGGAGTGCCAAGGTTGGCCATCACGGACCTAGGCCCTAAAATTACATGAAGTCATGCCTAGAGAAATAAAAGGGCGGTGGCTAGATCGGGATCTTTTTCCATGGTGACTCCTTTATTATGGAACATGTTGCCAGTGGAAATTAGATCTGCTTCCACCTTATGGTCCTTTTTAAAGTAACTGAAGATATTCCTGATTCAACAAGCTTTTCCCTTGCTGTGAACTGGCTTTTATAAATGCAGAAGTTTCCCTTTATTAAATTCAGTGAGCTGTGATGTACGTTGTATGGGTCAATGTGTTCAATTTAGTTACAGATGCCATCTAGGTAGGTATTTTAAATTTTTATGCTGCAAATGTTAAGATGTGGTATGTATTAATTGGTGTTGATTTATTATTATAATTTGTCTTATATATTTCTTCCTATATATTGTTGTTGTAAGCCACCCAGAGTGGTGCTTACACCAATTGGGCAAGGTATAAAATAAATAAACAAACAAACAAACAAACAAACAAACAAATCCCACCTTCCATTGCCAGGAAGAAACATCCAACCGATTGCCAGACTCAGAATCTTCCTCTGGTGGGTCATCTTTCTCCTCCAAGGTAAAAGATGTTGTCTTGCTTCTCTTTCCATTTAGAGCATCTTCAAAGTAGCCCCAGGTTAGAGAAATAGCTGTGGACCCAAGGTCATTGCTGTAGCTCCTTTTGACAGTGCTCACATGTGGAGTGGACAGCTGATGGCTAGTTTCACTGATAGCTCTTTCAATAATTTACCATAGATCAGCCATGATTTTTGACTTCTAATGGTTTACCATAGCATTCATGATATGACTCATACCAAAGCATAGAAAATTTGCTTTTTTCGGACAACTCTAGTTGTGCTGGCTGGACTCCACCACTGAAATTTTTTTACAGAAATAGATAATCTTTGAGAGAGTTAGCTGTTCTGTGTGGAAGAGCTTGAAACATCCTCTTTCAAACTACAGGATTTGAAAGGATTCTAGGATTAACAGTAATGCTTTCAAGCAGTACTACTTGCTTTTAGTTCTAGCATTAAAAAAACTTCCATGACCCAGAATTCATTAATTCTACACATATGTCTTTTGCAAAAATAAAGTGAATCCCTGGTGGTGCAGTGGTAAAACTGCTGTATTGCAAGTAAAAGGTTGTAAGTTCGATCCTGACCAGGGGTCGAGGTTGACTCAGCCTTCCATCCTTCCAAGGTCTGTAAAACAGTACCCACCATGTTGGGGGCAAAATGCTAATTAACTTGTGAACCGCCCAGAAAGTGCACTAAGTGCTATGGGGCAGTATAGAAGTGTGATTGCTTTGCTGTCTCGCCATTCTCTCCATGGTGCCATTTATTTCAGGTGGTTCTACTCAGAGTGCAGCTGAAACTGGATCACAAAAGTAAAATCAGATTGGTTTTGTAGTCTGGGGATCATGGGATACACAATCTGCCACATCTGGAGGGCACCAGGTTGGGAAAGGCTGCTTTTATCCCTACAATCCATTCAACCTCAGGCAACAAGCAGTGATGTGTAAAACTGCAATGTGCTGTTAAGTATTAATCAAACCATCTCCCTTCCTCACAAAAACCTAATACGCTAGGCACTAAATCCCATCATCTCCTTCCATTACTGGTTGTGCTTAGGGTGATGGGATTTCTATTCCCACACACCTGTAGGTGCCAGGTTGAGAAGACTGGATTAGACTGTTGAACTGTGACTGGACAGATATGGGACCAGGAACCCTCAACCATTAAGGTCAAGAGGTTAGCTTGGCCAGTCATAATTTCTCAGCTAATCTACCCCACCAAATTGTTATAAGGATGGACATACAGTGAAACCTCATATAAAGAAAATAATCCGTTCCACAAGGTTGTTTGCTATGCAACTTTTTTATTCTGCAATTTTTTTCACATAACAAACAATTCTAGCGAGAAACTCGCATAACAAAATTTTTTCGCTGTGTGAATTTTCCCATAGGAATTTTCATCATGCAAGTTTCCCCATAGGGATGCTATTTTTGCATAACAGAAATGTCCACCATGCCAGGCACCATTCCCAATTTCCTTTCATTCTGCTAGATTTTTGCTATAAGAGCCCTTCGTTATACGAGGTTCCACTGTACATGTGTTGTGCAAAACATGGTCCTGCCCTGCACTTCTAAGAATAGGTTAAAAATGTAATAATAATTTTAAAAACTGCATTTGTTGGGTGGCTTTTCAGCAGAATAATGCTAATTAGTTTTATCTCATAGTTACAAGAAAAAAAGTAGATAGGGGTATTGAAAAGGAAACAAGTAGAAAGTAAAAAAAAATAGTGTCCCTTTCAGTTCTGTGGGTTGAACATTTTAGTTAAATACACAGTCATTAAGCTGGTTTTGTATATCTTTTTGGAATAGTAATTATTTTGTCATCAAGAGACATTCAGTTCCAGATAGTTTTGGAATTGGGCTAATAATGAATGAGCTGAATTAATGGCAGAAAGCGACCTCTCCAAGATGTTTATATCACCTCAGTACATGCGACTATTCTACTTTTATCGTAGGGGGCAGGTGTGGAAGGATGCCAGTAACCAAAAGAGGAAAAACAGAGAAAAATGGATGACTGCCAAGTAGAGAAACATGTTATCCATGTTGATTTATAAAGAACATCCTCTCCTCTTATATAATCTACCAGATGTTGCTGAAATGAGTTTTTCTTTTTCATCCTCAACAGCTAGTTCATTAGTCATGATGCAGAACCACAACCAAAAAAAAAAAAGTTCGTGTCAGTAGTAATTAATGAACTCGGTATGTCAAAGGATAAATGTTGCTCAAATGTTTGAAGAAGAGCAAAAGGGAAAAAAGTAGAAACAATCATGATTTAAATCAGGTTGTTGTTTTTTAAAAAAACTTTATTTCTTCAAGTTTCTAATAATTTTTCCAAAACATGTTTTTAATTACAGTACTGTATATGAAATCCAATGGATATCAAAACAAAAATGCAAGATATTTTCTGTATCAGTAAAGTATTTTTATTACAAAAAGCAAAATCAGCTAAATTGATAGCAGAAGAAAACCAATTCTAATTTAAGGAATAAAATAAATTTGAGGGGAATAAGCAATGAAAATGTCATAAAATAAAAGTTTCATATAGGGATGTAAATCTCCATTTATTGTTCTAGAGATGTTGAAATAAAAAATCATAGAAGTTTTCTGTTTTGCGACCTTTATGTCAGTCTAATAAATGTACGGCGTCTGGCCGGACATCCTGCTATGTTAATGGAGTAGCCGTACAGCCAGCGACTCAAAGGCAAGTGTCAGGCAACGATTAACTAACCTGAATCCCTAAACGGGCCAATGGCTATGGGCAGATGAGCCCTTTAGGTGGGGTGATGGTCCCTCTCAGTGAAGGAAATGCACGGGAAACCATCATATTGGGCCCAACGGCAAAATAAGCGGAGGAGGAATTCTGATTCCCAACGGTCATGGAAGTGGAAGAGGCCATGCCAGATGGACTGGCTGTGAAGGCGCACCTTGTCCACATCCTCAAGGCTGCAGCAGTCCATTGCAGTCTTGGTGTCAAATCCTGCATGTCTCATTTCATATGTCCTGGAGGATATGGCTCCGTGATCACAGCGTGTGGGTCACTTCGATAAATAAGATGTGGGTCACCTTAAATAAATTCATGCCAATGATATTTTTCCTGCTTCAGGGGGGAAAATACATTCTTGGATACGAGTTGTAGTCGACGACGAATAAATGTACCCATTTATAATGTATCACTTGTAGTTACAGCAATATAGCACCACCATGGTATTCAGAACAGTGGTCCCCAATGTTCATCTTGGAGAAGGTTTGCTCACCAATATATGTGGTGCCAAAGATTGTAAACATGCCTGCAGCAAATTTCTCTAGGTTGTTAAATATACTGTATACCAGAATAGAAATTTAACCATTTTCTTTGCAAATGTCTCTGAGATGATCACTGATTTGAAAATCAATTAGTTCCATCTGAAAAAAAGTTATTTGCATTTTCTGGTGTTACTTCAAATGGATTCTGAAACATTCTTATCCCCTTTCCAGGTGGAATCTCACTTATTCTGATGGGTGGAGCCTATAGAAATATTCAGCAGGTAAAACATTTTGTATCCTTTTGGCACATATACCAGGTTTTTTACTTTACTTTCTCCAACTTTCTTTTGCAAAACAAGGCCAGATATATACTGTACCCATCCCCACATTTGTTCTATCTTCCTCAGGAACATAATATAGCCTCCAACATGGTAATGCATGAAGAGGTAGAGTGAAAAAAACTGAGTGGTACAGGTACCTGCACCTTCAGAAGAAATTGTCCCAATTTTATTTTCATCACCCCGGGATCTCTACAGGTAGTTTTTTCGCATGCCAATGTTTAGTCAATTAAACTAAGTAGAACAATGCCTGAAAGTTAGTGTTATAATAGACATGCTGGTCTTCAAGGCAACACTCTTTGTTTTCCTAGAACAGATTAATATCACTACATGTCTGGAAATCAGCAGATTGAAGAATTACGGTATGCTGCAGTCATTCTTTGCCTGCCTTTTAGCTATCCCTCTGTTTTGCAAAGTTAAGAGTGATACAGACCTGTTAATAGACTTCAGTACCACACATGCAGCTCCCCTGGTTGCTTAGTGGTTAAGATGCTGACCTTAGAAACTGGAAGATCGGGTTTTGATACCCAAGGGCTGCACTTGGGGACATGGAAGGAGCCTCATTAGGGTGTCCCCTGAATGGAGTTTCCCCAGCAAAAATCATTTCAACCCAGAGTAATCTCTGACAGAAAATTATTATTAGTACCACACATTGCTCAAATCCTGTGACAGTTCTGCTCTTTGTAACACAAATTATAAACTGAAAGAGTCCAAAGAAATCATAATATGATAATTCTCTGTTACCAGTTTAGTTGCTGGGATGGCTGGTTGGTAAGTGTTCTTCTTCAAGAATTAATAATCCTGAAGAAAATCTTTCCTCCTGTTCAGTAAAAATGCATATATAGTATGCATAAACCCAGAGTAGTTGACAGTAATTAATTTGGGTGATAATTTTAGTTCATTTTATTAATAAAAAAGCAACATACAAGCCAAAGCACTGGTAACACAGGAAATGTTTACATTGTTTTTTCCACAAAGCACTTGTTTACACAGTAAATGGGTTCTACAAGGTGTTTAAATATATGCTAAAATGGGAGGAGGGTAAATCGTAAGCAACCTGTAATACACCAAAGTGGTCTTACTGTTTATTAGCGTAAAGGAAACTGCAGTCTAACAACAATAGACCTCGTGCTGTTCAGAACAAAGTCACTTGCTTTAGATTTTTTATTTTGTGTGTGTCAGCTTCCTTCAGGAAGTCATTCAGAGCAGTTTGTATATAGCACATAATGACCTTACTCAAAGCAGTGCAACAGGTAAATGAAGGAAAAATTATTTTGCAGATGGTGATGAGGAAAACAGGAAGCGTCTCAAAACAGCAAAATTGAAGCTACTCTTTAACCCTCTTTGCTATAAAATGCTTCCCATCTCCAGAACAATATATATTTTTCCACGACTTGGAATAGTTACATCTGACAGAACCTTTGGCTAGAATAGCCACTAGCATGGGAGCTGTAGTCCAAAAAAGTAATTTTCACAAACTCTAATTTTCCTATACATTTATTCCTATATTTATTATGAAAAACAAGATCACTATGAAAAAACAAACAAACCCAATGCTTGAGAAACAAACAGCCTCCTAGCAAATCATTGCACATGATTAGTTTTACTTGCAGAAATAAACAAACATTTCTTGCAGGGTTTTGTTTTCATCTGCATGTGTTAAATTTCTGACTTTCCCATCTTGTACACCAATTACAGAGCTTGGGGAAACTGGGAATAAAGTTTTGTTTCCACTGTTTAATTCCAATTAAATTTCACCATAATAAGTACAGTTGGACATAACCATGCTTTCATGGCACTCCATCATTTCCACTTGAAATCCAAAGTGCCTTGCAAAAAATTATTAACATTCAGTGTTAATTCATTGGAGTTCCATATGATTTTGTCAAATATACACCAGAACAGTCCTAGACGCTTTTCAATTCTGGATATTCAGCATTCACATACATCATTTACACTGTGACCTCAAAATTGATGTAAATTAAAACTTCAAATAATCCTTCAATTTCATGCAATTTCAATGCTAATTTATGGTGAACAGAAAAGCCACTTTTTTGTTCTACAGCTCCCAGAATCTCCCAGCTAGCATGGCCAGTGGCTAGAAGATTCAGGGAATTATAGTTCAAAAAAGGTAACTTTTCAAGCTGCAAAGAAATTCATAATTGCAATATATGAGGAATAATGTATGATTTAAACTAAGGGTTCCCAACCTTTTCAAGCCAGGTGCCAGGTGACTTTTTCTCAGTCAGCTTTGAGGGCTGGATGGCCATTTTTCCCTGCCAGTATGATGGGGGTGGCCATTTTGTCCCAACAGCTTCAAAGGGTTGGTCATTTTGTTTCTCAAATGCCCTTGGAGGGGTGGGGGCACATGAAATGGCACCGTAGGCCAATCTGGCCCACAGACCTTAAGTTGGGAACCCCTGTCTTAAACACATGTTTAATCAAAAGCAAACTGTACCATGTTCAGTAGGATTGACTTCTCCAGTAATTTGTGGTAGAACAGGATCCTTGAATGATGAGCAGAAGGAAAAAGACCTTCCACAATAAATGATCCTTAAAGAAAACGAATGATTTGCCAAGTGGCAGAACCTTGCAAATTTCAAAGTTCAGCCAGTTTGCACGAAATTTACAACTATACTCTCTAACTCAAAGGTAAGCAACAGAGCACCTGCAGGTTGAGTCCTGCCAATTTAATTCTCATTCCAGCTGCCATGAAGTCTCAGCGCTGTCTGATTGCTGCTCATAGCGCTAAAAATTAATCCAAAACTTTAGGCTGTGACCAAAGCTAAGCAATGGGGTTTGCACCTCAAGGGAGGTGGAGAGTCAGGCAACAATCTCAATCTGTGATGAACCCTCATCATTCTGAACATAAATAAATTTGACAGGATTCACCATTCTAGTCTCGCTCTTCCTCTTCCGTTAAATCTATTTCCAGGATTGTTAAGAAGGGCTCAAGACATGTTGAGAAGGTACAGACATGTTGTTTGAAAGAAACAGAAGGTTCAAACCAGAGGTGGACAGCTTTGGTGCTCCAGCTGCTCTTGGACTTCAATTCCCAGAAGCCCTGATCAGCAGGTGTGTTGAATTGGGCTTCTGGTAATTGAAGTCCCAGAACAGCTGGAGCACCAAGGTTGGCCAACCCTGGAATAAACTGTACTACCAGGATTCACCAAGTCCTATGACAGGCCTGCAACACCACACATGGTTATGAGATTATTCTGTACAAAGTGCACTCTTATACTCACTATTTGTTCACATATAGGGATTGTGGGTTTAAAAGGAACTTAACATCTCATTCTCACTCTCTTTGTTGACGCTTATCATTAGAAGAAAATTTAGGACTTGCATGGCTTCAGCATCTTCCCAGAGACTTCTAGAAAGGCTCCAGGAAATAAGAGAAACAATCTATAAAAATAGTTCAAAGGAGGTCCTTCTTGAAATGATGCCACTTATTAGTCCAGTCTGAATGAGATGGCTGTAGTTGAATTGGTTGTAAGGCAATGTTTCCAAAGGAATGTCAGTCTTCCATGTTAGGTTAATCTGTTATAGGTTAAATTCTGTATTTGGCTTTGCCGTGATTATTGATGACACATATGTGCTGAAAACAACAATAAATGCAAAAAATGCAATAAATAAATAAATAAAGTTCACAATGACCATTCATAAATGTCAAACAACAGTGTTTATAAAAGCAATCAAATGCCATTAGAGGCTGCATGGGGTATTTTCCCCCAATTAAAAATGTTGTTTTTGTAAAACAAAATTCCAGGGGGAAGGGGAGTGGCTGTGGCCCTCCAGGATCCAGGAATTAGCACATGTAGTTTCCAGACCTGTGGAGGATCATCCACAATTACTCTACAGAGTTTTAGACTAGAATCTTTCCCAGTTCCATCTGGACATGTCAAAGATTTAACTTGCCACTGAGCTACAATCCTGACACAGTACTTTTGAGAACATCACTGGTGCTAGAGTACATTAGCTCAAGTAGTTGCACAAAACAGAATTGGCTGGAAGTCAGAATTCAAGGGACATAGCAGCCACAGATTCAGGGAGGGGTGGGGGGGGAGATGGGAGAAAAAGCACAACGTGCAGCAAAAAACATTACAGAAATTATTACCGTTGTAAACATAAAGTGGAAACCAGGTTCAAACTGGTTGGATTTTCAAGCCACACATGATTAACACAAAAAATTCAACTATTAACACAAATCCTCCAGGGCCCAAATTCTTTGAAGATACTTACATTCAGGTCTCTGAAGTACTCATTGTAGTCTAAGGCGTAGCCCACCACAAATAAATTTGGAATTTCAAATCCATAATCTGAAAACACAAAACCAAAGAAAGGCAATATTGTTAAAAATACAAACATTGGTCTTTTCTTTGTGTAATAGTTCACTGAACTGGAAAATATATACAGTAACCAAAGCCCAGTCATTGCCAGTTTGGAGTTCTTCGATGGGAAAGTTTCATTATGACTGAAGCAGAATGTCTGATCTCTGAAATTGGAGCTGTCTAGATGTACCGAAGTACGTCATATAATAGATCACTATTTTGGTTCAAAGAAATTGTATTGGTCCCTTGACACACTGAGAGGGAGGAAATTCAGACCTTGCTAACTCCAGCCCAAAGCTTGGAAACATTACTTTTTGGACTATAGCTCCCAGTGGCATTCTGGGAGTTACAGTTTTAAAAAGCAACTTTTTAATGGTTTGTTCTTAGAGTAATAACTTTTCAACAGCTTTAAGCAATGAAGGTACCATGTTGAACCAGAGCTTGCCATTGGCTGTAACCAGTATACAAATGGACAGTGTTGATTTTTGAAGCCAGTGTGTGCTGTATCATGGCCTACAGCTGTTAATAAAATTCTAAGAGCATTTTTATAGCTGGTGCAGAGAAAACAATTTAAAATTATTTACTGTATGATCTGAAGCTGGTTTAAATGTCAGTTTAAACCCAACAGCCATAGATACAGAACAGAGGTATGATTCCAATGCAAACAATTCAAGTGCTAAGGTCTGAAATTTCGAGAAATGAAGCCTTTTTGAAACTACTTTTAAAAACCTGCAGTGTGATCATTTCTTAAATAGTACTGCTGTAATGCAATTGTGACAGAAAAGGGAGGGACCTTTTTTTAAAGCAGAGAATTCTTATCAGGGTGGCACTTTCATTGTTTAAATGCCATTCCTAGCATCACTGTTGAACAACACCCCAGTGGCAAGACCTGTTGAATCTTGCCTGTTGAATGAAACCAGAACAATGAAACATTTGAGTTCCTTCACAATCAGGACATGAAGAGAATCTGTATAACAGCACTTACAGTCAGGTCTGTACCCATCAGGCTGAGATGTTCTTTTCAGCAGCAGACTATCATTAAATAAAAAAGAAAATATTTTTATGCAAAAAAAATTCTAAAGTAAAGAAATCACAATCTTGAGCTTAATTAATTCTCACAACCACAACCTTTATTCTCACAACCTTTATTCTCACAACCACAAAACATGTGAAGTAGGGTAAGTAGAAAAACAAAGAATAGTCCAAGATCACGTAAGAAAAATTATGACTCAGAGGGGTCTTGAACTTGGATTACCCAACCCCCAGTACATAACACCTTAGCCACTATATCAGTGATGGCCAACCTTGGCACTCCAGGTGTTCTTGGACTTCAATTCCCAGAAGCCCAAGTCAGCACACCAGCTGATCATGGCTTCTGGGAACTGTAGTTCAAAAACACCTGGAGTGCCAAGGTTGGTTACCACTGCACTATATCATACTTCTAATATGATGAGGATTTCTAGTTCCCAAGACTAGGAGATTTGGGGAGCTATGGTCCAAAAAGTAACCTTTCTAAGATCTGATCCTGGAGACCTTATAACTGCAGGGCCTAGGAACTAAACTTGTGATCCTTTAATGCAGGCCATATCCCTTCCCAAGTGCTACACTGACCTCGCCACTTTAACCATCCTGGGCTTGTATTTCTCTATGCTGTCAAGGAGAGCTTTCATTGTCCGACCAGTCCCAATGAGATCCTGTATGAAGCATGAGAGGTAAAAGAAGAACAATAAAAAGCTATCAAACAATAAGGAAAGTCCTATAAGATCAACATTGTTCCATTTTTCTAATGCCTTGTGAAAAGGGAATATTCTGTTTCTTTTCTAACGCCTTGTGAAAAGGGAATATTCTGTTTCTTTTTTCCACTGTTGGCAAACAATAACCACATTATGTCAAGCTATGCAGAAGTATTCTTTGAAAAACTAACAACCACTTCTCTCACTTAAAACTAATTCAAGTGAAGCTTTAAAAAACTCATCAATATTTGCCTGGCAAAATTGAATAGCTTTTTAAAAAGGACTATTGCAGCTTTGGTTGACTTCATAAGATTCCTTGTGTATCTGTGCCTACATGCATAAAAAAAGTACAAGACATCTATGTGAATTGGCTCTCTCTTTTTAGCATATGTAAAAAAAATATGAACTTACCTCCACAATTAGTACATTCTGGGGAAAGATTTAAAAAGGAGAAAGAAATTCAGTTAAATAGAAAGTAAAGAATCAGTGGTTAAAAAAACCCAACAAATTATGAACTCCTGACCCTCCATCTATCTGATGTTTTGGTGGAAGGACAAGGACAGGGAAGTCAGGTATAGAAAGAGCTTAGGATAGTTACTTTTTAGGATTAAAGTCCCCAGAATGCTTCAGCCAGCATGGAATGTTCAGAACAGAAACATAAAACATCCATAGTTGAAATCTTTGAAATGATAGCCATGTTAGTCTGTGTTTCATGCATATCAGAGAGTAAATAAAAAGACAAAAAAAAGTGGCACTTTAAAGACTAACTGCTGTATTTAATGTTAGCTTTGGTGGATCAAGTCCACTTCCTTAGACATAAAAGTGAGACTTCATGGCATCAATTTATACACATCCAGTACAGAGGTACAGAATGGTTGGTTAGCCTAACAGATAAGTATACAAATAAATGTGGCTTTTTACAACTGGTGATTGCAGAAGATCTCTGGTTGTTACCCAGATTAGTTGTGGAGCTTCAGCTGTTGAACTGCAAATGGATGCAAGAAAAACATTGTGGCATTACACACTTGCTAATGAGTTACCCTTCAAGCCCAGCACAGGTCTAGTAATGTCACAATGTTTGTCTTTCAGGGAGGGACTGCTTTGTAGCTTCCTCAGTTTGGATCCCGGGCGCTCCCTGTCCTGCAAGACCTGCTGTGTATTCCTTAAAACCTTTGGGTTTTGGACTTCAATTCCCAGAAGCCTAAGTCAATTCCCCAAAGCACTGGTCAGCCAATGTAATGATTTAGGATTCTGGGATTTGAAGTCCCCCTGTGGGGCCTGTGCCCCACATTGGGAACCACTGGTCTAGAGTGAAGTGAACACCTTGTCTCCTGGAAAGGTTTACAAAACAAAACCTGATTTTGAAAAAGCTGAAAATATGCAGGTCATCTATGCAAGCAATATTAACAAATGCTAGATGTTAACCTGATAAAATGTTTTAAGAGCATGATGTGTTTTATGAGTGGCAAGCTTTACAGAAATAGTTTCTAGTGTTCCAAGAGACCAACAATAATTTCTTTTTTCATTTCTGGCATTTTCCTCATTGAAAAGCAATCCTCCTCCTCCTATTACTACCATTCCCAAATTAGTACAAGCACTATTCTAAAAAGACTCTTATAGCCAATGAAAAGTTTATATGCAGTTCAGATAGCTAGGAAAAGTCTATAGTTTCCTTATTCTTGTAAGATGGGAACTTTTTCTGAGTCTTCCAACCAGCATGGCCATTGCCTATGTCTGACAAAATGTTTTAAGAGCATAAATGTGCACATTGGCCTCATTTCTCTTTGCTTTCCAGATTTCTGAACATTTAAAAAAATTTTTTAAAAATTGTTTAAATATTGACTATTGTTTAATTGTTTTAAATATAAACTTTTGCAGTGTGTTTTAATTTGTTATTGTTGTATGATTTTAAATGTTGTAAACTTTCTTGTGTCCAGAAAAAAAGGCAAACAAGTACAGTCAAACCACGCATAACGAATGTAATTTGTTCTGCGGGGCTGCTTGTTATGCGAGTTTTTCGCTATGCGAAACAAACTCGCATAGCAAAAATTCCTATGGGGAAACTCACGAAATGAGCATTTCTATGGGGAAAACTAGCATAGTGAAAAAAAATTCGCTATGCGAGTTTTCCCCATAGAAATGCTCGTTATGGAGTATTCCCATAGGGAAAGTCCGACTTGCATAGCGAAAATGTTCTTGGTTGGGCAGCATTTTGGAAGCTATAATTTTAAAAAATAACTTTTTCAGGCTTGTAGCATTTCTTTCTTTTAAAATACAGTCAAACCTCGCATAAAGAGTGCCTCGCTTAAAGAGTGCCTCGCTTAAAGAGCAGAATTTTCTCTGAATGTTCGCTTCACTTAACAAATAAAACTAACCAAAAACTCGCTTAACAAATAAATCGGGGTTCACAATCCCCCACACAATTGGTCATTTACAATGGTGTTTTGTTTAAAGAGCAAACTCGCTTAAGGAACAATCCTGTGGAATGCATTATGCTCTTTAAGCGAGGTACAACTGTACTTATGAATAAAAGCTTTATTTTCAGCAGGTTTTCTTGACCACACTGCAATAAATTTAATGATACAGCATGTCCACATGATAGAGTTATGTATTATTATATTACAAGCTTAAGCTCCTACTGTAAAAAAGTTTAATAAGAAACCATTTTGCTAGTTTTGATGCAATGATCATGTCCAAGCTATTCCCATAATCACACAAGCCTACTTGGTCTTCCTTGAGCACAGAAGCTCCGTATTTCAGAACTCCTTTTTTAAAAAAGAGAGGAGCTCCATTGTTTGTTACTTTCAAGGTTTGGAAAATTTACTTTCTTGGACAACAACTCACAGAATCCCCAGCTGCATGGAGGCTGTTACTACAACTCAAAGAATCTTGACCAGCATGTGTAATACATTTCATATCTTATGGGAGTACTGTATTTTTCTTTAAAAAGTATATTTTCCACAATATTTTGGAGTTATAATAATAACCCAAAAAAATTTCTAAGTACTGATCAGTCTTACAAACAGTTCATTACTCAAACAAAAGATGATCTGATTCAGATGTAACAATAAGCTGTGGTTTATCATTACCAGATCAAGCATGAAGGAAGAAAACTGAAAGCCTGTCATATATGATTACCATTTGTAACCTACTAGCATCTTCAGTTACTTCCTAAACAAATAAGGAACTTGAATCAAGATAAATTTGTTTTTTGACATCCTGGTTACTAATGTATGGTTTATATAAACAATTTACCTAGTTTCATACCCAATGGGCAGCTGTGATTGATGGATTTTTTTAAAAAAATCATGTATACCCCAATCTTCCATTAAAGAAAAAAAAGAAAGCTAACAATAAATATAATCCACAACAGAAAATAGTAAAGAATAAGCAATCATCTGCATAAAATATTACAGAACTCAGATAAGAACAGATGAAAAAATTTAAAGGGCAGCTACTAAAGGATGTAATTATTTACAAAAATCCAGATTAAACTGTGCAGCAGTAGGAAAAAACCAAATCAGATATGTAGGCTAAATGCTTGTCAAATAAAAATAACTTTGCCTGCTAACAAGTCTAGCATAAAATCTGGGCACCGTTACCAAGAAGACCTTTCCTCAAGCTTTTAGGTTTTGCCAAATACTTGTCAGATGTTGGTCAGATGTTGGTCGCACCCTGGCAAAAACAGCCCCTTAAGTAACCTTGATCTCAAGTTATACAGGGCTTCATAGAGCATAACCAGTACATTGAACCATGCCATGAAAGGGGACAGAGGACATGATAGCTGTTAATGAAGGAGTAATGTGTTCCCTTTCTGTGGCCCCAGTCAATAGCCTGGCTGCAGCATTCTAAACAGTAGACTTCCTGCATTGGCAAGAGGCTGAACTAGACAACACTTGAGAACTTTTCTACCTCTTCAATTCTATTATAAATATTTTAAGAAAATACTTCTAACACGTTTATGTTATAAGGATTTTTTTTCTTTTCAAATTACACTCTTAAAATGCCAGATGCAAACCATGCAATCTCCTCTTTGCCAGCTCATGTTCACATTGTGGTTCTAGGAAGCGAAATGATGATACAGCCACACATATAAAGGCTATACAGTACTGGATAATTAGAAACCTAGGGCACCTTAAAGACTCAACAAATTCATTATAGCAAAAAATAGTTTCATGGATTATGGCCCTCTACAGCAAGTGAATGAGGTGTTATTTCAGGTACAGGTACAATATAAATAATTAGGACATGAAATTGAAGACAGTAAGTTTAGAGATGAAATGCGGAAAGCACTGTTGGTCAATATAAATGAGATGATTAATATTAGGTAAAGGTCTCCCTTGCTCAAAAGCCATTCGTATCTGACTCTACAGTACAGTGCTCATCTCTGTTTATAGCCAAAGAGCCAGAGCTGTCTGTGTCTGCAGACATTTCCATGAACATGTGGCAGACATAACTAAACACAGGAGTGCACAGAACACTTATTACCTTCCCACCAAAGTGGTACCTATTTATCTAATTGCAATTTCTTGCTTTTAAACTGCTAGGTTGGCAGGTGCTAGGACAGAGACAGGAACTCAATCCATCGTGCAGCACTCGAGTCCCAAACTGTTGACCTGCCAACCTTCCAGTCATCAAGTTCAGAATCTTAACCACTAAGCTACCACAGTCCATATAAATATAAATATAAATTATAATAATTAATGTGAATATTAATTAATATTAATATTAGCTGTTCACAAAACACTATTGTTCAGATAAACACGCTGTTGCTTTTATTCTTGGTCTTATTCAAGCCACAGCAACATCTGAAGATAAGGACAAAGAGCTTGCACTGGACAAAAGAGAGGGCAGGAAACTAGCATAGATATTTAAACAAAACTGTCACGTGGACAGGCTGGTGAGAAAGACCTGATAGGACCAAACTGAGATAGCCAGAAGGTTTTATAAGGTCACCTGAGACAATATATAAAGTGAGAAGAGCAGGGGGCCAATAATAGGTTCTCTTTGGATCTCAGCAGAGGAAAGGTTATTCTTGAAAGAACAATTAAGACACAGGATGAAAATGAGCTAAGGAAAGAATTAGGGTGGCTTTGGTGCAAAGTATACAGAGTAGGAAACAGTGACCACCTGTATCAAATGTAACAAACGAGGATTGAATAGAGGCCTTTATATTTTTTATTATTTATTTGTTCAGATTTATTTATTTATTTTTGCAGTGAAGAAGGCGCCAATATATTTTTTTAAAATGTAAAATTAGAGAGAGAGAATGTGTATTTCCTTCATCAGGGTACAATTCCAAACTTATATCATTGATTAGTATACAGTACTAGTAATTTTCTCTTGAAGTACGTCCAACAAGTAACGAACTATTAGCAATATTCTATAAACTGGCTATGTATTTGCCTTCTTTGGTTCCAACTAACACAAATTGATAATTCAGATGGAATTAATTTTCAATCTTAGTAATCATTATTTCTATTTTTTCTTGTTTTACACTTTGTTTTCAGAAGAACGTGGAATCAAAAGACAATACTGTACAGTAATGCCAATGCCTTTGCTAGTAAAAATCTTAATTTGAAGCCTTCAATATGTAAACCAAATTGTCTAGAATTAAGTAATCTGCCATAGCTATGTAGGGAATAGACAACTGAGAAATCATGGCTACAGATTAATTATCAATAATTATCGTTGATGATGACTGCAACTTGTATCCAAGAATGCATCATCCCCCCCTCCCCCTGGAAGCAGGAAAAATGCCATTGGTGTGAGTTTGTTTAAGGTGGATCCTGGATTGGCATAAAGTGACCCACACACTATGATCACAGAGCCATCTCCTGTGGCACACATGAAATGAGGCATGCAGGATTTAACACCGGGACTGCAATGGACTGCCACAATGGACTGCCACAGGATATTATCAAGGCACACACAATAATTATATATGCTATCTTGGGTTGGGTGAGGATGCCTCTCTCTCCAGATGCTTAAACTCAAGAGTGGTCACATCTAGAGATGTGATGCTTGAGTAATACATCTTCTTTGGTGTCTAGGCCAGATGTGAAACTGCCAAAATGAAGGCACCTTTTGGTGAGTTCATTCTGCAGTTCCTTTTGCCTGACCTAGTGTGAGAAAGATTACTCGGCAATGCAAGTATGCTGTTACCAGGGTATGTCTGGTTGTAGTTCAAAAATACCACAATCTTCAAGGAGGCTCTTTCTGTGTATCCCTTGAGTAACACTAATACCAATGTGAAAATAAATGTTGCATAAGCAAAGTGTTTCAGCTACTGCATTTAGCACAGAGTACAGTGGAACCTCAGTTAACAAATGGCTCAGTTAACATAAAAATCGCACAACAAAAGGAAACCCATAGCAAATAGTGGCTCGGTTTATGTAATTGGTTTTCAATGCATTCCTATGGGAAACCATGTTTTAGTTAATGTATTTTTGTTTTCAATGCATTCCTATGGGAAATTCAGTTAAAGTAATTTTCGCTGTTAAGCAACGTCCTGGAGAACGCATTAATTATGTTAAGCGAAGTTCTGTTGTATGTCCTTTTCTGCACTAAAACAGGTTGTGTGGAACTGACCAAGGAAACAGCACCTTCAGGGACAAACAAAGGTGAAAAATGATTGGGGCTGAAGTTGAACCAAATCTGAAGGCTCAAATCTTTTGGGCTTTGGAAAAAACTAATTGTTGAGCTAATAAAAGCCAAAATTCTGGTTAATTTAAAGATCAGAAGAGTTTTTCACATGAAGTTAAATTCCAAAATTAGCTTTTCAAGGATAAAAAGATGAGCTGTGTGGTTCATATTTAGCTTCAAGCAGCTTTCAGTTTCTTAATATAACTCAAAATGCAGCTTTAAGCCTCTTTTAGAATGAATGTGAAAAGCTCCCCCTCCCCTGAAAAATATCAAGAGTTATCTAATCATGTCAACTGGGATTATATAAATCATCTGTAAATAGTGATGAAAACAAACACATAAAAGCTGTTCTGTTTGTGGTTATCTTTTAAAAGGTTGCTCTCTTTACTACCATGGATATTTATAATAAAACATACATTTTGTGAGGACATCCATAAGTTAGTTACAAAAAAGCCATGTGTAATCAGAGCTTTGGGGGGGGGGGGTGTCCCTGCTTCTGTCATGAGAATATACGAGTGGCCCTTCTCTTTTGTTATTTCACATAAGTAAATAAATTTTCCATTCAACACTGAATTCACTTAGATAAAGGTCACCCTTGCTCGAAAGCCAGTTGTATCCGACTCTAGGGTTCAGTGCTCATCTCCGTTTATAGCTGAAGAGCTCTGTCTGCATCTGCAGATATTTCCATGGACATGTGACAAGCACGTCTAGACACTGGAGTGCACAGAATGCTGTTACCTTCCCACCAAAGTGGTCCCTATTTATCTACTTGCAATTTCTTGCTTTCCAACATCTAGGTTGGCAGGAGCTGGGACAGAGACGGGAACTCCTCCACCATAAAGCACTTGGGTCTCGAACTGCTGACCTACTGACTTTCCAAATATCAAGTTCAGCTTCTTAACCACTAAGCCATCACAGCGCCCTGGATTCACCTACTCGAGAGTAAACCCAAATTAGCACAGTAGGATATACTTCTGTGTAAAAAAGCTTAAGGCTACCAACACAAATGATTTTCACTTTACAGATTACGCTTGCAATCCTATGCATTTAGTTCATAGTAAAACCAATGGAACCAAGAAAATGGCATATCTGAATAGACATGCTCAGAATTGCACTTTAAGCCTGCAATTATATGGAATACTGGTTCAGCTCAATGGCGGGGAAATCTTTAAAAGGGGCTACGATTCAAGATTTAAATTGAGAAACAGAAGGAGAGCTGGAGACGCAGGAACTACTGTTCTCACGGTGGATAAGAAAGTCCATTCTACCTTGATTTGGGTAGCAGAATTTCAATATGTTTGTACAGGAGCACTGGAAATGTGAATACATGTAGTGATCTTATGCATTTGTATTTTATTTTAGGGTTTACTTGGAACTTTTTTCCTTATGGATTTCTGATCTCAGTTAATAAATATATTTTGGACTTGGTTCTTATTTGGCTTCAAAGAGACATTTGTATTCTTACCTGTTTCTTTAAGCTCTAGTGCTGATGTAAAGAACTTGGAGTGTACAACTTGTAGCATCCAGTTTTTGACTATTATATTATTGTTTCGTAAAGTTTGTGTTTGCGGTACTAATTTAAACAATACATGCAGTCTCATAGAACCAGAGTGTTCCAGTTACATATATACTTTCTACATTCCACTACAGTAATGGACATACAGTATCAGAAAACAAAAACAAAAAAGTAATAAAACAAAAATACTGTAGCACTTTAAAGACTAACTGCTATATTTTTATTGTTAGCTTTCGTGGATCAAGTCCACTTCTTTAGATCAAAAAAAATACAGTAATGGAGTAGACCATACAGCCAGTAACTGAACGCTGAGTGTTGGGTGGTGGTAAATAACCTGACTCCCTAAAGGGGCCAATGGCTACAGGAGGATGAGCCACTTTAGGTGGGGTGATAGCCTCCTCAGTGGAGGAAATGCCACTGGAAATTATCATATTGAGCCCAATGGCAAAATGACCAGAGGAGGAACTTTGATTCCCAATAGTCATGGAGACGGAAGAGGCCATGCCAGACAGACTGGCTGTGAAGGCGCACCTTGATAATATCCTCAAGGCTATGGCAGTCTATTGCAGTCCCAGTGTTAAATCCTGCATGTCTCATTTCATATGTGCTGCAGGAGATGGCTCCGTGATCATAGTGTGTGGGTCACTTCATGGCAAGCTGGGATCTACCTTAAACAAATTCACGCAGATGGCATTTTTCCTGCTTCAGGAAAAAAATGCATTCTTGGATACGAGTTGCAGCCAACGATGATACTTTCTACCTAGAAGAAAGGCCCAATGTAACAATGTGCCTTACTCCTGGGTAAACATGTGCAGAATTGTGTTTTACGCCTGTGGTTCTCTAGATTATATTCCACTATCCATCTGTCAGAGAACCTGCATCCCAATATGACAGATATGAACAAACAAACAACATTCTGTTTTTATGGGAAGGACATTTATGAGTTTAAAGCCTTTTTTTTTTTTGCTATGCTGTAGTTAGTTACTTTGATGTCTAAGCAAGGGCATAAACATTGAAGTAATTTTGTTGGAAATTAAAGAGCTAACATCTTTATTACTTCTTCTCCCATGTCTCGGCCAGACGTGAAACTGCCAACATTCCACACATTCCACACCAACATTCCACACCAAGATGGATTACAAGCCATAAGGAATATCATTCAAAACAAAAATGAAGCCCACACAGTCACTTCACTGTGCAACTTTGTACTTACACACAATTACTTCACCTTCAACAACGAAGCCTACCTCCAGATCAATGGAACTCCCATGGGTACTCGCATGGCTCCACAGTATGCTAATATATTCATGGCTGATCTAGAACAACATTTTCTTAACTTCTGTACCTATAAACCACTTGTCTATTTGAGATACAATGATGACATATTCTTGATCTGGACGCATGGGAAAGAAACCCTGGAGAAATTCCACCAAGACTTCAATAATTTTCACCCAAATATCAAACTCAGTTTGGACCAGTTTACACAACAAGTAAATTTCCTGGACACCACTGTGAAATTACAAAATGGACATCTTAGTACCACACTATATTGCAAACCCACAGACAGATGTACCTACCTGCATGCCTCCAGGTTCCACCCAGAACACACAACAAAATCCATTGTCTTCAGCCAAGCCCTCAGGTACAATCGCATCTGCTCAGGTACAATCGCATCTGCCCACACAACAGAGATGCCAAGCTCACAGACTTACAAAATGCATTTCTCAAACTACAATACCCATCCAATATGGTTAAAGAACAAATCAACCGGGCTAGGCAAATACCCAGGAGTGATCTACTACAAGACAGGCCCAGAAGGGAAAGCAATCGCACACCACTGGTTGTCACCTTCAACCCTCAACTTAAACCCCTCACATGCATAATGAGGGATCTCCAACCCATCTTGGACAAGAGTGCTTCACTTTCCAAAGTCCTTGGTGACAGACCCCTACTCGCTTATAGACAACCCCTCAATCTCAAACAACTATTGATACACAACAGACTACACAGAAGTGGAGCAGATATGGGAACTAGACCCT
Organism: Furcifer pardalis; assembly: GCA_030440675.1. Classification (NCBI taxonomy): domain Eukaryota; kingdom Metazoa; phylum Chordata; class Lepidosauria; order Squamata; family Chamaeleonidae; genus Furcifer; species Furcifer pardalis. Next base: position 92,404,938 of record CP126897.1, read on the forward strand.
GTTGCAAATCAAGATGTCAACTATGCCCACACATTCGGTCTGGAAACAGCATTACTGGACCCAACGACACCACACACAACATTAAAGGCAGTTTTACTTGTGCTTCTCCCAATGTGATTTATGCCATCTCTTGCCAAAAATGTCCATCCGTGCTTTATGTAGGACAAACGGGACAATCTTTACGCAAAATAATTAATGGACACAAATCAGACATCCGGAATGGAAACACGGAAAGATCTGTCTCAAACCACTTCAATCTAACTGGACACTCTATCCAAGACCTGAAATTTGCAATTCTGGAACAGAGACATTACAAAACTAGGATTGAAAGGGAGACAGCAGCTGAAATCAAATACATCCATCTGTTAGACACCCATCGCAGGGGACTAAATATTAGGGAAGGGTTTCTGGGACATTATCAAATTTGATACACAGATTTCTATATGATTTTATATTACAACTTTCCTGCCAATTCTCTTTAGCAAAACAGAAAGTAACCAGGTACAGTGTTTTTGTTTGTTTTCTGACATGCAGGTCAAAAGTTGATCAGAGACCAGAATGAGCTTTCTCAGCAACTTTGAGATTGAAAGGACATCATTTAGAGCTAATCTGAATAATCTATTGTTGCTAATGGCTGTGTGAAGCTGTATTGTTGTGCTTGCTTGTCTGTCATCTTGCTTGACCACACCCTTCTCCCTTTGACCCCCTGAATTTGGTGTATAAAAACCATGCCTGTAAGTTTCACTCTTTGTCTAAAGAAGTGGACTTGATCCACAAAAGCTAACAATAAAAGTATAGCAGTTAGTCTTTAAAGTGCTACAGTGTTTATTTTATTCCAGTGTGAGAAAGATTAGCCGGCAACACAAGGTTGCCGTTACCAAGGGTACACCCGATTGTGGTTCCAAAAAACCACAATATTCGAGGAGGCTTTTTTTTGTACCATGTAAGATCATTGAGTTAGAAAGGGCCTTTTAGGCCACTGAGTCAAACTCCCTGCTCAATGCAACAATCCAAATCAAAGCAGAAAATAATTGCACTTGCAGTGAAAATTAGTTTTAATACTGTCTTCCCCAAATTCATCCTGAGGCTTGCTATTTTGAGTGTTTCCCCACACATACCATCTGTCCTCTTTTCTCTTCAAGTCATGCTTGGTATGTTAACATTTGGATTAAAAGAGTCTTCTCCCTGAACAAAATCTGTTTGTTTCAAAAGCTAGATGTTCAAGTAAAGTTGGCTGGGGGAAGGGGGACACTCATCAGCTCTTCAGTTTTAGTCATTTTAAGTATTTAAAGCCACTAATAAATGCCATAATTCTTTGTCAATATCACAAAGTGATATTGACTAAAAGAGACAATGACTATACAGTATTCAGACACCACAATTAATCACCACAACTAATTACAGTTTATAATGACAGAAACAAAAATGTCACATGTTCCCATTTTCTTCACCTGACAAGGCTGCAAAGATGAGGTTGGAAACATTCATTTCCATTTTTTCCTTAACTGTGTATTGTTATTTTGTTTTGTTTGAATACAATAAACCAAGGTTAATCCTAACTATGATTTGTCTGAAAATAGAGTCTGGATTAATCTTTTTAAAATGGAACTTGTTACAACAGTTACAATATGTATTACTTTGCTGTAACTAGTTTAGGATTACACTTGTTCCATTTGCTAAAGCAAGCTGTTGTATGGTATGTTTTAACATGTTATATTACTGTTCCTGGTAAGGTAAAGGTCACCCTTGCTTGAAAGCCAGTCGCATCAGTCTCTAGGGTTCAGTACTCATGTCTGTTTATAGCCGGAGAGCCAGCCCCATCTGCATCTGCAGACGTTTCCGTAGACATGTGGCAGGCGTGTCTAGACACCGGTGAGTGCACGGCCAACAACAAAGACCCAGGAAAATAACCTCAGGTTCCATCTAACAGACAATCCCGATTTTGAAAATACAGTACTTACAAAATATTGGAAGATGAAACAAAATAATACTTGTCTTGCCATATAGAGATGGGCATAAATCTTGAAAAAAATTGTCAAAATTTATGTTCCAAGATCCCTTAAAATGCTCCATAACTACAACTCTTAAAAGTATCTAGAGCAGGCGTTTCCAGCCTGACCACACACCCCAGACAGCTGAGTGGGCCGGATCATGCCCCCCAAAAGTGGGAACATTTATGGCTGTTGTAAATGCATCCTTTTCCATATCTACGACAGCCGCATGTGTGTTTACGCATGTGCGTGTGTTTTATGGCTGATGTAAACACGTCCTCTTCCATTTCTGGTGGTGGTGTAGGCCAGGTCTGGCCAATGGGCTGTATGTGGAACCCCTGATCTAGAGAGTGTAAGAGCACTCCATATGTTTGATAAAAGTGGATTTTGACCCATGAAAGCTCACACTGGAACAAATCTATCAGTCTTGAAGTGCCTGTTTTCTTTCTCTTACTAATCCACACACACACACACACACACACACACACACTTTAATTTTGCCAACATAACCAGAAAATATTATTAATTACAAAAACATAAATGGCAATTATTCATTACATTGCTTTTAAAACATAATCACTCTCTTGTTGCCACCAAAACAACTAGCTATAGATAACCGCATTACTAATTTTCTTTGAAATCATGGGGAGGTGCGGTACAACACCACTATGATGGGGAAGGCTAATTCATATCCTGAAAAGTTATTTTGGATATTGCTCATTTCCTATTTACTCATAATCCTCTATGCTACTTTTTCCCCCCAACAGAAATACTGTTTTGTTACTTTTTGGCATGATGGACTGGATTTTTTTTACACAAATTCTTCTGCAACAGGTATATATAGGCAGTCTTGAATGTCTGATACCCATTAACAGCACTTTATTTTAACAGTTTACAAACCTTTTCAGCCAGCTTTGAAAAGTCATATTCCCCTATGATCCGAGTGGTTTGTGTGGACTGGTCATTCTGAAAAAGGAAAACATGCAACATTTCATTTGTACTTTCATTATGGAAAAGTAGAAAATGTCTTTTGGTCTTTTTGCAGAAGTATATACTGTACAGTATTAGAGTTTGCTTCTTTGGACTTGGCAGCTTAACTTTGACATATATAATTAAAACATGACAGTTTCCCCCTCTTTTACATCTTTGAAAAAAATCTATCTTCCTAAAACTTTGAATTTTATAAATTTACCAAGTCATATTTTTTTTTGCAATGAAACACCTGTCAGCATGTCCCAGAAAAATGCCAATGACAATCATTTTCTGTAAACCCCACAGCACTGCTAGCTTTTTCTCTGACATAACAATATTTATGTGCGTGTGTTATCATGACACAGTAGTATCTAAGGATTATTCACAGGGAAAATAACTGCATGGTAAAGTCAACAAAAGAAGATGTAGCCAAACTGTCAGAATCAATATACTGTACAACAAAAAGGAGGAATAAACAAAAAAGAATTATGTTCTTAAGATGCAAAGGGGTGGGACTAGGGTTAGTTGGCTTGGGAAACAATGTGTGAGTTTTTCTTATGCTTCCAAAGTTTTTCTAAATAGGTACGTTTTTCTTGATAAAAAGAGATATAAATTTTATTTGGAGACAAGAGTCTTCCCCGTCTAGAAAGTTAAGAGAAGAATAGTTAATATGGGGAAATTTGTGAAAAGGTCTTTGTTTATTTCCTCAAAACAAACAGCCAGATCCCATTCAAAGACTTTGAAGAACATTTGCTTTGCATTTTAACACTGTTGGATGCAGCAGCCGCTCTGCTTCTGGCAAAGAAATGAAAAAGTGGTTCCAAGAGTCTTTCAAAGCACAGGATTATACTGTACAGTACTAGCCAGTAAGAGATGTCAAGGTCGGTATCGTTGTGAACTGACTGGCTGCTACTGGGGAAACTGCTATGCCATTCACTGTACAGGTATTTGCAGCGTGCAGCCAATGAATATTTTTTTGCAATGGAATGACCAGATTCCAGCAAATAAAACTTGAGCCAAAGTGTGAGCTCTGTCTGTGTCTTCAGATGTTTTCGTGATCATATGGCAGGCATGGCTAGGATGGAGTGCATGGAACACTGTTACTTTTCTGCCGAAGCAGTACCTATTTATCTACTTGCAAGTTGGAAGGAGGTGGGGCAGACGATGGGAGCTCAGTCCCTTGCACAACACTTGGGTGTCAAACTACTATCCTGCCAAGTTCAGTACGTCATATATACACTATTAACTATTCTTCACATAAAGGTAAATGCTGTGAAATATGTATGTAAAATATACTGATACTAATAATCTTTTAAGAACCCTAATGCTTTTCTCATGTCCTTTCAGATTTCACTCTCCTATCCTATATTTCAATATTAAATATTTTGTAATGTACAAACCATACCTTCAATCCAAACTTGGAAAAATTCCTTCTTGTGGCCTAAAACTCTCAAAGTCACAGGAATTGAGCTCTGGACCAAAGCAAGTCCTCATTGCTCCTGGAAGTGGAAGTAAAACACGCCCGTATGGGTGCATTTTACTTGCGCCTCAAGGAGCGCATTTTACGGGTGCGTTTTACTTCCGCTTCCAGGAGTGATGAGGGCGGCATGGGCCAGATGAATTGCAGTAAACCCATTAGTGTGGATTCATGGGGGCTTCTGGGAATTGACGTCCAAGAACATCTGGAGTGTCAAGGTTCGCCGTCACCGTTCTAGAACATTACAGAAGCCAAATAATTGGTACCTGTGGCTGCCTTTCTACATCAGCTAAACCCAACATGTTGCTTTAACATTGTTAACCGTCTTGTGTCCAGCTTTTCAAGCCATTTAGCAATGTTTTGATCCAAGATCCATTGCAACTCTATGATGCAAATCGAAGAAATTGCTGCCAAGAAACATCTCTTCTTTGGAGTACTCTCAAAACTTCACCAATCAGGCAGTTAATGATTGCAGACCTACAAAGTTTGACCTACCAATGGAATTGGGACCCAAGTAATGCTACTTAGGAAGTGATGATCTCTAGACTTCAACACTACTTTAGATATGGTCAGCTGGCCTAATATCATAATCTACTTTAGGAGAAAAGCTACTGGGTTTACCTGCCCCAGTCCTTCTTTCATGTGACAGTTTGATCACATAGTCTACCTCCGTCTCTGAACTCCACACTCTACCAGAAATCTTCCTCCCCACTCCAAGCAGGTTGTGTTTCTGAGCTTACAGGTATTATACAGCAACCCAAGTCCTGCCGCAGGTGGGTGGCCAGGGTTTATATTCTGCCTTCTTAGCACCTACACCAGGGGTTTCCAACCTACGGCCCACAGGGCAGACCTGGCCCATGGCACAATTTCATGCGCCCCGCTGCCACCACAGCCAAAAGTGGAAGTGGATGTGTATACATCAGCAGTAAATGGGCACATGGCTGTTGTAAATGCAGTTAAGTCAGCCATAAATGTGTCGGCAGCTGTCATAAATGCAGAACCAGGGGCATTTACTTCCACTTCCAAGGGCGTGGTCTAGCCCACTCAGCTGACTGGGGGGTGAGGTCAGGGTCATGACATAAAATGGTTGGGAACCCGACCTACACCAATGGAACCTCTTTTTATAGAAATTATTTGCTTATGGGGTTCCTGTGCCTCTGCTATCTAGATAGCAAATCCAAATCTAGTAGTTAAGGTGACCTTTACCCTGAATCTCCAAGCTGAGGAAAAGCCACACAGGCTACATTTCTACCTGTCATACAGCTGATAAACATATAGGATTACTACAACTGCTACAAAAAAGGCAATTCTAATCCTAGCAGATGCTGGTGAATACAGGCAGAGTATACAGAACAGCCTTGCAGTGTGAAGATCTGCCCTACTAATTTACATGGTATTTTTGTACATTGATGTAGGCACAGTTTAGAGCTTGTGACATTTCTAGAGTACAACATCCATTATCACCCAGCCAACAATGAACATAATGTTGGAAAATACTGCAAGTAGAGTGATTTTATGAGGAATTCACTTTTTTGGCACGTATGATTGTTTTCGTTTTTATTGTAAACTGGCTTCTTGATTATCTCCAGGCTCAAAACACCTGTGAAGCACTGTTATGTTGGAATTCACATACATGAAGTAACTTCCTAGACCCATATAAAGCTACATAGGCAATGTGGAAGTCAGTGTGAGGCCTTCCACCATGCTTTTCTATCTTCAAACATACTGCTGGTTGGCTGGGACACAGGACAATAACTTTTTAGGTGTAACAAATGGGACAAACAGCTCTCCCACTCGTATCTTTTAAAACAGCTTAAAAATAGTATCTTGAGGTAATTGTTTTATTGTAGGTTTCCATCTGCGATGTATGGGACTGCGGTGGCTCAGCGGTTAAGAAGCTCACCTTGTTAGCTGGAAGGTTGGCAGTTCAAGACCTAAGTACTGCATGATGCAAGTCTGTCCCAGCTCCTGCCAACCTAGCAGATCCAAAATAAGAAACTGCAAATAGATAAATAGAGACCACTTTGGTGGGGAAAAATCTTGGGCACATGAAAGGAACCTTATTCGGGTGTCCCCTGAGAGGAGTTCCTCCAGCAAAAATCCTTTATAAAATTCTTCTTCTTTCATGTCCCGATCAAACCCTGGACTGCCAAATTGAAGCCACTTTCTTGGCTTCGTCATCAGTCAAACTTAAGTCCTCATTGGTACATGTTTCTGTTAGTAATCGGCAGACCAATAAATGAGCTGGATTCTGTATCTCTCCACATTCACACAGTGTGTTGTTGTCCACCAGCAGCCCCCTCTTGAGCATATAGAGCTTACATTTAGGGACTCTAATCCTCAGTGACATAGGGAAGGTTGAGTTCCTCAGATATATCCTCCTTTAATGTTGTTCCTTGTCCAGTGAGCTCCTTCTTCCATTTTTGATATATAAAATAAATACAAATAAGGCTACATTCATCTTGGCCTTTTTTCACTCTTGAAGCCACTACTTCAGGGGTTCTCAACCTACTGCTCTCGGGCTGGACCCAGTCTGTAGCACCTTATCATGTGGCCGGCATTGCCGCCACTGCCACCACCAGAAGCGGACGCATTTATGACAGCTGTAAATGTGTCCGCACCTGTTGTAAATGCATTTACGACAGCCATGGACAGATTTTACAGCAGCATTTATGGTAGGGGGAACCACCAGTCCAGCCTGCTGAGCTGAGGGGTCATGGTCTGACCAGCAGCGTGAAAAGGTTGAGAAGCCCTGCGCTACTTCAATAGGACCAATATAAGAAATGACAAGACCAATTGCCTCCCAACTACTGTATATACTCGAGTATAAGCCTACTCGACTACAATCCAGGAAAATAATTGACCCAAGTATAAGCCGAAGGTGTGAAATGCAGCAACTGCTAGTGAGTTTCAATAATCAAAATACAGTAATACCTCATATAACATTAGTATCGAATAACACTAAAATCGCATAACATTAAGGAATCTGGGGGGAAGAATTGCATCAGATAACATTAAGATCCTATGGGATGCTTCAGATAACAACCGCTAAAGCCTGTGTGGTTACAATGTATCTCTATGGATCCCATAGGATTTTAACATGCATCAGATAACACTAAAAATCATATAACACCAAGACTTGTGGAACCAGGTTTTAGTGTTATATGAGGTTTTACTGTACATGAAAATACAGTCAAACCTCGCATAAAAAGCACCTCGCTTAAAGAGTAACTTGCTTAAAGAACAGAATTTTCTCTGAATGTTCGCTTCGCTTAACAAATAAAACCAACCAAAAACTCGCTTAACAAATAAACCGGGGTTTGCAATCCCCCCCCCCCCAAGTCACAATTGGTCACTTACAATGGTGTTTCTCTTAAAGAGAAAACTTGCTTAAAGAGCAACCCTGTGGAACACATTATGCTCTTTAAGTGAGGTACAACTGAATGGTAAAATTTATTAAATTGTTGTCATGTCTCAATCCAATGCGGTCTTGGGATCCTCGTGGTCATTAACTGGAGTATAAACTGTTTCCCCTTTTTGGGGCTCATTTTTTGGGACTAAAAAACTAGGCTTATACTCGAGTATATACAGTAACAGGGCTTCCCAAATGAAACAATCTGGAAAACATAGTTCCTTACAAAAGAGTTCCTGGAAATGATCCCTCTGGTTTTCCTCCAGAAAGGCATCTACATATTTGTATATTCCAGCTTTTCACTGGGCCTAATGAAATTTTCCTGAACAGCAGCATTCACAAACAACCTCCAATCCCATAATCAGACACTATAAGCAAATCAAGTTAGTGACCTCAGATAAAATCAATTTTGGGGGGGGGGGGCAGAATGTAGTTCTCTGCGTGAGTTACAGTATAGCAACTAGAACTTCTATTATTTAACAATAACAACACAGTTACTCTCCCACTTCCCTAAATAATATCACTGACATAAAGCAAGCTTGGGTGTACAGTATTATTCTGTGCAAGGAGTTGGTATTCATAACATATTCCTGGGCTACAAATGTTTAAATTCTAGGTTTACATTGTATATGTCAGACCAAAACCAAAGTAGACCCCATTTGCCTGAACTGAGCCCATTCCTAAAATATATAGTACAGTAATACCTCAGATAACGTTTACCTCGGATAACGCTAAAATCGCATAACGTTAAGTAATCTGGGGAGGAGAATTGGATCCAATAACGTTAAGGTCCTATGGGATGCATCGGATAACAACCGCTAAAGCCTGTGCGGTTACAATGTATCTCTATGGAGCTTTAACATTATCCAATACATCCCATAGAATTTTAACATGCATCGGATAACACTAAAAATCGGATAACACCAAGACTTGTGGAACCAAGTCTTAGCGTTATCCGAGGTATTACTGTACAGGGAGAAAAAGCTAAAAAGGGAGATTGGGAAAAGCTGCATAAATGAAAACAGGTAAAAGAATCATAACCAGAAGACAGGGATGCTATTAGAATTAATGTAAAAGGAAACATCCTCACCTCACTGTGCTTTCTCAAGGTCACAAACGTACGTTTTGAGTGCTTCTACTGTGCATTGTTTACCAATGCATTTGCCATGGATAATCTGCACTTTCTCCTCCCAATGATGTATTTCATTGTATTTCTCTGAACATGTATTTCATTGTATTTCTTCCTGCAGTATCTGGACTGCACTGGGTTCTGAGGAAGTAAACACTATTCAGGATGTGTGAGAGTGTGTGTGTGGGAGAGAGTTTGTTTGTGTGTCCATTACTTCTCAAAGAGTAGGTTTTGCCATTTAATCCATTTTCAGAATTTTGGATCACCCAGTGAAGACTAATGAGTTGTGAACTCTAAAATAGGCTGTTATGTGGTATCAAGTCAGAACTGACTTATAGCAACCCTAAGAGTATTTTTAAGATAAGTGAGGTACAGTAAACCTCTACATACAATTTTTTTCTGTTATACAAGGTTATTTGTATGTTGAAAAATTTGTATACCGAAAACACATTGCATTACCAGAAGAGGGCACTAGATGTCACCGTATTTTTTGTATGTCAATTTTTTTAAAGCAAGGATTTCTATTTGTATGTCGAATTTTTTTGTAAGTGGAACCGTTTGTATGTCAGGGTTTCACTGTACTTAGGGAGCTGTTTTATCAGCCCCCACCCTCTGTTAGTTTCCACAGCACAGCTGGAGAATCAAACTCAGATTTCCTGTGTTCATTATTATATCCACTATACCACACTGGGACTGTGGTGGCTTAGTGGTCAAGATGCTGGACTTGATTAGTGGAAGGTCAGCAGTTTGAGGAGAGTTTTGGGCAACAAAGTAAGCTACTGTCTCTATCGTAGCTACTGCCAACCTAGCAATCTGAAAGCAAGAAATTGCAAGTAGATAAACAGATACTGCTTTGGTCAAAAGGTAACAGCCTACCACATGACCACAGAAATGTCTGTATAGTCAGACAGCGCTGGCTCTTTGGCTGTAAATGAAGATGAGCACCAGACCCTAGAGTTGGACACGACTGACTTTCAAGTAAGGCCAACCTTTACCTTACCCCTATCAAGAAATAAGATTCATCACAGGATTCTTTTTTTAAAAAAATGGATCAAGAGTGATACCAGTGAAGTACTAAGGCAAATTAATTAAGACAAAGAATCACAAAACACACACAGCATGTATTGTGTTGCATGTATGCATTGTTTTAGCCTTGTATGTTATTATAAGCTGGGGGTGCGTCTGACACAAATAAAAAAAGATCCCACAATAATATTTAGTACATATATTCTAATTTTATTTTTAAAATATTGTAAGAGTACATTTCTCAGTGCTGCCTGTGTGACTCACATTTTATCTTCTAATCAATGACTGAAGAATGACAATCATATGCTCAGTCTTTTGTTTGCTCCTTGTGGAAAAGCAACAAAACTCTTATATGTATTCATCTTAGAAGTACAGTACTCTACTGACTTAACTGCATACAAACCTTTATTTATTTTGGGAAGCATTTACCATAAATTCCAGGCATATTCTTCAGGAACATGGAATTTATATACTCATCATGCTTAAAACAGGAAGCCTCTTTTTCTTGTACTAGGTTCTAAGAAAAGATCTGACGTAGTGGACAATGAGCTGTAATTAATAGGTGTTTGCAAAGGATGTAGCCTTCTTAATTTGGAAAGTTTTGCTGGAAGATTTGAGAGTGTAACAATGAAAGTGTAATTTTCAGGATACCCAGCGGAAGCCTAATTTTAATAGAATTATCAGTTCCTGGACATTTTACTTTATCAAGGAATTGAGTAGCACGGTTCATTCCAATCTTGTTTTTCTGTTGATTTTATGGTTGTATCAAGATTTAGATTATATATGGCTTAATTGTGTTTTTTTTTTTTTAGCATGGATTCTCTTGCCCATTCCAGACACTTATCTTGAATCAGAATTTATGGTTTCCTTTGACTTCATCTGGTGTGAGCAAGATTAGCCAGCAACACAAGGTTGTCATTGCCCAGTGTAAAACTGATTGTATCCATAATCTTCAAGGAGAGGAAAATCAAATTAGAAGATGGAGGAAGATGCTTATTGGACAAGGAATAACATCAAAGGAGAATTCAACTGAGGAACTCAACCTCCGCTAGGTTGTTTGGAGGACCTTGAATAGGCTAAGGGTTGGAGTCCCTAAATGTAAGCTCAACATGCTCAAGTAGGGGCTGCTGGCAGACAACAACACACTACATGAACGTGGAGAGATACAGAATCCAGCTCATTTACTGGTCTACTGCTTGATTACTACCAGAAACATGTACCGATGAAGATTTGTTTTGGCTAACAACAAAGCCAAGAAGTGGCTTCATTTTGGCAGTCCAGGGTTTGATCTGGACACGAAATAAGTTATGTTTATCAAATAAAATTGTAAAACAACAGCCAGTGAGGACAGAGAAAATACTAAAAGAATTCATGAATTGGCCAAAGGATGAGTGAGAAGTAAGACATCTGTAAGCTTCTTTGGAGCTTCTTTTTTTTAACAATAGTAACCATGTGATTTATGGGGACAAGAAATGTCCTCTCTTTTTTGGGGAGGGGGATGGGGGATGATGTGAGCTATTTTAAAACCCTAAGGCAAAACAAAGGAAATTAACAAAAACCTCTTCTTCATCAGGCAGACATAAAATTATTAATAAAAGTTCATGGCATTTTATTATGGTGCCAAGTGCTCTTCGTAGAGATGCATGTTGGACAAACAGCAAAAGATTAAATGGTGTTTTGAAATCTACCCCCACAGGAAGCTGGCGAGCCATGAATTTTTATTAATAATTTTATGCCTGCCTGATGAAGAGATGTGTTCTCGAAAGCTTGCAATGTTTGTGTTTTGTTTTTTAAGTGATCCAATAAAGGTATCGCCTCTCTCATGCATTCTTTGCATTTTCTATGATTTAAAACCCTTGTTACCTGTACAGTGAAATATAATCACTTCAAATTGCCTACTCAAAATGTTTCCCCTAGTAGAGGGTAGCATCCGTGGCCAAGACAGAAAGAGAGTGAGCAAATTATGGCTGATTTGCAAAGTGAAGGGCTGATTGAGCTGTGGCTTTTCTGTTACAAGCAGAAGCTCTTTCCATATCTGATTCTGGGTGATTACAGGTCAATGGTTCTTGCAGATGGTCCCTGCATTACGCCGAACAAGGCTTTGGGCAGCGCAACTGGAACAGTGAGATTTTTCTAATGATGAGTCCTTTCAGAATGCAGAAACAATGCCATATATTGTGTTTCTCCACTCTGCTGTAGATTAACCTTCCACCCGTGGCATCACTATGTGAGCAGTTTGAGCGGGGAGGGGGGGGACAGAAGAAAGGGTTCTCTGAATGCCACTCAATCACTAGCAAGGAAGGTTTACTCTCTAAATTTAATTACACGAATGAAAAAAGAGGATAAGTAGGATTATCTGTTGGCTAGAACTGTTCTGTAAACCTGTATTTTGAACCACAGATGGGGTACATAAAAAGAGCCTCCTCAAAGATTGTGGTATTTTTGAACCACAATCGGATGTATCCCTGGCAACGCCCACTTTGTTATGGCTAATCTTTCTCACACTAGGTCAGGCAAACAGAACCATGGAATGAATTCACCCAAAGGTAGTTTTGTTTTGGCAGTTTCACATCTGGCCTAGACACAGAAGAAGGATAAGAACCATGGATATCTTTGTAAAAACCACACACATACACACAACAGAATTCCCTGCAAAGTACTGTATCTGCTTTTTCAAATTTCAACCAATACAAACATCTGTCTAGAGAAAATATTTAAAACAGCCTCATCTGTTAATCCACATTTCTGAACATATTGTTTCATGTGACGACTCTATGTGCAGCATATTGTGCTCATATTTGTAACAGCTGATCAGCTGGTTAAGTATTTCTGTTTTATCAGAAATGTTGGTGCAAAATTACTTTTGAGTCAGCATAACTCTGAGGGTGATAATAATCCTAATTAGTCCAATGTCCCTTGTTTTAGCTTATGGGATTGGGTGGCAGAATTTCAAATTTAGAGTGTTTGCCATCCAGGGCAAATCAAGAGAAGGCTCCTGCAAAATCAACAGCTATCAGTTAGGAACAGGGATGTGAAAAATGCTCAAAAAGTATTTACTCTCAATAAGAAAGACTGCCTTAATATGTAGGGAAAAGCCTTTTGACAAACAGCAGATCCCCACATGACCTCAACTCCAACGCAAGAGTAAGAAAAGGATTGATTCTCCTCACTCAGTTTCTGCAATTTGCTCAGAATGTCTCTGTGAAAATGCAGTGTCCTTTCCCTTTGTGCTGCAGAGGAATGAAAGAAAGGACCTGATTGATTGAAAAGATACAAACAACCTATCAGATTCTTCTAGTTTGTAAAAACCCAGGCAAAAAGGCAGCAGGTTTCACAAGTGCAGTGGAACAGGAAAATAGTGTTACCACAAATATGAGACTTTGTGTCAATAGTGACAGAAAATATCTTGTTGCCCAACAAAGTAAAGACCAAAGAAATTACTGTACTTCAAAAGAAAGGACTGACACCCCTTATAACCAAATGTGCAAATCTAAATGGCTGCAGAGCAGCAATTTGCTGATGCCTGTTGTTATAACCAGAACTGGAAAAGTTGATGTATATTTTTTGGATGACAACTGTCTGAATCCCTCAGCCAGTAAAGAAAAAAAGGAGGGTTGAGAGAGGACTGGGAGGATAAGAAGCAATGCTTCCAAGCTAATTATGTCAGCCAACAGAAGAACTTCTACCAGGAATGAACAGATATACAGATGAAATGATGTCCAAAATCTGTACTTATAGTGATCAACTGGTCTATCTGGCCATGCCTGTAAGATGTTATTTGATGCACTGATGTTACTATTCTTAAAGACTAAATTTGAAAGAGGGAATTAAAACATGAGATTGTGCCTTGGGATGTATTTGTCAGAATTAAACCTTGACCTCCTCTTCCTCTTGCCCTTGGCTTTCCAGCAGTGCTCTCCTGAAATTTTTATCTTGCAGACAACAAGCTCATTGTTATTTTAACCTCACAAATATGTTCTTGGGGGAATAAAAAGATTGGAAAAACATAATTTTACTCTTGTGCATACACATATCCTTCCAACAATGCAATGTCCCATCCAAAGGGTGCAATCCATGACCTTGGATTGCACAGATCCAGTTCTTATATACAGAACCTGCAACAGATACTTTATGAGATTACAAAACATTCCCATATTGACTGAGAATTTTGGGGTTTGTAGCCCAAAAGGTTTTTCAAGTTCTGCACATAGCAAAACCCTAATCATATTTTGATCAGGTGAAATAAGCATTCTGGAGTCCAGTGGGTCTCACTCTCAAGTAAGTGCACATAAGACTGTAACTTTGATGCCAGATATAGCACAGGCTGTGTGGCATAAAGAATGTTTGTGTATAATGTAAGCTAGTCATTAAAGTCTTGTGAATTTTCCACCAACATCTGTTTGGCCACTATAAGAACAGACTCCTGAACTAGAAAGTCAGTGGGTCCAGAAGGGGTATTGTGTTCTTATGAATGTGTGAGAAGAGTCCTGCTGGATCAAAAAGCTCTACCTAATCCAGTGGTGGAGAATCATTGACCTATTTTCCCCAGAACTGCTTAATATTTATCATCGTTACTGGGATTTCTGGGAGATAAAGTTCAAAATATCTGGCAAGCTAGAAGTTATCTATCCGTAACTCTAAGAAAAGGCATTTTCCCACATAAAAGTGGGCATGCAGTGGTATATTAACCTATGTTTTTAATTTATATGTAAGCCGTCCAGAGTCGGGTGTACCTGATTGGGGCGGGATAATATGAGTAAATAAAAATAAAATAAATAATAAAAATATATCATGTCAGAGATAAGTATTACCACTAAGTTTTGGATAGGATGTATGTATGTGATTGTATGTCTATAGCTTTAAGGGCTTGTGCTTGACTAGCAAAGCTGATCTCACTGATGTATGTAGCAATCATGTAATGTTCTATAAAATAGTGCCCGCAAAGCACTTGTTTGGAGGAGAATGAAATGTGGAACTCATGCTGGGCCACTGAAGAGGAACTCATCTAAAACTGCACTGGACTAAACCTGCATTGGACTGCACTGGATGTCAAGCAGAGGAAGCATTCTGAGTAAGCACTGTCTGTTCTCTCTTGCCAGAGTGTTTGTGCTTGAATGCTAAACTGCTTTGCCAGTGTACTTGAGGCCTGAAATGGTTCTTGGCTTCTCTCCTTCTGAATTGCTATGAAAGATTTTTTTTTTTTGCTGTTGGACAATCTACTGAAGAAATGTAAGCAATCCACAAACTTCTATCTGAACTGTTTCTAATTAGCGTCTTGAAGGACCTTGAAAGTTTCCAACGTCCTTTACTGCTAAGGCAAAGAGACTGTGTATATATGTTTTGTAGAGATTATATCTATATTTAAGTTTGACCATTGTAAATATACTAGCACAAGAAACTAATGCTGTTTTTCTGTTGCACAATGCTGCTGTCTTCCTTGTGTGTGGGCAGTCCATTGGCACAATTTTGTTTGTGTAAGGCTTACATGCACTCTGCTAACCCAGTTATGTTTTTCAATTACTTTTTTTGTAGCCCAACTTACATTACTACTCCACAATTCCCCTAGCCTGGATGAGAGATTGTGGATATTTCAGTCCAAAAGCATGATGTTTTCAAGCTTGGTGAATGTGCATGCATGGATGACCCAGCTCTCAAAGTTTTTGGGAATGTGTATATTTTCTACCTAGAGAATTTACAATTCTGCATTGTGGAAGAATGAACTGAATTGAGATGTGGAATTTAATGTGATGGCAATCTCTTTCCTGAGGAGTAGCAACCAGAAATGAGACAGCTAAGCAGAAAGATCTTTCAGTTCATCACAGGTCAACTGTCAAGAGAAGGATGCCACAGGAAGAGCCCAGAAAACTGCCCACTGAATTTATACATGTGACTGCATTTATCTGACAGCAAGGGAAAAAAACCAACACTAGTACCAGAAATTCTGCAATTTCTCTGACACTAAATACCATTTTGAACCATCTCCCTAAGTAGTAATGTTTCAAAATACAGTACTAACAACGCTTGTGGTAAGAAGGAAAAATAAATATCAAAGGAATTGCATTCTGGCTAACACAAGACAGAAACAAATGCAAGACAGCTAGTATGGTGCAGTGGCTAGAGCAATGTTTCCCAACTTTTGGTTTTTGGACTTCGATTCCCAGAAGCCTAAGTCAGTACCCCAAAGCACTGATCAGCCAATGTACTGACTTAGGCTTCTGGGAATTGAAGTCCACTGGTGGGGGCTGGGCCTCACATTGTGAAACACTGGGCTAGAGCAGTGTTTCCCAAATGCTGGTGTTTGGACTTCAATTCCCAGAAGCATAAGTCATTTCCCCAAAGCATTGATCAGCCAATGTACTGACTTAGGCTTCTGGGAATTGAAGTCCACCTGTGGGATGTGTACCCCTTGTTGGGAACCACTGGGCTAGAGTGTAAGAGTGTGACTTGTGAGACCCAGGTGCTAGTCTCCTTGAATTACTCTTCCACTGTGGCTGACTTGTCTATCAGGATTTTCAGTGTGGATGAGATCTGTGAGTATCATCTTGCGTTCTATATAAAAATAAAAGAAATAACCAATACAAAGGTAGGAATAAAAGGATAAGAATAAAAGCAGGAATAGCTGTGCTGGCAATCAGAAAATTTCAGAATCCATATGGATATGTTTATTAAGTCAATGAAAAACTTGTTATCTCAGAATGGGTACAGGATATGAATGCAATTAAACAAAGCACTTTTGTTCTAGAAGTTCCGTTCTGAAGCACACAAAGCTCTCGTTTCGTACCAATGCCCATGCTTGCTTGAGAGACTTGGAGGTACAGTCCAAAGAAGCCTCAAGATCCTTTTGAAAGTATGAAATATCAGCATATTCGGCCCTCCCCACCCAAACTAGCCCTGTGCTCACCCACAAGAGCAGTTTGAAGACATGACACAAGAAAAGGCAAGGAACTAGGATGTGTTATGCTAAGAAGTTCCAGTTCACTCTTGCTACCACATTCTTAAACAACATTCATCTCTTTCTGGTGTATGCCTTGCAAGGCAGGGCACCCACTCTAAGCTATTTTAAGTATCAAGGCTTAAAAGATGCCAGTGAAGGATGTCATCAAATTCCTTAGAAAAGTTATGAAGCTCTTGGGTTTGCTCCAATTAATGTCCCTTTTCCAGAGTTTAGGAAAAGGAAATACTCCCTAGGCATCATTGCTAGTATAAGAATAAGGAAACATTTTTGGCAGCGAAAGCATATTGATATAATTTGAACCTTCTTCTGGCTTTTGTATTACCAACAGAACGGAAGATATTCATCCAACAGAATGGCTGCAAGCTATAGGCAAGGGCGTGTGTATATGTTACTAAAAATATAATAAAATCTAGAGGAAGTGGATTTATATTGCAAAGAAAGCTGGGTTCTAGGTCTTGTATGATGGCAATTTTTATTCTTTTTCTGTTAAGCATAAAAAGGGAACCACCTCTCTCCCCCTGTTCCTAGTAACTCCATAGGCAACGTTGATAGACAACTCCAATCATTCACACATGTACGTGTAGCTACAAAACTTAGCCATTTGTTTCACATCCATAGATGAAAAGTTAAGGTCAGGCCCAAACCATACAATTTTGCTAAAGCATAACATAGTACTCATTCTCATTTTACATAAAGAACCTCACTAGAGTAGCAGTGGGGAATATTTGGTACTCCAGATGTTTGGGGCCCAACTCCCATCAGTTCCACCAGCCATGGCCAAAGATAAAGGAAGATAAGAATGGTAGTCCAAAGCTTCTAGAGAGCTAATAATGTCTCGCTCTTGGACTACAGTAAAAGTTGGATCTTGCTTCAACACTGATCATAGGGAAAATGCGCTCCATCATATTTGAAGACCACACACTAACATAAAAGATGATGTACAATGCCCATAATTCTATCCTCACGGCTACCACCCCCCAGCATCTGTTGCCAAAAGCTGTGGCTTAACTCAAGGGTTCTAGTTTAGTTCACAGATTAGGAAGGCCTCTTCTAGAATTGCCCCACCAGCATAGCCAACAAGAGCAGTAGGCCAAAAATGTAGCTTTCACAGGCTTGGGTTAAGTATCCTTAGCATAGCTATGTGTGGATACACACAGCCTAAGACAGAGAACCATTGGGGTAGCCATCTTTCTTTAGAAGAAGCAGAATCATGCCATTGACTTCTGAGATAACAAAATACTACAGTGTACTCTGTTCAGGTCTGGCTTTGAAGAACGTCTTTGACAGGTGGTTCAGAATACTGCTGCCAGGTTAAAGCCATTGTTTTTGTTTGCTATTTGAGGTTGTACTGACTTATGCTATATTTCCAAATGCAACTGAAAATGCTGATTATCATAGATCAGTAGAATTGAAGATGGACTATCTAAAATGCCATCTTACTCTCACATGATTCTGCAAACTGAAAAGGTCTTTGGTAGAAGATCCACAATGTGACCCAACTTTTTGAAATGTTTCTCCGTGATGATGTTGTTTACTCTTTCTCTTTCCTCTCAGTGTACAGAAAGCTGATCAAAAGTGTGCTTCTAAGAGTCCTTGATCTATAGAGAGACTATTCTTTATTATGTTACCATTCCAGCATTGTGGTAGTTTGCTTTTAATTTTTTTAAAAAAATTGACTTAATAAATTTGTTTGCACCTGCCAGGTGTGGATATTATTTGTATAATAATAATAATAATAAAAAAAGAATTCTTTTCATAGGAAAACTGGCATAGAAATTTTCTTTTCACTGTGTTAGTTGCTTGATCTATTTTTCAACTTGGAAGTGCTTTCTAGATGAGGTTCATGTGTGTGCTGACGTGTCCAAAATGTGTTCTTCCATTTATAGCTTGAAGTAGTAAGAATTTGCTTCATCTCTTTGCAACCCTGTTCTGAATCATAATACAGTATTGCTTTCTTGTCCTCTCTTTATATAGAGTGTACAAAGTGTTCAGATTGTTGCTATTCATGTATTTTGATTGGCATAAACGTCTGTCCATATGTGAAAGTCATGTACAGAAGAAATGCGATTTATACTATGCACATTACCCCACATGTACTCTGATGGCTTTACAGGCCACAGAGGAGAACTCAAGACTAAACACGATCCACTGGTGAAGGAACTGGCAACCCACTCCAGTGTCCTTGCCAAGAAAACCCCATGGACAGTATCAAAAGGTTAAATGGCACGACACTGGAAGCCCCTTTGGTCAAAAGGTGTCTAATATGTTACTGGGGAAGAGCAGAGGGTGAGTATAAGTAGCCCCAGAAAGAGTGAAGTGGTTCAGCCAAAGCCGAAAGGATGCTCAGCTGTGGATGTGTCTGACGGTAAAAGAAAAGTCTGGAGCTGGAGAGAATATTGCATAAGAACCTGGAATATAAAATCTATGAATCAAGATAAACTGATTCATGTCAAACATGAAATAACAAGACTGAACATCGACATCCTGGGAATCACTGAACTAAAGTGGATGGGAATTGGTTAATTTAACTGAGGGGATTGTTGTATCTACTACTGTGGGCAAGAATCCCTTAGAACAGTGGTTCCCAACAGGGGGTACACAGCCCACAAGTGGACTCCAATTCCTAGAAACCTAAGTCAGTACATTGGCTGATCAGTGCTTTGGGGAAATGACTTAGGCTTCTGGGAATTGAAATCCAAACACCAGCATTTGGGAAACACTGCGAAATGGAGTGGCCCTTATGGTCAATAAAAGAGTAAGGAAAGCAGTACTAGGATACAATTTCAAAAACGACATAATGCTCTCAGTCCAAATCCTAGGCAAACCATTCAACACCACAGTAACCCAAGTCTATGCACCAACCACTGACACAGAAAAGGCCGAAATAAATCAGTTCTGCGAAGACCAGCAACACCTTCTAGAACTGACACTGAAAAAAGATGTCCTTATCAGCACAAGAGACTAGTGCTGGAGGAGAGTTTTGCAGATAGCTTGGACTGCCTGAAAGGCGAACCAGTGGGGCCTAGAGCAAATTAAGTCTGAACTATCTCTGGAGGAAAAAATGATGAAATTGAAACTGCCCTACTATGGGCAGATTCTGAGAAGGCAAGACTCTCTACAAAAGACAACAATGCTGAGAAAAGTAGACAGCAGCAGGAAAAGGGGAAGGCCAAATGTGAGATGGATTGACCCCATAAAGGAAGCCACGGGGTTCTGTTTGCAAGAGCTAAGGAGGGCTGTTGAGGAGGGAACATTTTGGAGATCCTTCATTAATAGGGTCATCATAAATTGGAGATAACTTGACAGCACATAACAACACCGCTGCAAATCCCACCTCACGCCCCTGGCTGTCCGACAGCTATGGCAGGTTCAACCATGCCACAAAGGTGTCAGCTAGTGGTGTCAAATCGTTTTCCATTCTGGAACTGCAGGTCAGCTAAGTAGAGTTGGGTACTCGCCAATGCTCCTGGCCAGCACATTGCTTTAACATGGCCAACTTCAACATGAGCCCACCCAGCAGTGGCATCTTATTTAAAATGGCCAAAGGAACATTGAAAACACAGGCTTCAGTCCCTCATGCACCATTGGACCCTGCTATGGTAATGGTAGGGCCTCCCGATGGTGAAAGGATGCTAAAATCTCAGGGATAGGCAAGAGTGGGAGATGATGCTTTCATCTGTCACATCAAACTAGACGAGTGAAGTATGGATCAACCAAATGTGTGTGTAATAACAAGAACAAATTCCGGTACAAGTTCTGGTACATGGATACATACACACAAACACACCTTGGCACATGTGACTGCACTGTGGTGCTAACTTTCCTTTTTGTCATTTAAAACAAAGGAGCACCCGCTCAACAACACATGATCATTTCTTCATTTTGGTTCAGATAGTGTCAGAAAAACTACCGGCCGCCAGTCCGCACAATAACATAACACACCCTGCAAATTAAATACACAATTCTTCAGGATTTGGAAAATTCAAAGAGGTCTATTTCAAAATTCCCCAGATGATTCTGAAATGGTCCTGTTTAGTTTTTCTTCCAATGCGCAAGCAGTTCCTAATAAAAAAGAAAGGATGGAGATTTATTTGCCAAGCACAGCTTGCCAAAATGTCTAGTGCATGGCCAAATTCTGTGCAAATTGGCTTCTCAAACCAGGTCCTCCCACCCATTTTAAAAACTCATCTTAAATTAGTGCAAACATTAGCTCTGGGGATTACGAGAAGTCATTCCACCAGGCAGGCGCCAATCTGTAATTAATTCATGACCACATACTGTGAAAGAAGACAATACAAATCACTACTTGAACCACAGATATGAAAGGACAAAATGCTCAGTCTGAGTTTCTTCCAAAGAAATGCCTAAAGGAGACTTCTTTTCAACCCATAGAGCAGGGGGAAAAATTGCTGTTCATTCGCACAGTCAAATTTGACCCTTTATGGCCCCATGGGCCACCACATGCCAGGATCCTCTGTCACTGCCATTATCCGTAGCCCACCCGGATCGACATCCACTGTTGTCAAAGATGCCATCTAGCCATCTCATCCTCTACCACCCCCTTCTCATTTTGCCTTCAGTGTTTCACAGCATCAGGGCCTTCTCCAGTGAGTCCTCTCTTCTCATTAGGTGGCCAAAGTGTGCTTCTAAGGAGCAGTCAGGATTTATTTCCTTTAGGGTTTACTGATTTGATCTCTTTGCAGTCCAGGGGACTCTCAAGAGTCTTCTCCAGCACCACAATTCAAAGAAATCTATTTTTCTGTGCTCAGCCTCCTTTATGGCCCAGCTCTCACAAGTATACATCTGTACATCTTATGAAGGGGTGCCCTAACTCTTCATTTCAGCATCAAACAGGTAACAACAGCTAGCAAAAGGAAATAAGGATACCACCTGGTGGCAAAATATGGACGGCAGGCTAGGACCATTATTTAAAACACTTCAAGTACTATTCAAAGAGTTTTGGCTCCTGCTATAAATGGGACTGTGGTGGCTCAGTGGTTAAGACGATGAACTTGATGACTGGAAGGTTGGCAGGTCAGCAGTTTGAGACTTGAGTGCTGCACAATGGACTGAGCTCCCGTCGTCTGTCCCAGTTCCTGTCAACCTAGCAGTTCAAAAGCAAGAAATTTCAAGTACCTGCAAGTACCACTTTGGTGGGAAGGTAAACAGCGTTCTGTGCACTCTGGGGTCTAATAATGCCTGCTATATGTCCACGGAAACATCTGCAAATGCAGACAGCGCTGGCTCTTTAGCTACAAACAGAGATGAGTACTGCATCCTAGAGTCAGATACGACTGGCTTTTGAGGAAGGGCAACCTTTACCTATATTTACAAGCCCATCTGAAATTGCCGATTGCCACCTTTAACAGATCAACAGAACTTGTGCATAACAGAGCAAGGAAAAGTTACACTGGAGATTCACAAACTCTCACAGCTAGCATGGCAAGGGAATGGGGTAGTCTGGGAGATGTCATACTCAAAGTAACTTTTTCGTTGCACATCTGGCAGCTTTGTGGCACAGAAGTAACTAGCACAAGGGAAGGGGCATACCA
This sequence comes from Furcifer pardalis, assembly GCA_030440675.1. Lineage (NCBI taxonomy): Eukaryota > Metazoa > Chordata > Lepidosauria > Squamata > Chamaeleonidae > Furcifer > Furcifer pardalis. The sequence continues at coordinate 92,427,452 of CP126897.1, forward strand.
CTGGGATGGAGTAAAATCAGCAGGCTTAAGAAACACTTAATTTTCTACACCATGAGTGAAAGAATCTTAACTTTCATGGTTTGGGTTTGCAGAAGACTATTGTGTTTCAGCCTGGAAAATCTTATTGGGGCTGTAAGCATACACATGGCCCATTATAAATGCACAATGAAACTTTCATAAATCATCCACAGAACATTCAGTAGTAATCAAGCATCCCCTTGGAACATTCCCGTCCCCGGAAACCACAGCAGACAGTCCTGCTATAGTAAGCCATGAAATCATTCATTTCCAACTATGACATGCATTTCCACATAATAATGGAGATAAGCAAGAGAAATGAAATCACACCCTAATGAACTGGATCTATTAATCGATCACCCCCAGTCCAGTGTGTTAGACTACAATTCCCATCATCTCCAGTCTGGAACCAATGGAGGCTGCTCTTCAACACATGCAAAGAACAACAGCTTGGAGAAGGCAGCTAGAAATGTTTGCTTTGAAATTAATAGCAATGCTGGATACAACAAAGATTGAGAGAGACAGAGCAACTCAAAGGAAGGGACATTGTTATGACTTATTAAAGAGAGAGAGAGAGATTTGAGATCCAGACGACTGAAAATATTTGTTTAAGAGAACCCTAAGAATGTGGTGGCTTAGTGGTTAAGAAGCTGAAATTGATGACTGACAGGCCGGCAATTCAAGATCTCAGCACTGCATGACAGAGTGAGCGCCTGTCTTTGTCCCAGCTTCTGCCAACTGTACAGTATGAACGCAAGAAATTGCAAGTAGATAAATAGGTACTGCTTCGGTGGGAAAGGTAGCAGCATTCTGTGCACTCCATCTTCTAGTCATGCCTCCCACATGGCCATGGAAATGTCTGCAGATACAAATAGCACTGGTTCTTTGGTTGTAAAGAAAATTGAGCACCAACCAATAGAGTCGGATACAACTGGCTTTCAATCAAGGGCAACCTTTATCTTTACCTAAGAATTCATTAGATAGTAACCATTGTCCATACCAGCTGGGTTTCTTTTGGATGTTTAAGTCCAAAAAGGGGTCTATCACATGAAAGAAGGAGAAAGGCCTCGATCATAGCATGCAGTTACACTGCTATTTACCCCATGGTTTGGCACAGTTAAATACAATTTTCTACCAAATACATAATGTAGCAAATTGTGAAATATTTTTTCATAGAAATTTGTTGATTCTTTTTCAACCAGGAAAAGCTACTTTTTTGAGAGAGAGATTCTAAGAGATTCTACCTGCATCATCTTTTTCAATGTCTGGGCCACATGATTACCTGTAGTGGTCCAAAGGGGGCAGTGAAAAGTATATCCTAGAGTTGTGATGGTGAACCTTGGCACTCCAGATGTTCTTGGACTTCCAATTCCCAGAAGCCCAAGCACCCTGTGAATCCAGACAAATGGGTTTACTGTGATTCATTTGACCCGCGCTGCCCTTGTCGCTCCCATACAGGCGCATTTAACTTCCGCTTCCGGGAGCGACAAGGGCAGCCCGGGTCAGATGAATCACAGTAAACCCATTCATCTGGATTCACAGGGTGCTTGGGCTTCTGGGAATTGGAAGTCCAAGAACACCTGGAGTGCCAAGGTTCACCATCACGGTCCTAGAGCAACTGACACAGTACTGATTTGATATAACAACTTGTGAAACTGCACTGCTTAACTGGCACTGCTTAAGGCTATGCTGGGGAAGCACAATGTGAAAATTTGTTTGGAGTAGAGACAAGAGGTGCTCATCTGAGGAGGATGTTCCTGCTATACTGGCATATTTGTGCCTTCTGGAAGGATAACCAAGAAGCAAAAATCTGTAGCTTTCTTGAGCTGGGGCACATTTATCAGAGCCTGAGCTTGCGGTAATCACAATTAACAGATAACTTGTAACTAGTTTGTTTCTCCAGTTTCTCCAAAATGTAATTTAATAACCACATTACAATTTGACTATATATTAACGAGGAATAATTTCACTCATTCTGTAGTAACTTTTTCAGTTATTTATGTAATAAAAAGGAGAGCCTTATTGAATGATGAAGGATTATTTCACAGTTCATGTGCTAGATCAGTTATGGTGACCCTTTAGAGACCATGTGCCCACATTTACCTTTCCCAGAAACTCAACAGACTGGCATCTATGCCACACCCTCACGCCACATGTGAGCCTCCTGCCTTACCCCAGACAGGGGAAGGAGGAAGCGCTCCCATTGGGCTTCTGGGCAGAAGGCTGGGGCGAACTCTATCCTGGAGTGATGGCATACATGCCCACAGAGAGGGCCCTGGCACACATGTCATAGGTTCACTACCACTGTCTAGATTATGCAGTGCCTCATAATCTAGACAGTAACTATGCCAAAATTTTATGGGACATTTTGGGAGCTTGTACACAAAGCTAGCCAATACTTCAGGGGTACCCAAACTTTTTGGGCCATCGGCCTGACCATGCCCAGGAATAGCTGAGTGGGCCAGGCCACGCCCCCAGGTGTGTTTGCATATGTGTGTCTATATTCACTTCATGGTTCAGCCCGGACGCATCTGCGCATGCATGAAAGTGGACATATTTACTTCCTGGTTTGGTGCGGACACTTGTGTGCATGAGCAAAAGCAGCCATATTTACTTCCTGATTTGGCGTGGACACTTCTGCACATGCATGGTAGCATTCTTATTCACTTCTTGGTTTGGTGAGGATGCTTCTGCGCAAGCACATCCATGCCAAACCAGGAAGTGAAAATTGATGCTTCTGTGCATGTACGAGGACGTCTGTGCCAAACCAGGAAGTAAAGATGATGTGTCCGCACATGTGCAGAAACTTCCGTATTCACTTCCTGGTTTGACGAGGGCATCTCGGATCTGATGGACTGGCTTGGGCATGCCTACAATAGATACAGTAAAACACCGGATAACGATTGGATCGGATAACGCTAAAATCGCATAACATTGGGGGATTTGAGGCAAACATTATGTTAACCATTATGTTAACGTTATCCGATCCATCAGATAACCTTTGCTTCAAATTCCCTGAGGTGTGGCTGTGATTCACCAGTTTCTCTTGGGAGAAAGGGAGGGGCTGCCTGCTCTCAAGCTTGCCACATTTAAATAACAAAGGTTTGCAAAAACCAGTCTGACTAGTTTAGCAAAGCAAAGGCTTAGGACCCTTTCCCCAGTGTAACCCAGAACACTTTGCAGAAAAATAATTGCAAAGAGACAATTTGACCCAATTACCTTTATGAAGTTTCCCCTTTAAATTCTAAACAGCCTGAACCCAAGATTGTAGCTCCGCAAGCCTCATGCATTGTCAATGGAAAACAAACAGACTGAAACCTTTCACCTACAAAGCAATTAAGCTTTTCACACCCTGCAAAGCCCTGAGGGAACTTCCTTTATTACAGCAATGGTAGGTGGGCTGATTCTAAACTAAAACATTTTCCTAGCTTCTGTTCAGATCTTTTAAAACAGCACTTTATAAAATTTTCAGAAATTTAAAAATGCTGTATGGCTTTGTTCCCCTAAAGTCAGGGTGGTCTGGCATGTTTTTGTAATGTATTTACCCTTTAGACAATTATTTCTTAAAGTTTTTAAAGTTTCCAGCATGTTTCCTTGACTTTCCCTTGAAGCCTCTGTTGCTTATCTCTATGGAGTTAACGTTATCTGATCCACCTGAATAGGATTTTAACGTTATCTGGTGCATGCATCAGATAAGGCTAAAAATCGGATAACGTTAAGACTTGTGGAACTAAGTCTTAACGTTATCCGAGGTATTACTGTACAGTAAAACCTCATATAACACTAAAACCTGGTTCCACAAGTCTTCGTGTTATATGATTTTTAGTGTTATCTGATCCTCTATGGGATCCATAGAGATACATTGTAACCACTCGGGCTTTCGTGGTTGTTATCTGAAGCATCCCATAGGATCTTAATGTTATCTGATGCAATTCTTCCCCCCAGATTCCTTGATGTTATGCGATTTTCGTGTTATTCGATACTAATGTTATATGAGGTATTACTGTACTTGTATATATCCAACTAGAAAGAAACTGGAAGTTGCTAGGCTGCAAAACAGCAAGCCAAAATGTGTGGAAGACCTGCATATGAAACCTTGCAGTCTGCTTACACTGAATATGATATTGTCCTAAATAACTAATTACTTTAGTTAGTTTTGAAAAACAGGAAAGAACAATGAGTTGCTTTTTAAAATAGTAGTTACAATAACATCTAACAATTTTGGTAAGAGTTTGGAATAAGAGTACAGTCAAACCTCGCATAAAGAGCACCCCGCTTAAAGAGTAACTCACTTAAAGAACAGAATTTTCTCTGAATGTTTGCTTCGCTTAACAAATAAAACCAACCAAAAACTCGCTTAACAAATAAATCGGGGTTTGCAATCCCCCCCAACAGAAGTCACAATTCTCCAAAAAAAAAAAAAAAAACCTGTTCTATCACCTTCTGGGTTCTAACATCCACGTTGTATGTAGAACTGCCAAGTTTATAATTAAGGCATCAGCTAAAAGAATCGAATATGTCAATCAAATTGGGGTATCCTGCAAGGGATATTCACTTATCTGACTATGGATATGCATGTATTAATTGTATTAAAGCACCTTTCTCCAGTTTACATTCTTTAAAAGTAGCTCAGGTATGTACATAATTGTATTTTATTGTAGTTTTACTGTATTTTTATTGTATTTTATTGCACTCCATTGCATTGTACAGATTTTAAACTCTTCTGTTATGTTATTGATAAGGTCATATTCGAATCAATTAATAAACATTCATTCTACCATCCCAGAAGTCACAATTGGTCACTTACAGGTGTGTCATTTCTTTCTTCTTTTTTAAAGAAATGTTTAAGGTTCATCTAATGCTCTGATAAGAACTATAAAACTATAGCATATCTTATAAAACCTGACAATACATGGATTCATCAGAACCTGAACTATTTGCTGAATGGCACTAGTTTGCCTCAAAGGGTCATCTTCAAAGCAAACACAAGACATGCATTGTTTTGAATTTGTAATGTTTTGAGGCGCTGAATCTTCTGTTTGTCACTACACTACTGAGACTGAAGGACTGGAAAACAAATTTTGAACAAGGAGATGCAGAAAAAAAGAAACATTCAATGTATTTCCTTTGGGGAACACGTCAATGCAACTACTGTGTGTCTGGGTTGTTATTCGGGATGGGGTCACATTTTTCAAATTAGTTATGTTCTAGATACCATAAATAATGTTAATGAATTTCAAAGGATTAAGAGAGCGCTAACCCAAACCACATAATCTTCTACACTTCACATCACATGATTTAGCTATTACCAAAACAAGTTTCCTTTGATGATTTCTTGCAACAGAAGAAGAAGAAGAAGAAGAAGAAGAAGAAGAAGAAGAAGAAGAAGAAGAAGAAGAAGAAGAAGAAGAAGAAGAAGAAGAAGAAGAAGAAGAAGAAGAAGAAGAAGAAGAAGAAGAAGAAGAAGAAGAAGAAGAAGAAGAAGAAGAAGAAGAAGAAGAAGAAGAAGAAGAAGAAGAAGAAGAAGAAGAAGAAGAAGAAGAAGAAGAAGAAGAAGAAGAAGAAGAAGAAGAAGAAGAAGAAGAAGAAGAAGAAGAAGAAGAAGAAGAAGAAGAAGAAGAAGAAGAAGAAGAAGAAGAAGAAGTAGTAGTAGTAGTTGTTGTTGTTGTTACTTTCTTGACAACATAAGCTGAAAATGTCATTTTCAAGCTTGGGAGTTAGATATTCATTTTATTTATTTATTTATTAGTTCAAATTTATATTGCCACCCACTCGCCATGGTAACTCAGGGCGGCTTACAGACAATACATTACATTGCATTAGCCACTGCTAAGAGGTATTTCTAGAAGCCTATGGATAGAAGACCATACAAAGTATTTCAAACAAACGGCTTCCCTTAAGGAAAAATACAATGAACAGTTATCAGACACACTGGAAACTTTTAAACAAAAGGTTTTCTCTGATCTTGCTATTTTGATGCTTAATACCCTGCCCTGAAGTGACGGCAAACAATGACAATGTTTACATAGTCATAGCTTGGCTTAGTAAGTCAATCAGTTAGTTTTGATCAGAGCCTGGATCTAGACTAAGTTCTCCCAACTAACATGACTATACAGTTGTACCTCGCTTAAAGATCATAATGTGTTCCACAGGATTGCTCTTTAAGCGAGTTTGCTCTTTAAACGAAACACCATTGTAAGTGACCAATTGTGACTTCTGGTGGGGGGGATTGTGAACCCCGATTTATTTGTTAAGCGAGTTTTTGATTGTTTTTATTTGTTAAGCGAAGCGAACATTCAGAGAAAATTCTGCTCTTTAAGCGAGTTACTCTTTAAGCGAGGTGCTCTTTATGCAAGGTTTGATTGTAGTTAGAGATCTGTGGGACTGTAGACCAAAAAGTGATGGCATACAGTGGCTATGTTTTATATAATCATCTTGACTTAGTAAGTCAGGATTAGAGCCTAGAAAAGGTAGTTTAGGACTATAAAATCACAAATCTCTAGCTACAGACATCTGAGATCTGTTGTCCAAAAAGATAATCGTTTCAAACATTGAACAAGACATGTTTAAGTCTTTAGGCTGGGTATACAACTTATAGCAATTGAAACAGAAACATCTCAGTTAAACAGTTTTCTGTATTAATAAGCTACAACAGGGGTGTCCAAACTTTTCAGGCTGCGGGCCGGTCACATGGTTCAGGGAGCCAGTCACTCCAGCCTGGGGGCTGGATGCAGCCCCTGATGCCAATTCATACGCCCCGTGAAGCCCTAGTTGCTCCTGGGCTAGAATCTTATCCTTAATTCCAAACATATAATTCAGGTCTTCTCAATTGAGGTTAAGTGAAAATTCCCCAGGCTATATACAATATAGAACTTTAGCTTATTGTACGTATATCAAAAAGGAAGACCCAAAATGATGAGATGATAGGAGGGTAAAGGAAAACATCCCAAGATCAAAATCTTTCCTAGTTTATCCAAAATGGACCTTTGAGCCCAAGATAACTCCATCCAATAAATGATTTGGTTTGCAAAGACTACAATTTCTTTTATTTTTGAGACCTTAATTTTTTTATCAAAATTGGCAGAGGTAGAAAAAAAAAATGGCTGGAATCAATAGCAATATTATGTCCCATAGTGCTTAGTGTACTCTCTGGACAGTTCACAGAGATATTAGCATTTTGCCCCCAACATCGTGGATACTCATTTTACCCACCTTGGAAGGATGAGTCAACCTTAAGTCCTGATCAGGATCGACCTCACAACCTACTGGGCTGTAGTACAGCATCTTAACCACTGCACCACCAGCGCTCTTGTTGCTTAGCACATGAAAATTCTTAACTTTCACCCTGTTCCTTGCCAACAAATAAGAATCCTCACTCTACTTCTCAGTGGCAGCCACACTGCCTTGGTACATGTGTGTGCCTTGGTACATGTGTGTGCACTCCCAATAATCAAAGCAGAGACTTTTTAATTTGCCATTTAAGAACAAACTAAAAGTTATGAATTTTTTTATGCTAAGCACCAATGTTTAAACCAGTGCATTTGCACTTACTTTGTAAATTTTTTCATTTAAACAGGTAACAAATTCAGGGACAAACAGGAGCCTGAGCCATATTTAAGTGAGTTCAGACAAGCCAGGATTATAAGTAAACAACAAATCCTGATTTAAAGCTGGCTTGTGAACTAGTTTGCTCGTACAGTAAAACCCCGGGTTATGCTGGAGGTCCATTCCAACAGCCTCCGTTGTAACCCGAACAAATTGTAAACCTAAACATCCATAGGGATGCACTGAAAAATAAAAAACTGGTCCTGAATTGATTGTTGTAAACTGAAAAATATATATTAAAATTTTGTAAACCGGGATGGCATTTCCATAGGTTTTGCCATTGTAAACTGTAAACTGGGTCTTTACTGTACATATATTTAAACATAATCATGGCTTCTGATATAGCCCCAGGTTAGCCAGGCTTGTTGAGCAGCAACAAGATGATCAAATAAGCTTTGTATCAGCATACAATGTATTCTCATCACAATCATTAAAGAAATACCATTTTGGTTAATATTGCTTAGCTCATCTAATCCAGCATTCTACTGACAAAATGCCTTACAGAGCATCTAGAAGCAGACCCCAAGTCCAACACTAGCTCACTGCGATTTATGTTCCTCAGCTCTGATATGTATAAGTGCACCGCCACTGATAATGGAGGGGACATATTCTGCCATAACTAGGGGCCAACAAGCCCCTTCCTTCATTAATTTGGTCGATGTTTACTTATGGTTGCCCAACTAGTGACATCAAATTCCACAGTTTAACTATATAGCATGCGAATTGTTTATTTTTACATTTTCTGAATCTACATCATGATTTATTAAACTGGATTTTTGAAATAACATTACTTGTACACAACAGATAGATAGATAGATAGATAGATAGATAGATAGATAGATAGATAGATAGATAGATAGATAGATAGATAGATAGATAGATAGATAGATAGATAGATAGATAGATAGATAGATAGAGGTAGGTAGGTAAGCCTTTGAGCTCCCAATATTCTAAGCAATTAAATCAAGATGCTTTCTTCCCCCTTCCATTTATATTGTCAGTAATAACTAACCTTTCGGCCTTTAATGCTGAACATGGAGCAAGAAAAGGCATCAGAATCCCACCAGTGTTAACAAGAGTTGGACATGGTTCTCGCAGGCAAACAGTTGGAGAGAGAAGAGAGCACAGCTGTGTAAAGTGAACAGAAAGCAGCAGGACTCCCTTAAGGAAGAGAGAAACAGGAAACGGTTAGTAAAGGGAAGCTGAAAGAGTGAAAAATAAAAATGCATTAAAAACGCTCTCTGACAGCAGAAAGCAAGTTAGAAACAAAGGAGAGAGAAGAAAAGATTAAACTTGAACAGAAAAACAGGGTAATAAAAGCGAGAAGGTTCACAGTGTATGATGCAATGTATGTGCCAAATACAACTAAAATATTTTTAACAGACCAATTCTAGCATAAATGTGAGTGTAATAACAGTGGCACAAAGACTGCACACAAATTATTGTGATGAAATCCCTGCTTAGCAATTTATCATCTTATACAATAAGCATAGATTATGCATGCCAAGGATGTGAAATAGAATACAAATGTAAGGGAAGAAATGAATTCCAAAGACAGAACTAAGCGAAGAGCTGTTAAAGATACTTCTTGTTTTGGTTGTTAGGTCAGCACTGCATGGGTAGAAATCACTAGGGCTATCTGTGACATTTAATCCTTTATCCCATGAGTTCTCAACCTTTTAAAGCCGGGGCCCAGTTCACGCCCCTTCAGACTGTTGATGGACCGGACTGGTGCACCCTCCCACCTTTGGCAGGACCACCCCAAGCCCCCACTATGCCCCCTATACACCACCGCCAACACTTCCCCCCACACCACCAGTCCGACCTACAAACACTCACCCCCACACCAACACCGCTTCCCTGCTTTGCAGCCTGCCGTGGGTGAAGGCCCGTGCTTCACTAGAGCGGCACCCAGGAAAGATGTGAGCGGCCACGTGCATCTGCTGCTTCCGCTGCCTTGCAACCTCTACTCTGCCAGGTGGAGGGGAAAGGTCAGTGGCTGACAGGAGCGAGGGCCGGATGGAATGGTGCCAGGGGCTGGATCCGGCCCACTGGCCATAGGTTGAGAACCCCTGCTTTACCCTCTTATTACTGCAACTGTATGTATTCATAAGCCCTAAAAAGGAGTAGCTCACTGTAAACCGTGGCAAAGATTTTAAAAGTTGTTTAAGTTCACTCAAGGTGCTTGTTGCAAACATAATGGAATTTTCTACATTTTTTTTTCTTTGAACAGCTGTGAAACTAAATCCTGTATCACAAACTGCTTTTGGAAGTCCCCTCCATTTTCACGGTCATTTGTAGAGGGTGGAGCAGAGATGCCATTTGAGAAAAACAAGTTTTGGATCTTAAGAGCAGCATGCACTCCCTTTGGGCTCATGAAGCTACTTTCACTGATGGCCTTTTAGTCCTGTTTCCATTTAGGACTTGTTTGTTTAAGTAGGTTTTAAGAGGATCCAATTCCAAGGAACTCTAGAAACTGTATTTTTCCTGGCATTCAAGAAAAACATTATAAGCCTGTGATGGCTGCTTTTGTTAAGCTATTTCAGCATTTCCCAAACTATGTTCCATGGAACACTTCTTCTTCTGCCATATCCAAATCCAAATGCAGGCGATCATCATGGTGATCAGCCATGAATACTGTCCTGAGAATATACTGCAATGGCCTTTCATCTGCTTTCCACATTGCAGCATGACACCTGTACCACTGATCCAGTTCCACAAGTCACTTTCTGGTCCTGAGCCCTTTTGGCATGCAAAGTCCTCCTCAGCCCCAGACCAGTATTGATGAAGCTACTGCCCTCCATCAAGATGGGTTCAAGTGGGATTTAATCCCCATAGGGACACTCACTCTTCCCTGTGGACTTTGGCACCCAAGACCGTTGGTCCTCACAGTTGTCACGTTAGTTAACCGCCACCTGATGCTGAGTCACTGGCAGTATGGTCTACTCTATTACCATAGTACGATAACCTGGCCAGACCGTCAACATGGGTTGACTTCAATTCCCCAATGCCTTAGTCAGTATATTGGCTGATCAGTGCTTTGGGAAATTGACTTTGGCTTTTGGGAATTGAAGTCCCAAAACCAAAGATTGGGAAAGACAGGTTGTACTTACCAGTAACTGTCGTTCTCTGTGTATGTTACTTGTGAATTCACACTTATGGGTTCTGTGCCTGCGCGGAGCCGTTATCAGAGCTGTAAAGCTAATATGATAAAACGCCATTTCCACCCGCCTTCGGCACCATTTCATGCCTCTTTCCCTCAGTTAATATATAAGCTGTCCACAGGAGAAGAAAGAGTACATCTCGTCCTGGCAACCTATGAGGGGAAGGCTGGGTGGGTCGTGTGAATTCACAAGCAACATACTTGGAGAACGACAGTTACTGGTAAGTACAACCTGTCTTTCTCCTTCATGTTGCTTGTGAATGCACACTTATGGGAGATTAGCAAGCTCGCTTACGTGGATGGTGGGAAGCCGATAATGAGATGTGCAAAGAAGACCAAGGAGATGTGTCAGTGATGGTCGGTCATCAATGAAGAAGGTCAGAGGCCTGCCGACAGGATAGCTCTGCTGAGCCTGGTGTCAGATGAGGCTCTGGTATCCATCTTGTAGTGACTGACAAAGATGGAAGGCCTGGACCATGTCACAGCTCTGCAGATGTCATCCATTGGAACGCCTTCCAGGAAGGCCATGGAAGATGCTAAAGACCTGGTTGAATGGGCTTTGACATGTAGAGGGGGTACTTGTGATGCCAATTCATAGGCCAAGTAAATGGTGGCAAAGATCCATTTGGAAAGCCTTTGCGAGGAAAGTGGTTCACCCTTTGACTTCTCTCCATAGGCAACAGAGACGAGTTGACTTCCTAAATTCTGTAGCCCTTCTCGTGTAGAACAGGAGGGCTCTCCTAATGTCCAAGGAATGCCATACTTTTTCCTGTGGTGAGGTCAGCTCAGGGAAGAAAGTGGGAAGTGTGATCGCCTGAGACAAATGGAACTCCGATAGCAACTTTGGGAGGAATTACAAGTCTGGGTGTAAAACCACTCTATTGTTGTAAAATTTTAAGAATGGTGGGTCAGAGCGGAGGGCTGCTAGCTTCCCCGCTCTTTTGGCTGAAGTGATGGCCACCAAAAACACAGTTTTCCAAGAAAGCAGTCTGATGTCTGTTGTGGCCATAGGTTCAAATGGTGGTTTCCTCAAGGCATGTAGCACAGTAGTGAGGGATCACTGAGGAGGGGGGCTTCTTAACTGGAGGGAAGGCATTCTTCAAACTCTGGAGGAACCTCTTGACAGTCCTGTTACAAAAAGCTGTCAGTAGTATAGAATGGTGAGGTGTGTGAGCCGCCACCGCTGCCAGATGCACCCGAATAGACATGTGAGTAAGGTTGGATTCGGCCAAATGCAGAAGATAGTCCATTACATCTTCTAATGTAGCAGGATTAAATGTCTGATTTGAGGACAGAAGAAGAAAATCATCTGAATTTTGCCCTGTATGATTTAGACATAGAAGGCTTCCTGCTCATGCCAAGAATGCGGGCTACTCTGAGGATATAAGCCATGCAGTTAGATGTAGGCTGGGCAAGTCTGCAAGAAGAATTTGACTGCCCTCCATTCAGAAGAGTATCAGATTGGAGGGTGCCCTCATCGAATTCGTCAATAACACTTGAAGCAGGGGAAACCACGGTTAACGTGGCCACGATGGAGCTACAAGGACAGCTCGAGTGCATTCGTTGCGGAGACGTATCAAGACCTTCTGGATGAGTGGTATTGAAGGGAAGGCATATAGGTAATCTTTGTGCCAAGTGATTATGAAGGCATCCCTTTTGGATCCCTGGCCCAGTCCCGCTCTGGAGTAGTAGCAGGGACATTTCGCGTTCTGTTCAGTTGCAAAGAGGTCTAACTGTGGGGTTACCCAACTTCTTCAACACAGTGTAGAGAAGACTATGTCATCGAGTTCCCACTTGTGTGATGCAGCTTTCCGTCTGCTGAGGCCATCTGCCAAGGTGTTGAGTTTCCCTTGGATGTGGACGCCGATGGGGAATACATGCTGTTCCAGGCACACTTCCAGATCTGAACTGCTAGGAACAGAAGCGTGAATGACTTCGTCTCTTCTTGTTTGTTCAGGTATGCTAATGCAGTTGTATTGTCTGATGCAACCTGAATGATTCTCCCTGTGATGGAGGACCGGAAAGACTTCATGGCTTTCCATATTGCCAGCAGTTCTAGGAAATTTATGTGCTGTGCCTTCTCTTTTTGACTCTCTAAGTTGTTTATCTTGAGCTTCCCACAGCAAGCGCCCCATCCGAAGTTGCTCGCATCCGTAGTAATTTGCATCGTTGGAGTGAGGAGGCTGAACACTTTCCTCACTGTTAAGTTCTGTTCTGTTACCCACCAAGACAGCTGTTGTACCAGCTCCGGAGTTGGCTGGAGCAGTTTGGCTAGGTGATCTTGAGAGGGTCAAAGGAGCTGAGAAGCCAAGATTGTAGGGATCTCATCTTCAGCTTTGCGTGGCTAATGATAGTGGTAGTGGGGCCTAAAAGTCTCTGAGTCTCCTGTGCCTTGACTTGGGTCTGATGTCAAAACCGTAGGATGATGGATCAGATGTCCTGCAAGCGTTGAGCGGGGGCATATGCTCTGATGTTGGTGGAATCCAGTATTGCCCCTATATAGTCTATGCATTGACTTGGGCAGAGCCGTGATTTTTTGAAATTCACTCTCAGACCGAGATCCTCCATAAATTTTAGACAGTAGTCCACGTCCTCCAGTGCTTTCTGTTTTAAAGGTAAACAGATCAACCAGTTGTCAATGTAGGGGAAGATTTAGATCTCCCATAGTCAAAAATGAGCCGTGACTGGTGCCATGCACTTGGTAAAAACTCTCTGCACTGTGGAGAGTCCAAAGGGCAGGCAGGTGTACAGGTAGATCTGACCGTTCACATGAAAATGTAGGAACTTGTGATGGTCGGTCCTAATGGAAATGTGGAAGTATCCGTCCTTCAGGTAGATTACAGCTAACCAATCAGCCCTGTTGATGAGAGGGAGGATGGTTTGCAGTGTCACCATTCGGAACATCGTTGTGTGGATGTGCTGGTTGAGATGGCAGAGGTCTAAGATGGGCCTGAAGCCTCCGACCTTCTTGTCCACTATGAAATACCTGGAATAGAAACCGTTGGACGAGTTGGAGGATGTGACAGTTTCGACAGCCTCTTTCTCCAGGAGAGAAGATAGTTGTGGGCATGGATTGATGGTGCAGATATGTCCAATAGTGGGACATTTTTTAAATGCTAATGCATAGCCAGAGCTTAAGATTCGTAAAACCCACCTGTCCATGGTGATAGTGGACCATAGGAGGGGTGGTGGAGGATTGTCGGTCCAAGTAAAGTCAAACCTGCTGCTTCTATCTCCGATCATTCTTTTTTGTATTGGCTGATTGCTGTTGTTGGTAGCGTGAGCGAGAATGCTGGCGACGCAGTTTGTAGAAGCTCTGCTGCGGGTAGTCTTATTGACATTGTTGTTGTTGACGCTGGTATGTTTGGTAAGGTTGTTGAGAACGGAAGTGATGATAATTCCTCCGCTGGTAAGAATTCGAAGCACCCAAACGGAGCTTGTTAGGGGTTGTGATGACCCGATGTAACTCGTTGAGGGTATTATACATCTCTGACACGAAGAGACCTTGCCCATTAAAAGGGAGCCCTTCAATGAGCTTCTTGGTATCATCATGGAGGTTGGCTGATTGGAGCCAGGAGTGGCGCTGGATCTGAATGGCGGAAGCAATACATTTCACCTCCGATTTGCAAACATGCCTGGCTGTCCTGATCTGTTGAAGAGCCAGGTGATTCCCCTCAAATTCAGTGTGAAGGTCATCTGAGAGCTTCACCACAAAGGTTTCAGCTTTTCCCAACAACTTACCATTATAGCCACCCATAGCGGCAGCGTAGTTGGCTGCCTGGAAGGCATTAGCGTAGAGCCGTAGACCTTCCTGTCCAAGGCATCCAACTTCATTCCTTCTTTAGACAATGGAATCGGGACATTGCTGGTGGGGGTGCGATGCTGGGAGGCTTTCACCACTATGGAATTTGGGATTGGGTTGGTGTGGAGGAATTGACCATCTTCCCCGAGCAATTTGTATGTTCTGTCGACTCTGGTGGAAACCGAGTGTGACGAAACCGGCTTTTTCCAGACCAACTTGGCAAAGTTGTCTATGACAGGAAGGAGGCCCAAGTGAACTGGGAGAATTACTCTTATCCACCATACCACATGAACACAAGGGTCAGGTGGATTTTCAGCCTTGATGTTGAGAGTGGTGCCAAGGTGGGTTAGAAGGGCCATAAAAGTCCTCTGGTCTTCTGGCTGGGACCATTGGGAGCTCCTCAGGTTCGACCAGCAGCTGCACCTCTTCATCCAACAAATCGTCGGAGCCTTCAGACCTCTCCAAGACAGTGGGAGGTGGGATGAAGGCCTTGGGGTCCAAATCAGACCAGTAAGGCCTGACTGAGCTTGGATCTGTCCCCAGAAATGGAGGCAGAGGTGGAGGAAGACTGGCCTCAGACCTCACTGAATCCGTACGACGCCTCTTGGCTGCAGTGGGCCCATCACCACGGAGGTCATCATGGTGGTTGCAAATTGGATTAGCCGGCTGTGCTGACCCTCGGTCAGTGGGCTGAGGAATGATGGAGCAGATTTGGTTCAGGATTTCCTTAGCTGTGGCCTGGAACAACGGGGCCAACAGGATAATTTGGATGGACAGTTGCATGTAAGTGCTACAAGGCAGCAGTGGCAGTGGAGTCTCCTGATGAGGAGGAAGGCTAGACAACTTCTCTGGAGATATGATAACTGGAGATGGCTGGGCCAAAGAATGAGATGAAATAACCGTGGCAAAAACCACTGAAGCTGGAGACTGCGATGGCGAAGGCCTCCGAACTTGCGGAGTCGGAGGCAAGGAAGAAGAGGAATGGTGTTTCTTCTGTTTCTTTTTCTCCTCCTTCTTTTTCTTCTTTTTTAAAGTTTAGTTGTCGTCAACTTTCTTGGATGAGATGAATAAGATGAAGATGTAGCGACTGCCGGAGGTTCCTGCAGCTGGGGTCACTCAACTGGTTGCAGAGATAGTGCGGCCATCATGAGGTGAACCTGTAGCCTATTCTGTTGGTTCTTTAGTGTGAATCTAGAAAATTTATTGCAGACGGAGCAGGCAGAGGAGGCACTTCCCGTGGCCGTTGGTGCTAGGAATGTTAGTACTGCAAGATGGGCACCTTTTGAAGGCCACCAAGGAAGCTATTCACTGGACTGACAAGCTGAAGAAGTGGGTCGTGTCAACACCGACGACGAGAGAAAAATTATCCTGACCGGGAGAAGGGTTACCCCAGACAGAATTCTGGTGTTTGTTTGTTTTTTTAATAGCTGTGAGAGGATGTCCCCTCTTAGTCAGAAGTGGACCAAAAGGAAACTTCCCTCCTGGTCAGGAAATTTTTTAACTAAATTGGCCTTTGGAAAATGAATACCAAAGAAATATTCTTGTGCGAGCTCTCAATATGGCTCCTGGTGTGGCAGCGGAAAAAAGAGAAGTGAGGAAAAGAGGGGCGAAATGGCGCCAAAGGTGGGTGGAGATGGTGGGTGGTCCTAACTACAAATCTTTTATTCAGTTAGCTTTACAGCTCTGATAATGGCTCCACGCAGGCGCAGAACCCATAAGGGTGCGTTCACAAGCAACACAAAGGAGAAACATTGATATTTAATGGTGAGAAAAGAGATCCAAATTATGTGATGAAATTGCAACAGGATAAAAAAATGTTCCTAAATATTAACAGGTCATGCAAATGTCCTGATATAATAGACACAGTGGTCAATTGATCTGATACTCATCACTAACATACATTATATCGACTTCAGTGTGCCTATTATAGTAGAACATTTGCGTGTCAAACTAAGGCATGGCTTTTATTAAAAATGAGTTCACTGCTTCAGTAATAACTTACACAACAAACAAACAAACCATGTCATTTCTGGTCTGTTTTTCTCCTGCCCCTTTTGCTAGTTCCTGTTTCAGGATAGTCAGTTTTAGAAATAAAGCTAGGGATGGTCACTGATTCTAGTTCAGGTGTAATAACAATACATGGCTTAGATCAGGGGTGCCCACACTTTTCGGGCAGTGGGCCGGTCACATGGTTCCTCCCACCAGAAGTGGAAGTAAAACGCAAATACTGCTGCTGTAAATGACCTGTGGCTGTTGTAAACACATTTATGGCAGCATTATGCGCATGTGTGGTTGTGTTATGCATGCATGCACGCACGTTTTACTTCCATTTCTGGGAGTGGCAAGGGTGGTGTGGCCTGGATTAATTGCCACCATGGGCCAGATCTGGCCCACGGGCTGTAATCTGACCACCCCTGCCTGAGATAAACTAGTTTATAAGCCATCAACAAATTAACAGTAAGATCATGGTTTGTGGCTGATTAATAAATCATGTCTAAATTAGCAAAGGTAGGTTTACACAGCACAGCAAAGCATGTTCCATAGATGTTACCATGGGTTGTTGTGATCTGCAAATGTGGTCTAAGCATGACTAATATGCCTATATTTATAAACCTTAGTACTGTACAAGACAATTTTGACTATTTTTTTAAAAAATAAGCAAATTAATTACTTACACGATAACTTTTTATTCTGACAAAATCAACTTTCATGGAGATGAACTTTTCTGAATTTCTGCTGAGGTTCTTAATATGTTCCACAAGATCAGCACAGAATTTGTAGCCACCTTTAAGTACGCAGAGAACCACAATGTCATTGAACCCAAAGTCTTGCATGATATCTTTGGCCAAACGTTCTATCCTAAAGCAAAAATTAAGCATAAATACATAGTGAGACTTTTTCACACCAAGCATGTTCTATAATGCACAAATACAAAAATATTATACGTAATAATACATGGTCTGATTTTAAAACAATATTCATCCATGGCATGCCACAGTGGTATGTACACAAGTCTAGAACAGGATTGGATGTTCCCAGCTGAATTCATTTACCATCTAGATTCTGGTAAAACTGGTCACACATTAATCTCATTTTAGATACACATACCTCATTTTAGATACACATACCAGTTTCACACACAAGACAAGACTGCCATAAACTAGCCATATGTGAGACAAACCTCTGATATATTAAACAGAAAAGTTTTTAAACTCATATTTCTGAATTAGAAAGGTGGGGTATGTGACAAAATAGTGGTTCCTCTTTTTGATATTTTTACGTAAGTTTGGAGACATTGTGTTTCAAGTATTAATATTGTCCTTTCAGGCAAAAAGAATATGCCATTATTTTCGTAAAATAATGCAACTATCTATAAGCTTCTTATACTTTGCAGGACAAATGAAATATTATTTTCTTACAAGAAGGTACTGAATTATCTTTAATATCTTCTCTTTTATTGTTATTCAGCTCATCATTCTCAGTGTTACAAAGATCCCTTTAATATTTTGCATTTTATTCCTTAGACCAGGGGTCTCCAACCACTAGGTCACAGACTGGTGATGGGCCATGGGCTTTTCACAGGAATGGGCAGCACTGGGAGCCCCAATGGCAGCCTTCTGCCTTCAACATGCTCCACCGGGTCTGCCCAGTGAACAGAGCGAGACACAGCAGACAGGCAAAGGGCCGGGGCCCTCCTCCAACGTTGCTTAACTACGGCGAGGCTCTGTGTGCAGTGTGATACCTCACTGCCCAAGCTGAACAGTGTGGCTGGCAGGCGCCTGGGCCCCTTCTCCTTGTTTTTGAGCTACAGTGGTGGGTGTAAAAATTATTTAGCATGAAACTAGTCTGTGATGCAAAAAAGGTTGAGAACCCCTGCCTTAGGCCATTTCTACATTCACTTTCAAAGTACAGTAATACCTCGGATAACACTAAGACTTGGTTCCACAAGTCTTGGTGTTATCCGATTTTTAGTGTTATCCTATCCATGTTAAAATCCTATGGGATGGATCGGATAACGTTAAAGCTCCATAGTTACATTGTAACCGCACACGCTTTAGCGGTTGTTATCCGATCCATCCCATAGGACCTTAACGTTATTCAATCCAATTCTCCTCCCCAGATTACTTAATGATATGCGATTTTAGCGTTATCCGAGGTAAACGTTATCCGAGGTATTACTGTATTTCAGAGACCAAGTATTTTAACAAATTTATTCAATGTGGCAAATTATCTATGCATTCTCCCCATTCGATAATAATAAAAGTACAGTATACTTTGTCAGACCCTTGCCTTCAAAACAGAGTATTAAATCAAGAAAAATAAAATATGAAACAGACACATTGTCACTAAGTCTGAATTTTATTTAAAGGCGCCTAATGTGGTGTAGGAGACGGCAGTGGCTTAGTGGTTGAGATGCTGAATTTGATGACCAGAAGGTCAGCAAGTCAGCAGTTTGAGACCCAAGTGCTGGATGATGGAATGAGCTCCCAGCACCAGCCAATCTAGCAGTTCAAAAGCAACAAATTCCCAATAATAAATAGATACTGCTTCATCAGGAAAGGTAACAGCATTCCTTGTGCTCTGTTTAGTCATGCCTACCATGGGACTATGGAAAAATTTACAAGTACAGACAGCACTGGCCCAGTTTGGGAACCATGGCTCTAGATGTTCATATAAAGAACCTCCTCGAAGATTGTGGTATTTTTAAACCACAATCAGGCGTATTCTGGAAATGGCAACCGTATGCTGCCGGCTAATCTTTCTCACACTATGTCAGGCAAAGGGAACTGCAGATTGAACTCCCCAAAAGGTGCCTTCATTTTGGCAGTTTCACCTCTGGCCTAGACATGAAAGAAGAAGACTAAGCTTCCATTAACCCAAGACAGCACAGGCAATAGTGACAACCCCTTCCCCCAGAAAACACTATGCAATCCCTTGGGGTTGTGACTCAGATTGAGAACTTGTGGTTTGTGGCAACTTTGGTTCAATATGACATCTGAATTGACAAACCTAGAACTGTAGCAATTGTTTTGTCTCCAGAAGGTACTCCACTATGGAAATGCAAGTACTGTACAGTAGTACCTCGCTTTACGAATGCTTCAGTTAACGTAATTATTGCTTTACAAATAAAATCCCATTGAAAATAATGACTCGCTTTATGAGTTTTCCCCAGAATGGATTATTTGGTTTTCAATGCATTCCTATGGGAAATTCTCTTTACAGTTTTTTTGTAATACGAATCGTCCTGGGGAACGCACTAATTTCATAAAATGAGATACAGTTGTACCTCGCTTAAAGAGCATAATGCGTTCCACAGGATTGCTCTTTAAGCGAGTTTGCTCTTTAAGCGAAACACCATTGTAAGTGACCAGTTGGGGGTGGGGGGTGGGATTGCGAACCTCGATTTATTTGTTACGTGAGTTTTTGGTTGGTTTTATTTGTTAAGTGAAGCAAACATTCAGAGAAAATTATGCTCTTTAAGCGAGTTACTCTTTAAGCGAGGCGCTCTTTATGCAAGGTTTGACTGTACTACTGTACTGAAAATGAAATTGGGCAATCAGTTCTAAACCATGTGCATTTAGAAGTTCTAACAACAGTCTGGATTCTAAACCATAGGTAAATAAATCATGATTCAGTATGATGCCTATACAGAATGCAAAGTTGATTCTTATTATTCTTTCATGTCTAGGCCAAATGTGACACAGCCAAAATGAAGGCACCTTTAGGGAGTTCATTCTGCAGTTCCTTTATGCCAAGTTGATACTACCTAATTTTGAGAGTACAGTAAAACCGTGACTTACGTACGCCTTGAGTTATGTAAAATTTGACTTAGATAATGATTTTATGCTAAAACCATGTCCTGATTTACGTAAATGTCCCGATTTACATAATGTAATATCCTATTGATTTGCTTTGAGTTACGTAAAAAACCCATTTTTCCTATGGGTTAGCTTCGATTTACATAAAAAAACATTTTTCTTATGGGTTTGCTTTGAGTTATGTAAAAATTAATTTTTCCTATGGGTTTCCTTTAAGCTATGTAAAAAAACAATTTACGTAAAAACCTATGGAAATGACATTTTACGTAAGTCAGGGTTTCATTGTACATGCAGTTAGGAAGTAAAAAAATTCATCCTCAGTAATTTATTTGACACCCCATCTCCCCAATTTCAACTGAATACAGTAGAATCTCGTACAATGAACGACTCCTATAGCGACTAAATCACACAATAAATAGTTTTTTAAAAAGAAAATGGCACCACGCATAATGATTTTTCCTATGGAAAAAAAATCATACAATGAATTTTCAATTGGAAAAACCGCTTAGCAATATATATACCTGTGTGTGTGTGTGTGTACACACACACACACACACACACACACACACACACACACACACACACACACACACACACACACACACACACACACACACACACACACACACACACACACACACAGTAATACCTCGGATAATGCTAAAATCGCATAACGCTAAAATCGCATAACATTAAGTAATCTGGGGAGGTGAATTGGATCAAATAACGTTAAGGTCCTATGGGATGGATCGGATAACAATGCTAAAGCCTGTGTGGTTACAATGTATCTCTATGGAGCTTTAACGTTATCCGATCCATCCCATAGGATTTTAACATGCATCAGATAACACTAAAAATCAGATAATACCAAGACTTGTGGAACCAAGTCTTAGCGTTATCCGAGGTATTACTGTAGTTGTTTTTCCATAGGAAAAATTGTACAATGACAAAATCGCATAGCAAAAACAGAATGAATTGAAATCTTTATACGGGATTTTACTGTAGTACAATTACCAATAAACAGGGCAAGTATTACAGTTAGTCTTCAAAGTGCTACAGTGCTTTTGTTTATTCTCTGATCTGCATGAACAAAGAGACTGTCTAGCAAGGCGGCCTTCCCTTTGGTAAAGATTGGAATAAGCCTTGATGTTAACCCAGTCGGTAATTTCTGAATCAAGGAACTGGAGATTTAGCTTTCATATATGTCACTCACAGAGTCTTACCTGTCCACAATGATGCCGTGTGGTATGAGTACATAGTCAAGATCCCCGCAGTAATGCTGTGGATATGAAAATAAATCCAAACTGTAGCCTGGCCAATCATCTGAAATCTGTAAAACAGATAGAGCTTCATTAAAATAATAATTACATGCTGCCAAGTTGTGCCTTAGCAGTTAAGATGCTGAACTTGAAGACTGGAAAGTCAGCAGTTCTAGACCAGAATGCTGCATGATGAAGTGAGCGTTCATCATCTGTTCCCACTCCTGCCAACCTAGCAGTTAGAAATCAAGAAATTCCAAGTAAATAAATAGGTACCACTTTGGTGGAAAGGTAAGAGCATTCCGTGCACTCCAGCATCTAGTCATTACTGCCACATGTCCACAGAAACATCTGCAAATGCAGACAGTGCTGGCTCTTTGGATATAAACAGAGATGAGCACTGAACCCTAGAGTTGGATACGACTGGCTTTAGAACAAGGGTGACCTTTACAAGGAAATGAAATTATAGGATTCCACCCAGAGAAACATACTGATGTATAACAAATCCTTAACAGCGTGAAGTTTTGTAGATTGCAATTATTCGTGCACATGGGTTCATTCCGGGGAAAACTCTGTCCATCTTTAAGATGCCACAATACCTTGTTTTTTCTTTTTGTTTCATATAATGAAACAGATCAACATGGCTACTTCTTTGAAAACAACAGGGTTGTTTAGGAATAGAAATACGCTCACTTCATTGCCATCTCCAGGTTTCTAAGGCCTTTGGGCAAGAGACACCCTCAGTAATTCCCCCTTCCTTAGGGAATGAAAGAACCTCCTTGAAAAAATGTGGAATTTTTGAAACAATCAGGTGTACTCCGGGGCAACAGCTACCTTGTGCCAGCTAATCTTTCTCACACTAGGTCAGGCAAAAGGAACTACAGAATGACTTTACCAAAAGGTGGCTTCAGTTTAGCAGCTTCACGTCTGGCCTAGACACAGAAGAAGAAAGGATTGCACTTTCTCGTGATTACTAGCGTCTGTTGTGTCTTCTCTTTACCATTTGCTTGATTCACAATAACAGACGCTAGGTTCACCATCACTGCACTAGGCTATGGTGGCATCTCTTCCCTTCTCACCATCACCTGGGCCAGAGCAATAAGTGTGTAAACAAACAGGTTACAACAGTGAAGAGAAGGAAATCCACACCTTTGGGAAGCCACTGATGCTGCCTATGCTTGATACTGGTCTACCTTCCAATAATATATCTGCCTCTAGAACACACATGCATGTGTCTGTTTAATCTCCATTAAAGATGCATCTTATGTTACCAAGTGCCAAACATGAACACTTACAACAAAACACAAACAAAAGTTAGTCACCAAGGAAATGAGCTGTCTGAGGAATGCTGCTAAGGTTACAAGAAGGGATAAAACCGGGAATTAGATTATGAGGGAAAGAATTGGAATCAAACCAATCTTAAACTACATCCAGAAGCAATAAAGTGGTTTGCCCAGAGTAATACCTCGGATAACGTTTACCTCGGATAACGCTAAAATCGCATGACGTTAAGTAATCTGGGGAGGAGAATTGGATCGAATAACGTTAAGGTCCTATGGGATGGATTGGATAACAACCCCTAAAACCTGTGCGGTTACAATGTATCTCTATGGAGCTTTAACGTTATCCGATCCATCCCATAGGATTTTAACATGCATCGGATAACACTAAAAATCGGATAACACCAAGACTTGTGGAACCAAGTCTTAGTGTTATCCGAGGTATTACTGTATTGGAATTCCATAGCGTACAAGGCATGCGTGGAAAGTGGAAAGAGAAGGACAAAAACCATGAGGCAGACCCAGAGGAAGGTGGAGAGAAAACATCAAAGAAACATTACAAGAATACCAAATAATGCTAGTGGAGGCCAGTAGAAGTGACAGAGCAAGAACCTTGTACAGTATCTCCTTTGACACCAAAGGGGTAAAAGAGGGAGTAAAGAAGAAGAAAAGCACTACAAGTCCAAACCACACTTACCAGTGAGCAAACCCCTATAAAAAGCAGTGAACCTTCAAACAGTTGCTAAAAGCTTGCCCTGATGGGAAATGGGTTCAGGCAATCATGTAGCTCATTCCTTGTGCATGCTTATTCTAAAGTTAAGTCCTACACAGTTTAACAGAGTTTACTTCCAGGTAAGCGTGCATAACTATAACATTGCACAACAGTGGATGCAACACCGCAATCCTAGACATATCTAAGCAGATGTCAGCCTAAATGCACTCAGGTCCCAAGTTTGAGAAGAGATTGCAACAGAAAAATTACAAGACAAGGATCGAGAGAGAGACAGCAGAGATAAAATATATACATATGCTGGACACCCATGTCAAAGGTTTGAATATTAGGTAAGGGTTTATGGGACATTATCAAATTTAAAATGGCACACCTAAGGTTCACCATCAATTTGTTATATACCAGTGATGGTGAACCTTGGCACTCCAGGTGTTCTTGGACTTCAATTACCAGAAGCCCAAGTCAGCATTCCTGCTGATAAAGGCTTCTGGAAACTGAAGTTCAAGAACACCTGGAATGCCAAGGTTCATCATCACTGTTATATACTGTAAATTTACCCATATCACCTTTACAGACCAAACTTCAGAAGGATGGTCAGTGATTCTCAGGCCACTTCACAGAACAAAGTAATTGCTCCTCTGGCTAGGTCACTAAGTTCTTCTTCAGGTGCCTATCATCATGGTGATAAGTCTTCCTGTTCTTAACTGTTCTTCAGAGGACACACCACACCAGTCTCTCAGGTTCTTCAGCCATGAAGTCCATCTACGTCCAGGGTCTCTCTTCCCAGGGATCTTTCCTTGCAGAGCAAGTTGGAGTATGCTGTACTTTAAGTTTTTTCTCATGATATGGCCAAAGTATTGGAGCTTTCTTTGCTTAATGGTCTTAAAGAGTTCTTTTTCTTTATCCATCTTGCACAATACTTCTACATTAGTCACATGGTCAACCCATGTGACTAAAGTACCCTACAGTCGGATACAACTGGCTCTCGAGCAAGGGCGACCTTTACCAACCTATGATATCCTTAGCAGTCATCTGTAGATCCACAGTTCAAAAGCTTCGATTCTCTTTTCAGATGCTTTAGCTAGTGTCCAAGCTTCAACTCCATATAATAGGGGTGCCCAAACTATGGCCCGGATCTGGTCCCCAATGCCCTCATTACTCCCGGAAGCAAAACATGCCTGGACAGACGGGCACATTTTACTTCCACTTCCGTGAGTGACAAGGGTCCGCAGCCCAAAATGTTTGGGCACCCCTGGCATATAACAATGCTGGGAATATGTAACTTCTTACTATTCAGATTTTTGTAGCGAGTTAGATCTCTACTGCGTAACAAGTGTTGCATTTTCATGAAGGTGGATCTTGCTTTTTCTATTCATATTTTAATCTCTACCTCCGGATCCCAATTTTCATTTAACATTCTCACTTCATCAATTGAAGATCTGCAAGGTTTGTGCCAACAACATTGTGTCATCAGCATATAGGATGTTATTAAGGTACTGTATTCCCCATTAATTTTAATGGCAATGTTTATATCTGATAATGCTTCTGAAAAAAATGCTCTCCAAATATATATTAAACAGTGTTGGGGACAACACACAGCCTTGTTGCACACCGGTGCGAATGAACCTGCTGCTCTTCAACTCTGACTTGAGCTGTCTGATTCCAATAAAGGCTTTTTAAGTTGGGGGTCAGGTCATGCTCCCTCAGACAGTTGAGGGGGACAGACTGGTGGTCCCCGTTTATGGCTGTTGTAAACACATTTACTACAGCTGTAAATGAGTCTGCAGCCGATTCTGGTTAGAGTGAGTGCCAGATTATTTGGCACCACGGGCCAGATCTGGACCGCAGGCCTTAAATTGCCTAATCCCAATCTACGCCTATTTTCTTCAGTGCTGTGATCATCTTCTCATGCCGGCATCTGTAAAAGGCTTCTGCATAATAATCTATACAAGATGCACGTATCTCTACATCTTTGTATGAGGACCTGCATCGTAAACAGTACCTCTCTGGTACTCACACCATCCTCAGTTAACTCATTTGCAAATGTGTAATGCCACAATGCTTATTTTGCATCCACTAATCCTTTACAACTCAACAAAACCAATCTTCACAGTAATAAATCTAAACCCCAATTGGGGACTCTCTGTTATTACCAAAGAGTAAACAGAACAAAAAGACAAAACACTTTGTTGCACCTTAAAGACTAACTGCTGTATTTTAATGTTACCTTTCATGGATCAAGTCCACTTTGTAATACACATTAGTCTTTAAGGTGACACTTTTTTTGTATTTTTATTTACTTTCTGATATGCTTGCACAGACTAACAAGGCTATCATTTCAAGAATTTCTGTTATTACCGGTTGTAAAAAGCCACATTGATTTGTAAACTAATTTTTTTGCTAGCCAAACCTTGTGTACCTCTGTGCCTGATATGTATAAATTAATGCCACGAAGTCTCACTCACAAAGTGGACTTGAGCCACGAAAATCAACATTTAAATACAGCAGCTGTTTTTTAAGGTGCCAAAACTTTGTGTGTGTGTGTGCCTAACTCACATAATTCAAATGTCATTTTTGCAGCCTCCTAATTTAAACTATATAGACCAGGGTGCCCAAACTATGGCCAAGGGGCCAGATCTGGGCCCCAACACCAATTCGTCCAGCCTGTGAAGCCCTTGTCGCTACCAGAAGCGGATGAGGGCTTCATGGACCAGATAAATTGGTGTTGGGGGCCAGATCTGGTCCCCAGGCCATAGTGACCAGCCCCCTGAACCACGTGACCGGCCCACGGCCCCAAAAAATTGGACACCCCGATATAGACAGAGAGCTGACAAAAACTGGCGGGGGTTGGGAGGGAATTTAAATGAATACAACGTGGCCAGGCAAGAAGACGCCTTTTGCTCCGGAAGAGGCTGGGAAAGGAGCCGGGCTTTCTTGGCTCAAGTGGGCAGACTACCTCAAGGGAGGGTCCCCCCAGGATTGTAATTTTTATTATATTTCAATTTACCACGACCCCTCGGCTGCTGCGTCCCGGCGTCTCGGCTGTGCTAGTCTTGCTGCTTAGCCCGGCCATCTTCTGTTGGGTGCTGGCCAGAGCCTTGAGCAGAGAAAAGGAGAGGAGGAAGGGGAAGAAAATAAATAAATAGACAAGTGGAGACTCAGAAAATTTGGAAGCAACCCGGGGAAGCTCAACCCGGGGCCTTCCTTCTTTCTTTTTCCTCCCCCAGTTCCTACTGGCGGGTTAACACGCAAGCCTCGAGACCCAAAGCGAAAGGAGGAGGAGGAGGAAAGGAGGCGGTGCCTCGCTTGGGTCTCGAGGCGAAGGCGAAGGAGGAGGCAGGCAGGAGAGCTTGGAGTCGCCTCGACCGAACGTTGTGAGTTCGAGCCTTATGGGAACAAGGTTGATTCAGGCTCCTGCCTTCCAAGGTCGGCCAAATGAGTCTCCAGCATGTTGGAGGGCAAAAATGCTAATGAACTTGTCCACCGCCCCAAGAGAGGACTAAGTGCTCTGGGGCGGTGAAGGTAAAGGTCGCCCTTGCTCGGAAGCCAGCCGTGTTCGACTCTAGGGTGTGCGGTGCTCATCTCCGTTTACAATCAAAGAGCCAGCGGTGTCTGCATCTGAGGATGTTTCCATGGTCGTGTGGCAAGCATGACTAGACGCCAGACTGCACAGAATCCTGTTACCTTTCCCACTGAAGTGGTACCTATTTTGTTGTTGTTCAGTCGCATAGTCGAGTCCGACCCTTTGCAACTCCATGAACCTGGGCACGCCAAGCAGCCCAGTTCTCCACCATCCTCTGCAGCCTGCTCAGCGACACACCCATTGCATCAACAATGCCATCTAACCATCTCAGATTCCAGGCTGCAGATGACTGAAGATGGGTTAATATGCATGTAGACATAAAAGCTTTATGTGCAGAAAAAACTGTTTTTGACTTTAGCATATTGTGAGACTCATTGCCATCAATAAAAGAGCAAAACAGCAACATGGAATAATCACAGTTGTGATAGTCTCATTTCTTTGTCTCCCTCTCCTTATTTGTTTGTAAAAAATAAAATCAGACATTGAACGTAATTGCAAGTTCGTTTTTAGAATGTTAGTTTACACTGATTAGCTACATACATGTCCCATCTGTCTTTCAATGAGGCCATACATGGTTATCCTCCCCCCTTCCAATAATCTTGACAGGTAGTAAAGACAGTGTGACTAGTCTAAGGTCATCCAGGAAGTTCCCTGCCTTGCTTGCAATTTGACTCTTACCTTCTAACTCTCATTCCAAAGCTACAACCACAGTACTTCACCTCATTGCAAATGAGTCCCAGCCTCAAAACATATGTAGAAATGCCCATGTTCCATATGCAACTAAAAGGTTATAGGGACTGGACTCAAATACTGTACTGTATACCTTTATCTGAAATTTTGGGGAACTGATACAATGGGCCAGTGAATCAACATAATGGGTATGAGTCAACATATACAACACAGCAAGGCAAGTCAGATTACCGTATAAAAGTGTCTCAGTCCTTGTCCTTGTTTCTTTCTTCACTAAGAAATAATTCTAATGAAATCTTTATTGCTTTTATTCACCTTTTTGCCTTTCCCAGTACTAACTAGGTCTATGAGCCAGTATGAAAATATTGCAGTTCCAATTGCTGGCAGTTCTTATAAATGCAAATATAGACACAGCGACATTCTTTGGATTCCTTAAGCATATTTTGTCAAACTTCCTGGAGAGAACAAATTGAATAAGAATGTTTTCCTTGTCTCTGTACCTCAAATGGTTCTCATTATACCATTTTCCCTTCTATAATCAGCAGGGCTGATGACCTTCATGAAAAAGCACACATCTGGTTCAAATGGAAAGAGATATGCCTGTTCCACATGTTGGTTTGATAGAAGTTTTCATGTGCATCAAGTAGAGAAGAGCATCCTCTCTACTGCATAACTTGAGACTTGCCTCACATACCCATTTAACAAAAATGGGTATAGTTTTTGAACAGCACTGCTAAGAGTTGAAGGAACTGTGGTGAATTAATGTGTTCAACTTCCTGAAACTACTTTTCTACTTTTCATCTGTTAATAGTACTGTCCCTGTATGTTGGATTATAATTTCCATTCTTGACCATTTATTTATTTATTGTATGATAAACTTCAGTTCTCTACATTAATGCTGATATATACAGTAAGCAAAAATTGTCCATCTCAAGTTCCTAACGAGAGGTCCACATCTAGGTTTGCAAGCCACTGAAGGGCTTCATCTGTGGCACTATGCAAGTTCTCCAGTGTGCCTCCAAACATGCGTGAAGGACACCTAAATTTAATGTGGTCCATGGTTTGGTCTTCTTCACAGTCACATAATAACATGACCATTGAAAGTGATAGAAACATTTCTTTTTATTCTTTCCTTTGGAATTCAGACTGGACCACCTCCTTGGAAACCATACTGTGAGCCATTTTGATTTCAACCGACTTGATACTGCTCTAAAGGAGGGGAAAATCTGCCTACTGGTAGTTGCTAAATTAAAATGCTCAGATGAGATGGTCTGTGTTCTGATTAAATAACCTAAAGTCATAGTTCTAAGGAGTGAGGTGGTCTTTCATTTATAGGGAAATGACATCTTTATTCATTTTTCTATTTGAAGATTTATTATTTCAGAAACTGAAAGGCTAAGTTTAGGTGAGGAGTAGGGGTATTATCCAACCAGCTGCTAATTTGTGCTGACATAGTCTTGAAAATTTTGAACCCAGAATAATGCCATTAGTGAAACAGAATTTTGCGTTGACAGCACAGCTTGAATTTTTAATTTTATTTTGGACTACAGTTCCTAGAATTCCTCGACCAGCACAAATAGTGGGAGTACAGCCCAAAAAGGGAAACTGTTCCTAGCTCTGATTAGTAGCCACAACAAAAGTACTAATATGATCGAGCCATAGATAGAACATAATAAATTGGTAATGTTTGGGTACAATGTACTTTTGTGGAGGAGGATATACTGTTGTATCTCTGGGGGCCAAATGCCAACTTTGAGTGTACAATTCTATGCATGCCTTACTCACACATTAGTTATGTTTAGTTTACAACCTTATATTACAATCTTGTACATAGTTAAGGTAGTGAAACATGGGCAACTACAAAAGCCGACACCCAAAAAATCAATGTAACACAAAGAGCAATCAAATGGATGCTACACTTAAAATGGGTTGACTGAATATCAAATGAAGAACTGATTATAAGATCAGGTGCAAAACAAGCATCAACATTGATTGAGTTCGCAAGGCATCATTGGGCCAGGCATGTGTGCCACTTCAAAGATAGCAGGTGGATGACAGCTATCAGAATGTATACCACTTGATGTAAAGCAACTACTAGGAAGGCTAGCAACCAGATGGGAAGACCAGTTCAGGGCAAATTTCCCAAGGCCCTGGATGAGACTGGCATGGGATCGTAAACAGTGGAAGGTCAACAGTGCTGATCAATGAAGTAACAGTTATCTGGTACTGGGTCCAATCAAACTTCATGAATAAACACGTGTTCAGTGTTGAGCAGTTTAAAAATATACACTCAAAATGATTTGTGTTTAGACCAATCTAGAAATTATGTATCAATTCACATTTAAACTGCCTGCCCTATGCTGTTTGAAGATCCTGGAGTTACACAAAGAAAAGTTATATTTTCCAAGCTCTGGGTGAATGTGACCTTGCTATGTGTTTACTGCCCTCCATCCATCCATTCCTTTCTTCCTTGCATGAATCCATCACAAAAATTTGTTGAAGAGGTACTAAGATGTGTAACATTAAAAAATTGTCATCAAGTCAATTCTGACTTACGCGGATCCTTTCAAGGCTTTTCTAAGTAGAGGGTACTCAGAAGTGGTTTACTACTTCCTTTTTCTTGGCCGGTGTGGCTTGCCCAAAGCTACACAGACTGGCTCTTCTGGAATGCAGTGGGGAATCAAACTCTCAGATACACAAACAGATAACAAACTCACTTCTTCCATATCTGAATCAGAATATTGGTGATCATCACGGCAACCACCCATGAAGAGTGTCCTGAGAATGCAGTGGTCTTCTATTTGTCTTCTGCATTGAGGTGTCATCTGTAACACTGATCCAGTTATGTGAGTCACTTTCTGGTCCTGAGTCCTTTTGTCACACAAAGTCCTCATCAGCCCCAGATCAGGACTGATGAAGCTGCTGCCTTCCATCAAGATGGATTCAAGTGGGATTTAATCCACTTGGGGACCATCACCCTTTCCTGTGGGCTTTGCCACCTAAAGCTGTTAGTCCTCAGGGTTGTCAGGTTAGTTAACTGCTACCTGACACTTGATGTTGAGTCATGGCAGTTTGGTCTACCCTATTACCATAGCAAGATAGCCTGGCCAGACATAAGCTATTAAAAATCTATAAACAGAGATAACTTTGAGCTTGTATGTACATTTACTTATTTATTTATTAGATTTGTATCACCGCCCCATCACCTGGGCAACTCTCGGTAGCTTACCACAAATATTACAAACCCAACATAAAAGCCCAATAGAAATAATCATAAAAACCTCAAGTTAAAACCATTAAAACCTTAAAAGTCCTCTAGCTCCAGTTCCCCATTAAAACAAGCTAGAACTAGGGACCCACCTGACAGTCCTTATATCAACCAACAGGGGGAGTGCTGCCACACCGACAGCACCCCACACCTGGTGAGCTAGCCATGTTTTAGTGCCTTTCTAAAAGGCAAAAGCTCTGTTTGGAGGTGCAACTTGATAAGAGGTTCCACAGGGCAGGAACAGATACAGAGAAGGCTCTCCTTCTAGTGCCAGAGAAATGAGCCTCTCTGGCAGATGGAACCCTTAGGGAGCCCCTCTGATTTGCTCTGGTGGGATGGGCCGATGACCTTGGGGTGATGCAGTCTCTTACGTACCCTGGTCCACTGCCATGTAGGGCTTTAAAGGTCATTACCAGCACCTTGAATTGCACCCAGAGGCACACTGGCAGCCAATTCAGCTCCCACAGTAGAGGAGAGGCACGGGCATAACACCCACACCCCATCACCATGCGGGCAGCCACATTCTGCACCAGTTGTAGTCTCTGGTCATCAAGGGCAGCCCCATGTAGAGCGCACTGCAATAGTCTAGTCTGGAGGTGATCAGGGCATGTGTGACCATGAGCAAGAGTCCTGGTGCAGGAGTGGTCATAACTGGCGGATTACACAAAGTTGCACAAAAGCCCTCCTGACCATGACTGCCACCTGCTCTTTGAGCAGGAGTTGTGAGTCCAGGAGGACCCCTAGGTTACGCACTGGGTCTGTGGGGCAAAACCGCCCCATCCAGAACCAAAGATGGTAGCTCCCGAGATAAGGCAGGACCCCTGACCCACAGCCACTCAGTCTTGCAGGGATTCAGCTGTAACCCGTTGTCCCCCATCCAGGCCTCAACAGCCTCCAGACACCTGGATAAGACTACCACTGCATTGCTGGGATCACCATGGGCTGAGATATACAGTTGTGCATATTGATGATACTTCACCCCATGGGAACGGATGATCTCCCCCAGCGGCTTCATGTAGATGTTAAACAGGAGAGGTGAGAGCACCAAGCCCTGAGGCACCCCATATTGGAGAAGCCTAGGGCTGGACGTCTTGTCCCCCACTTACACTGACTGAGTTCGGCCCCTCAGAAATGAGAACCAGGACCACACTGTGCCCTGGATCCCTAACCCTCGGAGCTGCTCCAGAAGGATACCGTGGTCAACAGTATCAATGCCAACATCGTTTAATTAAGATTCTTTTTTGTTAGCATCACACACTTCATATTTATACAATAATTTAAACTATTGCCACACATGATGTTACAGGTTTGAAAGACAACTGGAACCTCTAGATGTCTTTATAATATACAACTCATTGTACAATTTGGAGAAAAATAAATTTTATTTATTAAAAAAATAGGCAAAATTATCTCTAAAACTTTCAAAATGTATAATAAGCAAGATCCTAAGATACTCATTAAAATCTAAATACTTTCCCTACATTAACAGGTTCTCTACTAACAAATGTTCCCATCCATTTTTTTCTAATTATGTCATTTGTTTGAAATATAAATCACTTTGTGTTTCTCAATTGTCTGGATGTCATGTTCCAACTGTTTCATCTGCGTCTCCAATCGTTCTTTGTTAAGCTTCTTTGGGATTGTATCAATTTCTACTGAAAGGTTTTGAAAGGCCTGATGCACTTCTTCCCAATTCTTCTTGAAACTCTATTTTAAATACAAGGAAAAAAGAATTAGTAGGCAGCCCTATTATACCAAAATACATGAAACACAATTGTTCACCCAGACCCGAAATGAAACCCAATATTCCTTCATCAAAAATATACTCTACTGAATTCAATTACAGTCAAACCTCGCATAAAGAACGCCTTGCTTAAAGAGTAACTTGCTTAAAGAGCAGAAATTTCTCTGAATGTTCGCTTCGCTTAACAAATAAAACCAACCAAAAACTCGCTTAACAAATAAATTGGGGTTTGCAATCCTCCCCGCCAGAAGTCACAATTCGTCACTTACAATGGTGTTCCACTTAAAGAGCAAACTTATTTAAAGAGCAATCCCGTTGAACACATTATGCTCTTTAAGCGAGGTACAACTGTACTTCTAAGTTGACATGTGTAGGATGCATTTTGACATAACAATCTCATACACATTTTGTCTCTAGAGCAGGGGTTGCCAACCTTTTAAAATTAGGGGCTGGGTAACAATCCCTTAGACAGTTGAGGGGGGTGGACTGGTGGTCCTGCCACCATTTACATAAATGACTCCTTGGCTGGTTCTGGCAGTGGGGACTGGAGCAAGGGCTGAATTATCTGGCACCATGGGTCACAGGTTGCCTATCCCTGCTCTAGAGTAAACATAAATATGATTACTCTTTACATAGAACTGTATTTCCTCTGGCTTTAACATAAGCACAGAAAGCAGCATCTACAATGGACCAAAAACTTCTGCAGTGCCCCACTCATGCTATATTTGAAAGAGACATAGTGGAGGTCAAGATTACAGGGCATCTACCTTTCAAAAAGGACTTTACCACTCTTAACTGTTCCAGATTTGTCACATCCAAAGATTTGATCAGTCCTAGATATAAACTATTGTAGAGCTCCATCTAGTGAAAATCTATTTATTCCTATTCGAACGCTTTAAATAGTCTTTCCTACTTTTGCCAGCAGAGAAGTCCAATGTATCTCTTATACCTGGGGCCATGGCCACTGAAGTCAACACACTTACCTCAAGAAGGTTTTCCCTCTCTTCATCAGACAGCCTTTTCATAGCCCTTCGTCTAAGAGTCTCTTTAACATAAGCATCATATTCTTCCTGAGCTCTCCTTTCGTCTTCATTTCGCTTTATTACATATTTTGGAGTGAGACCATAATTCTATAAGAGAAATAATAATCAAACTGCAGAGCTAGATGGAACCCTATGAAGCAGTGAGTCTTGCCCCTGTCAAGGAGGTACAGTGGGGAACCAAACTCTCAACCTCTCCTAAACCACTGAGTTATTCAGCAGTTTCTTTACAACCATTTAAAAAATACAGAAAAAGTCTTTTTTTAAAAATAATTTTTTAATAAAAAGATAACTTTGAACTGTCTCTAATTAAGCCTAAATTCTAAAAGAAAATTTATCATCTGTCTTTATGTAGCTAAAATCACACTATCTACATAGAAAGATGGGGAGGAGCAGATGTCAGGGAAGAATCCCAAAGTTTGGAAAGGGTGACCCCCCCCCCCCCGAGTGGAAAACCAACAACCCAACTAACACTGAAATTCTCAGTTGTTGTAGAATGTGGGTCAAACATAGTTAAGCAAACATGGGTCAGAAAGAAGATAAAGGAACATTCCAGACTGGCTGCAGATCCCACTACTATTAATATTACTCCTCCCCACCATAACACAACAACTGGTCTATGTCTAAAACATTACTGGAGAAGATGTACACTAGGTAAAGATCTCCCTTTCTCAAAAGCCAGGCATGTCCAACTCTAGGGGGCAGTGCTCATCTCTGTTTACAGTCAACAGGCCAGCGTTATCTGCATCTGTGGTTTCCGTGGTCATGTGGCAAGCATGACTAGATGCTAAAGCACACCGAACACTGCTACCTTTCCTGCCAAAGTGGTACCTATTTATCTACTTGCAAATTTTTGCTTTCAAACTGCTAGGTTGGCTGGAGCTGAGACAGAGATGGGAGCTCACTGTATCATACTGCACTCGGCTCTAGAACTTCTGACCTGTCGACCTTCCAGTCATCGAGCTCACCATCTTAACCACTAAGCCATTGCAGCCCTCACTAAGACACATGTGCCTAACAGAGGCCCATATGTGACTTCTCCAAATCCTCAAGACTTGCCAGTGCTCAAGAGCCTTCTTAGTATCTACTGTATGTACTCAAGTATAAGTCTAGTTTTTTGCAGTGGTTCAAATTCAAACATGCAGTTAAAAAAACCCACTAGCACTACTATAAAAACTCAAAAACATACCCACACAAATGTCTAGATTAACTGATTTTACCATATTTTAATGTATTTTAATTATTAAAACTCACTAGCAGCTACTGTATTTTCCATCCCCAATTTATACTCAGGTCAATCTATTTTCTTAATCTCAGGAGGTCCAAATTAGGTACTATACCTCTATTTATAGTCGAGTATATACGGTATGCCTTCTCCAGAATTGTTTTCAAATTATAATAAAAGCTCAGAAAAAGACCTTTGTAAACTTCTATGACATACAAGGGTCAATTTTGCCATCTTTGGAGGTCCTTTCAGCACCTATGAACTGTCACTTCATTTTTAAAAAAATACTCTTAATAGGTAATAATTTGGCTTACTCCATTAAAATCCTTTTTATGAAAAAATATATGTTTTGAGGTGGGGGAGTGGGAGCTGGTGTAACCCTCCAAACTAGTGGAGGTCCACACATTGTCTAAATACATATCTTCAGGGAAATAACCTCCTTCACTTTATGACTGTGTATTCTCGAATGTTTTGACATTCAGGGAACCTAACTAAAATCTGTGCAAGACTGCCAGGAGATTGAGGATCAGATGAGATAATACACTACATGCATATTTAAAAGTAGTTTTCCCTCATGTGACAAGAAACAACAAAACTTGAACTTTTCTGTCCCTTTGCATCTTGTATTTAGCATGCTTTGTTTTGTAAATAGTTACTGAAAAGTGAAGACAAGGCTAACACAAACGTATTCTTACCAGTCAATGCATTTATACTAAAAACCCTTCTGAAGAGATTCACAGTAAAGATGTTTAGAAATAAGAACTAGTATCTTAAGAGTTTCTTAAGTTGGGTTTCATATATTCAAGTCAGTCAAGCTTTAAGTGCAATTAATTTGCACAACTAATATTGATACAACTAATGCATAAGACTATCCTTTGTATGCTCATTATTAAACTTAATGAGGCCCTTCTAAGTACACATTTACAGGAGTTTGCTGTTGCTCTAGATTCATTTCAGGGAACACAAATATGCCAGCATATCCATCTGCTTCATTGTTATTAAAACATTCATAAAACATACCTTTTTCTTGAGATATTTTGGAACAAGTCCTGAAGTTTCTAGGAGAAATTTGTCCCCTTGCCGTCTATCAACACAAGCTTGTTGAGGTTTCTTAGCCACTCCCATGATCACATTAGCCGCATTTGTGCTTATGAAATTCTTTGTACACTGAACTCCCATAATTGGGTGATCTGTTATTTTAGGCACAGATGTTTTTAATATCTTGTTTCCCTCTTTCTCTTTTTTCCCTATTTTTTTAAATGAACAGGAACACAATTAATGTATTATAGCTTTTCCAGTGTTTAAATGTCTAAGAAATTAAAACAAACCAAAACGAAACTGTTCTTCGAAAGATGACAAAGGATCTCTTAACACTGGGCCTTTGTCTATTTTTCTAGCTCAGGGGTGCCCAAACTATGGCCTGGGGCCCAGATGTGGCCCCTGATGCCAATTCACCTGGCCCACGAAGCCCTTGTCACTCCTGGAAGCGATGAGGGATTCACAGGTTGGATGAATTGGTGTTGGGGGCTGCATCTGGTGAGCAACGAGGGCTTCACAGGCCAGATGAATTGGTGTTGGGGGCCGCATCTGGCCCCTGGGCTTTAGTGACTGGCTCCCTGAACCACGTGATCGGCATGCGGCCCAAAAATTTTGGGCACCCCTGTTCTAGCTTCACTTTTGGCCTGTTGCTTCTCCCTGTTTCTTCATCTTATTTATTTATTTATTTATTTATTAGTCAAATTTATTCATCGCCCTTCTCACGAAGTGACCCAGGGCGATTCACAATTAAAAAAACATCAACAACAGTTATAAAATCTAAAAAACTATTAATCATTTTTTTAAAAAAACTAGCTAAAACCAATTAAAAATTTAACGATTAAAATTTTATATTACATTGCAACTAAGGACAAGAGGGCTCAGATAAGCCTTCCAGCCTTAGATACCTTGTCTCCTTATGACATGGTGCATCATAAAGAGCCTATGTAATACATGACATACTAGAGAGATAAGACCTCCAGGCTAACTGGCTAGATGATCCTGCTACAGTCTGACTTAAATAAACCAAATACTTCTGCTGTAGATAGTTCAGTGAATGAAGTATCTGGGAGTTTGATTCCTCAGTGTGAGAAAAGTCACCCTACCTAGCCTTGGGCAAGATGTACAATCCCAGAACATTCCCAAAAGAAAGGAATGGTAAGCCACTTCTTTCTTTGTATCTCACTATTTCCCAATTTAAAATGATGAATGCATATGAAATATAAAATTCATAACAAATTAAAGTGTTAAAATGAGACAATTTCTGCCCCAAAGCATGCTACTTCAATAACATTATCTTAGACATTTACTTGATGTTCTTTTCTACATGTAAGGTAAAGGTCGCCTTTGCTTGAAACCCATTCATATCCAACTCTAGGGTTTAGTGCTCATTTCTGTTTATAGCCAAAAAGCCAGCGCTGTCCGAGTCTGCAGACATTTCCATGGACATATGGCAGGCATGCCTCAACATTGGAGTGGATGGAACGTTGTTTACCTTCTCACCAAAATGGTACCTATTTATCTACAGTCATACCTCACATAACAAATTTAATTCGTTCTGCGAGGCTGGTCGCTATGGGAGTTTTTCACTATGCGAGTCAGACTCGCATAACGGATTTTTCGCTATGCGAGTCGGACTTTCCCTATGGAAAAACTCACATAACGAGCGTTTCAAGGGGGGAAACTCGCATAGCAAAAATTTTTCGCTATGTGAGTTTTCCCCATAGAAATGCTCGTTATGCGAGTTTTTCCGTAGGAAAAAGTCCGACTTCCATTGCGAAAAATTCGTTATGCAAGTCGGACCGCTTATCAAAAAACTTGCTCGTTATGTGAGTTTTTCGCTAAGCGAAACGCTCGTTATACGAGGTTTGACTGTATTTGCAATTTATTGCTTTCAAATTTCTAGGTTGCCAGGAACTGAGACAGAGATGGGAGCTCACTCCATCATTTAGCAGTTGGGTGTCAAACTGCTGATCTTGCTGACCTTCCAGTTGCCAAGTTCAGCGTCTTAACCACTAAGCCACCAGAGTCCCTTAAATCCCTGGAAAAGAACACCATAAATCAGAACTGACTTGTTGGCATGTAGTTATTATAATCAAAACATCTTAGAGCAGGAATGTCTATAACACTGCCTTAAGAAGGACAAAAAAGGTTTCAGGAGTTCATAGTTTGGAAAAATCAAAGCAATGTGAAGGCCACGTGCCTTAAAAGCTGGGGGGGAAACCCACAAGATGTCAGTTTTAAAACTCCAACATTTGTGATGCAGAGGTAACTCATAATTTTGGATTGTCTTGACGGACTTCTATGGAAACAACAAATCCAGTGAAACTGAGAAGTCGGCAATCCACCATGCCCACTGCAGCCCTGAGTGTCCTTCCAAACTGAAGTTCTAAAATGTATACTTTCCCAAACTATGTTCTGTGGAACACTGGTGTACTTCAATTCCCAGTACATTGGCTGATCAGTGCTTTGGGGAACTGACTTAGGCTTCTGGGAACTGAAGTCCAAAAAAACCCAAAGATTGGGAACAAACTATAAACCAGGGATTCTCAACCTGCTGTCCATGGGCTGGATGTGGGCTGTGGCACCATTTCATGTGCCCCCACAGTCTCCACACCAGGAAGTACCATGTGGTGGAGGAAGGGCAAAATGGCTGTCTGGCCCCCGAAGCTGTCTGAGGGAGCATGACCTGGCCCGTGGCTTAAAAAAGGTTGAGAACTCCTTCTGTAAGCAATGTTGGATTTAGGCTTTGCCATCCAATCAGTACATACAGTTCATCCCAAAAAGCAGAGCCTTTACTTCTGTGGCCTAGTTTTGGAGAGGAACAGGCTTTTTTGAAAGAGCTTTTTGCCTATTCT
The DNA here is from genome assembly GCA_030440675.1 of Furcifer pardalis. Classification (NCBI taxonomy): domain Eukaryota; kingdom Metazoa; phylum Chordata; class Lepidosauria; order Squamata; family Chamaeleonidae; genus Furcifer; species Furcifer pardalis. Next base: position 92,466,571 of record CP126897.1, read on the forward strand.
TTTCTTTCCTAGGAGTTACAAAAATGTTTTTTATGAGGCTCAGGGGATTTCTTTCTTATTGTGGTCTTATTAATTTACTGTATATTTTAACTGTTTTAGGAACATTCTATGTTCATGAATCCTGATTTATCTTGTATTTGTGGATTATTTTTATACAACTGTTTTTTTCTTGCTTCAAACAATCACTGGAAATAGGGGGACGTATAAATACTATACAGTACATGAGATAAATTAATGCAAAACTAAAATACAAGTGGCTTCAAACATTGTTAGCTAAACCATACTTTTTGGTAACTTTGGTTCCTTTGAATGCTTCAGAAGGAAGTCTTTTGGAGCAGGTACCTCCACTTTTGCTGGTCCAATGGTTTTCCATGGTGCTTTACTTTGCTGCAATACACGTTTTATATATGGTCTAAATGTTGACACATATCTTTAGAGAAGAGGAAATACACATAGAACAGTTAAAGTGTAAAAGAAGTTTCAGGTGACTTTCCCCCCACAAATTATTGTGCTCTAAATATCTATACTATATCAACTTAAAATAATAACTTTCAGGTGATCAGTATCTTTCTGAGCTACTACTTGAAAGCAATACAATCCATGTTTTGACAGTACATACTCATCTAGAGTTTAATCAGGAGAGGAAAAAAAGTGATCAGAAATACAACACTCCTAGTTCTCACCTACCTGGCTCTGATCAAGCAGTTTCTTCTTTATTTTGCCACTTAATACTGAGTTTAATTTGTAAAGAATTTCTTCTCATCTCAAGATTACTATGTGTAATTTTAGACACTGGTTTCAGAAAGGTAAAATAAGTTTCAGCATCGATTTATCATTCATTGAAAAAAAATGTTTCTGCTTCCACTGTATAATTGTGCCACTAGTGGTTTGGCAGTAAAATTCCTTGCTACATCAGTATTGTTGGAAGTACCGCTTCTGCCTGCACTTTATAGTTTATAGCACAGTGATTCCCTTGTTTTGTATCAGCCACATTACTGTGTCGATGAGAGAATATGAAATGTATCCTGAAAGATTAAGCTGACTTCAAAATTGAAAACAGCTCCCTAAATTAAGCTCAAACCATCAAACTATATTGATTTTTTAAATCAAATAATAAAATGTTCTCATAAAAATAACTTTGCTTTGGTTTGATCTGGTGGAGCTCACTGGGCAAGGAACAACATTAAAGGAGGATATGGCTGAGGAACTCAACCTCCCCTACATCACTTGGAGGACTCTGAATAGGCTGAAGCCCTTAAATGCAAGACCAACATGCTCAAGTGGGGACTGCTGGTGGACAGCAATATGTGCTGTGAATATGGAGAGATACAGAATCCAGCTCATTTTCTGGTTTGCTGATTGATTACTGCCAGAAAAATGCACCGACAACAAAGCCAAGAAAGTGGCTTTATTTTGGCAGTCCAGGGTTTGATCGGGACATATGATGATGATGATAATAATAATAATAATAATAATAATAAACAACTATATTATGCTTTTTGACATGACTTTTTGGTAAGACCTTCTTTGGCAGTATATATGATGAAAACTCTTCTACCTACAGAGCTCAGTGGTAGAGTATATGCTTTGAGCACAGACTAGTCCATCTTCAGTGCCGAACATTTCGAGACAGGCAAGGAAAGAATCTCACATGAAACTGTAGGGAACCACTGGGACTCAGCGGTGAGAATACTGTTGGGATAGATACAGTACTTGGAAATGCTGACTTAATGAAAATCACTGGTAACCCTCTTGCATCAAGAGCTACCGCATAAGATTCCTAATTTCATTTCCTTTTAATTAAGAAACCACCACCAATGAAGAATTGAAGAAAAATGACTATTGTACATAATACTTGTGATCGCTGACCAATAAGTGTAAACTTTTGCTGGAATGATTCTAAGAGATATGCTCTTACCGCCGTACCTAGGTGGTTTGAGAGGCTTGTCCACAATTCGAGGTAGAAGATTGTAAATGCTTTCCTCTACGCATAGTGCTGCCATCTTTACATGGATAAGGTCTGCACATAATTTAGGTTACTTAGATTAAACAAAATACAGCCACATTTTCTCTCTCATACAGACAACATCCCATTTCTATTCCCTATGTATGTGAATTAACATACTGTATACAGTTTTTATCTGGTATTCCTTCATTTAATGCATAATTTGCTTTTACAGTTTCCCTTTGTCATACAATCTTTGTCCTTCTAAACCCTAAAGCAGGGGTTCCCAAACTTTTCAAGCCGGGGGCTGGGTCATGCACTCTCAGTCAACTTTGAGGGCCGGACACCCATTTTGCCCTGCCTGCACAATGGGGGCAGCCATTTTGTCCCAACATCTTCAAAAAGGGCAGCCATTTTGTTTCTCAAATGCCCTTGGACGGGTGGGGCGGGGACATGAAATGGCACCACAGGCCGGATCCAGCCTACGGGCCTTAGTTTGGGAACCCTTGTCCTAAAGTCATTGTCGTTCCCACCTTCTTTTGTTGATCCCTACAGATGGTGAAGGGCATATAACTACTGGATAAAATTATTGTCTCTACTGGCCTGTTAAGTAGCGAAGAAAATATTTGTATATATCTGCAGCTGGCTGAGATGTCTACGTAAAGAACTCAAGCAAACCAAAGATGCTTGGGGTTGTCTGTTGCATCTTAACAAATGGCAAGGTGCATATCGGCACATATCCGACACAAATATGCATGAAAACTCATGTGTAAACACAGTCCAAAAATGTGAGGGTGGTATTTTAAAGACATAAGCATATGCTTCCTGCCCAAAATGCAATCTCGAATTAAAAGGACCTCCTTGTATCAAAGCTAGAGAAAGATCACTCTTTGGTCTACAACGCTACAGACCTGCTCTTGGCCAGAATGGTAAAAGTAAAGGAACACCATGACGTTAACAATATGTGTACCAACCACCCATGGGACATTATATGCTTTCAACCTATTATCCAAACACAACATTCAAGTTATATAATTATCAATCAATCAATCAATCAATTGTTACAGTCAAAGACCAGCATATATATAATTATCCCCTAATTCCAAAAGGCTATACTGTACTGTATATTCTTGTCCTGGTCTTATTTCGTTAATTTAACTAAAACATGGTTAACAAACTCTCTCCGAATCTCTTTAAAATCGTTTTTTTAACCAGCCTCTTCTTTAACTTTAATTCACAAGTCAATTGATCCATGTATTGAACTGCCTTAGTCGGTTGGAGGCCATTCAAACCACCTGCTCCCTCCCTTATTATCCCCCTCCTTCCTCTCCTCCACTTCTTTCCCCTCCACTCTTTCCCCCCTTCCTCACCTGCCCTGTCCCTCCTCGCCTCGCCTTCCTCGCTTCTCTTTGCAGCCCCTTTCCGCGCTCATTCGAACGCGGACTGCGGCTTACAAAGAGCAAACTCTCTGCCCGCTGTTTGGTTGCCCTTGGATACAATCGCTTAGCAACATCTGTGTATAGAACGCGAGAGAGTCCTCGGCGTTCCATTTCCCGAACGTTGCCAGACAATGGGCTGAGGAAGGACTGAGGGAGAGGAGGCGGGAGAGCTTATGGTGCGCAAGCGCAGCGGCGGGTGACGTCAGCGACGCTATATACCAGGACGAAGGATTTTTATTTTTTTTAAATTTTGGAGATCCGTGAGCAACGTCGGCGGGGGAGGCTGCGCATGCGTTGAATTCGTATGTACGTGTGCAGGGTTGATTGCGTAATGGCGGAGAGACTAATTATCTTTTTTATGGCTTAGTGGTTAAGACTCTGAGCTTGGGCGGCTGGAAAGTGGGCAGGTCAGCTGTTTGAGACCCGAGTGCTGCAAGAAGACGGGTCTCTATCATCGCAGCTCCTGCTAACCTAGCAGTTCGAAAGCAAGAAATTGCAAGTAGATAAATAGGTACCACTTCGGCGGGGAAAGCAACAGCGTTGCATGTGCTCTGGCGTCTAGTCATTTGTTGTTGTTGTTCAGTCGCACAGTCGATTCCGAGTCGGACCCTCTGCGACCCCATCTATACCCATGGACCACTGTCCTCCAGGCACTCCTGTCCTCCACCATCCACCTCAATTCGCTCAGCTCTGTGCCCATTGTCTCTACAATAATACCATCCAGCCATCTCATCTTGGGCCGTCCCCTTTTTCTTTTGCCCTCCACCCTTCCCAGCATCAAGGCTTTCTCAAGTGAGTCCTCTCTTCTCATTTGATGTCCAAAGTACCTTAGCTTCATCTTTACTATTTGCCCTTCTAAGGAGCAGTCAGGGTTGATTTCTTCTAAGATTGACCTATTTGTTCTCCTCGCTGTCCAGGGGACTCTCAAAACTCTCCTCCAACACCACATCTCAAAGGCGTCTATTCTTCTGCGTTCCGCTTTCCTAATGGTCCAGCTCTCACAACCATACATTGCCACAGGGAATACCATTGCCATGACTATGCGAATCTTTGTTTGCACTTTAATGTCATGCCTGCCACATAATCACGGAAATGTTTGCAGATACAGACAGCGCTGGCTCGTCTTGGGCTGGAAACGGAAAGGAGCACTGCCCCCCAACTGGCTTTACCTCCTTCCTGCTAGTAAAGAAAGGACCCTCTCTTGTAGGGTTATTTTGATAGTTTGCTGTAGTCCCCTAAAACTCGTTCTTCCTGATGTCCTGGGCCAAGAATGCACCAGCTTTATTAAGTTACCATGATCAGCGGTGAAAACGGTGGGAGGGGGTAGCCACAAGGATTTGGAAGACACATGATTGAGGAAGGGTGAGGAATTTCAACAGACAAAATTTTGTAGGGGAGAAGAGGACAAAATATTTTAGGACATGAACAACTAATAGTGTTTTTTCAGTATGAGGTTTTGTATTTTCTCAGACAAGATTTTGATCCATAAAAACACATGCAGGAACAATTGTTACTATTTAAGATGTAGCAGGATTTTTTCTTTTTGCAATGTGCTGCTAAAACATTAGCATGGCTACTTTTTGAGGAACAAAACTTCAGGACACTTCGAAGCCAAAAGCCAATGAGAGTCATTGTTAAACAAGGCATTGATGGATTCTACGCCCACAATTGCAACCAACCAACATGAGTTGTGGAACTGCAGCTCACAGAGGGCCACTTTTGTACATCCTTGGTCTAAAACAGTGGTTCTCGATGTGCCCCATGTTGGGAACCAGGGATCTTACACATTGCTTCTTTGTTAACTGATGCAGCAGATATTTCCATTATGTAGCATATTCTTTCTCAGCAAAATTGTTTTAATTTTTAAAAGCTTAAAACATTCAAGTTTTTTTAGTCCCCTGACTCTTTCTTAATATTGTATGCTATTTGTTTTGCTATTTATGTTGAAACTGCTATTGATTTCCCAGAATAAACAAACAGAATCTGCAACCTTGGCAAAAAGTGTGCTGTTATCAGCGTTGGAACAAGTTCTTTGCCCTGTACCTGTTCATCCATTACCTCCAGAGAGGAGTAGATTGCATAGTGCGTACCTCATTCCAATATTATTCTCTAATTCTATTCAATCTAAATTGAAGTTTCAAATAGTCAAACACAGGACCTGTCTAAAACTGGTTGATTTTAGAGCCCAGGTGGTATGGAATGGTGAAGTTTGGTGGGGGCAGGGGGTCTTCACATCTACAACCCTTGTTTTTGGCATTGTATAGTGGCTGAAGAGCTGCTGCATGATGCTAGCAAATTAAATACTTCTCCTGATCATCTGAGGAAGGTCAGGGGATGCATAATTTTTTTGGTCTTAAATTCAGTAGATGAATGCTTAGAAATGCATGTGGAAAAACAGCAACAGGCTTGTATCACCTCACCTCCTCCACAGGAAATCAGGTACTGTATCTGCTATTACTCTCACATGACTTTGAAGCATTAGCTTCCTTTTGTGGCCAGGCAAAGGCCACGGATTGTGTTGCCTTTGTGGATATTGTTCGTTTCACTTTAAAGGTGACACTGGTTTCTGAGCAAATGCCATCCAAGGTGAAATGCTTATTTTATTTGTTATGGAAAGTGATGGGTTGTGATCAGGTCTCAGAAGAGTGAACAAGCTTGTTAAAAACATGCCACTCCCAAAATAGAATAGAGAGCAGCCAAGAATGTCTCTGTGTTGTATTAATTGTTTTAAATGTCAAATGGCTAGGGTTTAAAGTATTTTCCCTGGCCAATTAACTTCTCCCCTTCTTTATAGGTTTTCCATTCCTTGCAAAATTGGTGTGAGGAAAGAAAAAGATGTGTCTTGTGGCTTGGAATCGGCATTTGAAGCTACTAACTCACAACATAGTTTCTAATATACATTCCAGATTTTTCTTCCCAAGATGTGTTGCCTTCGCTTGGAAGCCGTGGGTGTTGATGCATTCTCATGTTGGGGACAAGAATATTGTCCTGATGGGACCTCCTGGTGCTGGGAAAACAACAGTTGGGAAAATAGTCGGGCAGAAATTGGGCTGCCGTTTCATAGACGTAGATGACGATGTCCTTGAAACAACCTGGAATATGAGTGTGGGAGATAAATTGAAGGAAGTTGGTAACGAACAGTTTTTAGAAGAGGAAGGAAGAGCCTTGTTAAATCTTACAGCTTCCGGAAGTGTAGTTTCCCTTTCTGGATCTAACCCAATGAATGCTGTTGGGATGGAGCATGTGAAGAAAAATGGGATTGTAGTATATTTAGATGTACCTTCTCAACACATAATGGATCGACTAGAAATGATGAAAGTGGATCGTATTGTCGGCCAGGGTCCTGGAACTTCAATGAAAGACATACTTGAGTTTAGGAAGCAGTTTTACAGGAAGTGGTATGATGTTCGTGTTCTTTGTGAAGATGGTATCATGGCCGAGGACATTGCTGACAAAGTACTTCATGCAGTTAAACGGTTCCAAAACTCAGAAGGCTTCATTTCAACCAGGAATCTCAAGGGAAATAGGAAAGATGAGCAGAAGAGATCAGTTAAATGTTTCAGCGAAGCTGTTATTGAGGGCCTTGCACCAGATGGTGGACTGTTTGTTCCGGAGAAGGGACTTCCAAAATTCACCAGTGGAGAATGGCAAAATTTGTTAGGGGCAACCTATGCTGAAAGAGCTCAGATTATATTGGAAAGGTGTATACATCCAGCTGATGTTCCTGCTTCAGATTTGTGGAAAATTGTTAAGACTGCATATGGACAAAATTTTGCATGTCATAAAATTGCCCCAGTTAGATATCTGACAGGCAATCAGTTTCTTCTGGAGTTGTTTCATGGACCCACTGCCTCCTTCAAGGATTTGGCATTGCAATTCATGCCTCATTTGTTTGCGTACTGCACTCCTAGGACATGCAATTATTTGATTTTGGTAGCCACTTCTGGTGACACTGGAAGTGCAGTCCTAGATGGCTTTAGTCATCTAAAGGAGACTGATAAGCAAAGGATTGCCTTGATCACTTTCTTTCCTCAGGACGGAGTTAGCCAGATACAGAAATTGCAGATGGTTGGCTACCAGGAACCAAACACAAGAGTACTAGGTGTAAAATCTGATTTTGATTTTTGCCAATCAGCCATAAAGAAAATATTTACCAATTCCAATTATACTGGGTTTCTTGCAGTAGAGTATGGAACATTTTTAAGTGCAGCAAACTCTATAAACTGGGCACGATTACTTCCCCAAGTGGTTTATCACGCCTCTGCCTACCTGAACCTTGTTGAACAAGGCACAATTTCATTTGGGAATCCTGTGGATGTCTGTATTCCCACAGGAAACTTTGGAAACATATTAGCAGCAATGTATGCAAAAACAATGGGAATTCCCATACGAAAATTTATCTGTGCTTCCAATCAAAACAATGTCTTAACTAAGTTTATAAGGACAGGTCTGTACACTTTGAAGGGAAGGGAATTAATGCAAAGTTTTTCCCCAGCCATAGATATTCTGAAATCTTCCAACCTTGAACGACATTTGCATTGGCTTGCTAACGGAGATGGACAGCTGTTGACACAACTGTTTAGCAGTCTGGAAAATCAGCATTGCTTCCAGTTGCAGAAAGATCTCCTTGCAAGGCTACAGGAAGACCTGATGGCCGATTGGTGCTCTGAGGCTGATTGTCTGGCTGCTATTCACTCTGTGTTCAATACCATTGGGTACCTAATGGACACACACACAGCCGTTGCCAAAGTAGTTGCAGATCGGCTGCAGGATAAAACCTGCCCAGTGATCATTTCTTCTACTGCTCACTATTCTAAGTTTGCACCTGCTGTTCTACAGGCATTGAGGATTGATAAAATAAAACAGGCTCCATCAAGTCAACTTCACTTGTTAAACTCTTATAGTCCTTTACCTCCAGTCCATCAGAGCCTCTGGGAGGCCCTGAAAAAGAATGAAAAACAAACCAGTAAAGCCTGCAGTGCAGACATGAATGTTCTCATGGAACACGTGGAAGCCTTAATACAAAATCACTTCATGAAAGTTTCCTAACTGGAGGCCTACTTAGTATTTGCTATCCATGTTGCTGCAACTGTTTTTCTCCCACCAAGAAGTGTGTTTTAATACATGTTTAGTAAATATTATCAAGTTTGTAAACAATATTCTATCTAGTATTTTCTTTTTCATTAATTTTTTAATAATTGTTTCTATTCTTAAAAAACAAAACAAAAACATGTTACAAACAAAGAGAACGTTATACAAATACAGTATATACCCATCACCTGGGGGACATCAAGACTTTTCCAAAGCAGTTACTCAAACCAACTGAACATATTAAGTCTTTCTTTTCATTTATCTGCAAAATATCATATACTGTATTCATTTCTGGGATTTTCCCAAGGTATGTTCAATAAATTATCCCCAAATATTTTCAAATTCACTTTCTTTAATAATACCTCTTTTCAGTTTATTTATTTATTTTATTTATTTCTCACACTTGCTAACCCGCCCCAATCGGGCAAGCCCGACTCTGGGCGGCTTACAGCACAGAATAAAACACATCAATATAAAAATTTAAAATCCATAAACTAAAAACAGCATCTGGGGGTGTCGTCAAGGGTAGTATCCCTAGACTAACCACCCCACATGGGATCCCCCATCCCTGGAACCCCACACTTGTCCTGCCAGCCAGGTCTTTAAGTTCTTCCGGAAGGACAGGAGCTCTGTCTGCATGCGCAGCTCAGTTGGAAGGAGGTTCCAGAGGGCCGGGGCGAACACAGAAAAGGCCCTCTTCCTGGTGCTAGCGAGGCGAGCCTCCCTAGCCGATGGAACAACAAGAGAGCCCCTCCGGTCACACGTTAATTTATCATTAATTCACACGTTAATTTATCATTAATCACCAGGTTCCAGATCTCCTTATACCATTCCTCTAAACCTAGATATCGATTTATTTCCAAATCCTGTCTATTAAAATTCTTGCAACTGTCACCATGAAAACAATAAAGTCTTTTTTATGTTTATGGAGTTTTAGTCCTCCCAAATCATTTAACAAAGCAATCCTGGGACATGAATCATATTCTTAGAGATAGTATATTATTAATTTCTTGAGAAACATCCACATTTTATTCACCTCCTTATGTTCCTACCATAGCTGAAAAAAAGTCCCAGGTATTTTCTTCAAGTGCTGTATCTAATTCCAAATATTGGTGATCATCATGATGATTAGCCATGAAGATTATCCTGGGAGCAATATAATGCAGTGGTCTTCTGTTTCCCTCCAGCATCACAGTTTGACGTCTGTAACACTGATCCAGTTATGTGAGTCATACAATGTCCTTGGTCTCAGGCCAAGATTGATGAAGCTACTGCCCTCCATCAAGATTAATTTAATTTAATTCTCACACTTGTATGCCGCCCGATGAGGAAACCCAACTCAGGGCGGCTCACAAAATATTATGCAGTAAACACAATAATACAATATAAAAGGTAAAGGTTTCCCTTGCTCGAAAGCCAGTTGTATCCGACTCTAGGGGTAAGTGCTCATCTCTGTTTCTAAGCCGAAGAGCCAGCGCTGTCTGCTTCTGCAGACGTTTCCATGGTCATGTGGCAGGCATGGCTAGACACCGGAGCGCACGGACCGCTGTTAAGTTCCCACCGAAGTGGTCCCTATTTATCTACTTGCAATGTCTTGCTTTCGAACTGCTAGGTTGGCAGGAGCTGGGACAGAGACAGGAGCTCATTCCGTCCTGCAGTACTTGGGAATCGAACTGCTGACCTTCCGCCTCCCAGTCAGCGTCTTAGTGACTTGAGCCACAATAATTAAACCATATTCATCCTACAAAACCACATGCAATACAATAGCATAACAGCCTTTCCACTCCAGCTGCAGGCAAGTCCGAGGGCAGCAGCGCCGAAGTCCTGCCATGTGCCATTTGTACCCTGGCCTGGGGCAGGGCCCAGGAGGCAGATGGTGGTGGAGGGTACTGCCCAAGTACAAAAGTTCAAAAATGACCACATACAGTCCAGGGGCTAGGCTTGCTGGGCTAGCCAGGGGGGCGATATCTGGGTCCCACCCCAACGGCCAAGTCCCAGCACCAGAGCAGTACAACCCTGGCCATGGGTGTGGCCCGGTGGTATGGCGGCGCTCCTGCCACTCAGAGCGACGGCTTTTCAACTCTGGCCATGGGCGTGGCTTGGGGTCGCGGTGGTGCTCCTGCCGCCTGGAGCAGCAGCTCTTCAACCCCGGCCATGGGCATGGCCCAGGGTTGCAACGGTGTTCCTGCTGCCCAGAGTGGCAGCTTTTCAACCCTGGCCACTTGGGGACCATTGCCCTTCCCTGTGGACTTTGCCACCCAAGTGCTCATTAATCTTCAGGGATGTCAGGTTAGTTAGCCACCACCTGACAATCAGCCTTGAATCACTGGCAGTAGGGTCTACTCTATTACCATAGCAGAATAACCTCGCTAGACTTTGATCAGATATTTAGATGTTAAAAATTAGTCTGAATCCAACTAGCTTGTGGTAGGATTGCTTTTTTGCATACACCCCTGTGTCGGGCCTAAATTTTTGTGGACATGATTAAGACTGTAAATGAACTGTCTCAAGTAGGTATATTTGCCTGTCAAGGACCAAAAACTGAACTCTAGATATCTTCAAGCCCTCTGAAACAGTTTTTTAGGGTGTGGAGGGTACAGGATTTAATGACAGTGTTGGATAAGTGGAACCTATTTATCTACTTGCAATTTCTTGCTTTCGAACTGCTAGGCTGGCAGAAGCTAGGAAAAGACGGGCACTCAATCCATTCAGTACCCGGGTCCTGAACTGCCGAGTTACCTGCCTTCCAGCTAACAAGGCGAGCTTCTTAATCTGATATTCAGTGATTTAAAATAAGAGATCAAACTGTGGATTTCCCACTGTCACGTAAATAGAGTCTGGAGTACAAATGGAAAAGATGTGTGCAATTTAGGTGCAGAAATCTGGTTGAAATTTTTCCTTTTTAAAATCCAAGATAAAGAGATCAGTGAAAAGCCTAAATTTCATTTACAGTTATTGTATTGCCTTTACCTTGGCTACTTGCCAAGATTGAACTACAAAGGAGTCATGTAAAACTAGTATGCTATTTGACCAGCAAAATGAGGTCAGCAAGTGTAAAAGTGACCTAGTGGTTAAGACGCTGAACTTGATGACTGGAAAGTTGGCAGGTCAGCAGTTCAAGTCCTGAGTGCTGCATGACGGAGTGAGCTACTGATTCTGTCCCAGCTCCTGCCAACCTAGAAGTTCAAAAGCAAGAAATTGCAACTAGATAAAAAGGTACCACTTCAGTGGGAAGGTAAACAGCATGTCTGCCACATGTCCACAGAAATGTCTGCAGTCACACAGCTCTGACTCTGGCTATAAACAGATATGAGCACTGAAGCCTAAAGTTGGATATGACTGGCTTTCGGGCAAGGATGAACTTTACCTTATTGTGCAAATGTTTTTGGTCACCACAAGCTGATTGAGGGGAGGGGGTCATAACTAAGACACCTGATTTTCAAACCTGGAGAGGGTTGAAAGGAGAGTTAGCATTAGACTCCAGCCATCTTTGGTGTGTCTAGATGGCTTTGGGGCTGAATTATGCCCACCACCACTCATTAAATGTTGCCCAAACCACCTGGTGGTAGCCTAGGACTCTTGCACAGTACAGTACTTTGCTTCACATTGCTGGCACAATAACCATAGTTGAAGTTTACAGGCCCAAAGTGGAACATGATTAACTCAAGTCCTATTGATTTTACTGAGTCTGTTCTAACACTTTAGGGTTAAATGCAGAAACCAAAACCGATATGTCTTGTTTTCCCTTCTAATATAAACTCATCATTATGCAAAATTTTAAAGCAAGCATATGTTACAGGTACACAAAGGCTCTGACCCCAGGTCAGACTGCTTGTCTTTCTAGCAATCTATGAGTGCTATTCTCTCCAGAGTTTTGGGTATACAGTACTTGCCATCATTTGCTATTTGAACTGTTTACTATGTAAAAATTTTTAATCAGGGTGGAATGGCACAGTGATATTAATAAAATCAGTTACATATGTTCCATGTAATGTATCAGATGATGAGATGTGGCATGTTTTTGTATGTTTTTCTGACTTTAGAAATGATGCTGTTAAATTTCAAAAGGGCAGTTTTGTTATAGTAACAGTAACGTGATACCTTTAAAGGCTAACAAATATATTGGGGAATGAGTTTTTGCAGGCTACCATTTACTCAATGGAATGTGTCTGGCTAAACCATAAAATGATAGCAAAATGTTATATTTAAGAAATAACTTTCAGGCTTAGATATTTAGAGCAAAAGAGATTTTAACAGAAATGTTACATTCAACTCTTAACCACAAGATGGCATTCAAAATGGTTTGCTAATAATCGTTTTCTTTCCAAAACCAGGAATCATAGTCTTCTTCCTTGTCTACCCTTCGTGACTAGTATGGATGTTTATCATGATAACTGTAAAACCATTTTCACCTATAGATCCAGAGTTAACACATAAATAAGATTCATTGATACCAGTGGAGTCTACAAGCCGTGCCCTCCCTGCCATTAGGCACAATGAGACAATAGCCACAGGTGGGATGGTACTTATTCATACAGTATAAGTAGGAAAACTTCAGTGGCTTAGTGGTTAACATGCTGAAATTGACAAATGAAAGGATGGCAGGTCAACATTTTGAGATCCGAGTAAGCTCCCATCTCTGTCCCAGCTCCTCCTAACTGAACAGTTCAAAAGCAATAAATTGCAAGTAGATAAATAGGTACCGCTTTGGTGGGATGGTAACAGTGTTCGATGCACTCCAGTGTCTAGTCATGCCTGCCACATGACCACGGAAATGTCTAGATGCCAACAGCGCTGGCTCTTTGGCCATAAACAAAGATGAACACTGCAACCTAGAGTCAGCAAAACTTTTGAGCAAGGGTGATCTTTTTTAAGTAGAAAAAACTTTTGTCTAAAGATGCACAGCCAGGGTTGTCATCTCTTTGGCCTGGCAGTCTTGCCTACTCTTCCTGATGCTGTTGCAATCTCACCCGCATTCCCTCTACTGCCAAATTCAGCTGTGTGGTGACAAGCGGCCGTGTTCTTCCCTTCTACCTGTTTTTCCCTTCACCTATTGTGAATCCCAAAAGACACAACCTGTTTAGGGAAGTCAGAAATGAAAGACAGAGATATGCCAACATGAGAAGGGGTGATGCAGTAGATCAGTGATGGCGAACCTTGGCACTCCAGCTGTTCTTGAACTTCAATTCCCAAACCCCAAAGTCTGTGAATCTACACGAATGGGTTTACTGCACACACATGCAATAAACCCATCCATGTGGGTTTACAGGGACTTGGGCTTCTGTGAAGTGAAGTCCAAGAACAGGTGGAGTGCCAAGGTTTGCCATCATGGCAATAAATGCATCTACTAGTCCTTTCTTCACAGCTGCTGTGAATAGGCTGCAACTACCATTGAGTATACCCCCAACATCTGCATTATTATTTATTTATTTATTAGTTCAAATTTATATTATTGTCATATTCTTAAAAGGATTTCCCAAATATTAAAACAGCCATTGAAAGGGAAACTTTGAGAACCACTGTCATGGTTTGTTTCAGTCAAATAACCCCTGGGAGCATATATGCTACCAGCCTGTTCTTCCTGCTCCAGTAGTATCTGTACTGAGGAATCTGGGGAGTAATGAAATTGTTGAAGTTTTTGCTCTTCTTGCTTCAGAGAACAGGAGTCCTGTCAGTTCCATTTCTTCCCCAGTTTCCAAGAGTAAAGGTGGCCCCAGGAATGGAAGAATATATTGACATACACATGCCACTGTAGAGTTGTGATCGTCTTGGATCAACTAAGCTCAAACTTGATGCTTAAATGGTTACAATTGCTTTTTTTTAGTAGTAGAATCAAAAAATTGAAAGGAGGTTTTTAAAAAAATGTTCTATAGAAAACTTTAAGTCAAAGTTTGGCGGATGAACAGTAAATGGTATGAGCTCTGCTGGAGTTGTAATCTACTCAGCAAATTATTATTCTTGGACTACAATTCCCAGATGTCTTCAGTATTGGCTGTACAGGCTAAGGCTTCTGAGAGCTGTAGTCCTCTATGGAACACCAGTGTTCCATGGAACATAGTGTACTCTTTGGGCAGTTCACAAGGTAAAAATGCTGGGTGCTCATTTTACGAACCATGGAAGACTGGAAGGCTGAGTCAACCTTGTCCATCAAGATTGAACTCACAATGTTTTGGCTGCAGCATAACAGTTAAACTGCTGCAGCACCAGGGTTCAGTAGTTAAGAACATATTTGGTTCCTTTCTAATGCTCCATAATAATTGTACTATTTTAAGAGAACACACTTTTATCAATATTATCCTAACCTGTCATGTTATTTCTTTTCCTTTTACACAAGTGATATGTGATGCCTTCTTAGGCAGGCATCAACCCATTGAGTTGTGTCTGAAGATAAACCTTTGAGTTGGCAAAAAATAATAATAGGCACAGGTGCTCTGGCAGACTCACCATACTTGCTGTGAAATGTTTGCTATCTGAGGTCCATTTAGAAAAGTAGCTATCTTTTTCCATAAAAATTGAAGGAACAGCTTTTTATTACACAGATGGATGCTCCAGTTTAATTCAGGCATAATAATAATAACATAACATAATGATAATAACATAACACAGATATATGGCATGGATCAGATAGTCTGTAATCTTTTTAATGGAGCAAATAAAAGAAAAGAAAATTATTGTATAAAAGGGAAAAAAATAACAGGATTTTCCTAGGATGTGAAATGCTGCAATGAATCTTTGCAAAGTGTCTTGGTAAAATAAAATAGAATTGTTTTCAAAGCTCTGGTCTATCCTCCCTCTGCTGCTGGCATGACCTCACCCCCCCCACCTCTTGGAGCAGTATCTAAAGGACTCCCTAGATATTTGGAAATTTTGGACTTATCTGATTTGAACATCCTAACTCTCCAAAAAACAACTCTACTGGAAAATGCATACAGTCAAAGCTTGCATAAAGAGCAACTCGCTTAAAGAGTAGAATTCTCTCTGAAAGTTCGCTTCGCTTAACAAATAAAACCAACGAAGAACTCACTTAACAAATAAATCGGGGTTTGCAATCCCCCCCACCAGAAGTCACAATTGGTCACTTACATTGGTGTTTCGCTTAAAGAGGAATTCCGTGGAACACATCATGCTCTTTAAGCGAGCTACAACTGTATATACTCAGGCATTATCTTTACAGCTCTCAGGTCCTTGGTTAGGGCTTGAACTGTTAATTGTATTCCAGTCCTCAACTGTGAACCAAAAGGTATAATAATAATAATAATAATAATAATAATAATAATAATAATAATAATAATAATAATAATAATAATAATAATAATAATAATAATAATAATAATAATAATAATAATAATAATAATACAGTTGTACCTTCTTTAAGCGAGTCTGCTCTTTAAGCAAAACACCATTGAAAGTGACCAATTGTGACTTCTGGCGGGGGGGGGGGATAGCAAACCCTGATTTATTTGTTAAGCGAGTTTTTGGTTGGTTTTATTTGTTAAGCGAAGCGAACATTCAGAGAAAATTCTGCTCTTTAAGTGAGTTACTCTTTAAGCGAGGCGCTCTTTATGCGAGGTTTGACTGTAATAATAATAATAATAATAATAATAATAATAATAATACTTTGCTGTCAGAAATTCTTCTGGGTTGAAAGGAATTTTGCTGGAGAAACCCCTCTTAGGGGACACCCAAATGAGGCGTATTTTTATTTAATATTTATTTTATTTCTTTTTATTTTATTTTTTTATTTATTTTATTTATTTATGGGTTTGTGTTGTGGTTGTTTTGTTGGGTTGGTGGGTTGAGGTGTGTGTGTGTGTGTGTGTGTGTGTGTGTGTGTGTGTGTGTGTGTGTGTGTGTGTGTGTGTGTGTGTATTTTTATTTTATTTTATTTATTTTATTTTTTAAAAAATATTTTTTTATTTTGTGGCCCCACCCACAACATCATGATGTCGGGTCTGCCCACAACATCATGATGTCATGACATTGGCCACACCCATGACGTTCATGATGTCATGGTGTGGTAGGGAAAATTTTGACATCCCATCACTGTTCTTAACGACTGAGCCACCGCAGCCCCTAAACATAAAAAAGTCTAGAATTAGTAAGTGTTCTTTTTGACCAAAAACAACATCAACACAGTTTTGAAACATGTTTATACTGTATATTTATATATATTCTGTATATTGGAAATATACAGGTCACTGGATAGTTCTCTTCTCTAAACATAGCCGGTAGCATCTTCCAGCAATATGTCCCAGTAATAATCTCTGTGCATTGGCCTGGGAAATATTGGAAAGCAGATCCATGAATAACAAAGAGGCTTTGCATTCACTGGCAAAAAAGAGCTATTATGTGCTTTAGCAGGTATTTCATTATCTCCAAATGAGCACCATATGGTGCATGCAAGCCTCTGGCTTATGATAAATTTTGTTGGTCTTTCTTAGAATATACAGAGATGTGTTATTTTTTTTTTAAAACAACAACAGCAACAACAGCCCTGGTTCAGACAATAGAAAACAACCAACCTGGTATGTAAGTTTGAAATGTGGACCTTTTAAACAAACAGCACCGAGTCAATGAAATGGTATTCAATTTCTTCATAATGAAATTAAGCTTTCTTGCCCTTTGGTACGGTTGTCCTTGCTCGAAAGCCAGTCATATCTGACTCTAGGGTTCAGTGCTCATCTCTGTTTATAGCCAAAGAGCCAGTGCTGTCTGTGTCTGCAAACATTTCTATGGACATGTGGCAGGCATGCCTCAACACTGGAGTGCACAGAACGCTGTTTACCTTCCCACCGATGTGGTCCCTATTTATCTATTTGCAATTTCTTGCTTTTGAACTGTTAGGTTGGCAGGAGCTAGGACAGAGACAGAAGCTCACTCCATCATGCAGTGCCCGAGAATCAAACTCCGACCTTCCAGTCTTAACCACTTGAGCCACCACAGTCTTTGCTCTTTGGTAGCATGTTGTTATAACTTCCCCTATAGCTGAAGTGTTCTATTTCATAAGGCCGTGTATGCATTCTATTGTAGAATAGTCATTTATTTGGTTCATGATTAGGGTAGAAATTAGGTGATCACTTCTATTGCTCTTCTACAAGGAGACTTCTTGAACTGGTGTCTTGATTGTTCCTGAGGGTTGAGCTGAGATCCCAAAGGGGACGGGGAGGAGGCTGGAATGGAAAGACTCCACAATTTTACGATTCTATGGTCAGTTACATAATTTGTTATTATAGAACTTCTGCTTCTTAAGAGGATTGTGTTTTTGGCCAAACTAAATATCTTAGGTTTGGGTATACATTTTGGTTTAGGTGAATGACAAACAACAAATGTCTTGATGATATGCTTCTGTTGGCATGGGACAAGTAGCACCAGCTGGCAACCCTTGGCAAGAATCTTTCAGTGACCAGGATTGCTTCCTGACCTGCCATCTGAATTGCACTATTCTTTTCACTTGCTCCCTGGCTTCTTGGTAATATCTTCTGTATGGTAACTGGACTTGGCTTTGATCTCCCTTTTTACCTTTCTTGAGATTGTTCCGCTGCTAAGTATGTTTTCTAGCTTGTGGGTGTTTGTGGCTTAAAAGCAAGAAAGCCACAATCAGCAAACTATCTGTATACAGTAGTTGGTAGTGGTGGAGATTAGACAGAGCCATGTGGATGGATCTGGTAAAGCGTGGAATATTTCCTTTCTTTGAACTACAACATCCAGACCCAGATTTTTGTTGTTGTTCAGTTGCACAGTCGATTCCGACCCTTTGCGACCCCATGGACCACTGTCAGCCAGGCACTTCTGTCCTCCACCATCCTCCTCAACTACTCAACTCAGTGCTCACTGTGTCTACAATACCATCTAGCCATCTCATTTTTGGCCGACCCCTTCTTCTTTTGCCCTCGACCTTTCCAAGCATCAAGGCCTTCTCAAGTGAATCTTCTCTTCTCATTTGATGTCCAAAGTACTTTAGTTTCATCTTTATTATTTGACCTTCTAAGGGTTGCCATAATTCTCTCCCATGAAACTGGGACAGCCACATGATGTCATTGCATTCTTCAAACTGTGCATGCATCAGACGGGGCTGTCAGGGAGACCATGGCTCTAAGGCCCCACGGAATCTCCGTCCAGCGCTGACAGCCTTTGTCAGTTTAAAATAAACTATAATCAAGAGGGTTTTTTTGCTGTGTGATTCTTCTTGCAAAAGACTATTCTTGATGGTTTTATTTTAATTTTTTTGAATAAAATTTATTGGGCCACTCTTAAAACCACCCTCCCTCCCTCTGAGGTCACCTCACCCTCCCCTTCACACACACACCACTGAAATAGACTCACCCTCAAATCCCATGAGTATCCCTTGGAAGAAAATTCTAAAGAGGGAAACAGCAATGCAGTCCATGGCACCTCCGTTTCCCTCCAGAAGGAGAAAAGCAGGAGACAGGAAGGGACTTCTTTTGGAGGAGGACCTTTACAATGGAGGACTCTTTACTTTCTGTCCACCTTGTTCCCGGTCACGTGAAGAAGGAATCCTCTGTCCCAGTGTATGGTGGAGATTTGGCTTCTTAAATATGGGTATTTCTTGCTCCCTCCTGGCTTTCAAGGAAAAGGGCTGAGGATGATTCCTTGTCCCCCAAACTTCAAGGTGAGTCAAGGGATTTTTGCAAAGAGTTATTTCATTGCATCCATGCCTTTCTTTCAGTTATCTTGCTTGCAAGTGTCTCCCCTCCCCAGCAGATTTCTCAGGATGCTGTTTTGCCTTTGCCTCTTTCAAGCAGGATAATTGAAAGAAAGGCATGGAGGCAGTTAATTAACTCTTTGCAAAAATCTCTTGGTGAGGGTGATCTTGTTTCTTTTGCTCAAATTTTAAAATCTGGGACTTTTACATGTTTTTTCTTGAACCGGCTGGGACAGCTTGAATCCGGGAAAATCCTGGAAAACTGGGACATATGGCAACCCTAGATCCAGATCATCTCCCCAGTTACTACTTCCAGTAGCTATATTAAGTGGTGATTTTTGGATGTTGTAGTCAGAAAAGGGGAAAAAAGTCAAGCTCTTGAAATCAGCATGTATGTTTGGCACATTTTACTGCAATTTCAAAAGAGAGACGCAGCGCTCAAATTGTATTTTTTAAATTATTCCAATGTTGACCATATTGTTCTGTTGTTCTGTTCATTGCCATGTAATGGAGTTTCCTTTTGTTCCTTTGTAAAGCAGGAGACTGCTTTATAGGGGACTGTGGTTGCTCAGGTGGTTAAGACGCTGAACTTGCTGACTAGAAGGTTGGAGTTAGATTCCCGGGTACTGCATGATGGAGTGAGCTCCTGTCTCTATCCCAGCTCCTGCCAACCTAGCAGTTTGAAAGCAAAAATTTGCAAGTAGATAAATAAGGACCACTTCAGTGGGAAGGTAAACATTGTCCTGTGCAGTCCGGTGTTGAGGCATGCCTGCCGCATGTACATGGAAATGCCTGCAGACGCACACAGTGTTGGCTATAAACAGAGATGAGCACTGAACCCTAGAGTCGGATATGACTGGCTGTGAAGAAAGTGTGACCTTTACCTAAAGCAGGGGAAGGATAGAGGAGCCTATTCTAATGAATCTATAACCCCTGAAAGCTCCTATAGGCCTAGTATGACTTTGGATAGAACAGTTAACATTCTTCTGTTCAAATATCAGCTGCTTCATTCTCCAGTGTGTGTTTTATCCTGTTTTTCCAAGCAATATGTCATCCCCTGTAGCCATCTGTCAGCCTCCTGTGGCTCTTCTGTTGAAAGTATAATAGTTCCCAAGAGAAAGTGTCTGAGCCTTTTGCATTGAAATAATATTATATTACACACGGAGACATGTACACACACACACACACTCACACACACACACACAAGTGGCTGAGCAAGCTGATGCCTCATCATACGTAAGGTTGTTTTGTTCACAGTATCCTCATTTTACTCTTGGTCATGCTTACATGATTCTCTTTTGGGAAGAGACAGCCAAGTCCCTTTGGATATTATATTGCTTTGTCTCTTGTTTCCAGGCTAATGGACAAGGATAATATTGCCTTTCACAGGGCAGATCATAAGCTTTCTATGGGATGATATCCATTTAAAATATACCCTTAAACAAGCAGACTTTCTGTCATTTCATGTTCTTGGTCAAAGATTACAATGTTTGCAAACTATTAAAAACAGTCTTGAAAAAACACTTAAAAAATAAGACTGGAAGAATAACCCAATGCAGTTATGTTACTGAACCACCGAGGGCCCAAGAATGGCTAAAAAGAAAACCAAAACAACTATCTCCTTCCAGCCTTCTGAAGTACAGTACAGTACTTTATTTTAGTTGCCAAGAGAATATAAAGTAGAGCCAAATCTGCATTTCCAGGGGAAGAGGCTCTATGGGGCACTCCCAACTACTCCGTGAATGTTCAGTTTCCATGATATCTAGGGCAAAGTGGAAAAAGGTTAAATATAGGACTAGACTAAAGCAGAATGAAATAAAAAGACGCTTACTTCTTGGGAGGCAAGCTATGACAAACCTCCCTAGGCAGCATAATAAAAAGCAGAGACATCACCCTGCCAACAAAAGTCTGCATAGTTAAAGCAATGGTCTTCCCAGTAGTAACGTATGGCTGTGAGAGCTGGATCATAAGGAAGGCACAGAAGAATAGATGCCTTTGAACTGTGGTGTTGGAGAAAACTCTTGAGAGTCCCTTGGATTGCAAGGAGACTAAATCAGTCAATCCTTAGGGAAATCAATCCTGACTGCTCCTTGGAAGGACAAATGTGGAAGCTGAAGCTCAAGTTCTTTTGCCAGCAAATGAGAAGAGAGGACTCACTGGAGAAGGCCCTGATGAAAGATGAATGGCAAAAGGAGAAGGGGGCGGCAGAGATGAGATGGCATCATCGATGCAGTGGCCGTAGATCTGGGTGGAGGATGGCAAATGACAAAGGAGCCTGGCATGCTGTGGTCCATGGCGTCGCAAAGGGTTGGACTCAACTGTGTGACTGAACAACAACAAAGCAGGAATGGGGAAGGTGTGATCCACCTGGTGTTGCACTAAAACTCAAATCATCCCCCACTATGATCTGCTTACTAATGTTGATGAGAGTTGCAGTTATCGTTTAGTTATTGTTAAGTAGGATCTGCAAATCAACATTCTAGTGTAGATTGTTCTCTTTCAATGCCCTTCTTCAGATATTGCAATCCATCCATCTCCACACTGGGTGAGGGAACCTTTCCTAAAGATTTGTTGTGAGGGAGGAGTGTCTTTACACAAATCTTGTGGTTTCCCCAAAAACTGCCATTATTTTTATGTTGTATGCAAGGGATGGTGTTTTGACTCCATCAGTGACATGACTCATATCCAAAGATCAGGGATATTTACTTATTTGATTATTTAAAGCTTGCCTTTCCTCTAATGACTCTAAGAAGGGATACCTGCTGCTCTTCCTTCCCAATTTATTCTAACAACGGCCTTGTGAGTCAGACCTAGGTAAGACTATGTAACCAGCCCAACATACCCAAGGAGTTTTATGTCTGAATGGAGATTTGTACCCAGGTCTCTGGAGCTCCAACATCATAATCACTAAAACATGTTGGCTAGAAGGATTTAAACTGATAAATCAAACTACCTAAAGATCTCACAAAGGGTACCCTTTCATATTACAAAATTAGTATGTATAAACATACTAGGAAGCATATACAGTACTGTCCATTTTATATAGGCATAATAAAGAGCAAACCCACTAAAATCAGCGGGTGTAAAATTAATTGAGACTATTTTTTCCCATTGTCACAGGTCTACCCTAACTATGTTTTGGTCTCATTTTGGTAAGTAGTCTGCATAGAGATATCTGTCAGTTTACAGCAATCTTCCTCACTTTTCCTAGAGAAAATATTTCTTGCCATGATAGGACACCATTTCCAGTCTAGGACTGAGTAAGGTACACAACAGCACAATTCATTCAATACTTTAGTTCAGGGATTCTCAACTTGCAGCCCACAGCAGCATTTCATGTGGTCTCGCAACCACCACACCAGGAAGTACCATGTAGTCGAGGGAGGACAAAATGGCTGTCTGGTCCAAGAAGCTGTCTGAGGGAGTGTGACCCGGCCCCTGGCTTTAAAAAGTTGAGAACTCTTGCTTTAGTTATGCAATAGTGTACTTAATGGAGGGGGGCATTTTTCTAGTGCAAAGCAGCATAAAATGAGACCTCACTTTATCTCTCTAGGTCTATGAATGATTGAGCTCAATGTGAGGACACAACACGCCCTCTACTGGCCATTTAGTTAAGACATTATACTTTCATTGGGTCACCATAAAGGGGTGGGGAGCCAGTTAATTACATGTAACAATACAGTAAAACCTCGAATAACGTTAAAACCTGGTTCCACAAGTCTTGGTGTTATCCGATTTTTAGTGTTATCCGATGCATGTTAAAATCCTATGGGATCCATAGAGATACATTGTAACTGCACAGGCTTTAGCGGCTGTTATCCGATGCATCCCATAGGATCTTAATGTTATCCGATGCAATTCTTCCCCCCAGATTGCTTAATGTTATGCGATTTTAGTGTTATTCGATACTAATGTTATCTGAGGTATTACTGTATTACCTATGCTATTGCTTTACTATGCAAATCTCTGTTCCCTAGTGCAGCATAGAAGGGGAGCAATTAAGAAATTAAATATTTAGCAGATCTTAATATGTATCAAAGGACTGTGATGGCTTAATGGTTAAGATGCTGAATGTGACAACTGGAAGGTCAGTTTGAGACCTGAGTGCTGCATGACGGAGTGAGCTCCTGTATCTGTCCCAGCTCCTGACAACCTACCAGTTTGAAAACAAGAAATTGCAAGTAAACAAATAGGTACTGCTTTGGCAGGAAAGGTAACAGAAGTCTGTGCACTCTAGCATCCAGTCATGCCTGCCACATGACCACAGAAACATTTGCAGAGGCAGACATTGCTGGCTTTTTGGCATTGCACCCTAGAGTCAGACATGACTGACTTTCGCACAAAGGAGACATTTACCTATTATGTATCAACACGTAAAATGTCCACAGTTTGGGAAATATATCCTAAGTGGAGATTTGTCATAGTTATAAAATGTATTTAATATTGACATTTAGTACTTTCTGAAAATACTGAGATGGATGACAAACTAAGTCCGACTGAACTATAAACAACTCAGTGCTTTTGTTGGGGGGTCATCCTTTCTTAATACCATGCACTAAAGAGTTACACGCTCCTCAGATAGTGACAAATACTTATCTGGCATTTTTACTATAAAACAAGCCGCTTCTTTCTTAGTGCTACTAGGTTAGAGGTGTTAGCTAAAGACAACCACTCACAAACCTTTCCATAGTATTTGGATTTTCCCATATACTTGTGCCACCCAGCTGGTGTCTCCTGAATTTGGTTGCTAAGTGAAAATATATCTTTGGTAGAAACTCTTGTCTTCTGGAATAGCATATCCTGTATGGCATGGGTGTAATATTAACTATTTCTAGACTCCTAAAAATCTTTCTTCATTACATTTAAAAACAAGTAATGAGGAGAGTTTTATTCTGGTACCAACCCCAAAAAAAGTTTCAGAAATGAAAAGGAGATGCAATTTATCAGATAGTTAAACCAAAGAATAAAACAAAAGAAAGGTTTGATTTTAGCTATAAATTCAAGGTTATCTCTTTTCTGTGAGAAGCTCATGGGTTCTTGATGGATAGAGATTATGTGTTCACTAGGCAGATTCCACATTATACATCTGGATATAATTTAAGGTCTATTGGATCAAGTAGTCATTTGATCTGATACAGCAGGGGTTCCCAACCTATGGCCCATGGGCCGGATCCTCCCCCCGTGCCAATTCATCCGGCCCATAACACCTGTGCTGCTCCTGGAAGTGAAAGTAAAACGTGCCCGCACATGCACAAAATGGTGCCGTAAATGACCCATACAGCGTTCTGTTCATGTGCGGGTATGTTTTACTTCCGCTTCCAGGTGGGAGGAACCACGTGACTGCCCCACTCAACCATGTAACCAGCCTGCAGCCCGAAAAGTTTGGGAATCCCTGTGATACAGGAAGGTCTGTCTCATGAGTGCTTGCTTTGTCTGAGGTAAGGTGGATGCTGATTAGAGAGTTTTTGTACCATTTCCCTAGACTAGTTAATAAACAGCTACATTTCTTTTTTCCCTTCCAACTAGAGTAGTGGCCCTTTCTGAATAATTCTGTAAAAGAAAGAAAAATCAAATCAAGCTAACACGGGCCCTCCCTTGGAATCACGTTTTAGAAACCATAGTTTTTAAGCACCATTTTCATTTTTCATATTCTTTCCTACTGGTATGTCATGCTGTGAGACAGTCATTTCCTTCAGCAAGTGAAGACCAACATTTCCATTCAGACCACTGTCTGCTGTTAGCTAATTCCCTGGATCAATAGAGGACAGCCTCTCCAGAGAGGGAGAAATTCAAACGCTATTTGTTGTTATTTGTGGGTATGTTCTCTTTGGAGTCCTTTTGTGGCCGGGTTCTCATTGTCTGGTAATCTTTTTGCCTTCACATGGGGAAGGGGGAAGCCCTCTCATTTCCTTGCTTTCCTCTTTAAAAACCTATGCAGCAAATTCACACTTCTCCATCCTTTTCTTTGCCACTGAGCCTAATTCTCTGTTCCACCACATTTGGTTGTTTTTTGTTGGACAAAGGTTTCCCTTGCTCAAAAGCCATTCATGTCTGACTCTAGGATTCGGTGCTCATCTCCATTAACATCCAAAGAACCAGTGCTGTCCGTGTCTGCAGATGTTTCCATGCTCACGTGGTAGGCATGATTAGATGCTGGAGCACATGGAACGCTGTTACCTTTCCCACTTAAGTGGTACCTATTTATCTACTTGCAATTTCTTACTTCCAAACTGCTCAGTTGGCAGTACCTGGGAGCTCATTCCATTGTGCAGCTGGCAGTTCTCAAACTGCTGACCTGCCAACCTTCTGATGATCAAGCTCAGTGTCTTAACCCCAAAGCTGCCACATGCAGTCAAATCAGAGCAAACCTATTGCAAAATATCAAAATAAAGGCTGGGGAGTCCCCCCCTTTCTGCATCTCTTTCCCTTATTGATTGTTCTTAGTTTTTGCAAAGATCAAATAGCAAATCGAAAGGTCTCCACCTTGTTTGAATTTTTTTCAAAGTTCTTTTGCAAAAACTTGGTTAGCCAGGATTTGTTGTCTGCCTGCATGCAATGTAGGCTTGCAAAAGAATCAGGGATCTCTCAAACTAGATTTTTTTAAAAAATATTATTTTGTATCTTGGCCATAAAAGTTATAAAGGACCTAACTGCTGTAATTGTTCTGTTCTGTCGCCATCTTGATTGCATATTCAAGTTGGTGATAGTCTTTGTAAAGCCAGGGGAAATTGCACATCTGTTCTCTAATCCAGATAATAGTAACGCTAATTGCAAGCGGTCAAGTCAATTCCAACATATGGCAAGCCTTTCCAGGGTTGTTGTTGCCACTGCCATCGCCACCACCTTCTCCTTCTTGAGCCGTATCTGATTCCAAAGACTGATGATCATCATGGCGATCAGCCATGAAGATTGTCCTAAGAATATAATGCAGTGGTCTTCCGTTTGCCTTTGGCACCCAAGACTATAATTCCTTAGGGTTGTCAGATTACTTAATTGACACCTGACAATCAAGGTTGAGTCGCTGGCTGCAGGTTCTATACGGTCTACTCCAGGGATGGCCAACCTTTTTTTTTTTTTTTTTTTGCCTGACCATGCCTCCTGGACAGCGGAGTGGGCCAGACCACACACCCCGGAAGCAGAAGTGGGTGTATTTACAGCTGACATAAATGCACCCACTTCTGCATTTACAACAATTGTGGGCGTATTTACGCATGCATGGGCACATTTTACAGATGGTGTAAATGTGCCCGCTACCACTTCTGGGTGCGGTGGAAGCAGCAACAGGCTGCATGAGATGGCATTGGGGGCCAGGGCCACCCACAGGTCATAGGTTGGGAACCCCTGGTCTACTCTACCACTGTAGCAGACTGGCTGTCTAGGTAGAGAATACTGTATTCAGAAGTGGATTATCATTTCCTTCTTCTGAGGGCCCCTTGGGAGTTTGCAACTTGCAAAAGCCACATAGACTGTTTCCTTTCCCTGGAGGAACATGCTGGTTCTTTTCTAGGTAAGTGAGATAACACCTCACTAACCTTTAACATGTAATACAGGAACCTTTAATCTTCATCTATCAGCTATGAGAGAATTAGAGAAATACTGGAGTCCCTAAATCTTTTGATGTGTTGCAAATTTTGTTTTCCTCTTCAGAACTTTATTTTATCTAACACATATTTTTATTTTGGCAGGGAATTGCACAAAGCCCTTGCTGCTCGCAAGGCAATGCTGAGTAAATATCTCTACAGTTCTGAAGAGAGCCAGCAAAGGATAGAAAAGCCAGCTATAAATAGTGAGGAAGATGTGAAAGTAGACTCATATTATCTGGCTCCTAGCTGCTAAAGTGGCCTCTACAGACCCCAGGGTGAAGTTCCATTTTCTACCACCTCATCTGCCTTTTAACTTGTTCTTTGGTTTCCTCTTTGATAATATCATCATGCCTATTATGCCATACCTAGAGTTTTAAAAGCTCCCTTTTGGGGAAACAGGACTGTTGTGGCTTAGTGGTTAGGACACTGAACTTGATGACTGGAAGGTTTGCAGGTTAGCAGTTCGAGGGCTGCATGACAGAGTGAGGACCCATCTCTGTCCCAGCTCCTGCCAACCTAGCAGTACAAAAGCAATAAATAGGTACTACTTCACTGGGAAGGTAACAGTGTTCTGTGCACTCTGGTGTCCAGTCATGACTGCAACATGACTACAGAAAAGTCTGCAGATCCAGACAGCGCGGACTCTTTGGCTGTAAACGGAGATGAGCACCAAACCCTAGAGTTGGATATGACTGGCTTTCAAGCAAAGGTGACCTTTACCTTTTGGGGGAATACAAACCCCAGAATTTCCCAGGTACCACAGCCATTGACCATGCCGGGGGGGGGGGCAGTGCTGTAGTCCAAAAGAGTCTCTTTCCCAGGATCTAGCCCAGAAAGCCACAACTCCCATGCTTCATCACACTCTAGGGAATATTTTGATTACACCTCTGTTGTCTTCACTCCTTTCTGCCTGTTAGCAAATAGAGATATCTTGCAGTTCAAGTGGCAGGAATAAGTCTGCCAAAGGGGCTGAATTTCTGCCAGGCTGTCCATCTTGTCTGGATTTTGCATATCTGTCATATCACATAAGAGGATGCAACTAACATAGCTACATCGTTTGGAAAATGACACCCATTCATTGCTTTGACAGCTCCCTGACAGAATCTCACTACCTTTTGCTGCCCACCACAGATTTTTCTTCATTAGGGGACAGAGCCCATCTGGCTTGCCTTGCTAAGGGTTTTCACCAGCATGCTTTTTCAGGGGGCCTCAGGTTTATCAGTCACATTGTTTGCGCAGCTGCCAATTACCATTCTTCAGAGAATCCCCGAGTTTCATGATCAATGAAGTCTCCACCTTCCAGGAGGGATGTAGTTTCTTAGCAAAGGAACAGTGATTACTCATCATAATAACCAACTATTCTTCTACTTCTTTCTGCCTTTGTTACTTCTTGTCAGATATCCCCACTCCCAAAAGTTGTTGGTGTTTTTAATGCTTTTGTTGCCAGCCATAAGAAATGGACACTGAATTATACATTGCCAGAGATGGGAAATATTATGTTTTCATAATTATGTTTTCAAAGAATATGTCTTCCAGAATATCTTGGTCACCATGGTTGCTAGGTTTTCTTGGAGCTACACTTTGGGATGAAGTTTCCAAAAAGTAGATAAATGTTCAGATTGCTGAATAATTCTGGATTCCTCCATACAAGAGGAACACTATTGCTTCTGGACTACGTCATCTAGAATATCCTAGCTTAGTGATGGCAAACCTTGAGTGCCCAAGCAGAGTGGTGGTGTGAACTCTATGTTGGGGGGAGGGAGGAAGCACTCCTATTGGGCTGCTGGGCAGAGGGGCAGGGCAAACTCTGTGCTGGGGCAATGGAGCATGAGCCAACAGAGAGGGCTGCAGTGCCCTCTCTGGCATGCATGCCATAGATTCGCCACCATTGCCCTAGCTGCATGGCCACAGACAATGAGCGTTATCGTTGTCTAAATAATTTTTATTTCCCACCTCTCCACCATTGCTGGTCCCAAGTCTGGATGAGAAAGGAGGAAGGCTGGGTGTCAGATTGGCACCCTGACCTTGTAAAACTTTATTGCTGAAGAGGCAATGAGGAACCTCATTGCTCGGTATGCTATCATGGCAGAGACAGGTGCCATGCAGCGTGAGAATGAACTGCTACGATGACAACGATGACATCCCTGTACATTGCTATGTATTTTTCAGGATGGTGAGTAGTTTTTAAAGGTTTTTGGACACATATACAGGATAATATTGGTATGTATGTACCCCACTTCTCTAAAGCAGTAATCTTGAGACTCAGTTGCTGAAATGCATTTTCCCTGTGGCTACCTTTAAAGATTGTATGGTTTGGGCAACAGGTGCAGAATGTGGACACGAGACTTGATTTGATCCTGTTTTCCCCAACCCTGGCTTGCCTGCTCTGACTACTTCTAAGCCTCCATACCCAATTCAAGGTCCTGGTATTAACATATAAAGCCGTAAGGCCCATGGGCTGGATCTGGCCCA
This sequence comes from Furcifer pardalis, assembly GCA_030440675.1. NCBI lineage: Eukaryota > Metazoa > Chordata > Lepidosauria > Squamata > Chamaeleonidae > Furcifer > Furcifer pardalis. Next base: position 92,495,764 of record CP126897.1, read on the forward strand.
TGGGACCATTTCATATGGCCCTCCACCCCTCCAAGAGCATTCAAGAAATGAAATGGCTGCTCCTCTGAAGCTGTTGGTTCAAAATGGCCACCCCCATCGAGCAGGCAGGGCAAAATGGCTATCTGGCCCTTGAAGCTGAATGAGAGCAAGTGACCCGGCCCCTGGCTTGAACAGGTTGGGAATCTCTGCCCTAAATGCTTTGGGACTTCGATACCTAATGGAGGATACATCTCCTTGATGAATCATGCCCAGACAACACATTTTCCCAAGATCGGTGTACTGAGAGTGTCTTGGTAAAGCACATCTTTAGCATAGATTTTCTGGATATCTGTTAAAACTTGTAGGATCAAATTTATATTTATAATAAAAAGTAGTTTTGAGCTCAGACAGGAGTACTTACATGGGCAATGACATAATGGCATAGTGGAGCCAGGCTCACTGGACCTTAGTCATGAATCTTTTTGATTAGCACACTAATTATGACATTTGTCACCACCATTCCACAGCATTCCTCATCCCATATGAATTTAGTTGCACTTTGCATGGCAGCTGGTGAAAAATCAGACATTCAAGCTAACATGCATTTTATTGTTAGCTATCCTTCTCATAATCCAAAATATTTGAGAATGATGTCCTGGGCAAATAAGAGCCATTAGCACTACAAAAGACCTGGTCTCAAAGTGGAGGAAAACTGTAGAAGCTGAATTGTTGAGATGACTCAGTCTAGCTGTCTGCATTTTTGGACTCACAAAGGGGGGCTTAGCTGCTTGATGAAAACTTCTGATTGCCTCATTCCAGACATTACTATCAGTAATTTCTTTACCTAACATTTCTGCCCTTCATGAAGAGAAAACTTTAAAAGCTTTTTAATGCACAGTCTTCTATTTCTGGGAAGCCCAGTGAGATGTTACTAATGAAGATAAATGGAAGAAAAGCAACCTGTACTGAGTGTAGCTCATATACTTTTCTCCTTCCAGTTAGCTGATTGATATTATTTTGATTATAGCTGTGTTATTTATGACAGAACATAATGAAGGAGGGCATGAATGATTTGGAGTACTCTGCACTAGAACTAGCCTTTGTCATACTATTCAGGATCCTTACTAATACAGAGGTATTGAGTAAAGATGACCAATTTTCCCCAGAAAAATCAAAACTACGAGAACCTGAAACTGCACATCTACTGGAAAACACCCACCCAATAAGTTCAGCTTTTCAAAGGTTAAGCTTCTAAGTTGAAGTTTCCAAAAGTGTCAATTTATCTTTTGTGCTGAGGAGAAAAGGAAGAAATCAATGGGCTTGGATAGGTCACATAGCACATTCAATGGAATCCTAATCCATGAATCCAACTAATGATTTATGGGAGGACCAGCCTTGATCCACCTGGATCATCTTTACAAGAGTCTCTCGAAGTTTTAAGTTCCTCTTTGATCCATAAAGTGGATACTACTAGGGCAGGGATCTGCAAACTTGGCTCTCCAGATGTTCTTGGACTTCAATTCCCAGAAGTCCTGATCAGCAGGCATACTGACTTGGGCTTCTGGTAATTGAAGTCCAAGAACACCTGGAGAGCCAAGTTTGCAGATCCCTGTACTAGGGGACTAGGGACTGCAGTGGCTTAGTGGTTAAGATGCTCAGCATGACACCTGAAGGTCAGCAGTTCAAGATTGGAGTGCTTCACAACAAAGTGAGCACCTGTCTTTGTCCCAGCTTAAATACATACCACTTCAGTGGGAAGGTAACATTGTTCTGTGTGCTCCGGTGTGGAGTCATGCCTGCCACATGTCCATGGAAGCATCTGCAGACACAGACAATGCTGGTTCTTTGGCTATAAACAGAGATGAGCACTGAACCCTAGAATCAGATATGACTGGCTTTCCAGCAAGGGCAACCTTTACCTTATTGGGGGACTAGTATTCTATTAATCTGACCATCAGCAGGGAGGTAAATCATAGGCTGAGCCTGGAAAATTTAGAGTGCATCATTTTAAGTTCAGACCTTTGTGTTAACACAGTTCAGTAGCCCTTAGAGGACAATAGTAGGAAATCCTGAAACCTTCTCTGTTGATGTGTTTCTGCAGGGAATTAATAAGAAGCTGGCCTGTACAAGGCCACACTATTTGAGCAGTTAGCCCAATCTTACCTTCTCTGTCTGGCTTGCCACCTGAGTTGAACATGTCACTTGAGAGCAGTACAGTTTTCTTAGGGTGCATGAGATGGGTACACTAACTGTTTTGTTTTTCCAAAGGATAGAGTTGTAATCTGGTGTTTCCTGGTGTGAAAATAACATTTCATTTAAAACATAACCAGGCAAAAGAATCATTTTCATCAGCAGGATGCAGAAGAAAGCTGATAAAAAGGAAAAGAACTCACTCATGGAGGTTAAAAAAACATACTACAAAGATTATAAAATGCACTAGGGAAAGCAGGCATGGTAGGAAATGTAGTAGCTCAGATGGAAATCTGGTTAATGTCTGCTCAAGATATAACTTCAGGCATATAATTAAGGGTTGAGTCACTCTCTCAGTCTCAGGCAGTGTCCCCAATATCTGCCCTGTGAGGATAATTGTGCTAATTGTTGTTGATGATGATATTTTAAAGATTACACTTTGCATGAGGCAACTTGAAAACTCAAAGTGTGCTGTGTAAATGCTACTATTAAAAGACATAGGAAGATGGGCTCAGTGTTCTGGTCTGCGTTCTCTGCAGAGGGGAATGGGAGTAATCAGTTGTTAAGACTCCTTGTTATTTTTGTCACACTATCTTCAGGGCCACCTCTTTAGAAATGATTACAGGTGATGTGTTTCCATGGGAACGGCTGGTTAGAAAATCTTCCTTAAACCTTCTGAATAACTAGGAAATACCCAAGAGAGAATGGGTGTTTATTCCTCTACCCTGACCTCTAATGCTCCTGATTGAGAGGATTGTAATCTAGTTGCTTGTGTCAAATGAATAAGACTTAATTTTGCGCCAAGAGTTTGTATATGTCTATTTGGTCATTGATCCAAGTGAAGACTACAGCCAAGAATCAGAAGAAGACTGAGATCTGGAACAGCAGCTATAAATGAACATATTTAAATATTGAGGAAAACTGAAGCATCTAATTAGTTCACCCTTAATCTTTGAAGTAACAGAGTTCCACGACGGAGTGAGCTCCCATCTCTGTCCCAGCACTTGCCAACCTAGTAGTTCAAAAGCAAAAATTGCAAGTAGATAAATAGGTACGACTTTCAGTTGAAAGGTAAACAGTGTTCCGTGCATTCCAGTGTCTAGTCATGCCTGCCACATGTCCACAGAAATGTCTGCAAATGCAGACAGCGCTGGATCCATGGCTGTAAATGGAGATGAGCACTGACCCCTAGAGTCGAATATGACTGCCTTTCAAACAAGGCTGACTTTTACCTTTACCTTACTTTTTGAAGATCTCATGCATAGCCAGTGCCCTTCGGATCTAGCTCAATACGTTGTTATTGGGCTGGTTTTATCTTTGTTTTACTGGCAATTTGATTTTCAATATGTTAAGCAGCAGGCTATTTAAACCTGCAACCCCTTGCCTTCCATATGGATATCCTCACAAACTCCCGGAGCTCTGGACAGACTTACAACTTTCAAAGTTACTGAATAAAAGAAGCATAAGAAAAACAAGCATAAGAAACAAACAAACTGTCATCTTGGATTGAAGATCAAAGATTGCTGGGAAACATCTTATTATAACAACATCTTCAGAAGAATTGAGACTTCTTCTTAGAAAAGATGTAAGGCACCTTACATGCATAACCCAAATGCGGACAATATACATTTCAACAGGGCAAAATGTTGCCTGTCTCCCAGTGATATTGTCTCTTCCAGATTGTAGGCATTTAACACAATTAAAATAATTAACATGTAATACAATAGTAAATGCTTCCAGATCTTGCCTCTTAAGATACAACACTTCAAAGCAATTTGACACATGCAAGACTCCTGCTTGGAGCCATATGCAAACACTGCAGATGCATTGATGTATATTGTCATGCAAACGTCTAACTACAGTTCAAAGCAAGCATAGCCAGGCCTTTTGAAATAAGGAATACCACAAAGCAATAGGCCACAGACCCAATAATGACTCACCAAAGGCTGTCAGAAGAACCTTGATTTGGTAACTTTACTATCAGTTTAGGTGGAAGGAAGGTCAGCAGAGGTCACAGAAGTTAAAGGCCAGCCTAGGAAACCATCCACCACTTACTTAGGCAAAGCAGGAGAGAGGAAAACAAAGTACAACTGTGTCAATGGAGAAGAAGGTTGGTTCACATACCCAATGACAGCACTGTACACAAGGCCAGCCCAACTGTTGGGCAGATGAGAGATAAAGCCATTAACCATCCTTGCTCCTTTGCATGAGCAAAGACAAGCATCTTGTTCAGTGACAGCTGAGTTGGACCCAGTCACTTTAACATCATTACCAATCAGTTTGGGCAATATTGTGAAGCCTAGTTCCTCAGCAAGGGACTGTGGTGGCTTAGTGGGTTAAGATTCTGAACTTGACGACTGGAAGGTTGACATGTCAGCAGTTCAAGTCCTGAGTACTGCACAAAGGAGTGAGTTCACATCTCTGTCCCAGCTCCTGCCAACCTAGCAGTTCAAAAGCAAGAAATTGCAAGTAGATAAAGAGGTACCACTTCAGTGGTAAGGTTCCGTGCACTCCATTGTCTAGTTATGCCTGCCACATGTCCATGGAAATGTCTGCAGACACAGACAGTGCTGGCTCTTTGGCTATAAATATTGATGAGCACTGAACCCTAGAGTCAGATATAACTGGTTTTCAAGCTAGGGTGATTTTTACCTTTACTTAGTTCCTCATCTCTTTATTCTCTTGACTCCAGAACCCTTTGGATTTTTGACTCTTCCCTCCATGAGCTGTAGCAAGAAGTTTCCCACACAACTTCCTTTTCAGCTGCGTCTTGGCTTTTAAAAGCCCTTCTTTAATTAGCAAGCCACACATTTAGCTGTTGTTTGAAATGGGGGACGGGGGAGAGCTTTGAACAGGAAGTTGACAGAAATAGCAAAGAATCTGAAGCACACAGAATTTAATTCCATGCACCTGGCAGAAAGCATTGCTTCCATCTGGACGCTATATCATCTTTAGCTCTTGTTATTTACCAGGTAGTGAAAAATGTATTGCACACTGGAAAGCAGGTGCTGGATCTGTTTGGGTGTGCTACTGCTGCTGCCTCTTCCTCCGCTATGGAGACAAGGAAACAGTCTTTTAAACCATAAAGCATTTCAAACAAATCACTTGGCTCTCAAGAAACTTGAATTGTTTTCAAAAATTCCTCCAAAAATAATTGCGTGCTTTCTTCTGTGCTCTTGTATCCTTCTAGCATTCCTCCCCACATCTGCAGGTGGTTTATTTTAGTAGGACAAACAAATGGCAGCAGGATGCAGCCTTTGGAAGCGTTTTTAATGAGGAATATTGAAACTGGCAACCTTAGCCTTTGTAATGAATCTTGTCTCCTCTTGTGCACAGTTGGCCAACCCATCTGCTCGATTTTGTGCTGCATTGCTCCGCCTCACTTCAATATTTGAGTGCAGTTTGTTGAATACTGAAGGGTTTTCCTGATTTGAAAAATCAGGTCAAACTAGATGATGACCAGGGAGGATGGCATGGTAATCAAAACTTTAGAGAGCAGTATCTCCAAAAATAAAATAACAAAAAAGATGGCAAAGAAGATGTAGCTATTGAGGGTAGCTGTAGAAAAAATGAATATAGGGAATTGTTTTTTAGGGGAGAATTAAGGCCAACTCTTAAGAGCCCTAGTGAATTTGTGGCATCCTAGAGATTCTTGAAGGGACTGTGGTGGCTTAGTGGTTAAGATCCTGAATTTGATGACTGGAAGGTCGGTAATTCAGCAGTTCCAGACCCAAGTACTGCACAACAGAATGAGCTTCCATATCTGTCCCAACTCCTGCCAACCTAGTAGTTTGAAAGCAAACATTGCAAATAGATAAATAGGTACCTCTTTGGTGGGAAGGTGCATAGAGTTCCATGCACTTCGTAGTCAAAGAGCCATGCCTGCCACGTGTCCACAGAAACATCTGCAGATGCAGACAGCACTGGCTGCTTGGCTATAAACAGAGATGATCACTGAACCCTAGAGTTGGATATGACTAGCTTTCAAGCAAGGGTGACCTTTACCTAGAGATTCTTGAACTAAAATTCTCACTATCATTCATTATTGGTTGTCCTGGCCAGGACTGATGGGATTTACAGTTCACTAGGACCATAGAAGTTGCCCTTTCAACCCTTGTTGCAACAGTACAGTACATCATATGGGGCTTAAAGGTAGAGTTGCCATAATTCTCTTGACAAAAATGGGCAGGTGTGTTTCCCCAGGTGGATCTCTTTATGAGTAAAGGCAGGGAAAAGCCCCCTCCAACCCATTTCTTCTCACACCTGTGGAAGAGAAAAGAATTGACCTCAGACTCAAAAGCATTGGTGCTCCCGTTTTTGGTGACTCTGAAGCTTCCAGAGGAAGAGCGAGGGAATGGAGAGGAGAGGATGATGGATGAGGCATGGGGTGAAAGATGCTGCTGCCCCAAAAGCACGCAGCCCCATGAGAGGGAACCTGGTCCCATGTCCACCTCACTCAGCGCTCCTTCCCCTGAGAATGAGGCAGGAGTGGCCACCTAATTGGATTCTTGAAAGGGCCAGGGATGGCTGAAGGGCCAGCACTGGCTGAAGAGGGTGCTGGCTCCTGGTCCCCCCCGGGAGCTTTGGCAGATCGGCGGAGGTGGTGGATGTTTTTTTTTTAAAGACTAACTGTTATAAGTGAGTCTTTAAGGTGGCACAATGTTATTTTAATGGTGTGTTATAATACACAATCATTAAGTTTAAAAATCTGGGACTTTAACATGAATTTTATTGAAATGGCCAGGACAGTTTTTTTGGACATTGAATCCGAGACAATCCTGGTTTTCTGGGACATATGGCAACCCTACTTGAGGGAAATGACAGCTGAATCCAGTTAGGGTTAGGGTTTTGACCTGAGAACATCAATTTAAGAAGTCAATATATGATCAGATTTCTCTTTGTTTTTATGGATTATGAGTTAGTAACACTTCTGTGTTTGTGCCTCACCATTTCTTGCATTACTTACACCTGCAGAAGAATGATGATGTCATTGGCAGGGGATTTTTTTAAATAATTAAAGACTCTCTTCCTATCTCCTGTGGTTTGTCCAGCTCATGATTAAGCCCTTTCATTCTATAGCATCTGTTGTATGGAAGGAGCAATTTTTTTAAAATTGAAAATCTCTCCTGTTGATCATATGGCGATGATTATTTTTAGTATTTAAAGACTTCTTCCTTCTGTCCCTTTTCTGGTGCCCTGTTGCAGAACAGAAGAGGACTTTCTGCAGAGAAGAGCTATGAGACTTGGCAATGCTCAGTGATGTTGAAGACCTCTCTTCATGCCTTGCATATCCATCTAGTCATCTAGAATATTATTATTATTATTATTAACTCACATTTATTACCCCACCCCAATCGGGTAAACCCGACTCTGGGCGGCTTACAACATGAATTTAAAATCACAAGTAAATCTGTTATGATAATAGCATTTAAGATCTCAAAACCTTAAAATTATAAAAGATTAAAACAGTGCAGCAAATAAACAAAGCAAGAGGGGTGGCTGTCCCTTAAATAAGCCAACCTATGTGGGATCCCGTGTTACTGGGCCCCCATACATGCTCCGCCAGCCAGGTCTTCAAGCCTTTTCGGAAAGGCAGGAGCTCTGCCTGTAGGCGCAGCTCAGTTGGAAGGAGGTTCCAGAGGGCCGGGGCGAACACAGAGAAGGCCCTCTTCCTAGTGCTAGAGAGATGAGTCTCCCTAGCCGATGGGATAACAAGAGAGCCCCTCCGATCCGCCCTGGTGGGACGGACAGACGTTCTTAGGGTGACGCGGTCTCTTAAGTATCCTGGCCCACTACCATGTAGGGCTTTAAAGGTAATGACCAGCATTAGATGCGGTGGCTCAGTGGTTAAGAAGCTCACCTTGTTATCTGGAAGGCTGGCAAGTTAGCAGTTCGAAACCTGGGTACCGCATGATGGATTGAGCACTCGTTTCTGTCCCATGTCTTGGGGACATGAAAGGAGCCTCATTTGGGCATTCCCTGAGCAGAGTTTCTCCCGTATAAATCCTTTCAACCCAGAATAATTTCTGACACAAAATTATCATTATTATTAGATGATACAGCTGTGGAAGGCACCCAGGGGGTCAGTAAATCCAACCTCCTGATGAGGAAAAAGATCCACAACAAGGACACAAAGACTGATGGCCACCCAACCTATGTTTAAAAGATATCTAGTAAAGAAGAATCAATCATATTCTGATACAGTATATTCCATAATAAAAACACATTTATTGTCAGAAAGTTCTTCCTAACATTTAGTCAAAGTCTCCTTTTATGTAACTTGAATCCATTACTTCAAGACTCTACCTTCTACATTTCAGAAAGCAACCTGGCTCCATTTTTCAGGTGACAGTTCTTCAACTATCGGAAAATGGCTTTTGTACTTGAGCGTCATAGTCCAGCATCCAGTCCAGCATGTTGGTAACAAAACTTGGAAATGTTATTTTTCTCTAAATTATGGAACTTCACAACAAGCATGGAGAACTCTGGGCATCATAGACAGAAAAAGGTGAAAAGGTGACTTTTTCAGGCACAACATCCTCTGCAAATGTGTGTTCAGCTCATTTATTTATTTATTTATTCAGATTTATATTGCTGCCCACTCGCCGAGGCGACTTAGGGCGGCTTACAGTCAAAAAAGCAACAGTACAATAGGTAAAGGTAAAGGTTTCCCTTGCTCGAAAGCCAGTCGTATCCGACTCTAGGGGCTAGTGCTCATCTCTGTTTCTAAGCCAAAAAGCCAGCGCTGTCTGCTTCTGCAGACGTTTCCATTATCATGTGGCAGGCATGATTAGAAATCGGAGCGCATGAAACGCTGTTACCTTCCCACCGAAGTGGTCCCTATTTATCTACTTGCAATTTCTTGCTTTCAAACTGCTAGGTTGGCAGGACAATAAAAATTATAAAATATAACCTCACAAAATACAAAATACAACCAAACCAGCCCATTTACAAAGCCATTGAAAGATATTCTCATTCTCAGGATAAGACTGCTGTTAGTCAATTTGGGGGGGGGGGGGAATTAATAGGCATAGAGTTTTCAGCTACTATGATCTTTGTTCCTTTTGAAGCCTAGAAAGTATGTTGCACATAATTTTTTTCAGGATAAAAACCAAACGTTTGGGTTTATCTGCAGTACTGTAGCCTCAGCTTATGTAAAAGAAAGCAGAGCAGAGCTGCTCTGATGTTGCATTCTTCTTCTTCTTTCATCTCTTGATCAAACCCTGGACTGCCAAAATGAAGCCACTTTCTTCACTTTGTCATTACTCAAACCCAAACCCTCATCGGTGCACCCTTGCTCAGTGAGCTTCTTCCTCCATCTTTTAATTTGGTTTTGCTATTGTGTACCAACAAGGATGTTTATTCTTGCCATAAAGCTCTTTCTCAATCTGAGCTGGCGGACTGGAGGCTCATATCTGTTCAGAGGGTGTTGAGGGTCATTCTCTTGTTTAGTTCTCTCAGCATCCACTGGTACTTCTATCCTGATCTTAGGTGGAATGATATCAACAAGAGGGGATATTTCCTCAACTGGTGTAGGTTTGAGGCATCCTGTCACTAAACACACATTGCATTTTTGTTGTTGTTCAGTCGCACAGTCGATTCTGACCCTTTGCGACCCCATGGACCACTGTCCGCCAGGCACTTCGTTACATCATATTCTGCTGTCTTAATTTGAATTTTAAAAAGTTGCTTACCTCTTATTACATTAAACAAGTAGCAGTATTTTTCTGCCCAGAACTGCATTGCATTGGCTGTCTTTCTTTATTCACTGACTGGCAGCTATATAATAGAAGACATCATCTTCTCAACTCTGTCCTTGGTCAGGCCATGCATTTGAAATGTTTGCTTGCTTTGTATACCACGATGGAGGGGTGAGACATCTTCCTTTAAGCTGATTGATCCCTTTCCTCTCAGGATGTTCTTTTCTAGGAAATCAGCTTAATACAAATAGGGCTGTGCCTATAGCTACGAATGTTCTCCTTTGAGTCATCTTAGTCTTAAATGAAAAACATCTATTTTAGAATGAGAGATGGTTGTAAGGAATCAGCTACTTAAAAAAGTTAAGGCCAGAATCCTGTGCTAATCCCAATTAAAGGAGACCCCTTTGAATCCGTGGGATTTGGATAAGTATTGACTCACCATTCAATAGATGATTCAGTGGGCCTACTCTATGTGGGACTAATATATATAAGCTTAAGTGTTAATCATCCTTTGACTTCATCTAACTCAGCAGAAGAGTTTGACATACTTTGCAACAACATAGTTATTTTTGTCTGGCTTCTCTTTCTGTGCACTCTAGTCTAGTCATGCCTGCCATATGTCCACAGAAACGTCTGCAGACGCAGACAGTGCTGGCTCCTTGGCTGTAAACAGAGATGAGCACTGAACCCTAAAGTTGGATACAACTGGCTTTTGAGCAAAGACATCCTTTATCTTTACTTCTTTTTCTCTGTGTGTACCCTGTATAATTCTTGAAAGCATTCTGAATAAACAAAATAAATACTCAACTGTTGGTTTTCCCTGATGTAAAACAGATGCATGTTTTGGCTTTAAGCATGTCAAGACAGGCCATTTGTCTGCTGACTCAAGCATTTGGGGGGCTGCTCCTATTTACAGCATCTGGGCATCATAGATGCTGGAGCACCCCAATTCCCCGCCCCACACAGCACTCCTTTTTGAACCCCCAATCGTTCCCACTGCCTGTGGATGCTGGGAAAAACATATCTAGAACTCCTGCAGCCTTCAAAGGCTGCTTCCTGTGTCTGTATTCGATATTAGTGGATAAAGAGCCCCTTCAGCTGATTGGATAGTTTAATTTAACTTCCCCTGCAGGGAAACTAATTATTGTTTTTGCCTTCCTACTGATCATTGAAGTGCTGCATTGGTTAGGTGAGGGGGAAAATGTTTTTTTCCCATTTTTTCCTCAGTGACCCAGAGAAAAATAAAGTCAAAAATATTTTTTCTTCTCCTAACCTATTATAATGATGAATAGGAGAGGAAAAATAATTATAAGGAATTTCATTTGATTTAATGTGTTTCTGTTCCACCTAAACATACTCAACCTAGTGTGATTTTGGAATCTAAGCCATGTTATTATGTAGCTGAGAGACCCCTAGGTCATACTAGGATTACTAGACAGGTGTAGGAAAAAAATCTGGTTTGAAATTATAGACACTTCCTGTCAGTCAGAGTTTACAGCATTGAGCTAGATCAGGGGTCAGCAAACTTGGCTCTCCAGATGTTCTTGGACTTCATTTCCCAAAAGCCCTGATCAGCAGGTGTACTGACTTGGGCATCTGGTAACTGAAGTCCAAAGAGCCAAGTTTGCTGACCACAGAGCTAGATGGAGCAATCAGTTTTAAGTAGTTTGTGTCTGCAGATGTTTCCATGGTCATGTGGCAGGCATGACTAGACACTGGAGTGCATGGAATGCTGTTTACCTTCCCACTGTAGTGGTACTTATTATCTACTTGCAATTTCTTGCTTTCAAACTGCTAGGTTGGCAGGAGCTGGGGCAGAGACAGGAGCTCACTCGATCGTGCATTACTGTACTTTCTGATTATATGTTAGAGCTTTCTGACATACAATCTTTTTTGTATTCATTCACTTGCTCTTTCTCTCCCCCCTCCCTCTTTCCCTCTATCCTTTTCTTACTTTCCATTTTGTCCAGCCACTTGCTGGGAAACAGTGAATCCTGCCAGAGGTCTGAACTGATCACATGGTTTTGAAATTAGACTAAAGTCCATGGAAGAGTGACACACAGGTTCCCCTCTTCTACCTAGTGTTACTGACATAATAAAATGGCGACACATTGAAACAAGGAGGTCATATCAGAGGCTAATTTGGATTGCAAACATATGAGGCATTTCCCTCATCTTTGTTCCTGGCTTGTAAAAGGCAACAAAAGTGCCTCAAACTTGGCTTTCTGGGTGTTCTTGGACTTCAATTACCAGGTCAGCACACCTACTGATCAGGGCTTCTGGGAATTGAAGTCCAAGAACAGCTGGAGAGCCAAGTTTGAGGAATTGTGGTATAAATAATGATACAGTTCCTGAACTTTGTCCTTAATATAACACATGAAAATCTTGTCTAGACAGTGAGTTGCTGCAGGTCATGATTGCCAAATCTTTTTTTATGACAACACAGCATGTATGTAAACCAATAGAAACAGAAGAATCACAAGTATTTGCATGATCACAGACCATTGTAACACTTTGAAAGTCAATCACTGAGGAAGAGACATAAATAAATAGGAGCCATTGCAGAGTATGTTCATTGATCCTCACTGCTCTTTAGCCAAGATAAGATCCTTTCAGCAGGATGTACAGTATGTGCATAAGTTTTGTCTAGCATTGTGATATTTAGTGGATAGGTAAACCAATGCCAGCCCACATTTTCCAAACCCCATTGCTACATTCTAAGGGAATTGAATGATAAAAGTGAATTACTCTTAAGACACTGCTGGGAGGACTCGTAGTCTTTCGGATGTTGATTTCCAGTTGCTATCAGTCCTAGCCAGACTAGCCAATGATGAAGTATAATGAGAGTAGTAATTTATTGTCATCCCTTATTCCACTAATGGTGAACCTTGGCACTCAAGATGTTCTTGAACTTCAATTCTGGAGTCAGCAGGAGTGCTGACTTGGGCTTCTGGTAATTGAAGTCCAAGAACACCTGGAGTGCCAAGGTTGGCCATCACTGCCTTATTCTCTGTACTGTCTAGTATACTGAAAATTTCTAGCAAGGTTGTAACAGAAGGCTCAATAATGTGTGATTAATTCTCATTGCTAGATAAGAGACTTGAGCTTCCATAACTAGGCCTTGGTTCAGGATCAAACTCCTGATTATAACACAATATCATTGCCTTGACAGCATATGTGAAATACAACAAAAGTCTAAGTACAGTTGTACCTCGCTTAAAGAGCATAATGTGTTCCACAGGATTGCTCTTTAAGTGAGTTTGTTCTTTAAGTGAAACACCATTATGAGTGACCAATTGTGACTTCTGGTGGGGGGGGGATTGCGAACCCTGATTTATTTGTTAAGCTAGTTTTTGTTTGGTTTTATTTGTTAAGCGAAATGACCATTCAGAGAAAATTCTGCTCTTTAAGCGAGTTACTCTTTAAGTGAGGTGCTCTTTATGTGAGGTTTCTCTCTCTCTCTCTCTCTCTCTGTGTGTGTGTGCGTACGTGCGTGTACGTGCGCGCGCACGCCCACGTTCACATTTTAAAAAAACCAACTATTGGTTGCTGGACTTGATGAAAAATTACAGATTTTCTCTGACATAGACCAGACGTCAAGTGATGTCTGTTATTCTTCACAATGAAACGAGTCTGCCATTCTCTCAAGGATTAAAACTGATTCCCAGTAATAGATAATGTGGAAATGTCTAATGTAGGTGTGTATGTTTCAAAATGGATGGATGGAAGGAAGGAAGAAATGCATATTAGGAAGGAAGGGGAAAATATCTTCCTCAGTGCTGAACAGAATTTCTTTTTAAAAAAAAATCAAATATAAACATAATACTGTAATTACAATAACATACTAATACAATATTAAAAAAATATTTTGACACAAAATCTTATGAACGACTATGTGCACCACCCACCAGTGGGACATTATATGCCTTCATTTAGTCGTTGTCTGTATAAAATTTTATTTCTATATTTGTCCCCCTCGTTCCAAAAAGATACACAAACCTGCCCTGAACAGAAACTTCTGATTTAGTTTTACTACAATATTTCTGTTCACGCGAACTCACAGCTGACCTTTAATTTTTCCTCAAAGAGATGTTTCCTGCTCTACCGCGAGGTGTCCCACTTCCCCGGTCTCTACGCCTAGTTTCTTCCCTAGTCCCTTCATTAACATCATCATATAAACCGAGAGCCTTGGTGGTTAAACTGCTGTACTGCAGCCAAAACCGTGTGAGTTCGATTCTGATAGGAACAAGGTTGACTCAACCTTTCCATCCTTCTGAGGTCAGTAAGGCTAATTATCTTATGAACCTCCCAGAGCAGTAAATAAATATAACTGCTATTGCTTCTTCTACTTGTGCTGTATCTGATTCCGAATATTGGTTATTATCATGACGATCAGCCATGGAGATTGTCCTGAGAATATAATAAAGTGACCTTTCATTTGCCTTCGGCATTGCAATGTGACACCTGTACCCAGTTCCACAAGTCACTTTTTTGTAATCCTGAGCCCCTTTGGAACACAAAGTCCTCATCGGCTCCAGGCCAGTTTTGATGGAGCTGCTGTTCTCCATCAAGATGGATTCAAATGGGATTTAATCTACTTGGGGACCACCACCCGTCCCTGTGGACTTTGCCATCCAAGGTTGTTTGTCTTCAGGGTTGTCAAGTTAGTTAACCACTGCCTGATGATTGGCATTGAGTCACTGGCAGTATTGTCTACTCTATTACCGTATTAGGATAACCTGGACAGATTGGAGTTTCTTCACTAGTTCCTTCATTAATACCGTCAAAGTAAATGAACCAAGAGATCCTGGTGGCACAGTGGTGAAACTTCTGTACTGCAGCCAAAACATTGTGAGTTCAGTCCTGACGGGATCAAAGTTGACTCAACTCTTCCATCCTTCTGAAGTTGGTAAAATGAGTGTCCAGCGTATTGGGGGCCAAATGCTAATTAACTTGTGTACCTCCCAGAGAGGGCACCAAGCGGTATACAATTGTTATTGCTATTGTTAAACAAACAGACGCCATGCCTTTCTGAGAACTAGTGCTCCAGTCATTCAAAACGGGAATGCACAGCAAGTCTAGCAGGACGGTGAGCACCGGGGAGGGGATCCAAAGCGAGGAAGCTGCATAGCGGTCCCTCCCTGCATCGTAGAAGAGTAGCTGCAAAGCGCAGGTCCCCCCCCCCCCCGCAGAGTTTGCAGGTTTACTTTTATCTTGTCAGAAGAACACAAAGGTGCTTTATGGGTTGAAAGGATTTTTGCCGGAGGAACTCCACTCAGGGGACGCCAGAATAAGGCTCCTTTCATGTCCTCAAAATCTTCCCCCCCACCCAAGTGGTCCCCATTGATCTACCGTACTTGCAATGTCTTGCTTTCGAACTGCTAGGATGGCAGGAGCTGGGACAGACGACCTCATCCCGTCATGCAGTACCCGGGTCTCGAACTGCCGACGTGCCCTCCTTCCAGCTGACAAGGCGAGCTTCTTAACCCCTGAGCCACCGCAGTCCCCCTGGTTGCAGGTGAGGGCGAGACACCCGCCAAGCGCCCTCCTCCTCCTCCTCCTGGTTCAGCACCGGGGACAGCTCCTTTCCCTGGCTCCCCAAATGGCTGTTCCTTGATTGACAGCAGAGGCAGCCATAGAGCACTCAAGGCGTCTGGAGCACACCTATGAGGGAAAGGGACGGGCGGGAGATGGGTGGGTGGGAGCCAAGCGGTCTCATTGACAGCCTCCGACGGGCGAGCTGGGGAGGACGGCCCTTGCCGCCGCCGCCGCCGCCGCGGCTCCTCCAGCGTCACCCGAGAGAGACCCTCCAGAGACCCTTGCCCCCCCCCCCAACAGCCCTGGGCTCCTCTGCGCTTCTCCTGGGGCAGGAACCGCCGCTCTCCTTCCCCCACCCCCGCTGCCGCCCCCCTGGGAGACGATGCCCGAAGTCCTGGCGGGGCGATCGCGGGCTGGGCTGCGCCCTGGAGAGCGCGCCGCTTGGGCGGCATGATGGAGCAGCCAGGAGCCCCCCGGGCGGCGGCGGCAGGAGGGGCAGGGACAGGGGCAGCCAAAGGCGGACTCCCAGGCAGCGCTTGGAAAACACCTTTCCTCCCGAAAGCGCAGTCAGCGGCGGATGGCGGAGAAACAGCGCCCAGAGCACCCAACCTCCGGTCCCACCACGTAAGCAGGCTAACTATAGCATCGCCCCAGTCGCCGGGAGGGAGGTAAGCCTCCGCCGGCAGCCCAGGCACAGGCGGCGTCATGCCTGGAGACACAGACCCAGCAGGAAGCATCGCTCGCTACAGGTGATCCCGAGGCACCTTCACCGGCGCTCCCCCGGGGCTTGATTATTATTATTACTATTACTATTATTTTTGGATGTGTGGGTGTTGATGCTGGCGACCCACCAACAACCTCACACGCCTCCTGGTTTTTTTAGGTGGTTGTGTGCAGATCTGTACGAACTTGGCTTCTCCTTGCCCAAGTGAAGGACATGGGTTTGCCACCCTCCCTCCTGGTTTTGCTGCTCCTGCTGTTCGTGGCTTATCTGGGGTGTGGGGTTGATGCCAGCCAAGGGCAGGCAGTGCCTAGCAAGGGGAAACCTGTGAAAGCCAAAACATCTGTTTATAACCATGCCAAGAGCACGCCTCTCCCTTCCTCTCCCCGGATCAAATCTCTTCTCGAGGAGAAGGCGGAAGAAGAGGGGACCATCTTGGCACAGAGGTTGACCCAAGAGGTGCCTCCCGGCGTGGTTTCTTTCCTCTACACGGGTGATTCTCGGCAGCTGAAGCGTGCCAACTGCTCCGGGAGATACGAGTTGGCCAGCTGGGCTGGGAAGTCTCGCCTGCTGGCTTCCCACCCATCCCTGCATGGTGCGCTGGACACTCTCCTCCATGCCACCAACTTTCTCAATATGATTCTACAGAGCAATAAATCCCGGGAACAGAACTTGCAGGGGGACATTGAGTGGTACCAAGTGTTGATCCGGAGCCTGCTGGAAGGGGATCCCAATATTTCCAGGGCTGCCATCACCTTCAACCTGGAGCCCTTGTCCTCTGCTCCTCAGGTCTTCCTCCAAGCCAGCCGTCAGGACAGCCAGATCTTGCTGCAGGATCTGTCTTCAGTGGCTCACCACCTTGCCAACGTCTCCTCTGGGGAAATGGAATGGTTCCATGGTTTGAAGCGCAAGTGGAGGCCACACCAGCACCGGAAGGCCTCTGGTCCTGGTTCAAAGGCTTTGGAGGGCAACTTGAAAAAGAAGGATGCCCACCCTGTGGAGAAGAGTCACATCAAATGGTCCTCTCCATACCTGGAGTGTGAGAATGGAAATTACAAACCTACCTGGCTGATCACCCTTTCTGCAGCGTTTTATGGCTTGCAGCAAAACCTCCATCCTGAATTCAGGTAGGACACCTGTTTATTAAGCTGTTCTTGGTTTTTCGGGACATCCAAATAAGAATCTTGTTTCCTCTTCTTCCATGTCTAGGCCAGATGTGAAACTGTCAAAATGAAGGTGAGTTCATTCTGCAGTTCCTTTCACCTGACCTCGAGTGAGAAAGATTAGCTGGCAACACAAGGTTGCCGCTGCCAGGGTACGACCGATTGTGGTTCATAAATACCACAATCTTCGAGGAAGCTCTTTCAGTCTACCCCACCAATCTTGTTAAAGATTGTCCTTTATTTTCTTTTAAAGAAACCTGTGTTTGACAAGTGAAAACAAAGCCTAGATTTGCATAGTATGCCTGTATAGAGTGGAGCCTGCCCTCCACAATTGTAACTTGTGGCACAGGGTATGGTTATGTTAAAGTAATGATATGGTAATAGAGTAATATTAATTTAGTTATTTGCAACAGAGTTCTGTACTTCTTTTTACAGGTATACATCTATTCAGATGCAGATAGCTATTGACATATTCTGTTCTACAGAATAGGATTGCAGCCTGATTCTGTTCTACAGTTAATCTGCACCCTGAGTTCAATAAGGATTGCTCACAAGTAATTGTGTGTAGAAATCTGTCAAATGAAAACACTGTTTTCCATTTGCTTAGGCAAATAATGAAAATGAAATAATGCATAATTTTGCAACCCAGTGTGGTGTATATTTACTCAAAATTAAGTTGTCACACATTGAGCAGTGCTTACTTGTGGGTAAGTGGGTCACAATATTTTTGTCTTAAATGCAAAGTAGAGACAAATAAACAACCTCAGGATCTTTTTCTTTTCTTTCTAAAAATGCATAAGCATGGAGTTTAACAACATGCTCACTGAGAAAAATAAGTTCATAAAATGGTTTTTCTTAACTCAGAGAACTGGAAATGATCACATCAGGAAGTAAACCTTGTAATTTAAATGAAAAGAGTAAATAAAACTGGTAACTTCCAAAATTGATAACTTCTGACTCTGGTTATATTAGTTGGGTAATGTTGCTTCAGACAGTCACAAAATATCATGGCCCTGTGCCTACTAGAATTAATGAAGGCTAAATCTCATTGAAAGCAACGGCACTTAAACTAATTCTGACTAATTTAATAACAGGTTTCAACAGGGCATGTGTTATGATCCCGTGCAGTGACTCTCACTGGTTGCATTGGGGTTTACTCTCTCATAAGAGTGTGTTTCAGTATGCAATGCTAGTCATGACTAACTTTTACAAGAGCAGGAGTCGTGATCTTGTTAAAGACCTTGTCGAAGATCTTGTTAGCTCAATTTCAGACAATATAGCCTGCGTTAAAAGTTGCTATCTTTATATAATTCACTGTATTTGTAAGTAATATAATGTTTCTCCTATATTCATAGTATTTATAACAGTAGAACATTGTAGCTGGAGCCTGATTATCAATTCAGCTATAACAGTTGCAATACAGACCATGGACAATTATCCTGGTTTGTGAAGCAGTGTTAATGATGGAGTTCTTACAGTTTAACTATTCTAAAGCTTTCCAACTGATGAGGTGCTTCACATGAAAGGAGCCACTCTGCTGATTTTCCTGATGAGGTTTCAGGGCTTGCAGGAATTGATTTCCCTCAGTGCAGGCTTGAGTAGATTTTGATTCTGGGTTTCTTGATAAGCCCATCCAGTGAAGGTTCCATCTTTTCTTCCTTTATTGGTGTTACAATCTGATTTCTGTCCAAAGTATCTCTTTGAGAGATGAGAAAGGTTGTCTTTTTTGGGACTATATCTTCTAAAATCCCAAATTCAGCATAGCTGGGATTATAATGCAAAAAAGAAAAAAGAAAAAGCAAACACCACCCAATTCTGGTTATTCTGAATCTGCTAAATTATGGGTTCTCAACTTTTTTAAGCTGGGGGCTGGATCACGCCCACTCAGACTGTTGGCAGGCTGGACGGGTGTTCCCCCCACACACACACACTGGTGGCAGGAGGAACAACAGTATGGACTGCAAACACTCCCCCATGCCACCAACACTGCTGTCAACACTCTCCCCAAGCCATCCGTACGGCCCACAAACACACACACACACACACACACATATGCTACTGCCGCCACTGCTTCCCTGCCTACCGGTCTGCTGTGGGTGAAGGAGGGGTCCTGACTGTCCTTGCCCATGTTCGGCCAGAGTGGCCCCAGGAAAGACACTTCCATTGCTGGCACCGCTGTCCTTTCCCCCTCCACCTGGCTTTTTGTTGTTGTTGTTCTTCAGTCGCACAGTCGATTCCGACCCTTTGTGACCCCATGGACCACTGTCCTCCAGGCACCTCAACTTGCTCAGTTCTGTACCCATTGTCTCTACAATACCATCTAGCCATCTCATTTTTGGCTGCCCCCTTTTTCTTTTGCCCTCCACCTTTCCCAGCATTAAGGCTTTCTCAAGTGTTTCAGTCATGTAGCAGTTGAGTAGCTTAAGACACCGAGAGTTTGATGATATTTATGAGATCTCTAAAGTTGCTGACATAAACATCTGCTTTGCCTTTCTGTAGAAAGGGGAGTAAGGTGTTTTCATGTCATTTGTGCTTATAAAATGAGCTAATGAGAGCCATATACAATGGAGACATGCTTAGTTAAATACATTACCAATACCACTTTCTTATAGATTGACAGAGAGACAGAAAAGTTATTTTTTCAACTACAACTTCTAGCAATGCTTAATAAATCTGACCACCAGCTATGTTGGCTAGGGATTTATAGGAGATTCAATTATTTTAGAAAACCTAAGCTGTGCATATATACATATCAAGGCTAATACACACTTTGGCTTCTTGTAAATTTCCTTTTAAAGTGTTGAAATTAGTGCCATGCTTAGATGCTAAATATACCATTTCAATTCTTTGTGCTATAAAGAGGGATGAACATTTCACTATGGAAGATTCAGCTCCTTATATTATAGCTAGATAAGTTCATGTTATTAGAGTCACCTGCATGACTTTCAACCATTTCATAATGGATATGCCAGAAATAGGAATAAACCGTTTTTGGACAGGTTACCAAAGGTTTGCAAGCAAGAAAGTGTTGGTGCCTTTCTTGGTGCTTACCTATGGTAGTGAAGGATTATTTTCCTGGAGTGACCTTTCCTCCTTGGCAAGTGTAACCTTGAAAATGCTCATAGAGAGCAGGATTTTACCCTTAAGGCAGGGGTGCCCAAACTTTCTGGGTCACAGGCTAGTCACTTGGTTCAGAGGGGCCGGTCACATGGTTCTTCCCACCAGAAGTAGAAGTAAAATGCACCTTGCAATTGTGTTGCAACAGGATGAGACAGATTTTAAGCTGCCATTTTCTCTGCTTAAACCAGGGATGGCCAAGCTACGGCCCGGGGGCCTAATCCGGCCCCTGATACCAATTCATCCAGCCCACACTGCCCTTATTGCTCCCGGAAGTGGAAACAAAACATGCCCATATGGGGACACCTTTGGCCCAAACGCTAGTTCTGTTTCCTCATCACTTGTATGTCATTTTTAGAGACTGTTCTTTGACTGCTTGCTCTTTTTTCCAGTCCATTTTTCCTACTTCCCAGCAACTAAGGGCCTTCTTTCTTTTATTGGTGCTGTTTTTTAATCAGAGATCAGGAAAGGTTCCTTTTCTGGATTACAATTCTCAGAATTTCCCAAACACAATGGCCAGTTCCTTTTTCTCTCCCTCCTTTCCCTCTCCAGGTTTTGCCTATTTCCCTGGCAACTGATCATCCTTTCTATAATATCTTAGGTAAACTGGGTGGTGATGTTAAGAGGGACTACAGTGGCTTAGTGGCTAAGATGCTGAACTTGATGATTGGAAGGTTGGCAGGTCAGTAGTTCAAGACCTGAGTACTGCACAATGGAGTAAGCTCCTGTCTCTGTTCTAGGTCCTGCCAGCCTAGCAGTTTGAAAGCAAGAAATTGCAAGTAGGTAAATAGGTACAACTTTGATGGGAAAGGTAAACAGCATTCTGTGCACTCCATTGTTTAGTCATGCCTGCCACATGTTCACGGAAATATCTGCAGACACAGACAGTGCTGGCTCTTTGGCTATAAATGGAAATGAGCACTGAACCCTAGAGTCGGATACGACTGGCTTTCGAGCAAGAGCAACCTTTACCTTTACTTAAATTGGGTAAAAATAAGAATATAGGGAAAACAATTAAGCCAGACCTAGACAACATCCCTAAGGAATACATGGTGGGGGTGTGGAACAGATTTAATGGCTTGGACCTGATAGACAGAGGGCCAGAAGAATTATGGGCAGAGGTGCGGGGTATTATGCAGGAGGCAGCAAGGAAAACCATACCAAAGAAAAGAAGCATAAGAAAGCTAAGTGGTTGTCTGATGAGGCTCTTAAAATAGCAGAGGAAAGAAGGGACGCGAAAGGCAAAGGAGAAAGGAAAAATACAATCGCTTGAATATAGAGTTTCAAATAAAAGCAAGGAGAAATAAGGAAACCTACCTAAATGAACAGTGCAAAGAAATAGAGGAAAACAACACAAGAGGCATGACTAGAGACCTTTTCAAAAAACATTGGGGAGATCAAGGGAACGTTTAAGCAAAAATGACCATGATAAGAGACAAAAATGGCAAAGAGTTAGCTGATGCAGAAGAGATTAAGAAAAGATGGAAACACACAGGAACTCTACAAAATGACCTCAACACCCCTAATAATCATAATGATGTGGAAATTGAACTTGAGCCAGACATCCTAGAGAGTGAAGTCAGAAAGGCCCTAGAAACACTGCAAACAACAAAGCCAGTGATGATGATATCCCAGTTGAATTTTTCAAAGCCCTAAAAGATGATGGAATCAAATTACAGTATTACATTCTATATGCCAGCAGAAGATTTGGAAAACACAACAATGGCTGCAGGATTGGAAAAGATCAGTATATGTTCCAATCCCAAAAAAGGGTAATGCCAAAGAATGTTAAAATTATCGAACAATTGTGCTCATCCCACATGCTAGCAAGGTGATGCTCAAGATAATACAGGATAGACTGCAGCAATATGTGGAGAGAGAATTACCAGAAGTGCAGGCGGGGTTCAGAAGGGGTAGGGGAACTAGAGACCACATTGCCAACATACGTTGGGTCATGGAGAAAACAAAGGAATATCAGAAAGAAGTCTACTTCTGTTTCATTGACTACACCAAGGCCTTTGACTGTGTGGGCCACAACAAAATGTGACAAGTAATTAAAGAGATGGGAATGCCAGAACACCTTATAGGCCTCATGAGAAATCTGAACATGGTAAAGAAGCAACAGGAATAGGAAAAGGAGTAAGACAAGGCTGCATTTTATCACCCTGCTTATTCAACTTATACACAAAGCACATAATGTGCAATGCAGGGATGGAGGAATCACAATGTGGGATCAAAATTGCTGGGAGAAACATCAATAATTTACGATATGCAGATGATACCACCCTAATGGCAGAAAGTGAGGAGGACCTAAAGAAGCTCCTGATTAGGGTGAAAGAAGAGAGTGCAAAAGCTGGCTTGAGACTCAATATCAAGAAAACCAAGATAATGGCAACAGGCCCTATCAGTCCCTGGAAAATAGATGGGGAAGAAGTAGAAGCAGTGAAAGACTTTACTTTCCTAGGATCAAAGCTCACTGCAGATGGTGATTGCAGCCATGAAATAAAAAGGTGACTGATTCTTGGGAGGCAAGCGATGAGAAACCTGGGGAACATAGATAAAAGTAGAGACACTATCTTGCAAACAAAAATTGATATAGTCAAAGCAATGGTATTCCCGATGGTAATGTATGTTTGTGAGAGCTGGACCATTAAGAAAGCTAAGCGCAGAAGAATAGATGCCTTTGAAATGTGGTGTTGGAGGAGAATTTTGAGAGTACCTTGGACAGCAAGGAGAACAAACAGGTCAATCTTAGAAGAAATCAACCCTGACTGCTCATTAGAAGGTCAAATAGTAAAGATGAAGCTAAAGTACTTTGGACATCAAATGAGAAGAGAGCATTCACTCAAGAAAGCCTTGATGCTGGGAAAGGTGGAGGGCAAAAGAAGAAGGGGGTGACCAAAGATGAGATGGCTAGATGGTATTGTAGACACAATGGGCACAGAGCTGGGCAGGTTGAGGAGGATGGTGGAGGACAGAAGTGCCTGGCGGGCAACGGCTCAAGGGTCAGAAAGGGTTGGAATCAACTGTGCGACTGAACAACAACAACAACAAACTGGTTTCCCTTAATTCCTTCTCTTGATATTGCTGTCCAATCACAGCCTAGACAAATTCCTGGTCCTGGACTATGGTTCCATGAATTCCCAAGCCAACCTGGCCAGTAGTAATTGATGTTGCCAAACAACTGATTATAAAAACGACAGTTCAGAAATGTAACTTTTCCAAGCCGCTAATTGTGTCATGGTCTGATGGGCATGAGGAACTGCCCCTATACTTGATTAGTCTGAGTTAGCCCACATAGTGAATTTTAAAGGAACATGTTGGACTGCAAAGATGGCATTGTCTCAGGTCCGTAGCCAGGATTCTAGTGGTTTTTTTTTGGGGGGGGGGGATTCAGGAGGGGAAAAAATTCCAGGAGGGGGAACAATGTCACACTCATATATATAACATTGGCATCACGGGGTGGGTTGGGTGGGGCGGGCTGTTAGCTCAGGAGGGTTTTTGCCCCTCCCCCCCGGCTGCGGTCCTGCATCAGCTTAGTCTTTTGGAAGGCCAAATGTCAACTGGGTTGGCCTTGTTAGGAATAAAGGAAGAAAGTTGCCAAGAAATTGGCTTCAGCTCATTAGAAATAACTGCTTTTGTGAACATCTGACTTCTGGCCATTGTTTGCAAAAGGATTCTCTGCTTGAAATCTGTCATGATACACCAGTGTAGTTCATGTTAGTGTTAAATTCTGAGTTCCCTATGCAGTATAAGCAACATTTATTTATTTATAGGATAAAATGGAAGCGGTCTTGTAAAAGGAACATTCCTGATGACTCAAGCAATGCTGTGGGAATATTAGGGTCTCATTAGCTTAGACAGAACAGAACCCAGATCTTTGCTGAAGGCAGGATTTGCCATACAGATTCTCCAGTAGAGGTCATCGTGGTAGCAGATACAAAACACCTTCTTATCCACTAAATTTAACCCTTGTAGTGGCATATTTATACCACATAAATCTTCTACAAACTTTCTATTTTAATATATGGCTTTAAAGACCAGGACTTCCTGGATCATAAGCTTGCTCTCTCCCTCTTTCTGTTTTCTCCAATTTAAACACAATGGAAAGATAATCTGGCTTTTTGCCATGTGGATAGATTAGCATTTTGACCAACCTTTTCATCTTAAGGGACAGAATGTGCTAATGTGCAGCAAAGACAACCAATTAAACAATATTATAAATCATTATTATTACTATGTCCTGTCAAGTAGATCCTGATTTATGAAGGTTTCCTAGGCACATGGTACTTAGAAGTGGTTTACCAGTGCTTTCCTAGGGGTGGGGAGGAACTCTGGGGCTGTGCCCCTTGTCCATGACTATGCAGACTGGCTCCAATCCCAAGAGGCCTAGTAGTGAATTGAACTCCCAGCCTTTGCCTCCACAGCCAAATACCCAGCTCATTGAGCTATCCATACAACAGGCCACCAATTTACATCTCTTTTAAAAGTATGAATCAAATTCATGAACAATAAGCCTGTTTGTCATAGTGACTATATGACTTGGGAGCATTACTTTCTTCCATTTCAGATTCCAAAAGATTATGGTAGTTGGCCATGCTAACTGGTGGATTCTGGGACTTATAGTCCAAAAGAATGACTTCTGTTGGAAGCATGCTGCTGAATATCAGATGCTTTTGACTTAAGGGCAGCCCAATATTACCTGAAGCAGAACAGAAAATTTTACACCTAGCAAGTCAAGGTGCAGACTACCCAAAAGCACAAAAGTTATTTTAGTATATAAAATCATAGAACCATAGAACAATGCAGGAATCCAAATCAAAGCTGGTTTGACAGATGGTTGTCTAATTTTCTCTTAAATGCCTCCAGCACTGGAGTGCTCATCACTTTCTAAAGTAATTGGCTCCATTGTTGTACTGCTCTAACAATGAAGATGTTTTTTCTAATATTCAGTCTAGACTTGGCTTACTATTAGTAAATATCCTACACTCTGAAATGTCCAAGAACAGTTCTTGCTCCTCCTCTTTATGATTATTTTTCAAGTGTTTGTAAAAATGTCTCCTTTTCTCAAGGGTAAACATGCACAGTTCCTTCAATCTTTCCTCATAGGGTTTGGTTTCCAGTCTTCTGATCATCCTTGTCCTCCACTGAACTTTTTCCACTTTGTTATTATCATTCTTAAGCCAGAATAACTACTTTTAGCCCTCATTATAGCATTTTTATACCACATAAAGCTGCAAACCTTCTATTTAATATATGGCTTTAATGGACCAGAATTTCGTAGATCATAAGCATCTTCTTCCTTCCACTTTGTATTTTCTTCAGCTTGAACACAATGGACAAGAAACAAATCCAATTGCACTTCTTATTTCTAAAATATCTTTCTTTGTTCATTGGGCATCGATACCACTCATATGTAGGGCTGTGGTGGCTTAGTGATTAAGATGCTGAACTTGATGACTGGAAGGTTGGCAGGTCAGCAGTTCAAGACCCGAGTACTGCACGATGGAGTGCGCTCCTGTCTCTGCCAACCTAGCAGTTCAAAAGCAAAAATCTGCGAGTAGATAAATATTTACCACCTTGGTGAGAAGATAAAAAGCATTCTGTGCACTCTGGTGCCTAGTCATGCCTGCCACATGTCCACAGAAATGTCTGCAGATGCAGACAGTGCTGGCTCTTTGGCTATAAACTGAGATGAGCACTGAACCCTAGAGTCCAATATGACTGGCTTTTGAGCAAGGGCGGCCTTTACCTTTACCACCCATCTAACAGCTAACATGGGTTAAAACCATAAAACATTGTATTTGGAGCAAGAAACATTTTAAAATGCACAAAGAAGAGGAGGAAGACAGATGAATATACATGGTACATCAATCTTAAGAATGTGGTGGGTATTTTATGACACTGTAGTTCTTTGGCAAAAGAAAAAGAGGTGAGGAGGCTTTGGCCCTTCTAATGTTTTGAAGTTTTATTTACTGAAGACTAGCTACAGTGATGGGATGTAACAGGTCTGCACCAGTTCACCAGAACCGGTAGTAACTTTTCCCAGTGTCCCGGAGAACCGGTAGCAGCATTTGGGGAGAACCACCTTCAGGGCTTACCTTTTCACTTGTTGTGCATGCATGCCTACAGCGCTTGGCGCGTATGCATGGCCTCCTTGCTGTCCTCCTTGCTGTCCTTGAGTTGTGGGTGGGTGGGTGGGTTGAGGGGTGTGTGGGTGTGCTTATTTTTATTTTATTTTATTATTATTTTCTTTTGCTCCGCCCATGTCATGACATCATGACGTTAGCTCCGCCCACACTATGATGACATCACAGTGGGGTAGTAAAATTTTTGACATCCCACCACTGACTAGCTAGCTGGAAAGGGTTGTGGGAATTTTAGCCCCAAATGTGTGGAAAGCTGAAGGCCTCCAACTACTGCTATAGAGAAGAGCAGTGGGTTTATCAGAAGTACAGTTGAGAAATAGCTATACTTGATCAGGCTTCTGGATGAATCTTGTTTTACTTCTCAAATTGCTTTCAGCTTCTTTTAATGTTAGCCCACAAAAAAGAAATTTTGCATTACTTGCATTCAAACAACTACTATTATACTGCCTGAATACAAACAATCTTGTTAGATTTTTGAAACTAAGTAAGGTTGCATTAGCATTTGGATGGTGTACCATCAGAGAATGGGTGAAGAAGCCTGAAATTCTAGATAATGGCTCCCAGCTAGTGCTGATAATATTGGTCTAGGTCAGTGATGGTAAACCTTGGCACTCCAGGTGTTCTTGAACTTCAATTCCCAGAAGCCCTGATCAGCAGGAGTGCTGACTTGGGCTTCTGGTAATTGAAGTCCAAAAACACCTGGAGTGCCAAGGTTGCAGTGGTGGGATGTCAAAAATTTTACTACCCCACCGTGATGTCATCACAGTGTGGGTGGAGCTAACATCATGATGTCATGACATTGGTGGAGCCAAAGAAAAAATAATAAAATAAAATAAAAATAAGCACACACACACACACACACACACACACCTCAACCCACCCACCCACCCACAACACAAGGACAACAAGGAGGACAGCAAGGGGACCGTGCATACGTGCCAAGCACTGTAGGCATGCATGCACACCAAGTGAAAAGGTAAGCCCCAAAGGTGGTTCCCCCCAAAAGCTGCTACCGGTTCTCCAGGACACTGGGAAAAGTTACTACCGGTTCTCGCGAACTGGTGAGAACCTGTTACATCCCATCACTGCAAGGATGGTCATCACTGGTCTAGGTAGACCAATTGTCTCACTTAGTATAAGCCACATTTTTATGTTCCTACAGTCTTACGATTTGGCATTCTGTCTCTAATAAGACAACCCAAGAACTGATCTATTCTGATACAACTAGTAGTTCTACAAAATGATCAGCAAGTTTTTCGACATGAAGGAAATAATTGTAGCCTATGGGCTTTTTTTCTGGACAAGACAGATAGATGTGGTCTTTTAGAACCAACTTCTGCCTGACCTGCCGGGTCTTGGGAGTCTTAGGTTGATGACCTGACCTGACCTGACCTGACAAGCACTAACAAGTGAAAGAGTAGAGCATTTTTTGGGGGAAATACAGAAATAGGCTATCATTAAATTAAGTACAGTGGAACATTGGTTAATATAATTAATGCATTCTCTGGGACATTTCTTACAGTGAAAATTGTTGTTGTTCAGTCACATAGTCAAGTCTGACCCTTTGTGATCCCATGGTCCATTACATGCCATGCATCCCTATCCTCTACCATCCTCCTTAACCCACCCAGCTCTGTGCCCATTGTGTCAACAATACTATCTAGTCATCTCTTTCTCTGCTGCCCCCTTCTTCCTTTTCCTTGACCTTTTCAGCATCAAGGCTTTCTCAAGTGAATCCTCTCTTCTCATTTGATGACCAAAGTTCTTTAGCTTCATCGTTAATATTTGACCTTCCAGGGAGCAATCAGGGTTGATTTTTTAAAAGATCTACCTATTTGTTCTCTTTGCTGTCCAGAGTACTCTCAAATTTCTCCTCCAATACCAGCAAAAATTATTTATATGGAATTTTCCATGGGAATGCATTGAATGCAATTTCCCATAGGAATAGATTGAAAACCAAAATACATTAACCAGAACATGTTTTCCCATAGGAATGCATTGAAAACCAATTAATCTGTTGTGAAAAAAAATCCGTAAATTGAGCCACTATTTTCTATGGATTTTCTTTTGTTATGCAATTTTTATGTTTACCAAGCCATTTGTAAACCGAGGTTCCACTGTATTTTCTTCAAGTGTTTGTTTGTGAATCACTACAACAGAAAAACTGCAATATAATTTTCATTTAAAAAGAGAAAAATCAACTCACATTCTGAAAGTCTAAAAGCATCATGGAAAAAAATAATTAGACTTGTATCATTATACCAATATGATTAATCATCACACCTGCTTCTCAAAATAGGCATTTAATTATCTTTGCTCTATGTCATCAAATGATAACGATGCCTTTACATTTCCCCCAAAACTCCTCTGTTAAGTCACATAGAATCAATGAAATAAAATATTCATCTTTCTCTTGGGCTTTTTTCTTTTAAAAAAGAATGGGTTGTGTGTGTACTGCACATAGTCATTGCACAGTGAAATGCCTTTATGAGCCATCTGCTTACATGCTTCTTCTCATTTCCACCACTTGGAAGGAAAGAAATAACCTTTTCTTTCACTAAATAAGTCTCCAATATTTGATATCCTTCATAACTTGTATGGTAGCTGCAACATTCTGAGTAAAATGTGCTTGTGATGCTGGCAGAGTCTTGTGGAGGCTGAAGACTCTGGTTTGAGGGCGGTAGTGAATCTGGTCTGGGATTGAGTCAAGGTGCTTAACCTTATCCATCAAATAGGTGCAGCAGTGTGGATAGCTCTGATAAAGTCTCAACTGAAACCAAGATGGGTTCAATCCTCCCCCATAAAATTGCAGTTAGCAGGTTCCATTTACAGTGTCTCTGTGAAGCATCTCCCCACAATCTAGATTTAAGAAATGGATCGTATAAGCCAAGATGGGCTGGAGAAGGTATATTTGCATCTTCGAACAATTTAAAGATAAAGGTCACCCTTGCTTGAAAGACAGTCGTATCTGACACTAGGGTTTAGTGCTCATCTCTGTTTATAGCCAAAGAGCCAGCACTACTTTAGAAATTTCTGTGGTCACGTTGCAGCCATGACTAGACACTGGAGTGCATGGAATGCTATCACCTTCACACAGATGTGGTACTTATTTATCTATTTGCAATTTTTTGCTTTCAAACTGCTAGGTTGGCAGGATCTGTGACAGACGATGGGAGTCAAACTCTGACCTTCTAGTCTTGAAGTGCAGCGTCTTAACCACTTGAGCCACCACAGCCCACAAGCATAAAACAACATTATGGTAGGACAGACGTGACAACTTAAAATGCTCAAGCAAAAAGGATATTTGTCACTTAGTGCTGGAATAATTGTAATGTCAGGGCTGGGTCATTCAGAGTCATTCAGACCATTTAAGGTTGCAATGGGATGGGTGTCCTGTCAATGGGGTCTTTTAGTCATAGAGTTTGGGAAAAGTTCTTTTTCTCCCACACACCTCCCAGAGTCCCCACTTGGCATAGCCAGTGGCTTTTTGAGATTTATATTCTAAGCACTGCATAACAGAGAAAACATTTCCTCATAAAGAGCATAATCCTACTCTTGTCAGCATAACAAAAATAGGCTCATATTTACATTGTGATAGAATTAACTGCAAAGACATTAAAACACAACAATACAAAAATCAATGAAATAAAAAATTCAAATGCAGATTAAAAAGATTTCATTATAACGTTTGTGTACAAAGCTAATCTAACGAAATTCAGTAAACAACATGGAGCTAAAATGCTTTATGAGAGCTTCTCCAGCAGATCTCAAGATATTGTATGGGACAAGATGATATCGGGACAAGATGTTGTTTGAAATATTACCCTCCAGGCTGTTTAGGGCAGGAGTTCTCAACCTTTTAAAGCCAGGTTACGTGCCCTCAGACAGCTCAGGAGGGGGGCGGAAGGTCATTTTGCCCTTCCTCCACTACATGGCACTTCCTGGTGTAGTGGAGGCAGTGAAGGCCACATGAAATGGCACCCTTGGCCACATCTGCCCCATGGGCCACTGGTTGAGTATCCCTGGGTTAGGGTTTGGCAGCAACCACCACCACCCTCAATCGTACCCAGAAACAAACTGGCAAAACAGTGCAGCTTTAGCAGATACAGTAATATACACTTCCATCTGGCAGTAACCTTTGACATTCTAGCAAGCACAATGTAGTTGAAGCTTCTAGGTTGTTTTCAAGAGTAGCCATATGTATGACATATTATGTAATCTCTTCCTGAGGTTAGTAAGATATAGGCCATCATGGCCAATCTGTTCTTTATCATGGATGGTTGTGTGTGTTGAGTCAGCCAATGCTAGTAGAAGGTGCTCTGAGTCATTCAGACCATTTAAGGCTGCAGTGACACAGTTATCCTCAGACAATCTCAAGACTGCCCTATTCCTGTATAAAGCTTTCTCTTATTTCAGGTCATTTCCTGATGTTGCTGACCCTTAAAGTAGTGAGGCAAATGTCAACTGGGGATTAGGTCCTCTCTGCTGTGACTGCTCAGCTCTGGAATGCTTGCCTTCAAGCGAAGTACCTGTTACCCACCATTTCATTAAGTTAACATTTATTTTTAACAACAAACAAAAACATTAAAAAGAAAAAAGGTATAGAAATAATACAATAGTAAAGGTAAAGGTCACCCTTGCTCATATCTGTCTCTACGGGGTGGTGCTCATCTCTATTTACAGTGAAAGAGACAGAGCTGTCTGCATCTGTAGACGTTTCTGTGGTCAACTGGCAGGCATGACTAGACACCGGAGCGCATGGAATGCTGTTTTCTTTCACACCGAAGTGGTACCTATTTATCTGCTTGCAATTTCTTGCTTTCAAACTGATAGGCTGGCAGGATCTGGGACAGATGATGGGATCCCATCTATTGTGCAGTGCTTGGCTCTCAAATTGCTGACCTCCCGACCCTCCAGTCATCAAGTTCAGCATCTTAACCACTAAGCCACCACAGTCCCTCCAATAATAGAATAGCAGAAACAAATTAGCCAAATTTATCCTGTATGTAAATTACATTGAATAACACAAGTAATATCTGCTAAGACTCAAAAAGAAAAGAAAAAAGAAAAGAAAAATTATTTATTTATACTAAAAACTTTTTAAAAATGTTTATTATAAAACAAAAGGAGAAAGGATAAAAACAACAAAGAAAAAGAAAAACCTAATCCCTTTACAGGAATTTCCTCCAATTCCCCAGAGTAATGACTTCCATTTTAATCTCAAGCTTTTCTACATGAATCCTAATATTTCCATTTCTTATTGTATATTTTCTCATTTAAATGTCCAAAACTGACCCTCATATAAACTTCATTATAACCAAGTGCTTTCATTTGGCTGCTGGTGCTACAGATTTTTTTAAAAAGTCACACTCTTGATTATTTCTCTCTCTTCATGAGTTTCCTCGAAATTTGGGACAGTTTCATGGGGGATTTTGCAGAAGGCAGAGCTAGGGCTACAGCCTTCTAGAATCCCCATGGCAAGATGGCCAGTGGCTATATTGACTAGTGATTCTGATATCTTAGATATGGTAAAAGAGTAGACCCTACTGCCACTGACTCAACACTGAGTGTCAGGCAGTGGTTAACTAACCTGACAACCCTGAGGGCTAACAGCTTTGGTTGCCGAAGTCCACAGGTTAGGGTGATGGTCCCCAAGTGGATTAAATCCCACTTGACCCCATCTGAGGGAGGGCAGCACCTTCATCAATACTGGCCTGTGGCTGAGGAGGACTTTGTGTGCCAAAAGGGCTCAGGACCAGAAAGTGCCTCACATAACTGGATCAGTGGTATGGATGTCATGCTGCAATGCGGAAGACAGATGAAAGGCCACTGCATTATATTCTCAGGTCAGTCTTCATGGCTGATCACCATGAAGATTGCTCATATTTGGATTGGGATACAGCAGCAGCAGAAGCAGAAGCAGCAGAAGCAGCAGCAGCAGCAGCAGCAGCAACAGCAGCAGCAGCAGCAGCAGCAGCAGAAGAAGAAGAAGAAGAAGATGATGATGATGATGATGGAAATATTCAATGATTTTTGCAAAGATTCCCTTCAGGTGAAAGAGAGCTAAATTCAAGAGATTGGAGCAGACAATGATTCAGGAGTGTTGTTGTTTTTAACTCGTGTCTAGTGCTGGATCCACACACAAACTATGAAAACTGCAGTTCTGGACCTCTCTTGGTGAGGTCTTGGAAGTGTCACATACCAATTTTCCAGGAGCTTCCCTTATATCAGTTTAAGCAACTTTTGTTGTCCTTAATGCTACAGTGACATCTTAAACTCAACATAGCTTAGATCAACAGTCTGTTATAATCATTCCTGCTTCGTGGGTAAGAAAGAATCAAATTGTAACTCACCATTTTCCTTTTCTCCTAAAAACACATAATGATTTTGAAGAGCAAAAACATCATTCTGTTCCATGGTTTTTTTTTTCTGCTGGCAGGAACCGAAGTGAGAAAAGACTATTTAATGAGTTCTTTTGATTAAATTCCTGGGAAGTCCCCAGATATGCTGTGATCTATGCCTCATACCTGAAGCCACATTAGAAATGGCCATAACTCCCATTGATAAGATATTTTTCAGAGCTGAGTTCTGCAAATGGTCCACAGGGATTCTCTCTGCAGGTTAATCCTAATTTGTGTGCCCATTTTGTTGTACCCTGCTTTCCAGTTACATTTATTTTCACTGAAGTCGGCTGTCCTTTTCACAATTCACAGTAGATCATATGCTCTGTTCTCTGTGTGTGAGAAAGAAAGAAAGAAAGAAAGAAAGAAAGAAAGAAAGAAAGAAAGAAAGAAAGAAAGAAAGAAAGAAAGAAAGAAAGAAAGAAAGAAAGAAAGAAAGAAAGAAAGAAAAGATGGCTTGAATTAGAGAAAAACAAACTGGAGGGAGAAAGGAAAGACCAGTCAGTTAGATTTTGTTTTTCGTTGTCTTGATATACAGGTTTTCCAGATTATATCATTTTGTACAATAAATTCCCAGCATAGAAAAAGATCATAAGTAGTGCTGGTACTTAAGTGCATTGTTGCTCTACTCAACCATCAAACTATCTCCCAAGCCAGTTAGCCATGCCTGCCAGTGACTGGTGAGCTTTACCGCAGTAGATCATTTTAATAAATATTGATGCTTGTGGAAAATTTGTATGTGTTGAGATTTACCCATTAGTTACATACATAACTTGTTATATGTGAAACCAGTCCTCAGTTACTCACCTGCCTGTTTGTTGTTGTTGTTGTTGTTGTTGTTGTTTGTTGTTGCATGCCATCAAGAGATCTTTGACTTATGGTGACCCTATGAATGAGAGGTCTCCCAATGGTCCTGTCTTCAACAACCCTGCTCAACTCCTGCAAGTTATATATATTAAATCCATCTCACTTTTGGCCTTCCTCGCTTCCTATATTTCCTAACACAGTTATCTTTTCCAGAGAATCATGACTTCTCAGGATGTGCTCAAAGTAAGGCAGTTTCCTCTTACTTTACACCTCCAATATGGAAAGTCTTAACATTCTGGATGGGAGAGAGGTAAAGGTAATGGGTGCCCTTGCTTGAAAGCCAGTCATATCCGACTCTAGTGCTCATCTCTGTTTATAGCCAAAGAACCAGCACTAGCTGCATCTGCAGACATTTCTGTGAACATGAGGCAGGCATGTTTAGACAAAGTGCACAGAACACTGTTTACCTTCCCACCTGTTTATCCACTTGCAATTTCTTGCTTTTGAACTGCTAGGTTGGCAGACGCTGGGACAGAGACATGAGCTCATTCTGTTGTGCAGTACTCAGGTCTAGAACTGCTGATGTGCTAACCTTCCA
The DNA here is from genome assembly GCA_030440675.1 of Furcifer pardalis. Lineage (NCBI taxonomy): Eukaryota > Metazoa > Chordata > Lepidosauria > Squamata > Chamaeleonidae > Furcifer > Furcifer pardalis. The sequence goes on from CP126897.1 coordinate 92,530,127, forward strand.
GTCATCAAATTCAGCATCTTAACTGCTTGAGCCACCACAGAAGGGTAAGACACATGAACAGGATAGTGGATAGTAAGCAAGAGAACATTCCATTTGAGCCAGAGTTTAGGATCCTGATCTGTTCCTGATGGCAGACTTTTGTTCTGCAGGTCATCCCAAAAGAAAATGCTCACTTCAACAGGTGCTGTGCTGTGTTTCTTCTTTGCCTAAGAAGTATCTGGCTAGGTAGCCCAAAGGTCTGTAAAGTCCAAGGCTCAGGGTGTTGCTGATGTCTCAAGGAACCGCTTTGTTTCCCTGGTTTCTCAGGGAAGCCACAAATATGAGACAATCTTGGCTATAAAACAGTATTGGCAGCATGGAATACAAGCCTCTCACTTTTTAATAGAACCTGAAAATATAACCATAACCTCTAAAATGGTACTTTCACAATTTTTAGAAAAGTAATTTGTTGCTTACTGCTTGTGTTACTTTTCATTTGCTGTTTAATCGTGAAAAAGTACATAAAAAGAAAAGAGAAGGAAGAAAGAAGTGGCTCCAATTCCCCTAACAACATTTTGAAGTAGTAAATGAAAACTACTGATGTAATTGTTGTTATGAGTTGTCAAGTCATTATTGACTTATGTTAACCCTATTAAGACATTTAAATAGTGTTTTAACATGGTTGCTAACCGTTTTGTGGTGGTGATTTGAGCAGGAATCTGAACCCAGTGTCTCCTAAATCCTATTATGAGACTCTACTTACTATACCGTAGAGCAGTGATGGCACCTGTGCCAGAAGTGGCACACAGAGGCCTTTCTGCTGGCTTGTGCACCATTGAGGGGAAGCCCTGCCCCATCTGGCCAGTGCCTCTTCAACCCTCCCTCTCTCTGCCAAGGGGGAGGTGACAGGGGAGGCTGAAATCCCAGCTGGGAGGCTGCAGCTGGGTGATGTATGGCGACCAGACACCCCCATCCACCCCTCCTAGGAGTCAGGTGCACCCATGGGGTTGGGAGAACCTGCAGGGGGTGGGGAGTACTGGTGGGTGTGGGTGGGGAGAGACATCCAGCGGGGGTGGGGAGCACCTACGGAGGGCAGGCACACACGTGACATCACTGGTGCACCTCAAGCAGCACCTGTGCATACACACCCACTTGACTTCACCAGAGGTGCACTGGCGATGTCACATGGATTTATGAATTCTGCTTATATTCTGAGTTTAGTTCAGGAAGTTTCAAGACTCTCTTCATCCTCACTTTATCCTATGAAGAAGGTATGTCTGATATACAGAAAGAGTGTGTAAGAGAGAAAGACAGTGATTTTGACTATGACCTTTTTTTTGAAGTGGTAGCCATATTAGTCTGCATAAACTTCTGTACTGTATTTAAATGTGAGCTTTCATGGATCAAATCCATTTTGTAAGACATAAAGAGTAAATGTCTGATGAAGTGGACTTGATCCATGAAAGCTCACGTTTAAATACAAGCATTTATCTTTAAGGTGCCATAACTTTTTTTTGTCTTTTTTGATGACTATGACTTGTATCCTGATTTTTGCCCAGTAAGTTTCAAAGCTCTAAGCAAACATGTTGATTATGTTTGATAACTCACTGGCATGGTTCCATCTGAAGAAATCTTGGAACTTGTAGTTAGAGAGGTATTCATAATTCTAAGCTAGTGAGTTCAACTTCAAGGTCACTGCCAACTCAGACTAGTAGGAAGTCTACAAGGTTTCAGGCAGGATTATTTATGGGACCAATCTGGTGTGTCTCCAGTCAAAATACTAAACTTAGCTTCCAAAATTATACAAGTTATTATGGCAGTATGGTGTCTTGCATTCAGTCAAGCAGTCAACTAAATAATTCCACCCCTTCACTTCAGAGAAGAGCACAGTGGAAGGTGCAAAAGGAATCAGTTGCACAAATGATACCCAGAACTTGACTAAATCATAGAGTATAATAACATCTCACTGGATATATTTTCCTGAAAATTATGAAAACTGCCTGTTCTGTGACTCGGATGTGTCCCACTGATATCAAAACAAAATGAACGGTTCTTCTTCTGCAAAACAGAATATGATCTCAGAGTGAATCAGAAAATTCTAAGAGTCAACTGGAAGTTTATTGTGTTATAGAAAATGGATGGAATGAAAAGAATGAATAGTAGCTATCAGGCTGAGCCAACATCTGTTGGATGGGTGGATGTTCATAAATTCTTGAGATTAAGAAGTACACAAATGTTTTAAAAAAATCCAGTTGAAACTATCCACAGATGTATGGCAGCGAGGTAAAAGGTATTATTTCACTTTTCAGCAATTGGAACCACATTGGTACTCGTAACCAGAAGAATTTAATGAGATGTCTCATTTTTCTAATCATACTTCCTCATAAATGCAGTTAATATTAAATGCTGTTTTGAATCTTGCATCAGAAAAGTTGTGTGGTAGGCCAATGCCAATTAATGGTGATATTTTTCTCTTTCCAGGGGTGTTGTGAAAGTGGACATAAATCTACAGAAGGTGGACATTGACCAATGTTCAAATGAAGGCTGGTTTTCAGGAACTCATACATGCCATTTAAATAGCACTGAGGTAAGAAAACGCAGGGATAATATTTAAAGAGGTGTTCTTTGCCATGCAGTCATGTTATGTTTTGTACTATACACAGTAATTTTCATTTTCCTGCCTCTAAATGGGAAGTAGCTTTCTATATATCACAAATGTCTGAAGGCTCCAGTGATACTGAAATATTGGAGGGCAATAATGTGGTTTGGCATGACTAGTGCTAAACCACCCTGAGAAGGTCAAAAATGGAAAGCTTTTTCTCACATGGGACTACAGCTTGCAATCTTTATGAAATGTGCATGGTATACACAGGTTTATATGCTGACAGAATTCTCACCCGCTCTGCTAAACATGGAGAGAAAATGATGAAGGTTTTATAGAAAACGTTGAAAAAAAGTTAAGTCTGAACCAAATGTTCTTTCCCAGGAGAATCTCTGAGCTGGAACGGAGGACATGTTTCCACCAACATTTTTCTTGTAGCCATATTCCAGCTAATTAATAATTGTGTGCCATCAATTCAATTCTGACTAAGGTAATCTTTTTAAAGGTTTTCTAGGTTGATAGTACCACCATTCCCTTCTTCTGGTGGCACCCTGGCACTGTGCAGCTTGCCCATGGCTAGACAGGATGGCTGTTCTGGGATGCACAGTTGGGAAACTTAATTTCCAGCCTCTGGTCTCATGGCCAAACGTCTAGCTCAGTAAGTTACCCAGACAACTATATTCCAGATACCACAGGGTTAATTGCTCAAATCTCTTCTCTCGTATCCTGTTGGAGTTGTGTTGCCTTTTATATACAGTATTGTCAGACGACAGCCTGTAAAAGTTACACTTGTGTACAGTGATGGGATGATAAAATGTTTACTACCACACCGTGACATCATGGACGTTGTGGGTGTGGCTAACGTCATGACATTGTGGACGGGGCCAAAAAATAAAAATAAATAAATAATGAAATAAATTAAATTAAATTAAAACACACACACACACACACACACACACACACACACACACAGCCCCCTCAACCCACCCACCCACCCAAACAACCACAACACAAACCCATAAATAAATTAAAGAAAGAAAGAAATAAAATAAAAATTAAATAAAAATATACCCGCCCATCCCAAACACAAATAAAAACCCCAAACACAAATCCTGGGTCACTTACCCTGCGTCAACTCATGATGGGCGCTACCGGTTTGGGCGAACTGGACCGAACCGGTAACATCCCATCAGTGCTTGTGTAACTCCAGAAGCTCTCAGAATTACTAGAATTGTAGTATGAAAACTTACCTTTTCCAAATTCTGCCCTGGCCTGAAAATCCCTTGGACATCCCAATAGTAAAGCTTAGCGATGGGAATTACAGTCACTGATATCTGAAGAGAAGCATGTTCTCTCTTGGCCACAGGCTGTCAACACATTTTGGAGAGACATCAACTTCTACCACTGTATCTTAAGTGTTTGATGTTCTCCTGGAGGCTTATGTTTTTTGCTCGACGTTATTCTTGTACTAGGGTAGTCTAGGCAACCCTGTCTTGGAAATATGCATTTGTCCTTCAGTGAGTTTCTCATGTGTTCATCTACAGCAGGGATGCCCAAACTACGGCCTGGGGCTGGATCCGGCCCCTAACACAAATTCATCCAACCCACACCACCCTTGTCACTCCTGGAAGCTACAAGGGCAGTGTGGGCCAGATGAATTGGTGTTGGGTGCCGGATCCAGCCCTGGGCCATAGCTTGGGCATCTCTGGTTTAAGCAGAGAAAATGGCAGCCTAAAAATCTCATCCTGTTGCAAAACATATCTATTGCAAAACAGATTGCAAGGTGTGTTTTACTTCTGCTTCCAGTGGGAGGAACCATGTGACTAGCCCATGGCCTGAATATTTTGGGCACCCCTTATCTACAGTATGCAAATCTTCTAATTGAACAGGTCTCAATTATCTTTTCCTTACTTCTCCACTTTTTACAGTGTCTGCACTAAGTGTTCCTGCTTCCGATATGCAAACTCAGACACATCCTTAGGCTTTATCACTTATAATAGAGTACAGTATAGCCCTCTTCTGGCATTACTTATCCAGATGGATTCAGTATGCAAAGAGGGGAGATTCTCACCCTGTTCTCTTTGTCATCACTTTCCTTATCCAAAAGGTGGAGAGTCCAAAGAGGAGAAGCTCCTGTTCACATGATATTCTTGTGGTGCAGTGATTAAACTGTTGCAATTGCACTGCAGCCCAAACTGCTGCTTACGTTGTGAGTTTGATCCTGATTGGGATCAAGGGTGACTCAGCCTTCCATCCTTCCAAAGTCAGTAAAATGAGGACCCAGCATGGGGACAAAATGCTATTGACCTTGTGAACTGGCCAGAGAGTGTACTAAGCTTTAGGAGGCAGTATATAAGTGTAATTGTTATTGCTATCTTGAGAAAGAATGATGGAAAATCAGCATTCTTCCTTGTGTGTAAACAGGACCTTCTTCTCTTCAGCATTTCCATGTGAGAAAAGTGATGATAATAGAGAGTGGGGCAAGATGCTCATGTTTTAAATAAACACCCAGGTACATTTGAATAGAGCTTCTCTGTTCAAGCAATCTATTCCTTCTTTCATGCACTCATGCAATTTTAAGGTGAGCGTATAGCAGTGTTTCCCAGCCTTTGGTTTTGGGACTTCAGTTTCCAGAAGCCTAAGTCAGTTCCCCAAAGCACTGATCAGCCAGTGTACTGACTTAGGCTTCTGGGTCCCACATTGGAAGCCTCTGGTGTATTATCTCCACATATAGAGACCAACAGTCCAAAGAGCAGAAACTCATCTATATAAGGAGCCATTCCCCTTTGCTGGGAGTACTATGGTTATAGAGGAGGCAAGGCTATCTTCCTTGTATGTTAAGAAAAACCCAACAGGTTCATTCAAGGATCACCATAATTCAGAGATTTCCCAGATCTGACTTGTTTTTGGTTAAAAACAAAACAACCCACACCAAAGCCTGTGCTATTTCTGAAAGGTTTGAATGCTATAAATAGCCGCGATTGCCTTTCATACACAGTCTTGAGTGATGTATTAGCAACACAATTAGTTACAGCACAAACAAATCAACCCTTACAGGTTTTATTTTAGCTGAGACTGTCTTCTTAAGATGCCCAGTTGAGATATAACTTGAGCTTATTATCAGTATTTACCGGTATATTTGTGAAGAAAGATAATGTTACAAAAAAGTCATATGTTGTGACGGCTGGTCCCTTAGGGCACGGGTGCCCAAACTTTTTGGGCTGTGGGCTGGTCATGTGGTTCAGGGGGCTGGTCACTCTGGCCCATGGGCTGGATCTGGTCCCCAACACCAATTCATCCAGCCCACAAAACCCTCATCGCTCCTGGAAGTAAAACACACCCATACAGGAGTGACAAGGGCTTCATGGACCAGATAAATTGGCATCAGGGGCTGGATCCAGCCCATGGGCCATAGTTTGAACATGCCTTATGGCATGTAAGTGCTGCTCCCACCTGACTTTTAAGGTTTTAAAGCCCATCTTGTTTCTCTCTTAACTAGAGTCAGAAGATGAGGGACTTGTCTGTCTTCTCTTTAAAGCCCTTTAAAGCCCTACATGGTAGTGGGCCAGGATACTTAAGAGACCGCATCGTCCCAAGGACATCTGTCCGTCCCACCAGGGCGGATCGGAGAGGCTCTCTTATCATTCCATCGGCTAGAGAGGCGCATCTCTCTAGCACCAGGAGGAGGGCCTTCTCCGTGGCCGCCCCGGCCCTTTGGAACCTCCTGCCAACTGAGTTACGTCTCCAGACAGAGCTCCTGCCCTTTCGGAAGGGCCTAAAAACCTGGCTGGCAGGGCAGGTATGGGGGTCCAGGAACATGGGGTCCCATGTTGGGTGGCTGATATGATGGGACAGCCACCCCTCCCTCACTCTTTTAAACTTTTAAAATCTTTTTAAACCTTTTAACCTTTTTAAATCTTTTAAATTTGTGTAAATTCATGGTTTAATTCTTTTTTAATTGACTTTTAAGTAATTTATGAACTTTAAGGTTTTAATTTATGAATTTCTGTAAGCCGCCTAGAGTCAGGTTCGCCTGATTAGGGCGGGGTAATAAATCTAAATAAATAAATAAAATTCTCTTCCTGCTGTGTGCATGTGTGAATGCTTGTTCAGTAGTCTGCCAGCCTTTGTGGGTATGAAAATCCACTTTTGCTCTGACTCTGTTCACGAGTTCCTTTTGCCACACCAATCACAGCAGATGTCCTATTTGGATATTACTGACTTTTACTTTGTTTTCTGATCATGTATTATCTATGATTTATTACACCAAGTTGATGGGTTCTTCATGCCTTCCACCATTTGGACTTTCCAATGCAGTCATAGCCAACTTCATAAATATAAGTCACCTTTCTCTGTTTTCAGACAAAGAGACAGCACTGTCTGCATCTGTGGACATCTTCATGGTCATGTGGCAGGCATGACTAGATGCTGGAGTCCACAGAATGCTGTTACCTTCCCACCAAAGTGGAACCTATTTATCTATTTTCAATTTCTTGCTTTTGAACTGCTAACATGGCAGGAACTAGGACGGGGATGGGAGCTGATTCCTAAATGCAGCACTTGGGTCTCAAACTGCTGACCTGCAAACCTTCCAATCTTCAAGTTCAGCATCTTAACCACTAAGCCACGGCAGTCCTCCAGTTTAGATTAGCCAATCTAGACCCCTCTAATTCAATGTTTGTTTGTGTAAAACATTCTTACTGTGGTGTTCAGCCAAGGAGGGTGTTGGAGCAACTTACAGATCTACAGTTGTACCTCGCTTAAAGAGCATAATGTGTTCCACAGGATTGCTCTTTCAGTGAGTTTGCTCTTTAAGCGAAACACCATTGTAAGTGACCAATTTCGACTTCTGTTGGGGGGGATTGCGAACCCCGATTTATTTGTTAAGCGAGTTTTTGGTTGGTTTTATTTGTTAAGCGAAGCGAACATTCAGAGAAAATTCTGCTCTTTAAGTGAGTTATTCTTTAAGTGAGGTGCTGTTTATGCAAGGTTTGACTGTATTTGAAAACCCATGAGAGAGTCTTTGTCTGAAGGCTTGCAAATGAAGAGACTCAACAGAAAAAGTAAAAGTGATAGGGAAGCAGTGATGGGATGTAACAGGTTCACACCAGTTCACCAGAACCGGTAGTAACTTTTCCCAATGTCCCGGAGAACCGGTAACAGCTTTTGGGGGAACCACCTTCGGGGCTTACATTTTCACTGGTTCCCCCATTGTGCATGCACACCAAGCACTTGGCGTGCATGCACACCTACAGTACTTGGCATGTATGCACGGCCCCCTTGCTGTCCTCCCAAGCAGGGAGGAGGAAGAGAAGCTGCTAGCCTGAAGCTCCCTATAACCTGCTCCCCAGGGTGTGACTCACCTTTGGATGTGGTGTGTCTGTGGGTATTTTAATGTATATTTAATACCTTTACCTATATTGACGTACTACTACAGTTCCTAAAAAGGCTTGGCAGTTGGCAGGCCTGGTGGCCTGGCTTGGGGTTTTTAAGCAAAGTCTTGGAGTTACTTCATCAATAAGCTACACCTGTGCTGTTCCAATTGCTGTTCCAATTGGAGAACCCTTAAGGAGGTACAGCTGTTTTACATTTACATTAAGGCATATTATCCTAGAGAACCGGTACAATGATCATATCCATCTTGAAACATGGTGCTGCCCAGGCACTTATACTATCAGGTAAGTGACAGGTTTGTGTTTGGGGTGGCTGGGTGGTTGATTTATATTTGGGGTGGGTGGGTGGGTGTATTTTAATGTAATTTTTATTTTATTTATTTAATTTATTTACGGGTTTGTGTTGTGGGTGGGTGGGTGGGTTGAGATGTGTGTGTGCTTATTTTTATTTTATTATTTTATTTTATTTTTTCTTTGGCCCCGCCCACACTGTGATGACATCATGGTGGGGTAGTAAAATTTTTGACATCCCACCACTGTAGGGAAGGAAGAGGAAGGAAAGTATATACAGAAACCATTTTGTAGAGTTACAGCTAGAAAAAAAACAGTTTAGGTAACTCAGTGATTTCCACTACTGGTGGATTTCACTGGAAGAAGAGTCAAAGGCAGCTGGTGTCTCAGCAAATCTGATGGAATAGCCAGAGCTGGGGGGCAGTTGCTTTTCTGGACCATAGCCCTGAAAATCCACTGCTACCATAACCACAAGTTATGAGATTGGCTTAGCTAGGCTTCTCCTGCTCCATGTGCTCTGTGGCTTGATGCAATGTGTAAAACAAGAAATGTGAAAATAGTAAGAACATGTTTATTTATTGCTATAATGTACCCAATACTATACTTGCTCATATGAATACTGTATACCAATATTTACCTACTTCTGAAGAGTCTTTGTTGAATTTCAAGAGAGGCACAGTCACTGGAGAAATCAAAGGAATGGTTTCTCACAGGATAGTATCCTCACACATTACTGTTTAACATTTACACAAATGATCAACCAACACTCCCATATGATCTTGTCTTGACATTCTAGGAGGAAACCTTTGAGTCCATTGAATATCAACTAACTCCTGCATCGGAAGGTCTTTTCTTATACGTATTATATTATACAAGTAGAGAAATTAAAGCCACATTGTTTTCAATGACTAATCACAAAAGAAAACACAAATAAGAGATATAGGTGAGGTAACCCATAAAACGTAGATGTAATTTGCCACTTGAGAAAGTAAATCTTCTCAAAACATAGTGAATTTACTGTCTAATTTGAACCCAAAAGCATCCCTTTCCAGTGCTGGAAAAAGATGTATCTCAATTTTCTTAAAGATGAATCAGCTGCAGAGTCTCTGTCCGGGAATGGGAGTTGGCCAAATTTCCTTTCCCAGAAATTACACGCTGTGATAAAATTCTGCCCCGTAAGTTGGCATTTGGATCTGTTTTTGGTGTTCTGTCCTTGGATTTCTGGAGGGTGAGTCTGCCACTGTCTTGTTTTGCGTGCAGAAATAAACTCCGGTGCACCTCTCTCTTGCTTGGATGGTTTTTAGATCTCAAGAGCCTGGACAAAAATGCATGACAGGATGTAAAAAAATCAGGGGATCATGAATGATGCATAAGAACGTCTGCAGCTCCTGAGCTTTTCAACCTGAAAACTAGGGCTGAGCTTTATTTCCTTTCTCTGGGCTGAGCCGTGTGGCAGTGACTTTATTTAATAATAATAAAGTGGTGATTTTGCACAGCGTAAAAACCAGTTAAAATACCTTTAATAAAACATGATCCGTTTGGAACGTAGCAAGGCTGTGACCTCGTCAAATTGTACTGCTGGAAGAATGAGAGTAGGATCAGCTCAGCTTTTAAGACCAAAAGAAGAATGATACTGCTCATTCAGCTAGAAGTTGTATGAATGGCTTTTTTTTAAAAGAAAAAGACAAATTAAAGGTACTGTTTATGCAGACAGTCTAAAAAACTCTAAACAGACCACTTAACACTGCTTTGCTAGGAATGCATTTTTTAGCTGGAAGTAGGCAGGTGTTGGTGGGACTATGGTAGCTGGGTGGCTAAGATCCTGAACATGATAACCAGAAGGGTGGGCAGGTCAGCATTTTGAAGCAGAAGCGCATGAAGGAGTGAGCTCCCGTCTCCGTCCCAGTTCCTGCCAAGCTAGCAGTTCAAAAGCAAGAAACTGCAAGTAGATAAATAGGTATCCTTTTGGTGGGAAGGTAACAGCATTCTGTGCACGCCAGCATCTAGTCATGCCTGTCATATGACCACAGAAATATCTGAAGACACAGACAGCACTGGTTCTATGGCTGTAAATGGAGATGAGCACCACACCCTAGAATTGGACATGACTGGCTTTCAAGCAACCTTTCCCTTTACCAAGTCATGCATTAACTGACTTCTTAGGCAATACATGTAGCCAGTGGTACGTTTCACCATGTTCGCCCCAGGTCGCTAAAACCAGTAGCAGAAATCCTGGCTGGCCCCACCCATCCAAGTTTTGAAATAAAGTAGTCCTAATTTGGGTGCAACACAGGGCTTTTCCCCTGACCAAGACCACCATACCACACCCCCAGAGTAGGTAGTATTTTTTTAAATCCCACCACTCCATGTAGGCCTCAAGACTGGAGCCCCTCTGAAAAGGAAAGGAAAATGAGTACAGTATGTAGAAGCCTGCAGCTTATTGTGTGTTTTTTCCACCTTACTACATCCCTCAAACTTGCTTTTGAAAAACCTAAATAGGTCACTTCCTATTTTCCTGGCAAGAGGATGCCCCCACCCAGTCTGAAGTTTCCCCTCCCAACACACACAGTTTTAGCAGTTTAATAATTTCTTATTATTTTGTGGGTGTAGCACGTAACAGGCTTCCGCAAGGAACTGTAAGGACAAGAGCTCAAGCAAATAGGGATACTGGCTGGAGAAGAAATCGAGAACAGGGAGAATTTGACATTTAATACACTTAATGAACGGTGGTGCAGCCAGTGTACTCTTGACGCTTGGGACTGCCTTATGAAAGCCTGATCAAGGGTGCCAAGGGGCTAGGTTTCTATTTACACTCTTTTTGGAAAGAGCAAAGCAGGAATAAGTAGGTCATGATGACTGGAAGATTTTTGTGTGTTGCAGTTCAGGAGAGTGTGCTGTGTATTGGACAGAGAAGGTCAATTCAGATCGGAAGGATAGATTAGCACTTAAGGTAGAAGGAAAGCTATACATAACTGGGTAATAAAAATATAGAAAGGAGGATTATTTTACATGAAATATCATGATAAAGATTAACCAAATTGCAGGTTTGGTGGAGGGATTAAGTAGAGGGATTTTCCCCAACCCCCCTAGTTGAAGTTAGGGGCACTCCCAGAAACTGAAGCTTATTTGTCTTTGAGTAAAACCACAGCTTCAAGCTATGAATGATTTGTAGAGCTCTTCTACACATTATTTCTTCTTCTGCCATCCTTGAATCTGAATATTGGTGATCCTCATGGCAATCAGCCATGAAAACTGTCCTGAGAATATAATGCAGTGGCCTTTCATCTGCCTTCCACATCACAGCATGACACATTGCCACTGATTTGGTTCCACTGGTCCTGAGCCCTTTTGGCATGAAAGTCCTCCTCAGCCCCAGGCCAATATTGATGAAGCTGCTGCCCTCCATCAAGATGGATTCAAGTGGGATTTAATCCCCTTGGGGGTAATCACCTTTCCCTGTGAACTTCAGCAACCAGAAAAGGGAATTGCTTAAGTACTGACTTTGGGTGGTTGTCACAGCAGGAGCTTTTTCTCAATTTACATATGGTTAATCTAAAATTTAGGTTTCTGTTTGTAATTTTCAGGCTCTTCTGTTGTTAAGTTTGATTTCTCAGGCTTCATTCACATATGTGTTGTCAAGTATGTTTTGTCTTATGTTGCCCTTTTTCAAGGTTTCTATTTCCTTTTTCTTTGTACAAGTGTGAGTATGGGTCCACTGATCCAGACTAGGACCCTAGCAGGGAGTCATTAATACACTTGAAATGGCAGTGGAGGATAGGGGGTGTTCAAATACCACGTGACCATTTTAGGGGGGTGTTGACCAAAAGCCACACAAAGTCACGGGGGGGGGGAGGGATTTCAGCATGAAGTCATGTGACTCCAAAATTATCGAAAAGTTCCTGACACAAGACTTGGGGTGACATGGGGCTGGTGGTGATGGCGGTGGCAGAGCTGAGCATGGCGGGGGTGGGGGTGAGGGTGGCAACAGCGGCACTGCTGCGCTAGTGGTGGCGACGGAACAAAATTCACAAATTTTTAAAATATTAAAGTGACTCTGACACAATTTAATGAAGTGTCATATTTTGCCACCATTGTCTGCAAGAACAGATGGAAGATGTCCATGCAATCTTAAAATTTCATGAGGCTTAACTCACCTTGAAAAGTCTTCATTTGTTTTTTGCATCCAGCTGGCCATAGAGCTATCTTCAAAGCACGGTTCTGCCATGCCTCTGCCATTTCTGCCACTTTTTATTGGTGTAAACCTTGTAATGTTAGGTTTATCCCAAAGATATGGGGGTAGGCTATAAACAGAGGTGAGCATTGAACCCTAGAGTTGTATACAGCTGGCTTTTAAACAAGGGCAACATTACCCTGAGTGTAGCCTAACTTTGTCCCAGCACTGAGGCTGTGAATATGTTCTGAGAGGGGTTTGAATCTGGTGTCAAAAAAGACCCCCTTCTCCTTTGCTCTCTCTTTCTCTGCCAGTTTTTTGTATCTTTAACCATCATAGCAGTTATACCTGCAGATCCTGTTGCAACAATAAATCTGAGATCAGTCACCATTTTGCTGGCAAAAGGGCAGTTGTTATGGCAATACAGGCCTTTGCCATTCCCAACCCAATGCAACTGGCATATCTTTGAGTTTGAATTACATTGTGTGTTGACAGCTATTGCTACATCTTATGGCAATGAATTCCACAGTTTAACCAGGTCCCGGTGAAGCAATATTTCCTGCATGATATAAAACAGGGGTTCCCAACCTAAGACCCGTGGGCTGGATCCTGCCCACAGCACCATTTTATGTGGCCCCTGACCCCTCCAAGGGCTTTCAAGAAACAAAATGACCACCCCTTTGAAGCTCATGGGACAAAATGGCTGCCCCAAACGTGCAGGTGAGGCAAAATGGCCATCTGGCCCTCAGAGCTGACTGAGAGAACATGACCTAGCCTCAGACTTGGAAAGGCTGGGAACCTCTGATATAAAATAACCACACTGGAATGCTACACAGCTTAATTTTATTACTGTACAGTATATCCAATTCAGAAGTAAAGTGGTTGGAGGTGAAAATATTCACCCTGTGCATTTCTGTAGTAAGCCCCATCTCTATCTGTTGTCTCCTGGAAACTGATTTTTCAGTGGATCAAATGTGTTGTTTTAAAAAAAAGGCTTAACTGTCTCAAAGTGTCTTTTGGAACTATGTATGAGATTTTGTCTCAAGTTATTCCTGAAGAATGCTAGATGATCTATACTTAGCATACACAATATTGCAATCTTGTGTGTGACTCATTAAAGTCTGAGGCTCAGTTATTTTTAAGAACAAGAATATAGATGGAAAACAAGTGCCCCGGGGGATGGGAAATTGAATGCCAACCTACATTTTCTCTTAGATTCAGGGTGAAGTTGTTCATTAAACTTAAATGTGGTAGAGCTATACCTTCTTCTACAATATTAAGATTTTCTATTAAGGATTAATTTCTATGACTGAAGAAAATGTTATTTAGCAAGCAAGGTGAACTCAAAGAGGTTACAGAATTCATGTTTCTGATGCCTATGTCATTATGAGTAATGAGATAACAAGAAAAATTAGCTCTCTTAGGAAATCTGACAGTTTAAATTGGGTCTCAGGAGCACAATATCCATCTCAAATTGCCAGCCGCCCTTTCCAAATGGAAGTAATAGAAAAGCTAGCCAAATGTGAATATTTTGTTGCAGTTTATGTTCTTTGTGTGACCGTGAATTTCTTTTACCTTCTATTCTGGGTGACATTTGATTGCAAATATCCAAACTATACTTTTCCTCCTCAGGATATATGTACACACACACACACACCATACTGTGAACGACTTAACACCGAGTGTAAGGTGGTGGTTAATTAACCTGACAATACTGAGGACTAACAGCCTTGGGTGCCGAAGTCCACAGGGAAGGGTGGTGGTTCCCAAATGGATTAAATCCCACTTGAATCCATCTTGATGGAGGACAACAGCTTCATCAATACTGGCCTGGAGCTGAGGAGGACTTTGCATGCTAAAAGGGCTCAGAGCCAGAAAATGACTCATGGAACTAGATCAGTGGTATGGCTGTCATACTGCGATGTGGAAGGCAGATGAAAGGCCACTGCATTATGTTCTCAAGACAATTTTCATGCCTGATCATCATGAAGATCGCCAATATTCAGATTTGGATATGGCAGAAGGATATGTACCTAGAGAAAGATCATGAAACAAATGTTTCTTGGGAGAGCTGTTTAATTGAAATATAGGAAAATAAAAGGCCTAGTGAGTGGAATGGGTGGGTGGAAGAAGGAAGTGGGGAACAGGGTTTAGCAAAATTCCTTTTCCAAGAGTACAACTTCCAGAGTCCCTCAACTAAGTCATATGGAGGATTCTGGAGGTGCAAAGATGTAAGCTTTATTTCTGATGCCTTGGCCAGGATACCTTTGCTGTCTGGAATAAGTCCAGGAGCTCACTCCATTGGGATTGGAAAGGATGAGATTTGTAGTGACAGATGGCATTTTTCAAGGTAGATTTTCCTCTGGTTTTCATTAAAAATAAAAATGGACTGAGAAAAACCACATTTGCCAAATGCTTGCAAAGGAACACAAGGACTCTTAAAGAGTCGCATTTGTGCTGTTTTGCATCATTGCCTTCTATATAGGGAAAACCCATATAGGATGTTAATAACTTGACACCAGGTTGGCTGTTCTCCAGAAACAATTCTAATTTATATCTATAATAGGCAGAAGCTTGGCAGAGCTTTTCATGCTGTAAGTAAGGCTTTCAAAGCATATTTTTGATGGAATTTCATTACAAACTCACATGTTGTCTGTAGTTGGAATGAATGGAAGGGGTGGGGGTAACTGTCTATTGATGCAGCATTAATCATCCTTCATTCCCTCCTCTGAATTCAAAGGGAGCCTTACCTCTCTCTCTCTCTGATCTATGTTCTTTCCAGCAAAAATCCTTTCAATCGAGAATAATTTCTGACATGAAATTATTATTATAATTGTTTGTTGCTTTTGGTCTGTTTGGTTGGTTGCTAGCATATGTGCGGTAATGAAAGCAGCATGTAGACATCTGTAATTCCAAATAACTGTAAGTAAAGAAACATTTAAAAATCCTTTCTCGTATAAATGTTGCAGAAAGAGTTACTGAGACTTGAGTGCCATTTAAGTGGAAAGGGGGTAGATCCTTTGTAGTGTGTGTTCCAGTTGCTGCAACTGGAACACACACTACAAAGCAATCTTGAGCCCCTAAAATTGTCCTCCAACTTCTTCCCATTTCTTATTCAGACCCTCCCCAAAACATGGTTTACAGTCTGTGAAGCTCTCAGGAAATGTCTTTCAAGGCTGCAAGAGGAATGGAGAAGAGATGACTTCTAATCCTTGCATTGATTTGGTTACAGGTTATTGTTATCACAGAACTTTGGGTTTCACTGGTCTTCCAATGAAGCAGGCAGTAGTCTTTGGAAGCTTGTGCTGTGATAATGTTGTTAGTCTAAAACAGGGGTGCCCAAATTATGGCATGTGGGCCAGATCATGCCCCTGACACCAATTCATCTGGCCCACGCCACCCTTGTCGCTCCCAGAAGTGGAAGTAAAACCTGCCCGTTTTACTTCCGCTTTCAGGAGCAACGAGAGTGGCATGGGCCAGATGAATTGGTGTCAGGGGCCAGATCTGGCCCATGTGCCATAGTTTGGGCACCCCTAGTTTAAACAGAGAAAATGGCAGCCTAAAATCTATCTCATCCTGTTGCAAAACATATCTGTTGTCTAATAGATTGCAAGGCGCATTTTAATTCTGCTTCCAGTGGGAAGAACCATGTGACTGGCCCACTGAACCACATGACCAGCCCACTGCACACATGACCGGTCCATGGCCTGAAAAGTTTGGGCACCCCTGGCCTAAAAGGAGTTTTAGCCCAAACCAGGAATGATGGAATTTGAACCCACACATTTTCTCAGTTAAGCAGTCCAAAGTATGAGCCTAGATGGGCAAATATCTCAATTTCAGGTTCTGCTACATCTGAATTCCTTTTTTCTTAAGTTATGTTCTTTCTAAATATGAAGGGAAAATCTGATAAAAGCAAATGGAAAATAAACTCCCCTCTGTTGCTGCCCAAGATATCAGTCATTTAAGGTTTATATATATATTAAAGTGTCATCAAAAGATAAGTTAAGACATTTTTCTCCTTCTCATTTAACCCTGTGGAGGAGATGCAGGGTTTTGTGTCAAAATGCGTGGAGTTGCCAGCTGTCATACTACACAGAATCTCAAACCCCTCTCCTACCCCCTTTCTAATGCTGTAAGAGATAAACGAGACACAGTCATCTTTTTTTCAGTAGCAGCTAATAGGCTTCCCATTTTGCTGATCAATCTTTCTTTATCACTTTCATTGATCCTCTCCTTCTGAGCTCTTTGTTCAACTTATTGTACTATGCAAGCCGCACATTTTTATAAAGTGCCATTATGGATGTGGTCCAGACCATTGAGGTCAAAGGAGTTGATGGCAAGTATAGATTTCAACATTTCAGAAATGCAGCTTTGCAGGTTAGAAAATACAACTTTGCAGGGTAGGAAAAAAATAATCCTATTTTTTAATCTTATTACCTACAAGAGAAACAACAGTAAAAATGTACGGTAGTTCCAAAATAGGATTTTCCTTATTTATCATAATTTCCACTGGCATGAGTGCTTTGGAATTTATACTGCTTCTTACTTGCTAATCACCTCCTTGTTCCATATAAAACATATTTTAGACAGTTATTAGGGGTTGTTTTGTGCTTGTGCACCAGCACTACAATTTTTTATCTAGCTCAGTTCTGCTCTTGCTTTTAAAAATAAAATATAAATATAACTTTTTTTATCCTGATACTTGTGTTAGGTTTTCTCTCCTTCTTATTGCTTTGTATACATGTCTATACATTTTAATATGAAACTTATAGTGACATGGAATGCTTTAAGCATAATATGTTTTGCAAGCTCTGGTCTCCTTATCTGTCTAGTATGCCTGCCGAAATATTTTATCATACTGTATTTCCATTTCCATAGGAATAGCAATATTGTTTTCCATTGCATCCCAAACAAGCAAGACTTATATGGCCTATTAAAGATTGGTGGACTTAAAATGGTGGAAACTTTCATGGAACACAACCCAGTTTGTTGTGCAGCGGACAAAGCAAATAGCCTCTGAGGTAAAGATAAAGGTTGCTCTTGCTCAGAAGTCAGTCATGTCTAACTCTAGAGTGGGGAGCTAATCTCCATTTAGATACTGTCTCATAGAGTGCTCTGGTATCTAGTCATGCCTGCCACATGACCACATAAACATCTCCAGAAGCAGACAGCACTGGCTCTTTGGCTTCAAAACAGAGATGAGCACTGAACTCTAGAGTCAGATATGACTGACTTTAGAGCAAGGGAAACCTTTACCTTTACACAGTGCTTAGTGCACTCTCTCTGTTACCTTCCCACCAAAGTGGTACCTATTTATCTGCTTACAAATTCTTGCTTTTGAATTGCTAGGTATGGCAGGAGCTGGGACAAACAATGGGAACTTACTCCATTGTGCACCACTCAGGTCTCGAACTGCTGACTTTCTGATCATCAAGCTCAGCATCTTAACAACTAAACTACTGGGCAAAATGACCAAAATCTGAATGGCGGTTGCTTCATTTAGAAATATGAATCCTTAAAAGGGGTGCTAGCACCTTTCTCAATTAGCATCCATGCCTTCTTTACAAGCAATATATGCGTGTTTTCTTTCTCAAAGGAGAAGGACACTGGAACATTTTGCGCAAATTTCAGAGAACCTTTAGAGTACAAAAAAAGTTCTTTGTCTCACTCTGCTTGCCATAAACAATCTAACCATCTCTTGGTGTAGAAACAGCCAAACCCAACAATAAATTATGAATTTAGTGATTCTCTCCTTTCCTGCTGATTTATTAGGGACACAGTGATCTGATCCTCTGATGTCGATGCAGAAAGTTTGTTCAGCAAATGTATGGTTAAATCAGCAATTGTCTAACCCAGGGGTGTCCAAACTACATCCCACAGGCCAAATCCGGCCCCCAACATCAATTCATCCACCCCACACTGCCCTCTTTGCTTCCAGAAGCAGAAGTAAATTGCGCCTATCCAGGTACATTTTACTTTCACTTCCGGGAGCAGTGAGAGTGGCATGGGCCAGGTAAATTGGTGTTGGGGGCCAGATCTGGCCCATGAGCCATAGTTTGGGCACCCCTGGTTTAAGCAGAGAAAATGACAGCTTAAAATCTATTTCATCCTGTTGCAAAACAGATTGCAAGGCATGTTTTATTTCTGCTTCCAGTGGGAGGAACCACGTGACTGGTCCACTGAACCATGTGACTGGCCTGCTGAAACACGTGAGCAGCCCATGGCCTGAAAAGTTTGGGTGCCCCTGGTCTAACCACTCCTAGATTTGGCTGTGCAGGAAGACTGTCTGAGGAGAGTTTGGGTTCCTGTGGTACTTGGAGATTTCTGGGATCTTTCCAGTAAAACCAATTATTCTTTACAATAAACATAAAGGAAAAAAACCCAATTGATCATAAAATGTTGAGTCATTCTTGGAACACTTTTCATTTGGCTAATGATAACACAATAATCAGGAAGGAGGATTTGTCTTACCCACATCTGAACAGCAGTCAACCTACTAATGCTTTAGGTATAGATTATTTAAAGAGCATTTTAGCTTTTCAGACTCTGTAGCTGGGAACAGTAAGGTCATTTCATCAAACAAGTTTGAATAAGGTACCGTCAATCAAATGCATCCCTCCGTATTGAATCCATCCCAAAACAAAGACTAGGGTAAAGAGGGAAGAAGCCTTTCGACTTCATTTTGTCCTATATTTGACTTTTAAAACCTAAAATGTTTGTCCTCTCAGATATTAAGATGTAAATAAATAGTAGCCACTCTGTATTTCCAGAAAGGAATGTTTCCAAGGCCTGACCCTGACCATCTTCCTCTTCCTCACACCTAAAACACAAAAAAGCCTATAGGATCCAACTGTATCATCACAGGTTGCACGCACTTCTGTCCTCCACCATCCTCCTCAACTCCCTCAGCTCTGTGCCCATTGTGTCTACAATACCATCTAGCCATCTCCCCCCCTTTTTTTCTTTTGCCCTCCACCTTTCCCAGCATCAAGGCTTTCTCAAGCCATTATTGCAGCCCGTCATTTCCTGTTCTCATTGTATGCTGCAAACCATAGTTCTCCGTATCCATGGCAACGTATCACCCTTAATGAGCAATAGCAATGAGCAAGGAAAAACTCATTTCTCCCAAAAGAATGTGGCATGTTTCCCATGAAATTGATTCAATTATATACCAGGAATTTGATAATTACTATTTTTAGCTTGTTTTTGTCTAAACACTCTTTAATTTTTGTTCTGTTTCTCCTCTCTGCCTGAACAGTTTTTTTCCTTTTGTTTTTGGGTGAGTTCACCCCCCTTCTTTGCTGGGAGATTCTTCTTCTTTCATGTCCTGATCAAGCCCTGGACTGCCAAAATGAAGCCACTTTATCGTTGGCCAAACCCAAGTCCTCATTGGTGCATGACGATTCCCATCTTGAATTACTGTTGCTATACTGATTAAGTGGGAGAGGTTCATAGATGATCAATGGAAAGCCACTTAGTGCAGGCATATTTTTCTGGAAGTTCAAGACTCACAGATACTGCTATGCTTTGATTCAGGTCAGTGAGCTTATTCCAGTGATCAACAGATTGCTTCCTCACTGTATTTTAATGTATTGATGGAGGTCATCAGAGAAACATCGTTTATGGTGGAAGTTCACCAAAGTCAATAAAATGGGTAAGGAATTTTATTTCTTGAAAATCTTAATTTTTGCTATCATTAAAATAATATAGCAAGAGTCTATCCCCTAATGGTGTGAAGTTATGCTTGGACAAATCCTACGGAAATCTGAGCAACATATTTAGCTGCTTTCTACCAGGTCAGATAGTGAAGTCTGGTATTATTTTCTCTTTCATTGATGGCGTACTTCCCTCACCTGTAACTAATGTTTCTAACATGAGGTGCAAAGGATGAATATGGACTCTTGTGTATGCCAAAGGAAGTTCCACCCTTTTCTTCAGTTCAGTTTAGTTACTTCCAAGTAGCATTTTTGTAACAAATGGCACAGAGGAGAGCATCAGTACAGTCAAGAGTAATGTAGATACAACCCCCCCCCCCATCCTTTTGAAGACATAAATCACTCTGCATGCATTGCTAGTTGATTATTTGAACTTGCCCACTTGATGGATACTGAGAAACTATCCTCAACCAGATGAGACTGTGTGTCCTTCAAGCTCAGCATTGCCTGATCTAACTGGAAGGAAATCCCCAGGGTCTTAGATAGAAGTCTTGCATAAAGTCTGCTGCATAATTCTTTTCAGCTGGAGCAGTTCAGGTACTGAACCATGGCTCTTGGGGGCAAGGTTGCTACTTTATGACACGAGACAGTTTTTACCCTGTGTCTAATGGTAGAGCTGACCCTGATGGAGGCCACTTAACTCTTCTCTATCCCATTTTTCTTGTTCTTGTTCTAGCTGTCTGGAATCTTCTTCTATAATTTAAATTAGCATATGTGTGGCAATCACACTGAACCCTTTAGACCAGGGTTTCTAAACCTTGGCCCCGAGTGTTCTTATACTTCAATTCCCAGAAGCCCAAGTCAGCACACCTGCTGATCAGGGCTTCTGGGAATTGAAGGCCAAAAACAACTGGGAGCAAAAAGTTGATAAATGTTGCCATAGATCACGGGTGCCCAAACTTTTTGGGCCATGGGCCGATCATGTGGTTCAGGGGGCTGGTCACTAAGGCCTGAGGGCCAGGTGCAGCCCCCGATGCCAATTCATCCTGCCCACGAAACCCTCGTCGCTCCTGGAAGCGGAAGTAAAACGTGCCCTTACGGGCGCATTTTATTTCCGCTTCCAGGAGCGATGAGGGCTTTGTGGGCTGGATGAATTGGCGTCGGGGGCCGCCCCCGCCCCTGGACCTTAGTTTGGACACCACTGCCTTAGATGTCTTAACCAGTTTAGGGAAAAGTTAAATTTCTAGACTGCAGACCATAATCCTTTTCCATAATGGCTGGAGGAGCTGAGGAATTATGGCATCCAAAATAAACAAATCCAAATTCTTGTGTTAACAGAGCTCAGGGCTAGATTGTCCTGAAGACCCATCTATTCACCAATCTGGAATCCAGGTGAGGAAATGAACACTATTTCCTCCCATTGAAGGAATTTGGTCAGAAGGAAATCTAAACACTTTTGCTGTGCCACTTACAGTATGTGTTGAATGGGATACCACCCATTATGTCATTCTATACCAAACAGACCTAGGCTATTATGACACTTTTATTATTGCTTGTGATTTAACTCTGAAATGTTATATTACAAAAATAGCATATTAAGGGGGAGAAAGTACATTTCCCCCCTAGATAAATGACTCACAGGCTTTTAAAAGCAGCCAGTGTCTCTGCTTTGGTCTGCTGTTTGAGTGGAGTCGGCCTGCCTGGGGCTTTTATTTGCATCATGCAGTTTCTTCTCCTGTAGAGTCCATTTGTGATGAATGGGGTGGATAAATTTCAGCAATCCCAGTATGAAAATAATGTAGACCTGATGGGTTATGTTGTAAAGCAGCATAGCTGTTCTGCAGTATTTTCTGACAATAACCAACCTTTCCCTACTATGTCTTGCCATACACCTGTTATTGCCAAATGTGGAGGACATGGGAAGACATATAGACACTTTGTTCTTGTTGGACTACAGTTCCTATCTTGCTTCACCACGCACTATGCTGACAAGAGTTACAGAACAAGAAGAGCTAGAAGACCATTTAGTCGTCACTACGTCCCCCCCCCAGTACCACAAAACTTGAAATTCCCTCACAGTATTGCAGCTTTTAGTTTTGACAAGCTTCCAAGAAAAGAGAGTTTTTAATGTATGAGTTAGCTATTGATAATAATGCCTACCAGAGTCAGGCATATTAATGTCTGAGTTGTTGTTAGCCACCCAGAGTAGGAAAATCTCCTAGATGGGTGGGGTATAAATTTAACAAATAGTGTGTGTGTGTGTGTGTGTGTGTGTGTGTGTGTGTGTGTTGTTTCTTGTGTCAGAGATTACTCTGGGTTGAAAGGGTTTTTGCAGGGGATGCCTAAATGAGGCTCCTTTCATGTCCCCCATCGGGCAGCTCTTGGGGAATCAAACCCTGTCCTTCCAGGCTCCAAGCACATAGTAAAATAAATAAAATAAAGGCAGTGGGCTTTACAGCCTAAACGTTCATTACAGCCATTTTTACCTTGTGCTTGGTCAGAAAACTGTGGGCTGCTTTTCTCCTGAATTTTTATCTCCCACTTGGTCATCAACCAGAAGGGGCCAGAAGGGGCTTAGCATTATCCTCTTATCAAGTCGACTATAAATAACTGCATAATTAGAAGTGAGATAACACTGTATATCGTATCATTTCAGCATAAAGTTCACTTTCTAGCAAAGCAGTGCTGCAAATGATTGTACAGGAAGTTTGCAGGATGGTTTACAGTGACAGGAAACCTCTATAAATGAGAAACTGAGTTGCAAACTTAAATGGAATACCCTAACTAAAGTGTGTATGTAAAAATAAATAAATACCTATAGAGGAGCTAGATGGCAGTGGATCTTAGGTGCTGTTCATCCTCTCCGCCACATCATTAGATGTTGTTTGTCTCCGGTACAGTTTAGTCATCTATTTTAAAAGTAAAAGTTAGTACTGTACAATAAATTAGCAAACATTATGATAGTTTAAAGATAGTCATAAATAGTTTTCCTTGTTGCAAAAAAACAAGCTAATAAGATGTAATTTTGCCTTAGCAATACTGGAAACAAAACAAAATTAATGTGAAGGATGATGCTGAACCTCCAAGTCTTCTGTCCCCTCCACCTTGGGAATTTCTCCACAGACTTTAGGGAAATGTTTCCCTCCTCCCACTACCATTTGGGAACCACCGGTATATTGGAACCTTCAAGGGTAGTGAGATTAAGCATAAGCTTTTGTGAAGTGCAAACCATTTCATCAGATGCATTGGATACTTCTTCTGTGTCTAGGTCAGACTTTGAACTGCTAAAATGAAACCACCTTCTTGGCTGTGTCATTAGCCAAACTTAGATCCTCATCTGTACATGTTTCCAGTTGTAATTGGCAGACAAGAAAATGAGTCAGGCACTGTGTCTCTCCACATTCACACAGCATGTTTAGCATGTTTTATTGGGTGCTGCAGACTGCAGTTCATAAAAAAATATGGCCCATAAAGTTTGATGGTTTTTAAGGTCTGCAAGATTCCCAGTTAGGAAGATTTTTACATGCACCCACTAAACTCTAGTGGAACTGCTCTCTGTTCTGTTTCTGTATTCGAGAGACAAAGAAATGGCATCTTCTAATTTATCTTCAGATCTCCCTTCCAGTGTTCTCACTCACTCACTCAAATATCCCATTGGTATAGCAGGCAGACCAATTTTACACCCAAATATAGTAACCTGGAATTGCTTTTTTTCTTTCTTTGGATTCCTGATGACTACAGATAATGAACTGCCACAGGCTGTTCATTTACACTGGTACAGTCAAGCTTTTCAAATAAAAATAACCCAACATGATTCCGTTTACAAGAGAAGAAAAGCAGGGTGAGCTGTGTTAAATCTAGAAAATGGGACGCTGAAGGGCAATCTTCAGTGAGTCACCATTGTGTGTGTTTCATTGAAATCCGTTCACGTCTTCTGATCCCCCACCACCACCATTAAAAAAGGTAGAAAAACCCTCTTTAAATCAGTAGCCTTTACTCAACAGAGCATTTGAAAATCTTTCAGTTGCCAATGAGGGACTTTCTTGCTAGGGGTTCTGAGTCATTCTCATGCTTGTGATTCACATAGCTTTGCTTTTCATGAAGATGACTCACACCAGGTTTTTGGACAAGAAGATTGTTCTCCTCTCTGTGACATTGCTTTATCTGCAGTAGATTGATAAAATGTTTTGAACCTGGAGGTGTAGGAAGGCAGGAGAGGTATAGAATAGGAAGGAAGGAAGAAAATGATAAACTATGAGAGAGTGACACAAGATTTTCATACTCATGGGGAGCTGACTGTTCATCCTGTCATGTGTTTATCTGGTTAAAGGTGTAGAACCAGCAAAGCAGAGATAAGAGAAGTTACTATTTGTGCCTACAGTTCCCAGTGGCTATACTGGTTAAAGATGTGAGTCTATGCATTTCTTGTTCTCATGCACAGGTATGGTGATGTCCAAGTGATGTTTTTTCCATGGTGTTTTAGGAAAGAATAAATGAAGAAAGACCTGCAGATATTAAAGTCAAGTTCTGTCATAGTGGTGGACCACTGTTTCTTTCCAGATTTTGTTCAATAATTAACTCTAATCAACATAGATAGTAATGTGAGATTATGGAAACTGGGTTTTAAAAAAATCTGGAATATCATAGTTACCCACCTTGTGGGGTGTGGGCCCCATATTACAAATTTGAGTAAATAAATAAATAAATAAATAAAATGTTGCAAACCACTGACCTACAGTAATTTGCTCTAGGTATGTATTCTCAAAAAGAGGAAAGGCAGAAGAGTATGGTTTTCCATAAGCCCCAGCTGCAAACTCAGATTCCCCACCTGTCTAGTTCTACCGGATTGAGACTTTGATGCTGTTTCTTCACTTTGGGCCACAAATACATCTCTTTATGCTTCTTGGAGGGACTGCAGCAGCTCAAGTGGCAGGAGGTCAGCAGTTCAATTCCCGAGTACTGGAGGAGGGTATGAGTTCCCGTCTTTGTCCCAGCTTCTGCTAACCTAGCAGTTTGAAAGCAAGAAATTGCAAGTACTGTACATACTCAAATATAATCCTAGTTTTTCAGCCCTAAAAATGAGGTCAAAAAAGTGGACTCAGCTTATACTCGGGTCACTGAGTGCAATGGAAACAGACAGTGGCAGCTAATAGCCTTCACCACCTACTTCTCCCGTCCTTCATCGGTGCATCTCAATTGGCATGGAGAAAACTCCTTTCTGCTGCATCTTATTTTCATGTACCATATTTTGATTATTGAAACTCACTAGCAGCTGCTGCATTTTCCACCCTCGGCTTATATTCGGGTCAATCTCTTTTCCTGGTCTCTCAGGTCAAAATTAGGTACCTCGGCTTATATTTGGGTTGGCTTATACTTGAGTATATATGGTAGATAAACAGGGAACACTTCGGTGTGAAGGTAAACAGTGTTCCTTGTGCTCTGGTGTCTAGTTATGCCTACCACATGACCATGGAAACGTCTGCAGAAGCAGACAGCGCTGGCTCTTCGGCTTTGAAACAGAGATGAGCACTAAACCGTAGAGTTGGATATGACTGACTTTTGAGCAAGGGAAACCTTTACCTTTACTATGCTTCTTGGGCATTGCAAATGACTTGCCTAAAAATCCAAGGTCCTCTATCAGTATTTGATGGTTTTTAATGGAGGTGGGAGGGATAGGAATAAATTACTAATTTGGTAATGGCTATGAGATTATTGATTGTAAAAAACAACAACAAAAACCTGGACAATTCCCTGTGAAATTCAATTAAGTGAATGATATAAGAAAGTGTTGAGTTTTGGTTATAAATGATGAATTGACTTGGGGTCGCAAAGGGTCGGAAAAAATTGTTTTTTAAGTTTTGCAATTATGTTTCTGTTTTATTTTTGTTCTTCCTATTTATTTGCCCCAATAAATAAATTAATAAATAGTTTTTTTTAAAATTCAAGGTCCTTGTTCAGTTGTGGCTAGAAAAAAGGTTATAGGGAGGGGAATCTATATTGCTTCATGGAAAGAGATAAACAGCAATCTGGCAACCCATCAAAACAACACTGATATTGATTTATGGCTACCATAACTTCTTGCCTATGATAGCCAGGATATGCCCTTGATTCCTCGGAGGCCTTTTAACTGTATTTTACTGCAATGCCTGAGCAGAAGGATAATAGAAGTATTGCACAAAGCAATGTTTCCAGACATCAGCTGCACCCCATCTGTAGATTCTTCTCACCAGGAAGGAATTGAATGAAATGCCGCACAATCACTTCTATCCATCCTCTCACCTCTGGGCTTTTCTTCTCTGGTAGAATAAATGGCGCTTATTGACTTGCAGGTGAACACTGAAGATGTCTTATATCAACTTCCTGGTGGTAATTTCAAAAGGGAAAATATGACAATGGAAAGACAAGATTTTTTTAGCTTTATTTTTAATTAACTTCTTTTGCCATGTCTGAATTAATGACAATTAGCCATGAAGACTGTAGTGAGAATGTAATGCAGTGGCCTTTCATTTGCCTTCTGCATTGCAGCATGATACCTGTAATACTGATGCAGTTTTGTGAGTCCCTTTCTGGTCCTGAGCCCTTTAGGCAGACAAAGTCCCCCAGGGCAGTATTGATGAAGCTGCTGCCCCCCATCAAGATGGATTTAAGTGGGATTTAATCCACTTGGGGACCATCACCCTTCCCTGTGACTTTGGCATCCAAGGCCATTAGTCCTCAGGGTCGTCAGGTTAGTTAATCACCGCCTGACATTCGGTGTTGAGTTTCAATTAACTGCAAGGGGAAAAAAATCTTGACAAAACTACATATAATTACAATATGCACCCACCACCAGTGGGACATTTTGAACCTTTTCAATTAACTATTCTCAATATCATTATATATTTAATATATTTGTCCCCTTGTTCAAAAAAAAAAAAAGAAAGAAAAGAGTACATCTTGCTCTGGCTTTACTCCTTGCCATTTCACTAATACCTAGTTTAGAAATTCCTCCCCCCTCATATTTTTCTAAAATCAGTTTTTTTAACTAATCTCTTGTTTTATTTACAAGATCTATTTTAGATTAACCATGACAGCTTTAGATTTGGGAGAAAAATCACTGCAAATCTTAGTGCCAAAATGAACTGTGTTGCTTCTTTGGCAGTCTGCATTTTATTGATATACAGTAATAGAAAACAGCCTGATATATTATTTGGGTTGCAGTCAACACATACAAATCTGAATATCTCAAGTACATATATACATGAATTGAAATTAAGTGGTAATCCCTAGCTTGCTTGGTTGTGAGGAAGCTCCACTAAAAGCAGCAGAACTTGCAGCTAAGCAAATATAGGATCAGATGAGGCATGAACAAATACTGTGTCATCATCGTCATCGTCGTCGCTTTTGGAATTTATCAGTCCTGGTGAAGTGGATTATATTTGTAACAATATTTCTAAAAATATTGATTGACCTTTAAAATACATGCAAGTGGGACCGGAAACAAATATATTTTGGTACACAGAGTCCTTGTGTTTAGGTTTCTATCTACCATTCCTTTATTTTCTGCTGCTTCCTACTTACAACCAATAGCCAGCAAGCATTTCATCACTACTGCACACACTTAGTTGTTGCTGAATGTCTAGCACTTCCATTCCAATGGAAGCAGGAACTTTAGTTTTCGAGGGAATGGTGAATGGAGTTTGAGTTTGAGTTTGAACTTTAATGGAGCTACCAATGGGGCTGAACATATTTGGATGATATAAGTATCTTGGATAGCTTCTGTAAAAGTTCTGACTAAAACCCAGAATATATTCATCATTCCTTGAAACAGGAATCCCTATTTTTTAATTTATATTTATATTGCCGCCCACTTGCCGAGGCGACTCAGGGCAGCTTACAGTCAAAACAGCAACAGTACAGTAAAAATTATAAAATACAACCTCACAAAATCCTTCACTGCAATCTTCTGTTCAACCATTTTTACTTTATACCCTCTCCCACGGTCAATATTCCATACAATGAATAGTCTGGACTGGTTTTAACATTTCCCCTCTTTTGAGTCTCTTTTCCTATTTTATCTTATTGTCTTCTGAGTAGCAAGTATTAGATGTAATTAGTGCTGTTCCAATCATTAAAAATTTGGCTTTCTGCATTACTACTGACTGACACTTTTTAGAGTACATGTGGAATTTAAAAATAGTTATCTCTATGTGAACCTGAAATGCTCTATCTAGATCAGTGGTTCCCAATGTGGGGCCCACGCCCCACAAGGAGATTCCAATTACCACAATCGTAAGTCAATGTACTGTATTGGTTGATCAGTGCTTTGAGGAATTGACTTAGGCTTCTGGGAATTGAAGTCCAAAACCCAAAGTTTGGGAAACACTAATCTATTCTAGACAATAAGATAAGGTGGCAAATACTTCAGAGGATGAATTCAACATTTAAGATGACCTTAAAAGAGTGGAGAACTGAGACTGAAGCAAACAAAATGCTTTTCAGCAACTCTATATTTAAGCAGGAAAAACCAGATACACAAATATAGGGTGAATGATATTTGGCTTGGCAGCAATATGTGTGAAAAGATATTTAAGTAGACCATAGGCTAAATAATGGTCCTGTGTGATGCAGCAGCAAATGCTATAAATGCTATTTTAGGATCTATCAACAGAAATCCCTATTAATGAAAGTAATAGTACCACTCTATTCTGTTTTGGTCAGGTGACAGTTTGGGCACTGTAGTTTAAGAAGGATTTTGACAAGCTGGGACATATCCAGAACCACAGAGATGTTAACAAGTCTGGAAACCAAGCCATTTGACGAGTAACAGATGGGAGAAGGAACCTCCCCATGTGACAGAGAGCGTCTATCAGCTGATTCTTCTATTCTAGAAGCACCAATGTGCGGTGATGCAAACACAATTGAAGGAGTGAATGAGGGAGTAGAGTATAGTTAGCCTAGAAAAGAGAAGACTGAAAGGTGACAAATGCCATTTAAAAATATTTGAAGGGACGTCAAAGAAAGGAGATTTCTGCTAAACATTAGAGTGAACTCGATGAAAATAACAGTGGTTTGATAGTGAAACAGACTTCCTCAGAAGCTGGTGGGCTTTCCTTTATTGGAGATGTTTTAAACAGTGGTTGGATGGCATCTGTCAAGGATACTTTAGCTATGTATTTCCTGTATCAGGAGGGGGTTTGACTTGATGACCTTGATATACCTTCCAGTTCTGTAATTTAATGATCCCCTTTTCCTCCATTGCAGTAACTTAATTTTATTTGTTTGCTCTCTTGGCCCACTTCCCCGCCAAAAACAAAACAAAACAAAACAAAACAAAACAAAACAAAACAAAACAAAACAAAACAAAACAAAACAAAACAAAACAAAACAAAACAAAACAAAACAAAACAAAACAAAACAAAACAAAACAAAACAAAACATTCAATTCATACCGAACATACTAATTTCCTTTATAGACACCCCCCCCCCCCGAGTTTTTATCCTAAAAGTTTTTTTGGGGGGACAAGCGTATCTGCAATCTTCAGGCTTAATCTGATGCCATGGGCATCAACCTTGTCTAGTTGAATATAGGCTGTGGATAGGAGTTATAGTTTGCTATTTGCCTTCTGAGAACTTAGAGAAGATACATTCATTAAACTGCCATGCACCTTGGACATTTTTCTTTCAAATTAACTTTTTCAAATTGCTCTCTCTCTGTATCCCTTTGGCAGAAAATCACGATTCACTAATGACATCCCCTCAGTCAAATGTTGTACAACTACACTGCTGTAATTAATATTTGATCAAGCCCTAATAGCACTTTGCACTGAATTTTAGAGATGCTGGTGAGACTTTCCAAAGAGCTAAACTTTCCAACTCCGGCCTCTTTCATTGCTCCTCTGGAGAACAGTGTTTGTGTTTATGTTAAATTATGCATCACTTACAGTTCTTCTTCTTTGAATGCAGTATGCTTGAGTTTGAGAGTTGAATACACATGAGCTGGGAACATCCGTATATAAGAGATGTGGAATCCGAGACATTAATCTATTTTCTGCTAAATAATAAGCCAAAGGACTTGAATTTACATGTGGAAAAGAGTTCATGGCTTTCATAGACCCTTATGGATATTCACTGGAGGCTGATATTTGGGGGGAAGGGGGGGAGGTGTCCTCAGAAGCAGAGCAGTCTTGTGAATCTCCAGATTCCAAAAGTTAAATAGGAAAAACTAAACTGCATGAAATTAAATATCAAACGTGCAAAGGTGGGGAGGAATCTATAAAGTACACAGAGCACTTTCTTGGAGAGAAATTCTCCTGTTTCAGCAACAACACCTATAATAACAGGGGTTCCCAACTTAAGGTCCATGGGCCGGATCCAGCCTACAGCACCATTTCATGTGCCCCCACCTCTCCAAGGACATTTGAGAAACAAAATGGCCAGCCCTTTCAAGCTGCTGGGACAAAATGGCCATCTCCATCATGCAGGCAGGGCAAAATGGCCATTCAGCCCTCAAAGCTGACTGAGAGAGCATGACCTGGCCCCCAACTTGAAAAGGTTGGGAACCCCTGTATTATACTGTCAGGAACATTCCCACATGTGTGTTAAACATGCACCAATGGTCCTAGGAAAAATGAAAACTGCCGCCTGAAATGCCATCTCTTAGCAAGGGTCTCTTATTGCTGCTGATTGGAGGCAGAGTTCAAGGTTCAGAGCCTAGAAAATGAAAGGAGAACAAACAGATGTAATGTTTGGGTGGTAGAGCTATTGCCCTTTTAAACATTCTCATCAGCTCACCAGAAGTATTTCTAGATGACAATGGCTATCATTTTTGATTGGCATAAATTTAACATCTAAGTCAGAAATGGAAGGACTTCTCAGTGAAATTTGATACCATGAACCATGAGGTCCTTCTGGATTACCTAGCTGCCTCTCCGCTGCTGAGGGAGCTGCACTGGCTCCCAGTTTGCCTGGGAGAATCCAGTGGATTCTGTATTTTTTCTGTATTATTGGGTGCAATTCAAGGTGCTGGTTATCACCTTTAAAGCCCTGTATGGTAGCGGACCAGGATACTTAAGAGACCGCATCATCCCAAGGACATCTGTCCGTCCCACCAGAGCGGACCGGAGAGGCTCTCTGGTTGTGCCATCGGCCAGAGAGGCGCACCTCTCTGGTACTAGGAGGGCCTTCTCGGTGTCTGCTCCGGCCCTATGGAACCTCCTCCAATAGAACTACGCCTGCAGACGGAGCTGCTGTCCTTCAGGAAAGGAGTGAAAACCTGGTTGGCAAGTCAGGTCTGGGGAATGGATGGATCAATTTCTCTAGCCGGCTGGATGGTTTGAACAAATTTACCCCCAGTGCCTCCTAGCTACAACGCCTAGTTTTTAATGATAGGTTTTTAAGCTTCTTTTAAACTTTTTAAACTTTTAATTTTTTGAACTGGTTTTAAATTGTTGTTGATGCTGATGTGTTGTGAATCGCCCTGGGTCCCCTTGGGGAGGAGGGGGATAGACAAAT
The DNA here is from genome assembly GCA_030440675.1 of Furcifer pardalis. Classification (NCBI taxonomy): domain Eukaryota; kingdom Metazoa; phylum Chordata; class Lepidosauria; order Squamata; family Chamaeleonidae; genus Furcifer; species Furcifer pardalis. The sequence goes on from CP126897.1 coordinate 92,561,711, forward strand.
TTAAATAAATAAATAAAAAGACTATTTTGGAGAGGTTCTGGTTTTTGGTTGGACCATAAATTGTTCCTGGGTTCCTGACAGTAATCTTTGGGTTATGGGAGTCTCAAAAAGTTTTTGTTGTTATTTAACACATATGTTGGGGGTAACAAACCTCTTGTCCAACAGGCATATTGGCATACATCAAATGAGCTAGATAAGTGGTAAGGGTTTATGTGACTTGTAGTCCAAAATATCCTAAAACTGAGGGGTCTATTCTTAAATATGACTAAATCTCAATTCAAACCTCCATATATATGATGGGCTGGGCTCAACAGAAACTTTCGCCGAAGGTGAAAGTTGTTTGGTTTTTGTTTTTCTGTTTTTTGAATTATTGTTAAGCATCTGTGAGCTTATTCTATTCAAGGCATAAATAACTGGGGTTTCTCTTCCCTGTTTAAAAAGGAAGCAAGTAACTACTAGTTCATACGACATGTCAGGAAAACTTTCATACCCAAAAGAACTTTAAAAGGCACTCCAGTGTTCTAATTTTAAAGACACAGTCACAATCCAACACAGAGCTAAGTATGCTTAAATCCACTTAAAATCAATGAGTTTCCATGAACGTAATCATTTCCTACATTCCACAGTTTAAAAACAAACAAACTATGAAGTAGATTGAAAGACCTTTTCATATTATCAGTAGGTGTAGATATGTGAGCGCTGAATGAATGTTCTGTAAAACAGACCACACATCTCTGAACTATGTATTATGGCTCTAGAGATGAAATTGGGAATACTGGGGGTGTGGGTGGAATCACAGGCCTCTTGTATACAATATCGGGTCCATTCTGAATTTCCCACAGCCTTTCCTATTGTGGTACTTGGGGTGATGGTACCATGGAGTGGCGGGTGATATAGCTGGACTATACCCCTTCCTCGTGGCGCTCCTTTGAAGCATTATAAGGATCAGCTGAAACAAACCATGAAGATGTCAGGTATAAACCTACAAACCTGGGAGGCAGCAGCCGTAGATCACCCACTTTGGCGCCAAACCATCCCTGCTGCTACCAGATCACTTTGATGGAGATGGCTGCGGACATGAAGAGGCTAAGCAACAAGCACAAAACCTTCATCAAACTCAACTACGCCCTCCACCGTCTATTCAGTGTAATGTGTGTGGTCACATGTTTCATGCCAGGATCGGTTTATTAAGTCACCTGAGACACATCCATCAACTGAGAAAATGTCTTCCAGGAAAAATGTATACTCGGATACAAGGTGCAGCAGCCACTCCTATCCCTACCACCCCCTTCCAATTTCATCAGACATCATTTGCTGTTGTTGATGGGAATTGTCCAACCCACCTGGAGAGGACTTGTCTGCTAATTGGATAAAAGAAGGGGCCTGACTCTGTACACCTGTCCCACTCCTTTGCCTCTTCATACATTGAGCCTTTGTCCATACATTGTGTGGGAAAGCATTCAATGAACTGAATACCAATGGAACATTAAATCTTTTAGGCTGAAAAAAGTGATGCTATTTGGGATTCTCCATAGCCATCGGACAATCAATGAGAAATGAAGGTGCTCAAGACAGTTAAAAGATGGAAAAGAATATATTCACACACACGAAATACAGGCTGGCACCAGAGGATGAGAGAAATGAGCCATCTCCTCTTAATAGGTAGTTGCAGGAGAAGATAGTTTGTTTTCATCACAGAGTATGACAGTGAGTGTGATCCTTTGCACCTCAGCAAAGCATTTGCTGTTTAAAAGAAGGTTTTGTCTGTGTTAATGATATCCCCATAGTGCAATTCTTGGTTAGAAAAGGAATATATCAAAAGTCCTGTTGGATTTACTATGTCGTGGTGCCGAAACTTTTTGGGCTGTGGGCTGGTAACGTGATTCAGTGGTCTGGTCACATGTTTCAGCAGGCTGGTCACGTGGTTCCACCCGCCGGAAGCGGAAGTGAAACACGCCTTGCAATTTTGCAATAGGATGAGATAGGTTTTAAGCTGCAATTTTATCTGCTTAAATCAGACATGCTCAAACTATGGTCTGTGGGCCGGATCTGGCCCCTGATGCCAATTCATCCAGCCTGCACCACCCTTGTCGCTCCTGGAAGTGGAAGTAAAACATGCCCATATGGGCACATTTTACTTCCACTTCCATGAGCGACCAGGGTAATGTGGGCCAGATGAATTTGTATCAGGGGCCATATCTGCCCCACAGACTGTAGTTTGGGCATCTCTATACAATGTGAAAATTTTCTTCTTTCCTTTTGAATTTGGGGAAATAATCCGAATTGAGGTTGTTTGTGCACAGTTCCTCAGCTGTATCCTCGCTTTAAGGTTAGTCCTTGTCCATTGAGCTCCTTCCTTCACCTTCTAATTTGATTTTGCTCTTGTGTACCCTCAATAATGTTTATTCTTGCCATCAAGCTCTTCCTGAATCGGAGTCAGCAGACTTGTTGAGGGTCATTCTCTTGCTTAGTTCTGCTGCTCCTCTCCTTGTTTTAGGTGGGGTGATAACAACAAGAGGATATAGTTTCTCAGCTGCTGTAAGTTTGAGGCATCCTGTCACAATACGCATTGTTTCAGTAACAGCGATGTCAACTTTTTTCACATGTGCAGATGTAATCCAAACTTGAGCAGCATACTCTGCTTCAGAGACACGAGTGAAAGTGAATAATTTATTTTGCAGAAATGGATAGCTTGAATAACTGCCTAATTTTTACTAAGCTCTCTTTCTTCCAGTGGATTCTGTATTTTTTCCTTAGAATACTTCTTTCTTCAGAACATTATTGGAGTGAAAAAAGCAGTAGCTTGGGGACAATCTTGACTCCTAAACAATTTGACCTGCACTGCTGATAATCCTCTACAATGTATCACTACTGTAGGAGTGTGAAGAAATTTCACTGGTATTTCTCATTCTTCAGACAGCCTGAGAAGAGTTCATCAGGGTTCATAAAATTTATCTCCAACAGTGAGACAGTCATGCAAAGATTGCTTTTTTGTTAGATATTTCTGCAAATTTATGCAAAACATGTCTCTGTAAAGTCCTGTCCTTTCCCTTTGTGATGTAAGATATAGACATAGAACAAATGCAGGTCTGCCTAGATGATCAAAGTGAACAGCCTGTCTGGAATGTTTAATTTTAAAAAGTTCATTTAACAAAAGAACAATTACCATAATTTTGTGGAATTGTGCAAATTTGGTGACTTTTTTAAAAAAATGTAAAAACTCATCAAAACAAGGAATAATATCTCGCTCTCTTGTAAATGAGAAAAACCGTGCCATTCCTTATACTTACCTGTGATAATGCAACAAGAAAGGATACGTATCAGTGTTCTACAGGTAGCATTGGCTGAGATTGCACCCTACAGTTTAGAAGGGACAAACATAACACCCACGAAATATGCATGGCATTGGATTGCTAGAAATGAAAGTCCAGTTTTGAATGTTCCCAAAAATATTCTCCTGTATTTAGCAGTGCTTCTTCAACAAGCAAAATAATCCATGCGGAGGGTTTGCTTGATGGTTGGAAGCTTGAAAAACATTGATCAAGGATAAATTGCTGACCTAATTATTTAGATACAATATACCTATTGCATTTATTATTCTGTAATTTTCTCCCATTCAGCTGGGTGCAAAATATGAAAGCCAAGACTATCGCCATATATAATTTTAAGCATCCAAGAAATCAGATTAGCTTGGTTTATCTCAGTTTGTGTGTTATGTGCCACTGATCTGCATGTGATCCTGACGTCCAGTGATTTACAGTGATCCTAATAGTGTTTTAAAAGCAAGTGAAATATTTAGGGACTGGTTTTACCAGCTTCCCCCACCTCCATTATATTTCCATGGCTGAGTAGGGAAGAAAGTGAAAACTATTAAAGTTGTCAAGTCAGAATTTAGCTTTATTTTCAGGAATAAGGTTCTTGTACTTCTAACATTTACATAGCAGAAAAAACAGACATACGCACATAAATACGAACATACATACATACATACATACATACATACATACATACATACATACATACATACATACATACATACATACATACATACATACATACATACAGATAGATAAACAAACAAACAAACAAACAGGCATTAAGAGATGTATGAAATATTTCCTGACCCAAAGGAGTCACAACACATTGAGGATTAGGAAAAGAGTGAACACTAGGGCAAGAGGTAGGATTAGGATTACAGTTAGAGCTAGGATATGATGATTATTGTTATTGTTTTATTATGTGCAATCAAGTCTCATCCAACAAATAACAGAGCTTTCAAGGTAGATGAGATATTTAAGGATTTTTTTTACTGTTGCTAGCCCCTCAGTGAGTTTCCATAACCAAGTGGGGATTTGAACCATGGTCTCCTGACTCCAGTCCATCACTCTGTCTGCTGCACCATCCTAGTTCTTATGTACCCATTTTATGTATACGTTTTATATTACTTGAACCACCTGAAGATTCCACTGTCTCCCTCAATTGGGATTAATCTCTCAACGACCAGAGCATGTCAGTCCGGATTCTGGCATTGTGAAAAATGACAGAGGACAGACAGGGCTAGATTACAATAGTTGCATCAAAAGTACCTAATCAGAAAATGCAGCAGATTTATTGTGACCTCTTTTCTTTCCCCTTTTGATTGGTCTATAAATGAATAAAACATGTCATGTGTCAGGTGACTGAAAAGCAGGGACATTACTTACAACTCATCAGGTGGCAATATCATTAAATGCCTCCCTCGTTGGCCTAACTCTGTGTGGATTCTGCAGCGAATTATGACTGCAGGGCATAGATAATTCATGACTGGACCAGGGGGGTCCACCTAAATGTTGGCATAAGGCACTCCTCTTGTTAGGCAAACCTCCCCAATAGCCTTGCATGGTTCCACCCAACTGCAGGTTGGTATTTAAATAAGGATGGGGTTTGATTTGGCTGAGAGATGTTGGATTCTGACTCTATCCCTGGGTTTCTTTTCCTTCTTAAATTATTTACCCACATTCTCATCATAAGGGCCATGGAGTGAGGGAACTGTCAGTTTTCTCCTCTATAAATAATTTCCTGAAGGAGGGCCTAGTTTAGATAAGCTGCTCCATACTCTCATCTCCTCTTGACTGCCTTTTCTTCTGGTGACACTGAGAACACACATGCATTTTTAAATGTCTGAGCTATAAGGCAGGGCTAAACCTATTCATCATTTATAAGAGGGGAAACTAGGTTTCTTGGTTATGCCGAAGAACAAAGCATGCAGTATTCATGGAACAGAGCAGAACTTGGAGCTAACCACTTGCAAGTAACACAGCTAACTGAAACCAGTCCTTCTTTGGACAAATGGGGGAAAACTTGAGAAATGAAGCGCTTAAATCAAAACAGTAATTTTTGTAACAGAAGTGTCATAAAGTTAACATTTCAACAGTGAAGTAAAGACAGAGGACCGATGTTGCTTTTCTAGTGCGATCAGTGATATTTAACTGCTCTTAAAGTTCCATTGAAGTATTCCTTTTAGGCATTTTAAGAGAATTTTTTAAATTAAAAATTAAAACTGGTAAAAATACTGCAATATTTCTTTTAAGCTTGTGACACGAATGACATGAATGACAACAAACTGCTTTTCATGGACTTTGGAAGAAATGGCATAAATGACTTACAGTATTTTAATTTTCAAACTATGGAACAAAGCAGTCTCTGTGTTTGTTCATGTTATCTCCCCTACCTGTGCACATACTTTTCTTTAGTGCAGGGGTTCTCAACCTTTTCAAGAAGACAAGCCTGCTCATGCTTCCTCAGATAGCTTTGGGGGCTGGATGGCCATTTTGCCCTGCCTGCCACACATGGCACTTCTGGGTGTGGTGGAGGTGGCAGTGGGTCATATGAAATGGTGTTGTGGGCTGCATCTGGGCCCCGGGCCATAGGTTGAGAACCCCTGCTTTAGTGCATGCTCTTCTTTCCAAAAGTTTAATTCCAGAGTGTTATTGGGGTATTATCATCCTTAGGAGCCATAGCCAGTTGAAATGGTGGGAGTTCTTGGCCAACTACTCAAGAAAAGAAAAGGCAGCCAAATATTTGGAAACTTGACATTTAATGCTGTTTTCCCATCATTTCTAAAATAGAATCAGGGGCACAATTTTCTTTGGGGGAAAAATGTATGTTGAGATGACTACCACAAATAGTTCCATAGGCCACCTTAGTTCTATAAATGCATTGTAGAACCAACATTCCAAACATGCTCAGAGAGGAACACCTAGCCACAACCCTCTAGACACATACATCTTTACACTTTCAGACCCAGTGCTAAAAAGGAGAGGTTTTTACTTGCATGGGGATCAATTATGTGAGTAGGTGCCCTGAGAAATCTAGGTTATTACTTATCAGAGAACCTACACATTAGAAGGAACCTCTCTTTGCAGTGAAAGAGTGAAGAAAGAGACAATGAAAGGTGTAGAACTAGGAGTTCCTCTCTTAAGCGTGGTCAGAATGCTGTTGTAGCTCCCTGCCCCCATAATAAGGCAAAAAAAAAAAAAAAGGTTAGTGAAAAGCTTGGAGAGGTTTTTTAAATGGTTTTTTTGGACTACAGTTCTAACAATTCCATACTAGTTGTGGTATGTGCAGACTCGTAGTCTGCAAAAATTAGCTGTATACCTCATAGTTTAGGTATTTGGCTGTAGAACCAGAGTTTGGGATTTGCTTTCTCCACTGTATTTCCTGGGAGATGAGTGGCCTTGGGCAACTCCCAGGTGCCACCAGAAGAAGGGAATGGTAAACAGCATTTTGTGTATTCTCTACCTAGAAACCCATGGAGAGGGGCACCATAAATCAGAACTGACTTGATGGCACACAATTTAATTAATAGTCTACAAAAGTAACTTCTCTGGGCCCTGGATTAGAGAAAATGAAGGACCAGTTTCTGTGTTATGAACCTTGCTACACATTATCCATAGCCATAGCAATTACATTTCTATACTACCTCATAGTGCTTAGTGCACCCTCTGAGCAGTTAGCATTTTGCCCCCAACATGCTGGGTAATAATTTTACCAAGATTGGAAGGATGGCTGGCTGAGCCAGCCTTGACCTCTTGTCAGGATTGAACTCACTATATTCTGGCTGCAGTGTAGCAGTTTAACCACTATTCTACCAAGGCTCTTCCGCTCACTATTAACCACTTATTGAGTTTTTCTATAGGTGACCAGACCCTTTCAGGTTAGGTGGAGTCAGGACCTTTTTGTGGGGGCACATCAGCTGTAGAATATAATTCCTAGCATGTTTGTGGTGGTCATTTATTGGTTCCGGCAAGTGCAATTTTGTTTGCTGTCTCTTTTAATGTGATATCATTATGTTGATTGGTATGCAGATGTCATTCTGACTTTCATTTCCTTGACTGCTTTGCATTCTTTTCTTGCCCGTTGTTTTAATCTCCTATAAACCATTCTATAGGGGTAAAAGTTTAAGATTGGATCAGGTAAAAGGGCCATGTCCTGGGCACAGAGATGGCCCAAACTCTTCCAAAGCATGAAGCAGGAAGTAAAATAGTCCCTACATTTTAGCTTTGTCTACTGATTCAAGAAGAAAGAGTTAGGCAGGTACAGATTAAATTCTGACCAAACATGCAATGTTAAGAGGAAGAAAAGGCATATGACCTCCTGAAAGTATTGGTTCCTATAACAATATTAAAAGAGAATAAATGGGCACATGTATGACATTAAATAGTTTTAAAAATACCATAAGAAACTAAAACATAATTCTGCTGCTAATTCCAAAGTTGACATACTTCAACAACAACAAAAAACTCCAGATGGTAATTACAACATGCAGCTGTTGAACTAGAATTTATCAACAAATTGATTCTGTTTAGTTTTGACAGTTCAAACCTTGAATCTCTTTTCCAAGATAAATGTAACATCAGGAAGTTTATCTAGAAAGACAATTGACACACTGACTGTTGTTACAACAGGCTGTTCTGTTTCTAGCTTTAGCTTTTGCTTAACCCACTGCTGTTTCATGGCCTTTTTGTGCCATTTGTCCTGTTCTGAAGTAGAGGAACCCAGAAGTCCTGGAATGTGAAATCTCCTGGGATAATACAAGTAGATAATAAATGTCCAGGGATAATACAGGTACAGAAGATAGTAAATGTCCAGGGCTCCGATAAAGTAAGGTCTGCAGCACCATGGACAGAGGACTCAGAGGGATAGCCTCTGGGCTATAACCCTAAGGATGATCTGTCTCTGGAGTCCCCAACATAGGGACCCTAAATTCTAGACTACTAATATCAGATTTTAAGATCAGGTGGTGTGTCAGGAAATGCCTTTACTCATGAGTAGGACTTTTTGACCACAAGTGGTTGGTTCCTGCTTCTGAGCTGTCGCCCTCCTAGCTAAACAACCCAGGATATTAGGTTAGTGTAGATAAGGTAGCGCATAGCCGAGTAAGCACTCCAGTGATTTTCTGGTATTTTAAAAGTACATTGTAATCAGAGTAAGTTACAGAAGAAAGTTTATCAAAAGTTCAGAAAGCACATCATAGCAGAGAGAGCTTCTCTAACTGGGCAAGCCCAGGCACACCCCCCCCCTCTATTCTGGTTTAAGCACCTACATGTTGTCTAATTTCACAGCTCACCCTCAGAGAGAAGCATCCAATCAAGAGACCATCTTGGCTCTTCTCTCTGGGTTTTATCTCCTCACACACAGTCTACCATCTTGCCATTCCCCTAAAGGAATCCAGCTAATGACCATAGTATAACATGTCAATCACATTAGGTTTCATTTCTTCTAACCCACGATGCTAGCATGTTTTCAAATTCCAACCCCTCTAAGGTATGTCCTATAGGTCCTCCCATGCATGAAAATCTCCATCTTGGCATGAGGCTGATCCCAGGGCATAAACCCTGCCCAGGCAAGGTGAAATGTAGGCTCAATCAGTGCTTAGAACTTCTTCTTCTCCTTTGGCTTTTGGACTTTAATTCCCAGAAACCTAAGTCAATTCCTCAAAGCACTGATCAGCCAACATACTGACTTAGGCTTCTGGGAATTGAAGACCCCCTGTGGGGTGTGGCCCCCACTTTGGGAAACACTGTTTTAAAGGAACTTGTATGTTACCTATTGCTTATCCACAGTCAAGCTGACCTTATAATGATCGCTGTTGTGATCCCACAAGTAATTCATTGTGCAATAAATTATCAATATGTTGTGTTGTTCTTACTTGCAGGCTAGCGGATGCAAGAAATATACTTACTGGTACCTCCTGATGGCCAAGTCTGTTATTGTACTTTGCAGAAATGCAAAATACAAATACAAAGACCTTGCCACTTGGAACTGGTATGATAATGGCATAAATCTTTAAAATCCTGTTTTTAAAAAGTTACTTTCAGAAATAACTAGAATATTTTGGTCATTGCAGCTAAATGAAACTTCATAACTATTTATTTTATTTGTTTAAATTGTTACTTGAGAATTAGAGTCCTCCATGCGGTGCAATGGCTCAGACTTAAAAGGTCTGGATCTGAATCCCTGCTCAGCCATAGAAACTTATTGGGGGTATGGAATTGCTAAAACCACTCCTTAAATAATTCACTTGCTTTGAAAACTCTATTACTGTCACTAGAAGTCAGTTCCAACTTGAAGGCATATAACAACAGCAACTTCAAAATTACTTGTACTGTAATTTTATTCACTACTGTAAAGAAACTAGTAACAGGAGCTAGCTACTTTCATACTCTACGCTCAATACACTCTTCAGTCTCAAACCAGGTCTTAGTATTGATCTGGACCAGAGTGATGACGCTGTTTACAACGTGGTCACTCAACCTCCTCTTCCTCCTTCTTATAATTTCTAAATTGTCACAACATTTTGTTTGTGCTGCATCAGACTAACAGGGCTTCCCCTCTGAAGTGGAATTTGGAAAGGTGACCTTCCCAAGCTCTTTTATGAAGCAGGCTAAAGATAGGTTACTCTGTTGTACCAGTGACAGCTATTATGTTTTTTCAGGGACAATGTACCTGCTGGTTGTGAAGCTGAGATGTTTCTTTGAAATCTGCTGCTCATAGAAGTTGCTGTTGATGAGCTTAATCAGGTTATTGGGAAAGAGCTTTCCCGTCTTTTGAGCAGTACTTTAAAATATAATAAGTCAACAGGAGGATGTTCTGTCTGAAATGAATGGATCATTACAATTTCTGAAACATGGGATATGCAAATGGCATTGTTGGGCTTTTTGCTCGGAAGAATTTATCTACTAATCATTGGCTCGTGAATGGAAACTTCATTTTATCCTAGCTCATGTATGTCATTTGAATATGTAATCTGAACTATGATTTATTTAATTTTAACAATGTAGAAAGAAGCCTGCCTAGAGTGCCTGTCATTTCATTATGTATTTTCTTTCCCCCCTTTCTCTGGTGATGAATTGCTTTTATTAAAATTAACCAAGCAGAACTACCCAAAGTCTATCTGCTTGTTTGCATGTGGAGGCAGCCCCAGTGGAGGGGAGGGAATTAATCTTCTTTAGCCTGAGATCCGAGGCTGTGGAAAAGAGACACATTCTGATAAACCTGGAAACTGCTTTTACACTGTTGCACTTTATGTAAACTCAGGTTTGCACACATAAACTTAAATCCTCTCTGTTGTCTTGTTATGTGCCATCAAATTATCTTCAACTTAGGGTGACCTTAGGGCGACATCTCCAGATGTCCTGTTGCTCAGCAACCCTGCTCAGCCCTTTCAAATGCAAGCCTGTGGCTTCTCTTAGGAAGTCTATCCATCTCACCTTTGGCCTTCCTCTTTTCTTGCTGCCTTCTGCCTTTCCAGGGCCATCGCCAGAGGGGGGCGGGGGGGGGGCTTGACCCACCCTGAGTTAGCAGTTTGGCCACCCCTGGCAACGCATGGTTTCCCATAGCAATGCATTGAAAAAAATGTTTTGTTGCCCACCCTGAAAAAACATTCGCCCATCCATATCTAGAATCCTGGCTACGGCCCTGTACCTTTTGCAGGAGTTTTGTCTTTTCCAGATAATTTTGCCTTCTTGTGATGTAGGACAGCCTCAATTTCATCAATTTTGCCTCCAGAGACAGTTCAGACCTAGTGTTCACTTTTCTTGCATTACCAGAGTTTTTTTCCAGCGCATTTTTCAAATGAATAATTTTTTAAAATGTTGTCAGCTTTCTTTAATGTCTAGCTTTCCCAATCCTCTCTAATCCCTTAGAATTGACCCATAAAATCATTTACTGAATGGGAAATCAACAATTATGTCAATCCCATTGATTAACTAGGACTAATGGCCATAGAACTTATTGTGGCTGTGTGTTTGTTTTTTACACACACACACACACACACAGAGAGAGAGAGAGAGAGAGAAGCAGTCATGTGTTCATACAGATAATAGGAATGGTGAGATTTTATTTTGATTTTAACTCTGCCAGAAAAGCTCAACTCCATCAGCAAGTTTGATGAGCCAACTCTTGACTGTTTCAAATTAAACAATGTAAATGCTCTAGTGTTTCTCAAGAGATCCAGTTTGTTGACTCATTAAAACAGTTTGTGTCTACTTGGTGCACTTTATGATGGATGTGTATCTTGGTAATCTCAATGAGGCCATTTTGATTTTTATGTTTATTATTTGTTTATTTGTGAATTTAGATACAGTACTGCCCTTTGGGCCAATAGGCAAGGAATTTGGTTGATAGCTTATTCCAAGAAACAACAAAAGGAAGTGAAGTAAGAAGTTGTGATGGCAGGTATCAGGTAGGAATGGACCAATATATATATATACTGAGCTCGATAGGGTAGCAGGAGGCAGGTGGATGTTACATAGCATCTGAGACTTTCTCTGCTTTGTTACTCTGAGACTAGCTATATTCAGGTATTACTGAAGATGTTTCCCAGGGAGCATCTGACTCCACCTCCTCTATCATAATCAGTTGCATGAAATGAGATGTTTGTGAGATTTCTTCACAACTGTACTTATGGCTGTGTATGCAGATCTCAGCTGAGCATCTCAATCCACTCAACAAACTTATGTAACCACTTTCTTAACAGCCAATCCACTTCTCCTAATAGAAAATAATTGTTGTTACTCTTGAACTTGGGGAAATTGTAGACAAGGCAACTGTTCACCAAGGTGGTGTAGGCATTTGAGCAAGCCATCAAGAGGCATATCATGACTGCAGAATATCAAGGTTAATATCCTCCCTTTCAAATTCCAGAAATGAAAATAGAAACACTCCTGTCTTAAAACACTTGTACCATCCCTGTTTTAGCAGGTTCACTGCTAAAAGTTCTTCTTTGTTCTTGGTACTGATTTCTTGTCTAATAATGTATCTTATGATGATTTAAAACCAAAGAGGATATTAAATAAAAGATACAGCATCTTAGTTCAGCATCTTAACCACTAAGTCAGTCCCTTATGTTGAGTACTTGAGCACACATGTGCAAACAACACACGTGCAAACAACTCAGCAGTGAGCCTGGGCACCACCGATGAAATGAGTGGAGATTGGCGCCCAAGAGTTAAGGAGATCTCTCACATAAAATTTCGCTTGTCTTCCAAAGCTACCCGGAGAGGCATAGCCATTCTCTGTAACTTGAGCTAGTACCCTGAGACCTAGCAGCCTTTGTAACCCTGTGCTCACTGTCTTGTTTCTGTTGGAAAGTACAGAGAAAGAGGAGGGAAAGTGAACATAGGCACAAGAAGAGAGAGAAATATAGAGATGAGCAGTGGCTTGGTTTGGCAGTAAGGAAATCAGGAGTAGGTGAGAGACAGGCACATGACAATGAGAGAGATTTAACCTCCCCTTCTACAAACTGGGCTGGCAGCTGCTTGGTACTGAACCCATCCTTCCAGTTTGCCCACCCTAAAGAGATCTCCTTGTCTGCATCTGCCTGCCTCTTCCCTCTGTCTCTTCAGCAGACATACAAATAAGAACTTACAAATGCCGTACCTATTGAACAACATCACGAGTAACATCAGGGACAACTAGACTTAAAAAAGAAAGACTATAACATCAATGATAATGAATAATATAATGAACTTGTTTCAAAATGTAACTTTCCAGACTCTTCTCACTTGTCTTTCCATAGCAATAAAATTGAAAATTGGCTTTAGCTAGAGAGGTAGGTATGGAGATACATTATTCTGGTAAAATATTCATAACCACTACAGTACTGTATGTTATTTTAAAGTTTGCTGTCATATGCACTGCAATATTGTGGGTTAATCTGCTGATAGAGATGATGTCAATAAAAGAATGGTCTTATCCCTTTATCTTACAACCCTAAATGTATGTGTGTGTGTTCAAATGTTTTTGCCATTGTTGTTTTTTAAGCACAGAGCTGGTGTGGACTTTGACTGCCCCTTCTTTTGGGGTAGCTATTCATGCGTTGAGGACGCTTTCTCGCTCAAAACATTCCCCAGATGTATCCCTAGCAAAGGGGTCTGAGAATTTTAAGAAGGGCAAGGGATATAACATTAATATACATTTTTATTCAAAAACCTTGCCTGCAGAAGTCCTGTGCTTTTTGTTTGTTGGCCCTGCTAGCCTCTTCTCCAGTCTTAAGAGAAAAAAAAAAAACACCTTTCTGTTAAACAAAATCTGGGATGTACTCTTAGCCTCAAGATGTATAATGTCTCCCTATTAAAAGAGTGGGCACCTCTTTCATCTTGCTTCCTTCTGTTTTCTTTCTTCCCCCCCACAGTGTCTGCCAATTAAAGGCCTTGGATTTGTCCTCGGAGCCTACACATGCATTTGTAAGACTGGCTTCTATAATCCCAAAATATTTTCAATGAACAGCTTCCACAGTAAGTGCCTTTGCTGGGGTTTGAAAAACAGAATATATTAATAATGCAGCATTCCTTTCTATCCTTCTCAGAGTTATACAGTATATTCACAATGGCCCGGAACTCAGAGATTACATAATCACTTAAGGAATTTCAGGCTTGGGGCTTGTCATCAACGATACTCTCTGAAGAGCGTGGTAAAACAGGATCCACTTTTAAGTGTGTTTTATTTGTAAACAAATATTAATTTGTTGTTGTTTTTAAAGTACAATTGGCAGCAACAATTTTAGGCACTAATATTTAGAACAGAATGTTATTTATTCCCAGTTTTAGTCCCTGTGCATTTTGCTAATTATTCTTCAACATTTTGGTTTTATGTAATACAACTCGTTAAAGTAGCTGATGGTTTTCTCAGGATACAAGCCTTCAGAAGCCAAAAATTGGAGGCTCTTGAGTTAAATGAGTTTTGTTTCTTCTGATTGCTATTTTGTTTCATTTCCTGGAAGACAGAGGTTTTTTTTATGGTGGAGTACTGCAGTTCAAAGGGAAAATTTGCAAGTAGATAAATAGTTACCACTTTGGTGGGAAGGTAAACAGCATTCCGTGTTTAGTCATGCCTGCTACATGTCTACGGAAATGTCTGCAGACACAGACAGTGCTGGTTCTTTGGCTATAAACAGAGATGAGCACTGAAACCAAGAGCCAGATACAACTGGCTTTCGAGCAAGGGCAACCTTTACCTTTAGCTTACTTTAGTTTGATCAGCCAGTCACCTTCTGTTCAAAGGGTAAATTCTATTTCTAAGACTGTATGTGACAAAGGTTACACAGTATTTATTAAAACCCTACAAGTTTTCTCTTACAATGCTTCCCCAACAATTGTGTTACCCTGGCAAATGTCTCATGTAATAGTTACTGATAGGATAAGAGGAGAGTAGCTTCTCCAGCTAGTTACTTTTAAAAGTAACCAGTTACTTATAATTCTATATGGTTCTTTATAAGTAATTAGTTATTAGTTGCAGTTATAGTCAGTAGCATAGTGTGGGGGGCCGGGGTGGTGGACAGCCCCGGGCGGCACTTTTCTTGAGGTGGCAAAATGTCCTCGCTGCTTTGGCCTCACTCTGCCTAGGCTTAGGGAGCCGGACTTCCCAGGCAGAAGGCGGGACTTTTGCTGTGCCGGTGGCTGGCCGGGCCCCTCTTTGCCTCCCTCCGGCTGCAGCTGCCCCTGCTCCGCCTCCCCCAGATGGGCACCAACAGGAATTTGTGGAAGCCGGCAGAGCGAGCCTGGCAATGGGCTGGAGGGCGGCTTTGCCCAAGCCTTGCCCAGGAATGCAGGCAGGCAGACCCGGCTTGGGTGCTGCCGCATTGAGGGCAGGAAGGATGGCAGTGGTGGGAGCGGTGCTCTGACTGTCTCCCCGTCCTCCTCTGCCTCTTCTTCTGCTTCCTGCTCCCACCATTGCTGCCACCAACTCTGGAGCCAGTATGCTGCTCCCCACCAAGTTTGGCACCGGCAGCCCAGAGTAGGACTTGCCCTCGCCGCTGTGCCCCACTGCCCACCAGGCCCTGGTGCCAAAGGTGTAGTGGGCACCTGGGCTTTGCCTCACCTCACCTGCTGACCCCTGCCTGCCCAACTGGGTGTTGGGGGCTCTACCCGCCCTGGGTCCAGGCCCCGGGGGCCTTGGCACAGGCAGTGAGGGGTTAACTGGGTCCTGCAGAGGGTGGCAGCAGCAGCAGCGGTGGTGGCAGAGAGCCTAGATGGAGGGGGTGGCAAGTTTGGCCTTCAGCCCAGGCGGCTGAAGCCTGCGCGATGCCACTGGTTATAGTTAACATTTTAAGAAGTTTCTTTTGACTTGCAGATGGCAAGTTCAGATGATCATGCAGAGTCTGTTCCAGAAAAGGCAGCAACCAATTGGGCCACCTTAGTGAATTACTCAGACTGCAATCCCACCCCAGGCCTGAGACTGAGGATGCTGCAACACAAAATGAAGAACAGAGAGAAACAGTGATTAAATGCAGAGTTGCACGCCTTTGGCTAATCCCAGTCTGCAGACTTCTTGCCAGGAATCCCAGTGGTTTGTAAGGTTTTCTGCTCTGTCATGTGTTCAGAGATGAGCAGAGAAAACAATGGGGATAAAATGAGAGTTGGGTGAAAGCCTGTGGTGATCTTGTTCTAAGCCAGAGATAGCCATCTTCTCAATAGTGGCTATTTTAACAGCATCCACTCTTCCATGCAAATGAACAGGGGTTGACAAAATGCATTCTGTATACTACTTGCCTCCCTCTGCTTATTTTTCTGCCCCCTGAACCTCTTCCAGATGCTGATGTACCCCTGCACACAAAAACAAAACTTTCTGGAGGGGTAGAGAACAGTCGTTCTTGAGGATGATTTCTGGGAATGGATGATTTTTCTTTAAATCCGTGTTCAACTCTCGTATCTGTTTTGCCTAACTCTGCTCAAGGCAGGGGACTTTTGGTCCTTTCTGGTGTTGTTTTGTGGGCTGAATCAGCTCCCAGTACATGCCAGGGGCAGAAAATTAATCCTTGCAGCTTCCACAGCTTTGCAAAAGAAGCCTCAGGGTCCAGAAAACTGGAAGATCACCAAGGCAAAGTTCAGCTGGTTCTAAGCATCATTTTTGCAGATCCCAATGCAAACTTCTAACATACTCTTACCACTGTTGTGCAATGTGTATACCTAAATCAATCACTGTCTCTTTGTATCTTGCAGGGTTTCTCAACCTTGGGTCCCTGGATGTTTTTGGACTTCAGTTCCCAGAAGCCCAAGTCAGCACACATGCTGATCAGGGTTTCTGTGAATTGAAGTCCAAGAACATCTGGGGACTCCAGGTTGAGAAACCTTGTTCTTGAGAAATGACCAACTTATGATGAGCCTGGTCTTTCTTCTGCTCAAATCCTGTTCAATATTTGGTCCTGCAAATCTTAGTGAAACACAGAAAATAAAAACACAGAGACAGAGACCCTTGTCTAATATAACCTACTATTAATCTCACATTTATTTTGTGGTGTTCTTATCCTAAAGCTGGCTGGATAGCTCAGTGAGTTAAGTGAAGCTACAAAACCAGAAGTTGGCTGGGTCCTCCGGGTGGAAGACCCAGCCCATGTAGCAATCCCAGTGCACACATGTGCACATACACACGCACACATAAAGAGACAGAAGAAGATGGTAGATCACTTCAGAGTATTTGCTATCTAGAAAACCCTGTAATGGGTTGCCATATGTCAGAATTGACTTGATGGCACCCAATTATTATTATCTGTATCCTACAGGGGTGCCTGGCATGCAGTGGTCCATGGGGTCGCAGGGGGTCGGAATCGACCGTGCAACTGAACAACAACAACAAAATCCTACCTATCTTACAGTAAGCTCCAGGGTTAAGATGCTGAACTTTATGACTGGAAGGTTGGCTGGTCAGCAGTTCAAGACCCGAGTACTGCACAATGGAGTGAGCTCCTGTCATCTGTCCCTGCTCCTGAACTGCCAGGGCAACCCGGCAGTTCAAAAGCAAGAAATTGCAAGTAGAAAAATAGGTACCACTTCAATGGGAAAGGTAACAGTGTTCCATGCATTCTGATGTCTAGTCATGCCTGCCACATGACCATGGAAACACCTGCAGACCAAGACAGCGCTGGCTCTTTTGCTATAAATGGAGATGAGCACCAAACCCTAGAATCAGATATGACTGGCTTTCTAGTAAGGGCAACCTTTACCTTTACCTTTACCTTTACCTTTACCTATGCAAGGAGGCTTAAGAAAAGGTGAAATTACCATAACTACACACACACACACACACACACACACACACACACACACACACACACACACACACACTGTATAGGTAAATTGCAGGATATGGTTTTTGAAATTTTGTTTTCTAAACCTGTGCAACATAATATAACAGGTGCTGAAATTCTCCTTCTTGGTAGTGAAGCTGTTTGATCAGACTTTTAGTCTGCCAAGTAGAATATATGTGTTTTATCAAAAACCAAAGGGTAAGACAGCTTGTGTCAAGAGTGGAAAGGAGACTGTCAAAGGATGAAAGAAAAGCCACTGGTTCAGAACAGAAAACTGTAGTTGTCACCTTTGCTGCCAACACAAAAGGGAAATAAAATCCAAGGACTTTTATCACAGGAATGAATGAAAGATGAAGAAGTGATGGGGGGGGGGGGAATGATTCCTATAAAAGAAATAGCATGACCCAGAGGTCTATCGTTTGTAAAGTCTGTCAAGAGGAAAGATGGATCGGAACAGAACTATATGAGAGTAAAATGTCCCCAGCTCAAGAGAACAGAGCTGTGAAAAGAGACAGAGAAAGAGAGGAGAAAAGGACTGTAGACCTCTCCCAAAGGAGAGAGAATAAGATGAATGATGTGATCTTATGCACAATTGCTCAGAAATAAAAATGTGAGAAAATGCTAACAAAACCACTCATTCTTTGAGACACAGGCTGTCTTAACATTTTGAGACAGACTGTCAAGAAATTGCTACCTGCCCCCCCTCCCCCGAGATTTCTCACTTCCAGTGCAAGAACGTGCCAGGAAAGTGGGAAAGTTGTATGCCTTCCATTTGTGAAACAAAGTATACATACTTGGCAAAGCCATATGGCAAAGAAGGACTTGCTAAAGTTATCAAAAAGACACAAACACCCCTTCTGTGGTTCCTAAGTCTTTGCAGTACAGTATATGCAGAAGATGTTGTAATTCTCCCGAACTGCATGATTTGTATCAGCACCATTCAACCACAAAGTGTGAGAACTTTGTCAATAGTAGAATAAAATATCTCACCATCTTGTAGGTAAATGGGATAAAATATGGTATCTCACAGTAAGGAAATTTTTTTGAAAGAGCAGGTAAGGAAAAAATGCATTGAGGTTTTTTTCTTATGCATGAGAAGGAGTCAAGTGAAGATTTACATCCCTACTTGGAAGTCAATCCCATTGTTTTCAGTGGGTCCAAGTACATAGTTGAGGTTGCAGATTTAGCAGGCACTGTTGTATTCTGGCTATATGCTAACTGTGTCCCATTTTCCTTCATTAGAATTATAACTTCCCCAGGAGATTTAGTGGAGAAAATTGGTTATGTGGGGCTAGAATTGGTATTGTCTAAAACCACACATTTTGTGGTTCTATTTGAGAAAGTAATTTCTTCAGACTGGTGTGGTGGAGATTTATTTTCTGCTGGCTCTGATGCACTGTTAAATTTCTTCAGCACATTAGGTTTTCTTTTCTTTCTAAGATTGTTTATCTAACTGCCAGCTCTGCAAACCCAGCGAGGAATCTGAAAGTCAAGCTGTGTTCTTGCTTGCTCACCATCATTAATAATCAAGATTTTTGCCAGCCAGATGCTTCTACCACTTAAAACTTTGCCACCCTTCTGCTTTCTGTAAGCTGCACAGTTATAGGCTGAGGCAGAATTGGGAAAGCAAAGTGAGATGCAAAGAGAGTAAGGGAGATGGGATTCTGCTGGCTGGTCTCTTCTTCATGTAAAAACCCCCCAGAAAAATAGCCCCGTCTACTCTTCTGAAGCCCCACAAAAAGCTCACTTAGAGAATAAAATCCAGCAACGAAAAATGGAAAAAGGTCGTGCTAGAGGCAAAAACCTACTGAGGATGCCATTACTTTGTGGTGGTAGTGGTGATGGTATGAGAAGGATGCGTTTTTGATAGCTGACAACATAAAGTTAGAAGGATCATACATAATGTATAAAGGTGAGGAATTCAGGAACAAGAGACAGTGTTGGGAAGTCAGATTTGTACAGTTGGGAGCCTGGCTGTTGTGCTTGCAACTGGATAATGTAGATCAGTCCGTGCTGCTTTGGCTAGCATGTGTGCAAATATCTTCCCTAGAGACTAGAAAAAAGTTGCATTGGGGGATTATGACTTGGCCCAAGGGTTGACTAATACTATGCCTTATTCTGCTCCCTGTAGAAATAATGACACAGGAAGACCATTCAGATTATTTAAAAAGGAAAATAGCAACTATTTTAGTTACTTTAAGAACAGCGAGGTAATGTTGCTTTAAATGTGTGGCTGAAAATAGGCAAATCACAGCTCAGGGTAGCTGCAGGTACCAAAAGGAATACACGCACCAAAATTAGGAGAGAGAGGGAGAGAAAGGCTTTATTAAAAGGTCTTTTGCAAAAGGGCTTCTTCTCTCCACCCTCCTTCAAGAGATGGGTAGAAAAAAGAAAGACAAAGAAATCCAGAAGTATAGGGAGTTTTACAGATTAACAAAAGGAAAGTCTAGAAACCATATATTCTATTGTTACCACATCCTGAATTCTGCCCCTCTTTCACAGACTTAAGCCAGGTCCATCTCCTATCCTCTAGAAACAGGGGGCAATGGGAATTAACATATAGAAATGCCTAGAGGCAAGGTGGTGGTAGAGTAACTCTTTACACTTTTCTTAACATGTTTATAGAGGCATGGCTTTTCTTTGGCCACAAATGTAATGAGTTGCATCTATAAGTCTAATTAGCTTTAGGGGCCTTAGTGTTATAAATACAAAAAATATTTTTCAAACTAACATTTTATTGGCAACTACACATCACCATGTGTACTGTCAAGTCATTTCAGGCTTACGGCAGTCCTTTCCAGGGTCTTCTAGGTAGAGAGTACTGGAAAGGGGTTTATCTTTTCCTTCTTCTGGGGTTATCTTGAGATGGTTGATCTTGCCCATCCCTTGATAGTCCACCCTAATATATGGAACTATGTAAAACATTTTCAATATGGTTTATAATCTGCTCTTCTCATTCTCAAAATGCAAACTCTGTTCTTGGCAGTCACTGTGAATGGACAAAAAGAGTCTATTTTTGGCCTGCATTAGTTTCACGTGTATTCAGATATCAATCAGTTACATCTTGTTTCCCCATCTTATATGCATTTTAAAGAAATACGAGGAAATTTGTGTTTTTCACAAAATATGTATATCTCTAAACATATGTCCCTAAAATTTACATGATTTTATACATTTTCTTTTGAAATGCATTTTTTTCCCATTTTGAGATGATAACTCAATTGCAAAATTCAGGGAAGTTTTAAAAAGTGCTTCATTCTGTTTATTAATCTTAAAATTATGGATGGCAGTGTTTTACTTTAAAATGTGGATGAAACAGATGTCTCGGGCACCTCTAACTGCAGCTTTAAGTCAGGGGTGCCTAAACTTTTTGGGCCACATGCCGGTCACATGGTTCAGTGGGCTGGTCATGTGGTTTCTCCCACTGGAAGCAGAAGTAAAATGTGTGCAAAATGCTGCTGTAACAGCCGCAGGTGCATTTACAGCCGCAGGTGCATTTACAGCAGCATTTTGTGCATGCGCGGGCACATTTGACTTCTGCTCCTGGGAGCAGTGAGAGCAGCGCAGGCTTGATTGATTTGCTGCCGTGAGTTGGATCCAGCTCATGGGCTGTAGTTTGGGAACCCCTGCTTTAAGTGATAACCATCAGAAATCGAACATGACATTCAAAACATTTTCTCAAATGTACAGCTGTTTGATGGATCCTGATCACAAATTTATCTGTCATTCATCAAATTTATAGTAATCATCACAGGAAGAGAAATAAACTGATAACAGATGCACACATGAATAGTTTTGAATGAAAATCCTTGACAGATACCTTCAAATAAAATAAGATCAGCTCTGCCCTTATAAATAAACCATGGATGGCTAGCAAATCTTTTTAAACTGTATGTCAAAGTAACCATTAATCAAGCAGCCCAGGCTCATTTTAAAGAAATCATTCAGAGGACGGTACTTTGCTCCTTTTGTTCTTACAGAAGAGAATGAAAAATTCCAAAATATTTTTCTCCACTAGGTGAGTGTACAAGCTTTTTCCCCTTCATATTTTGGAACATTTTAAAATGAAACATTCATAGAAATAGTTGTTCTTGTTGTTGTATTGCGCAAAACATTGGTTTTTACACAGGAATATTATGTTTGCAAAATCTATTTTGTGCAGAACACAAAGTTTTTAATGGAAAAGACCCAGCACTGTAATCAGTTTTACATCCCAAATGACAGAAGCAAATATATTGTATCTATATTGGCAAGCATGAGAAAGAAAAGCTCAGAGCTTTCTTTGACCACAATAATATATATTTTTAGAAAGATATATACATTTGGAAAGTTGGAAATATGGTCAACGACCATATTTAGATATTACCTAAAGTTAGATATTACCGAAATAAAAATTGTTTGCTTCCCTCTTCCAAATAAGGATGTAATAAGGATATATTACATTCTTATTTAAAATAAGAAGAAAAATTGCAGTTAGTTAATGTTAGAACCTGATAGTTTTATAACCTCCCAGAACTTAAGATGAAATAAATATTCCTTCACTTACTTAAATCTTCTTATATTTTGGGGCCTTGCTGTTAATTTTGTCAGGTTGTGCACTGGGCACCTGTCACCATGTGTTACCTGATCGTGCTGCAGGGCCTGAAAGAAGCTTTATTTCCCAAATAACCATAATTCTTCATAGCCATCTATGGGTCAGTCAATGGGAGTAGTGTGGAATATGGTCACCAGGGAAGTAAGGGGAATAGCTTTCTGTTTTTCCTGAGCTTGAATGGCACCATATCTTTCTTCCTCTGTCTTTGATACTTTCAGGAAAGGTTGCAGAGAACCATTTGTCTGGAGGCAAGATGCCTGAGGACATCTACTCCTGCTTACCCTGTAGAGAAGGGTGTTCTTACTGCACAGATGACACTCCCTGCTATGCACAGGAGGACAAGTACTTACGGCTTGCTATCATCTCATTCCAAACTCTCTGTATGCTATTGGCCTTTGTAAGCATGCTTGTGGTCTACCGTTTTCGCAAAGCAAAGGTAAGTGTAGAAACAGATCTCCCCTTTATAAAATCTTCTTGCCTGTTTCAGTTGTGACAGGACACTTTTGTTTACCAGGGAGTGACCCAAATCTGCTACTCAGGGGGAGATTACATGTTGATTATGGCAGCCGTAATGTAACAGCTTGAATTGGTGCCCAGATTTTCAAGAGGGTTAAGTCGCCAGGCTTGTTGCGGACCTAATCTGAATTCCACAGTTTGTAAACGGGAGTTACTAGAGCAGTGTTTCCCAAGCTTTGGTTTTTGGACTTCAATTCCCAGAAGCCTAAGGCACTGATTGGCCAATGT
Organism: Furcifer pardalis; assembly: GCA_030440675.1. NCBI lineage: Eukaryota > Metazoa > Chordata > Lepidosauria > Squamata > Chamaeleonidae > Furcifer > Furcifer pardalis. The sequence goes on from CP126897.1 coordinate 92,584,615, forward strand.
ACTGACTTAGGCTTCTGGGAACTGAAGTCCCCATGTAGGGCGTGGTCCCCATGTTGAACCACTGTGCTAGAGGAAAAGATATCAGCTCACATACATAATACAGACTATACAGCAGGGTAGTTAATTTCTGGGGCCAGTGTGTGACATCTGCATGGTCAATCAGGCAGTAGAAACACAAGAAACCTATGCAAGTGATTGGAGATCCATATCTGGTTTCAGAAAATCATCAGCCAGAGGAACCTGAACTTTGTTTTAAAGGAAAATTGCAGTTCTTGGACACTTTCAGCTGAAATCCTCTTATTTGTACCCAAAATCCCCTTGGTAGAAAGAATGAGAGAGGATGAGTGAGGGAAGCTGTAAAAAACCTATTGCAGCTGCAAGTATTCAATGGGCCATACTTTAGCTTCCAGAGAATCCCAGACTGCTCCTCAAAGTGTTTAAACCAGTGTTTCCCAAACGTTGGTTTTTGGACTTCAGTTCCCAGAAGCCTAAGTCAATTCCCCAAGGCACTGATCAGCCAATGTACTGATTTAGGCTTCTGGGAATTGAAGTCCCTCTATAGGGTGTGGGACCCACATTGGGAACCACTGGTCTAAACAATGCATCTCTTCCCCCACCCCCCAAACCTGCATTCTTCTGGCCACAAGGTGGGGGGAATCCCAGTCACCCGCATTGATCCAGGATAGGGGTGATGCCCCATCATCTCTTAGACCAGGGGTGGCCAAACTTTTTGCGCTGTGGGCCAGTGATGTGGTTAGGCAGGTCAGTCATGTGGTTCCTCCTACCAGAAGCAGAAGTAAAATGCACCCGCACATGCAAAAACACTGCCATAAATGCACCTGCGGCTGTCATAAATGTGTTTACGACAGTCGCAGGTGCATTTACGGCAACGTTTTGTGCATATGCAGGCACATTTTATTTCCATTTTCAAGAGTGGAGTGAGTCGGATGATTTGGTGCTGCAGGATGGATCTGGCCCATGAGCCGTAGACTGTGCTTCTGGAAGAAGATAGTGTAGAGTGAGAGAGATACTTTCCTCTTCTGCTTTTTAGTCTTTCCATGAGGATCTGCTGGCACATATGGGAACGTAAAGACTTCAAACTACACTGTTTAACATAATCTAACCTGGCCATATGGCTAATAGAACTAGAAGGGAGAAATCTATCCTGTTCTGTTAAATTTTTCTTTAACCTTGGCATAGGCTCATTGGATATTTCACCTTGTACCAATTTTTGCTGGTTTCTGTGGCAGTGACTGAAAACTAGTGGTAAGCCACAGCTAGAGTAAGCCAATATAACCTACATAGTTGTTGACACACCAAAAACCCAATTGATTCAGCAAACCTACTCTAGTTGGAGCTTACTATTAAGTTTCGCATCTTGGCCTTTTGGCTATGATCAAGTGTAGATTCTCATACTCCTTGCCCCAAATAGTTACAGTTAAGCCTCTGGTGAATATGAAACTATTTCCTGTGGTTAACATTGGGTTTGTGAACAATGTCTGTGCTCCTCAACAATAAAAGGAATTTCTCCTATATCTCTGGAGAAATAGCCTATTTTCTTCCAAGAATTCACAAAATAATGTCAGGTCTTGGCTATTCAAAGAAGCATAGCTGTGATTAATCAGAATGTGATGTAGTTAGGCCTGAAGTGTTTTGTCCTTGAACATACAAAGCATAGATATAAACAATTAGGGTACCACAGAGAGAAAGAGAAGGCTTATGTGGGTTCTCAGAATTGGAAATCAGGATTGGAGAGCAGACATGATCAGGGGAAAGTTAGAATGCAGGAAAAGAAAGAAAAACAGGAGTCAGGGTCAAAATACTAAATAGGAAACATCAAAGTTCAGTTAAATTCTGTTGCTCAAGCAAAATTCCCATGAGACAGAAAATGTTCTTCTCATACTCTTCCTTGCATGGAAGATCCAATGGCCAGTTGCCCAGAGCCAGTCCAAAACTTTCCCCGCTCAGAAGTGATGTACACATCTTGCCACATGGGGCTATGGCCTCCAGTAGGAAGCGGTCTCTCTTTTGAAGGAGAAATGATCATTTGGTCCCTGTCTAGTGATCATCATCATCATCATCATCATCATCATCATCATCATCATCATCATCATCATCATCATCATCATCATCATCATCATCATCATCTTCTTCTTCTTCTTCTTCTTCTTCTTCTTCTTCTTCTTCTTCTTCTTTTTCTTTTTCTTTTTCTTCTTCTTCTTCTTCTTCTTCTTCTTCTTCTTCTTCTTCTTCTTCTTCTTCTTCTTCTCTGCTGCAATTTTGATTTATCCTACAAAGCTCCTTACTTGCCTATCAGTCCCATGATTCTATTACAGAGAAAAGGCATCAGTTTAATAGTCTGATGGTAACTCATCTGAAGAGCTCCTGTCTAACTCTCCAAAGTTTTACTTCATTATGGTAATATTATAGGCTTTTAAAGGCTATCTTAAATAACGGATACCATTAGGGAAACATACATCAGGCACTAAAATTAGCTTCCAAAGTGGTGAATTAAAAATGTAAAGGGAGATGCTTTTAATTCAGTGAAGACAGCTTTGATTCTGGCTTTTCATCAATGAATGTATATCTTTGTGAATGCCCATAATAGTAAATATATTATGAACAAAAACATACATTTACATGAACATGCACAGCAAGGCAGGTGCACATATATATTTTCATAATTTTCATAATGAGGATGTTCACAATGATCAAACAGGATTCTGATTTACTCATACAACTGAGTATACAGTTAGAACTATTAAATAGGCAGCACATTTGTAGCAGGGCTGTAGAATGTTAGACTGGCCAGATGTTTTGGATTTCAATTCCCAGAACCCATAGCCAACATCAGTAATAAGAGGCTGTGGGGTTTGTAGACCAGAACACCTTATATCAAAGTAATTCTTTTTCCTAGACTGTGATCTAGAACCCTTTTGGCAGAATAGCCATGCATTTTTAAAAAACCGCTAAAGGTAAATAGATATGAATGTATTCCAGAAGACTCTAAAAATTCTTTTGTGGGATAGTTTGTTGTTCAATTGCACAGTTGAGTCCGACTCTTTATGGCTCCATTGAATACCACATGACAGGCTCCTCTGTTGTCCACCATCCCCTGGAGTCTGCCTAGATCTAGGACCACTGCATCAACGATGCTGTCTAGTCATCTCAACTTCTGCCGCCTTCTTGTCTTTTTGCGTTCGATCTGTCCCAGCACCAGAGCATTCTCCAATGAATCCTCTTTTCTCATTTAATGACCAAAGTACTTGAGCTTCAGCTTCCATATTTGTCCTTCTAAGAAGCAGTCAGGTTTGATTTCCTTCAGGATCAACTGATTTGATTTTGCAGTCCAGGGGACTCTCAAAAGTCTTCTCCAGCACCATAGTTCAAAGGTGTTTATTTTTCTGTGCTCTGCCTTCCTTATGGTCCAGCTCTCATAGCCATACATTACTACTGGGAAGACCATTGCTTTAACTATGCAGACTTTTGTTGACAGGGTAATGTCTCTACTTTTTATTATGCTACCTAGGTTTGCCATAGCTTGCCTCCCAAGGAGTAAGCATCTTTTTATTTCATGCCTGCAGTCACCATCTGCAGTGACTTGGTTTACAGTCATATCTATATACACACCCATAAGCTCTGCCCTCTTCATCTCACTCATCACTTTATTTTTCTTGCTTTAGCAAAAGTGAGACTGTGAAATACGTACTGGTACTTCCTTCTCCAGCATTTGGCACAGTACTACTACCCGGAAGTCTCTTTGCTGGGTTCAATAAGCAGGGAGGGAGAGACTCGGTGACAGACCAAAGTCAGTCTTTGTACTATCTTAAAAAGTGTAAAGGAGATCAAATTGTGAATACATTAGCAGGGTTCATCAGGACTAGTTCCACCCATATTGGCTCCTAGGTTTCCAAGCAGCAAGAAAGGCTATAAATTGTCTCTTTCTTATACCTTCTGCCAGACTTTGATTACTAATTTTGAATTGAGCTGACAAGCAAGCAGTTTGAGAAAGTATTAGTTAAACAATAAGTAGTGTATATTTATACAGAGAGCCAGTGTGGTGTAGTGGAGAGAATATGGGGTCGCAAAGGGTTGGAATCGACTGTGCCACTGAACAAGAAGGACTCAGGGGACCTGTGTTTGTATTGCTGTGCTGTCATGGAGACTCAACCTAGATGACAATGGGAAATCACTCCTTGAATCATTATCTCACATGCCTCAAAAGCCCAATTAGGGCCACTGTAAATCTGAAACAGTTTAACAACAAATGTGTTTAAATGCCTAAAGCGTCATTTAACAAGTGTTTGGTCATGAATGACTTTAACATTTTATCATAATATTTATAAAATACAACTTTCCAAGCTCTCGACAAGCAGGGACTACTTTAAACATGGGAAGCATTGCTGATCAGAGGCTGCAATCCTAAACACACTTAACAAACAGTGATCCAAATGGAACTTATTTCTGTATCCCCCTTAGGGAATGGGTGGCCAAACTACGGCCCATGGACCAGATCTGGTCCACAACACCAAATCATTTGGCCCTTGTCACCTTTGCTGCTCCCAGAAGTGGAAGTAAAACATGCCCGCGAATGTGCAAAACGCTGCTATAAATGGACCCACAACTGTCATAAACACATTTATGACAGCTGTGAGTGCATTTATGGCAACATTTTGTGCATGTGCAGGCATGTTTTATTTCCTATGGGAAGAACCATGTGATCAGCCTGCTGAAACATGTGACCAGCTGATGGCCCAAAAAGTTTGGCCACCTCTGGTTTAGGGGTTGCTCAGGATAACCAAGTGGAATTGTTAGGGGTCTGATTATAAAACTATACTGAATGGTATATAGAATCAATTTTAATTCTGCTTCTGATAAACCACAGAAAAGCTTTTCATCTGCAGTGCTAAATAGCCCCAATGTGAAAGTCACACACTGTATAATTGTTACTTCTCATCAACCCCCTCCCAATGATTTTCTATCTTATTCTGCCTCTTCTAAAATATAAGATCTTGTGTATTGACAAAGGGAAATTCAATAGTAATTCATCTTGCACCAAGAGTAACCTGAGGCTTTGAAGATTTGAAATGCAATGGCTTTGAAACTTGTATATTTTTTTCTCTTTGAGGTTTAGCTGAGCTTTATTTGATGCAGCTCAGCCACCTAAAAACTTTAATTATTTCCCTAAGGCTAAATCAAAGATTACATATAGCTAGTACCCAAGAGAGACCTGGAACAATTCAGATCTGTGCACTTCAGCAAAGGCCACTCTTTTCAGCGAGGTTTACTGAGAGGGTAATATTCCCAGTAGATTGTGCCTGCTGTCTCCTTGCTTCAAATCATTTAATGCTGATCAGGAAATGGAAGAAAATACAGCTACTTGCTGGGAGGAAGATTGGTGCTAGCTCCATGGTTATTTAACAGCACTACTCCTGCTAGATACTGCGAGTGGATTGAAATATATACCAGCCTTCCGTCATCTGAAGCCTCTTTCTGGGTCACCTCGCCTTCTTAAATTAGGCTTAGGGTAGGTAGACTGGAGAAAAGGCATTTACAGTATTCATACCTCATCTTTGGAAACGGACTTTTAAAGTGGTGCTTACTTGGAACCAAATCATAGAAAGAGCATTCCTGTGCCTTTGATATGTGCTTAGATTTCTTACATGCCATTTATTTGTTTTTGAGTCAGATCATTTCATTGTTTTCTGCTGGTTTAATTGTTTTATTTTACTTCTCTGCATTCTCCCTACCCCATTCTGCTTTATACTCCCCAAAATCCTACAACTAGAGTAGAACCATTGAAATCAATGGGGATTTGGTGAGTCAACTCTTTCATAAGTTCCATTGATTCAAACGGGCCTACTCTATCTACAGCTTACTATGTTAAAGTAAGATGTGATTAGAGTAAGTCCATTTAAATAAATGAAACTTGACTCATCAAATACCTATTGATTCAATGGGCCTCCTTTAGTGCAATTTATTACATTAAGCAACAGGGTTTTGGCTAGTTATGGCTATTCTATCTTTCATTTCAATGGATAAGCTGTCTGAAAGCTTGCTAGCTCAAAGCAGACTTCTTTATTACAATTTTTGCTTTAAAAACTAGACCAGAGAGAGTTATAAATACAGTCAAACCTCGCATAAAGAGTGCCTCGCTTAAAGAGTAACTCGCTTAAAGAGCAGAATTTTCTCTGAATGTTTGCTTCGCTTAACAAATAAAACCAACCAAAAACTCGCTTAACAAATAAATCAGGGTTCGCAACCCTCCCCCCCATTGGTCATTTACAATGGTGTTTCGCTTAAAGAGCAAACTCGCTTAAAGAGCAATCATGTGGAACGCATTATGCTCATTAAGCGAGGTACAACTGTACAGTATGCTTAAAATGTGTATCCGAATTAAAAAAACATGAACATATCTTCGTTACAAGTGTCCATTGAGACTGCAGGACTGAATTAAGTTTGTAGTGTGGCTGTTTTCCTGTCTCTATTTTTTTTTTTTTTGCAAACTTTGTATACATCTTGCTTTTTGTCTGAAATAGAGATGTAAATTCTTCTTTGAGAAATTGCAGTTTTTTCCTTCTTATCTGCCAACAGATTTCTTGTCAGTATCCAAAAGAGTCCTCAATTTTCTGACAAATATTTTTGAAGACGTGCAAATCGTGAAATTATGCAAAACTGCAACAAAACTGTTGAATTGCATGGGCTCTTAAAACTTAAAAAAATTGGATATGTTGGTTGCATCTTTTTTATCAATCAGCTGGCCCTTCTGTGTTTGCTTTCTGAGTGTACCTTTCTTCACAAATTGAAGAGGTACTAGTTGTGCATATATGAAAAGAAGAAGAGCTCATTGGGTCATTTACAATCTGCATTTGATCTACAATGAGAATAGGTCAAAAACAATACATTTTGCTGGAGAAACACATTCCCTGCTTCCATGTCCCAACTACTGTGAGAATTATGCTTAAATTTGAAGACAACAAGGAGCCCTAAAGGATCTGGCAAATGAACTTTTAAAAATTTGCAGTCAAAAAGAAATCCCTATTTTCTACATCTATGAGTCTTAGTGATAGATGTTGATAATTGTTGGTTCAACTACAACATTTAAGCTTTTATAGCAGGGGTGGCCAAACTACGGTCCATGGGCCGGATATGGCCCACAACACCAAATCATCTGATCCATGTTGCCCTTGCCACTCCCAGAAGTGGAAGAAATCATACCTGCGCACACGCAAAATGCTGCCATAAATGCACCTGCGGCTGTCATAAATGCATTTACAGCAGTGTTTTGTACATGCTCAGGCATGTTTTATTTCCACTTCCAGTGGGAGGAACCACATGACTGGCCCACTGAACCACATGACTGGCCCACAGCCCAAAAAAATTGGCCACTCCTGCTTTATAGCATAGACAGGCAAAATATGCTTTGCAGATAATGTATAGTGAAACTTCTTTTTCTTTTGTGGTCCAGGTCAGACTTTAATGACTTGACTTTGTTGTTGGTCAAACTTAAATCTTCATTGGTACATGGTCCTTCCTCCATCTTCTAATTCGAACTAATAGTGGAACTGCAACTCCCAGATAGGGAATTTTCTTCACCATGAGTTACACTGGCAAGAGTGGTGAGAGGTGGAGTCCAGCAGTCTCTGGAGGGCCATATGGTCCTTGCCCCTGCTTTATAATTTAAACCAGTGTTTTCTTCTTAAATATGCTGTATGTGCAGCCCATTAATGGTAGTTTTATAGCAGAAGTACAGCCATTAGAGAGGGTATACATGGAAATATTTTGACATTTAAGACAAGCCTCATTATGTCACTCATTGGCTCAGCCTGTGCAAAACAGGAATGCTCAAAGACAGCTGCTGCATCCTGGCAAAGAGATGTTTAATGAATTCTCCAGAGTAGGTGAAATGCAGATTTTCCCTCTTCCCCACTAGCGCAAGATGCTGAGGAGTCCCAGTGGAAATAACTGAATGACAAGATGAGTGCATAAGTGACTGTGGAATGTCAGCACCTTCAAAATCATCTCTCCACTGACCATTCCTTATACATTAAATAAATCTGTGCTGATTGCCCCAGTTACACTGGAGAAGAGGAGGAGGAGAATGACTGGAGGAGGAGGAGGAGGAGGAGGAGGAGGAAGCACCTTCTGATTTTGCTTTCTGAACACTGCATATTTCTCAAAACACCCATCCCTGTGAACTCAATGTACTCTGGCGGCTCCAAACATAAACAGTTAAAATGAAATGCTGTAAAGACAGAACTCTGAGCATCTTAAAGCAAAATGCTAGCTCTCGTTCCTCAAATAAACTTTGATGAATAAAGTTTTCCCTCTTTCAGGCTGTTATTCAAGGAGTGGGGTCATCTAGGTTTTGAACACTGAGAAGTTCACTGGATTAGTTGATGAGAAGCTGACTAATAATAATCAAGGAGTTTGAGGCCTTATTTTAAAGCCAGGTTGTTTGTCTTGTTAAATATACAGTCAAACCTCGAGATAAGGCATACATGTGTGGAGAAATAAATAATAATGGTTTGACTTAAGAAAAGCTCGAGATACATCTGGAAATCTCAGGAAAAAAACAGGTTTGAGATACAATTTTGTAACAGGATTTTTTAGAGATAAGAAACTCAGTACATTCCTATGAGAAATTGCATTCAATGCATTTCTATGGGAAATTCAAGATAAGATTATTTATTTTTTTAGATACAGTACAACCAACCTCGAGGAATGAATTAAATTTGTATATAGAGGTTTGACTGTAAAGGCAAATAACTTTGAGACCACTTTTCGTTTGTGCATTATATTTATTCATGAAGATTTTTCAGTATCAGTCGAGCAGCCTAGAGAGAGTTACATCATTATTAAATACCTTTCTATATTGCATTGGAATAAACTGGTGGATTTATTTGTCTAAAAGTGAAGAAGATGGGATTGAAAAATGATCAGCAATTGTTGCTCATAAATCAGGCAGTTCAGAGATAATTAAAGATTCAAAATCACTGCTGTGAAACAGGGGCTTATAGTGGAACCTCGGTTAACAAACTGCTCTGTTAACATAAAAATAGCATAACAAAAGGAAATCCATAGAAAATAGTGGCTCAATTTACAGAATTTTTTTTCTGGAATGGATTAATTGGTTTTCAATGCATTCCCATGGGAAACAGAGTTTTGGTTAACATATTTTGGTTTTCAATGCATTCCAATAGGAAATTTCATTCAATGCATTCCTATGGGAAATTCAGTTAAAGTAATTTTTGCATTAATTATGTTAACTGAGATTTTACTGTACAGTACTTCTTTATAAGACCCGTTGTACTACTTGCCAAGAGGTGTTAACATGTGTGTCATATAAGGCAGGACCTTTTACTTACTAACATCAATAGTGCAGAAATCCCAAACCTGATCTGGCTCTCTCCATTTCTATTGGATTTTAGACAGGCATTAAAACTACTTTTTCACCAGGACTTTGATTAATTTTGTTTTGTTTGATGCCTGTTTCAAAGAATGTTTTGTTCCTGTTATTATTGTTCCTAGTTTTATTTTATAATTGCTTGGTATTGAATTATAGATTGCTTTGAAGGCTGAACAATGATTTTTAAATAGAGGTCCATCCTTCTGCCCACCCCCCTCCACAGGGCCAGTATCCATGTTTTCAGCTATACGCAGGTCTAAAAATACAGTATTCATTTAAAAATTCCAGATTCCCCATGACACATTACCAGAGTTGGCCACTAGAGACCACTGTCTGAAATGTTTATAATGTTTATAAGGAACACAGGCAGACATTTTGGTAGCTCTCATGTAGAACCACACAAGCATTTTAAACCTCACCCCCACTTCTATGACTCAGGTATATGTGTTAAATATAGAGTTTACTGTTATCTGTGGTTTCATGTATCTGTGGTAGGTCTTGGAACATATCTCTTACCCCCCCCCCCCGATATGGGGGTGGGAGGATGACCTGTACCTTTTGATAAAAACAAGAAATAGGAAATAAATAATTATGTAAAAATAGCATACTTATGAATTTACCATAGAAAATCATGTTAAAGAGAATATACAGTCCATGTTGATCTTTACTATCTGTTCGAACTATCATGGGGGCGGGGGAGGAGTATGTGTTTGTTGTCATTTCCCCCCATGGATATAATGACTATCTGACAATGCACCAGTAATTCATGAGATACTCCAGCCACTTTTTGTGACATATTAGTGAGGCTAGCTGTGCAACTCTAAGCATATTAAGTGGGAAGTAAATCTTAGTGCAGAGAACTTATGAGCAGAGAAACCCAGTAACTGGGAACTGAATTCTGTTCAGATCCCTATGTCCAATGTCTAGATTAATTTATTTGTCAATCAATTTTGCCAGTTTTCTGCCTTGTGTGAAAAACTGGTAAAATATACTGAACTTGTTTATAATCTATGATTCTATCAGTCAAAATGGTTATACAGTACATTATAAACTTCTGAGTATTTCTATTGTAAATATTTTAGAAGTAAGCTAGAAAATGGCTGTGTCAGCTTAATTTCTTTTCCCTGTTTGTTTTTCCCCCATAGAGCATCAGGGCATCAGGTCTCATTCTCTTGGAGACTATCCTGTTTGGGTCACTGCTTCTTTATTTCCCGGTGAGTTACTGCTTTTGTGTTTTTAAAGGGCAAAAGTCAGGCTATTCAATTATGTCTCTGATACAGGAGCTTCACTATAGTGTCTCAAAAGAAGATTGGAAAAGTTAGGTTCATATAGTATACCGGATGTGGGGTGTGTATATGGGGTGTGTATGTGTGAAAATGTAAATAATTTGTTCTTCCTGTCAAATTTGTACAATAGGGAAATTTGCTCTTTCCCTCTGTCAGCACCCTATTATGCATCATATATACGGTAGTCATTTCATATTCAGCAAACACACTTCTATTTTTGTTGTATGTGGGTACACTGGAGAACAGCACATAAAAAGAAAGACTACTAAGTTGTTTTGGTCTGAACATCTACCTTAAAGAACAGATGGGTCCCCCCACCCCCCAATGTGTGAAGGAAAGGTGTTGCTAACTGCCTTTACTTGTTTCTACTTTTGTATAACTGATTCCTAAAACTGAGCTGACACTCACACCAACTTCCCCTCTCTTTTGTGTCCTCTGCCAATGTTCTTCTGTCACTGGCCTCTTCGTCTGAGCAATGTGTGCAGTAACTGGAGCTACACAACCATATCATCACAATTTCAGATCTTAGAAATGTTACTCTTTTGGACTTACTTCTCAGTGGTAGAACCAGTGATTCTTCTGGGAAGGAAAATAATATTGACCCTATGAGTAAACCCTATTGCTTTGACATAGCAAACTGGGGTGGCTTACTCAAAACCACTAAATTTTTCTGCACAAGTGTGCATGTGCATATCTTTTAAAAATGTAAAGATCAGCACAGGAATATATCATGACACAGAGAGTCAAGTCTGGAGGGTGCCTGGTTGACAACTCCTGCACTACAGAAAGATATTAAGAATTAATGATTTGTTGGATGCAAAAATGCTAGTTACAATGGACAGCCTTAAAAAGACAGGGTTCTTTGCTTAGAACTCTTCTGTTTCTCTGGGAATTCATGTCATGCACACTGAGAGCATTTGGATGGATTATGGAAGCTTTTGGAGATAGATGTGTTATTCCTAAGAGCTGTGGTTGATCCAGGCTCTGTCATCTTGTGCTTGAGGGTCTTTTATTTATTTACTCTGTCGGCCTTGCCAGTTCATCAGCCTCTGTGGCCAGAGATTGGAAGTACCAAGTTATAAGCAACGTAGTTACCTGTAGCAAGTTACAATCAATATTAATAACAGGGCAAGGAAACACACATTCTTTCTACTGACTTCTACATTTTAGTAGAATTTCTTCAAGTTTTATGCCAGTCTTTTATCAAGTTTTATTAAGCTTATTGTTTTCTCTTTTAAAAAATTAGTGAAAAGTAACAAAAGCATCAAACAACAAACTGAATTACTTTCAGACACAACAATAAGCAATGGCAATAAATTATTTTGTTAATATTTTTAAACCCCCCCCCCCCAAAAAAAAAAAAAAAAAAAGAATGAGGGGATTTTTTTTAAAGTAGCTATCCACATTCTCCTGGACAGAGGAGCTAATACATGATGGCTGAATTCCTGTTGAACAATTCTGTGTGCAAAGTGGTGATGATGGGCGGCAATATAAATTTGAACTAATAAATAAATAAATAAATAAATAAATAAATAAATAAATAAATAATATAATCAGTGGCAAATTGCTGCTGAATAAAGGCACATTTCTGGTAATTAAAGGCAGTTTTAAGGTGCACTTGACGAAGGGAAATTCACACATACCCTGAAATTGCCAAAGATAGTGTTAAAGCATTGGCAGTTTACTGTTGTTGATGATGATTCCGGCCAATGCTTAAATGATAACAATTAGATGGAAGTTCCCCTTTTCATTTACAGTTTCCTATTGAAAGATATATTTGCCTGTCATTAAGAAAAGTAGGGGAAGATGAAGGACCAAGATTTCTTCCTGTGGAAACATGCTGATGCTACTGTTTTCTATTAGAAAGCTCTGTTTTCATCTCTCTGATTGAAATAAACATTTGATCTTCCCACCAAAGATGTTTGTGTCAGCTTGTGAAGCTCTGCTTATCATGCCTGTAATGAGGCCTAGATGAAAAGCATGCTATGTTTAATTTCTGCCACTGTTTATTATTGTCTGGTGCTTTTTCTTTTCCACTGCTTAATGCCAGCTGTTCCACTTAGCATAATCATAATTGCTTTTAGGCCACAGTCTAATTCTTGTGAAGTCTGCTCTGTTTTTTTTTCTTTTTGCACCTTATATATCAAAAAAGACTCAAATGCTGCTACTTGCTTAGTCTTAATGCCACAAGACTGTTGAGAACAATTCTTCTTTCATGTCCCAATCAAATCCTGGACTGCCAAAATTAAACCACTTTCTTCACTTTACCGTTGCCTAAGCCCAAGTCCTCATCAGTGCATGCCTTTGGCAGCAATCAACAGACCTGTAAATGAGATGGATTCTGTATCTCCCCACATTCTCACAGCGTGTTGTTGTCTGCCAGAAGCCCCCACTTGAGCATGTTGGTCTTGCATTTAAGGATTCCAACCCTCAGCCTGTTCAGGGTCTTCCAAGTGACTTAGGGGAGGTTGAGATCCTCAGCTATATTCTCCTTTAATATTGTTCCTTGTCCAGCGAGCTCTTTCCTCCATCTTCTGATTTGGAGAACAGTGGAAATAGGATACATGAAGGTTGGACTGTGATTTAGGTGGGTGGAAAAAGTAGACTGTCTTGCTCTCTTCTCCCCTTGCCAGTACATCTCCCTCCTACCCATCTCTTCATTCTTCATGAGTACCATGGCTGTTTGACATTCTGGCAATGGGAAGCAGTGACATGGAGGGGGGGGCTCTTCTGTAACCTCGGCTGCCTACATTTCAGTATGGATCTAACCCTATATGTAGGATGAGAAAGAATGAGATTTCCCCACCTGGCTTCTTTCTTCATTTAAATTTCCAATTTGTATCCTGAATACGGAGCATATATGTTCACAAGCGGCACATTAATATGTTTCATCTTGATGCTCTGGCAATCTCCCTTGCGCACATGATGTGCAGCTAGATTTGTTGGAAGTGCCCAGTGGCCCCAATTTAAGCTTGCTTTTCTAAATGTAATAATCCCCCTTAGGTATCAGGACTCCAGTTGCTGTTTTAGCCTCTCTCCAGAGCTGTTTCTTTCACTTCTTCAGAACAATGTGATATGCATGCCCTACAGACTTCATTTGCAAAGCTGTTCCACTTTTGAGTTTGCTTTAATGATTGGGCAAACACCATGAGCATCCACAAGAGGGCGTTTCCCTTGGAATCCTAAATTTATTTATTACCGGTACTTTAGTATGTACACGGCAACAGGCAAAACCTTATGTTGTAGTAGTGCTACACATGATGTGTACCAGTTGTGCTAACAAACCACTATGGAACCTTTAATTTCTGCCTTCAAGTTGCCAAGTATCTAAAGGTTGCCACCCTGTTGTGCAGCTCTCTGTGTGTAATGGAAATGATGTCATCAGTAGAAAAATTACTGCTCATTAAGAACAATTTTGGGATGTACACAACGCAATGCCATGCAGTTGCTAGACCCCAGAATCCCCAAAGGAAGCCTTTATTCACAGCAGTTTGCCTCTCAATATAACTCCATCACCACTCTGCATGTGGAATCATGCATAGAGGATTTCAGCCAGAAGGAAGTTCCTTCCAAGTCAATAGAACTTGTTTCATAGACTTTAAAAGTGATTGTTTACAGATAACTTATTATTATTATTCTGCCATATCCAAATCTGAATATAGGCAATCATCATGGTGATCAGCCATGAAGACTGTCCTGAGAATATAATGCAGTGCCCTTTCATCTGTGTTCCTCATCACAGTGTGACACCCACACCACTGATCCAGTTCTGCAAGTCACTTTCTGGTCCTGAGCCCTTTTGACACACAAAGTCCTCCTCAGCCCCAGGCCATTATTGATGAAGCTTGTAGTTGGTTTTAATACAGGAATATGGAGAACAAATTTGACATGGTTCAAGCTGGGCTGGAGTTTATAAAGGATCAAAGATTTATATTGCACTTCAAATGGCTCCACTGAAATGCTTTTTAAAAAAAATTGTATTAAAATGTTCATGGTGTGGTGGTCTGCCATAAACATTTTAATACATGCCTGAAGAAGTGGTCTTGAACCATGAAAGCTCATGCAACATTTTTTGTTTTTCTTAGTGATCCAATAAAGGTATCGCCGGTTTCCTGCGTCTTTTGCATTTTTACACTTTGAATATGGATCACAAGGCTAATCTTTCTTGTTTACCTTTTAAAAAAAATTGTTGCCTCAGACTACATAGATTTTTTTACTATCCCTGGCCAGTGGCTCAAAACAATCTTTTTTTTTTTAAAGAATAATCAGATTTAAAAATCAGATTAAATCAGATTTTTTTAAAAAAAATAGCTAAAAAGTGATGGAAATTATTATTTTTTAAAATGGGAATTAAAAATATATATATTGTAGTGGTAATAGAAACAAACCGCCTTAGCAGAGCTTTGGAACTATAACAGAAATTAATTATTCTTAAAAGTAACTACACACTATAACTCTGTTGCTTCCCTAACTTCAGTATTTGCTTCGAATACATAAACATAAGTATTTATGTTGTTTTTTAGTTGCACAGTCGATTCCGACCCTTTGTGACCCCACGGACCATTGCCCTCCAGGCACCTCTGTCCTCCACCATCCTCCTCAACCCGCCCAGCTCTGTGCCTATTGCGTCTACAATGCCACCTAGCCACCTCATTTTTGGCCAACCCCTTCTTCTTTTGCCCTCCACGTTTCCCAGCATCAAGGCTTTCTCAAGTGAATCCTCTCTTCTCATTTGATGTATGTTGCCCCCAATTAAAATGAAAGAAACTTGAAAAGTGTGCTCCAAAACCACCAGGATACTTTTGAAACTCTCATTCGTTGGCTTTATTTAGAATTTGAAAGAACTGACCTTAAGCAACTTTCCTGAGAACCCCACTAATTATTATGATACTTATTAATGCAGAGATGACATTTATGGACACCGTTTTCCTTTTAATACCTCTGCAGTACAGCTAGCAAAGTAATTAGAGTTTCACACTTTGATTTTCCCTGTCTCTCCCGCAGTTTACTCTTCTGTAATTAACTTTATACCTCAGAAGTTGCCAGAAGCTTTCATATTATTTGAACAAATAATAATGCTTTCAGTTAACCATCAAGCTTATTCTGGCAAGAGAAAACAGCTGAAGATGCTTGCTGTTATAGTCAGCATATTCTAGCTATTCTAATATTTATGTGATCTTTTAAACATTTTGTATTCAAGGGGATATGAGGATATATCACTATGGAAAAATTCAAGGGATAAATTAGGTGTGACCAAAGGATTAGGGAGTTTTGCTTCCCAGGCAGCAGTTTCTCATACTGCATTGACCAAGGTGCTTGAAATCCAACATGGTGGCCACTGCCAAGGCTATCAGTGAGTCCCAAGAAACTATTGGTACTGTAAGATTGATTCTTCCTCTGGAGAAATTTGGCGACCTTCCTTTTCTCATTTCTCTGCCCAGAAATATGTGGAAAATTTCAAAAAGCTATTTGCCCCCACGCCTTTGCTTTAACCATAGCAAATTCAGAGCCCAGCTAAAACTTTACATGCTATAAACAGTTCCTGGTTATTTCTTGGTTCTGAGGTAAATGCATGAGCAGAAAACAAAACAAAGGGATCATCTGAAGGAAAAACAAAGGATACGTTTTTCTGTAAGGCTAAATTTAATAAAAGCAGTTATTATAAATTATCTAGAAAGGGAGATGTTATAATTTTCCCTTCAAGACAGTTTGTTAAACATTAATTTTTGGTTAAGCATGGACGTAACCATGTAATTGAACCATACAGGCAGGAGGTTTGTTTATTACTATTATCTTCATGCCAGCGTGGGTGTTTATTAAGTGATAGGCTTTTATTTTCCCATGAAATAACATAATTTAGATGTTGAAAGTTGCAAAAAGAGCAAAATTGGGCCAGTTGAAAAGCGTCACCCCAAATGTCCAAGTCCAGAATGTTTTCAAGTGGGATAGAATGCTACAATAACACGGGAAGCAAGTGTGACATTGGCATGGTCTTATCTTCATTGGGTTCTCCTGCCATCTGTAATGAAATGAGTGACAATGGGAAAGGCTTTCTTGGTAGTAGTCCCCAGATTGTGGGGTGCTGTCACCGAAGTCAACTTGGAACCTGGACCTTGGAAATGTTACTTTTTGGAATACAGTTTCCAGTGTCTTCCAACTAGCTTGGCGAATGGCCATGCTAGTTGGTGGTTCTGAGAGGAATAGTCCAAGAAAAAGGTAGTTTTTCCCAGTATGCTTTTACAGTAAACTCTGCTTCCAAGTTATTTTTGCTGCTATTCAGCTTTCACCTGCAGAAGTTATTCACAAGGGGCTCTGTGAAGAGGACCACACACACACCACCTACACTTTGCCCATGAACCAGAAAGTTCTTTCTGTTATTCAGCTGAAATTGCCTCCTACCTAATGTCCTTTTGTTTTATAGGTTGTCATTTTGTACTTTGAACCAAGTGTATTCCGCTGTATTCTCCTGCGATGGGTTCGTCTTTTGGGGTTCACTACAGTTTATGGAACAGTTACACTTAAGCTGCACAGGTATTATGTATGCTATTATTTTCTTTTCTATGTAAATTAAAGGTATGTTTCTGTGAGCATAAGAAATTATGAGGATTATCGGTGAAAAGTTGCTTCTGAAAAACACATTTTTTTCATAGTTTTGTCACCCAATTCTGGGTGATTGGATTCACTCTCTGGCAGAGGTACTAGAAAGACCCAAGAACTTACAATGAGGCAGGTTTTTCAGTCAGAACAAAATATGGTTTATTGGGAGCAAAAGCAAAGGGAAGCCTACTCAGGCATATAGTCTGGCCAGACCTATAATTCTAAATAGCTAACCTTCCCGCAACCGTTCTGAGGAAAAGGCCCCCCTCGTGATCCCTGCTCACAAAATTTGGTGAACAGAAGATAACCCCCACCCACCTCTAAGGGCTTATATCTGCTTTCTAGACTAGCTTCTAGGTGACAAGGGAGAGGGGATTGAAACTGGGAAAGAGGAAAGGCAATTAACATATTTTAATTACATGCAAACATAAAACAAAGGCAGCTCTGAGGTCAGGGACTTTAGTTACACAAAAGCGGCAGATTAAAGTCAAAGCGGCGAGGCTGGGTCAGCAGAGGCAATATTCTTGCAAACTAAAGTCCTGTGGTTTCACAGCTATTTACAAGGGGAACAATGTATCTTCTGCTGGCTGAGTCAAAGGGGCAAGAGGCGGGATCAGCAGCGCGTCTCCTCCAATGGGAGGCGGGCAAGCAGAACAGGCAACCAATTGCATGTAGCGGCGGGAAAACAGTGGATTCCGGCATGAATGGAACCTCCGGACGCAATGGGTTTAGCGTCTAGCATGTAAGCAAAGAAACAAAGAGAGATGTTAGAATCAATATGCCTTAATCATTTAGTTAATGGGAGACCTTTGAGGAGAGAGGTCACCTTTTGTTTTTCCCTTTTAATCCTCTGGCTGTGTACGTGGGAGACGGGATGTCCGCTTGTCCCTGTGCTTGTCATTTTACTTCGCTTGCTTCCCCCCCCCTTTTTCCTGATCAACTTTGGGGTTGTTCCCCACAGATTTTTGCTATGTTTATGCTTGGTCAGTGTTCTAATCAATGTTTAATTGAACTTTAATCAAACCAGAGGAATGAGTCATTCAGCAATTGAACTTTAATCAAACCAGTTTCCACACCCTTTGGCCCAGCAGACTGAGGACAATGGAGCTAAGAGAACAATGGAGGCAATCAGTGATTTTTAATCTCTCCCTCCCTCTGGAAAGGCCTCCCACTATGTGTATCCAAACTTTTGGCCTTTCCTTATTTTCCATGTGTGTGTGAGTGTTGTGATTTAATAAACGTTTTGATTAATTATAATGCTTTATTCAAAATTTTAGGTAACACTCCTTCCCTTCTTCTCTTAAGATTCGACTGACCAGTGGGCAGTCGTATCTTAGGCTGAGTGGGTCCTGGTGTGGTATGCCCCCCCCCGGGGGCCCTGGTCACGTGGGTCCTGGTACAGCGTTCTCAGGGATTACAAAAAGGGGCACACACACACAAATTAGAATTATAACTACAGCAATCCCAAACCCCGCTATGAATAAATGTTTCCAACATCTGGGAGTAGGCCAATTAGCCAATTCCCCAGTGAAAACCCAGTGTTTTACTCTCAGTGGTGAGATTGTGGATGGTTTCTTCTGCCTGCTTGCTGTTAAATTTAGGCAGCACATCCATTTAAAATAAGGGGGTTGTCCAAACTACCAAATGAACATCCTAACATTCTATACATTCTACACATGTTTAGAAATTTAAACTAAAGAAAATACAGGAACACAGTTTGCTAGCAATACTTTAGAGAGAGAGAGAGAGAGAGGTAGAGAGAGAGAGAGAGAGAAAGGGGGGTCGAGAAGAAATGAGGTGGTAGGAATACTAATAATAAAAGACATGATACTCCTCCATTGAATTTTAGACATGCTCTGGAGCACTGTCATCCGTTCACTTTTGGGATCCAACACAAGGCTTCCACATCTTTAGGTTTTCCTGTAGTGAGGGAGAGAAAACACAACACATCTCCCCAAAACCCTCCCACATTTACTTTTAAACTTTTATTTCTTAACAATAAACGACAACAAACATGCTTTAATGTACGGTAATACCTCATATAACATCAGTATGATGCATTAAGATCCCATGGGATGCTTCAGATAACCGCCAAAACCTTTGTGGTTACGATGCATCTCTATGGCTATGGCTCCCATAGGATCCTAACATGCATCGGGTAACACTAAAAATCATATAACATCTAGACCTGTGGGGCCAGGTTTTAGGGTCATATGAGGTTTGACTGTACTCCCATTACATTCACTGTTCCCTGTGGATTTATGTAAGGGAATTCCTTAAGATTCCAGGTTTAGTAGGAGAAGAGGGCTTTTATTGTGCAAACCCCATACTTACTCCAGAAGCCACTAATGCATGATTCAATTGCAACTGTGAGTGCTTTTTAGAGGCAGGAATTTACCTTCCTGGCCCAAACCAATGTAAACCAAATTAAATACTTTGAGTAAACAATTGTTTCACTCCCATCTGATCTGAGGAAGGTGCTGCTTCCCTACCAAATTCAGCCTCCCCCTCCCCTTTGTGAGTCTGGGAGTCTCCTAACTAATTTCTAAACTGGCCTCATTGTGAAATCTATTTGTTTACCTTTACCCTGTTTTCCTTCTGGCATCCTGTATAATAAGAATGAGGGTTTAACAAACGCACTGCAGATGTTTTTGAAATAACTTTATTGTTGGAGTTGCAAAGCAATCTTTATGGTTCAGTTTCTTTAACTAGGATTCTTAACTGGGGACGGTGCATAGGGACGCTCAAATTTCCTTAAGATTGTGCACTTAGTAGGATGAGAGGAAATTTCCCATGTGCGATGTTCCAACAATCTTCAGAAGCCACTCACACAACACACATGCAGACAAGACAAAATACAGCTATGCAATGACAGAACAGACTATGCAGGGGCAGGGCACCTCTCCTGCCTTCCTTAAGGGAAATTTTGACAGGGAGTTTGCCCAGAAATAAAAACATTTAGCTTTATTACTTTTGACTGTGCAGCCATTCTTTGTGATGTTAAAGGCTTACAGCTGCTCTTAAGGAGCAAGCTACTATGTGCTTATTTATTTACTATGCAAAACTTCTCCTACCTTTTTCCGGAACTCTTGTTGCAAGGTCCTGGGTTTGAATCACAATTTTTAAAAGCATTTTTTTTTTCAGATCGAAAATCAAATGTGCTTCCTGGGGCTTTTGCGATTCAGTTAATTCAACCCCAGTACATGTGTGTATTGAGCCACATTATACAAATTCAAATTTACAGCAACCATTTCAGAAATGCATATGTTTTCAAAAGGTTTTAATAGGTTTATGTTCAAATTAACTTTTCACTATGGGGCAGCAGTTTCCTCCTTTAAAGCAATTCAGACAAGCAGAGCTTTGCACAGACATGATTCCAAGTTTCCAATTTAAACTTATCCAGATTATAACACATGCATAGCCCCTTTGTTTAAGCAAGTATCCGATTATACAGGACAATGTTCCATTTCCCTTGTGCCACAAATTAAATGTTCCCCTTTATTTTCCATTATTTTCCTACTAGGCCATATCTCCTTTTATTTCTGAAAATGGGTCTCCACGTGCCACAATTTAGAGACTGTTAAGGTAAACACCAGACAAACCAAATTCTGAGTTAGCATGGCCCTTTTAAGATGTGGGCCAGATTTTCAAAATACGTTTTTGCATTTTAGGCAGATGCTTCTTGGCCCCCCTTCCCACAAAACTGGGTTCTCAAGTGAGACTCCAATTGTCCTTTTTCCCAGGGTAAAAGACAAGCCAAAACCTCCATTTCCGCTATCTTCATGCCCTGCCTTGGGACGAGACCTTGGGCCACCCAGAACTCCAGGATTTGCTCCGAAGGCTTTCTTGGGGTCCCTTGCCTATCTGCAAGTTTTCCAATTCAATTATAATATTGCCAGGTTGAGCTGAGCACTTTAAATGAAGCCGGGTAAAAGGGTGGTTGAGGTGATTTGCCTTCTTGCATTGATATTTTGTGCAGGCCAATTCTGCCTGCGGGGAGTACCCTAAATTTCATCCATATGTGGGGCGTATGGCCAGGTAGCAAACTTATGTTTTAAAATTAGCCTTTCATCAGGTAAGGCTCCTTATTTCATATTTGTCAGCCTTGCTGGGACAGCAGGGTGACACAGATTAATTTGAGGCACAACGAAAAGGAAGAATAAGTCCCTATTTCTTTGCCAACTAGGGCAGTGGAATCAGAATTTGGGCGGGGCAGTGCATATGCCTGTAATCTTGGACAGTGTGCGACTTTGCTCTTTTTTTTTTTTTTAGTGGCCAAACAGGAAGTTCAGCTGATGGCCAAGCTTAGTGGAAGAGGAAGGAGGGGCTGCTTTCCCCCCTTCAGGCTATTGTGAATGGAATGTGTTTTTTTTTCTCAGCAGGAGGCAATTTCTTAACTTCTCTGCAGTGCTACAATGTTTGCACTCTGCACATGTTCTATGGAAAGTCCGAATTTTTACTTTGGAAGCCATTTCTTTAAAAACAAATGCATTTTCAAACACATATTGGTTGCAGTTAGCTTTGTATGGGAAAGAGGGACCTTTCTAATTAATCTGTCCCAATTTCCAGCCTTTGCCAATCTCAAGTTTTTTTTAGATATACCAATCATTATGTCAATTTATTTGTTTTCGATTAATTCTATTTCATTAACTGTATCTTCCCACTGTTTCTAAGTTCCAATTCTTTAATTTTCAAGACCTTTATTGCTTGATCAGTTCAATTTCAGGCCTTATTTTAAAGCAGCAATGCATTTGAGCGTTGCTAATTCACTAGCCTTATAATACTTTTGCCATGTCCCAATCTAAAGGACAACAATAATCCCGATTTATACATTTCCAATCTCTGTTTTAAAGTTTAAACTAGACAGAGAAAGGGATAACATCATTTTGTTAACCATACTTTTTATATACTTTTACATTATATTTACAGATCTGCCACATCTCCAGCATGCATCAGGACAGGATATTCCTGGAAGCATGACTTCTTAAGGAAATGCTTCCTCCCCTTTAAATTCTTTGCAGAGTATGTTAATATAATGGCAGTTTAAAATTTCTAAGTTTCTAGTCCTCATTATTTACACATCACAAAAATGCAGGCACACATTTATTTCGTTCACACACACACCCAGGGCCCTCACTAAATTCATTCATTCATCATACATGCATGCATATTTACATATTTTACACATCCATTCCATTTTTAAACTTTACATTAGCTCTCCTTTTTCTCCTGCAATGCTCCACGCAATCGCTAGAAAAGCAAGGGAAAATGCCATGCTTTCTCAGACCTTAAGGGCCATGTTTTACTGTGGTTCTCAGGAGACTGGAATTACTTGCCACCTGGGCACAATGACTTAATCTTATTGTTACTCATTCTTATAAGCCATTCCCAGGCTGCCTCTTATGGCAATAGCCTGGGATTCTTCCAATTTGGGCTGCCCTGTGTTCGAATTCAGTTACACTTTAACAAATTGCTTTGACTTAGTTGGGGCTATCCTTTGAAACAACGGACAAATTACAATTTATGTGGGTGCTGGGCTACCTTAACCCTTTGTTTAATCTATGACTGCTGACCCCTTCAAGCCTCTCAGCCTGAATGGTTTGCAGTGGGCTCAAATTTTAAATGCTTTTCTGTTCTGGTTTACTCTTTTTCATTCTGCTCTATTTAGCACCCCCCACTCAGCTAGCAGGGATGGATGGCAATAAACTATTTCTCCTTCCCTTTTCTCTTTTGACTGAGGGGTCCTGTTCTGCTTACTGGGTCCTAGCTTTCCCTTTTCCAACGAGTCCATTGAGATTGGCTCACTGTCTGTTTCAATTCGAGCTTTTAATTTTTACCTTTTTCTTTTTGATTTTATAGTGCCCAATTTTCCTCATGATTTCCTTATTTCACTAAGGGTGCCTTCCATCATTCCTTTCAGCCCGCTCACTCCTGCAACTCCAGGAACTTCCATCTGTTCCCAAGGTCCGATTTCTTCTACAACTCCCCTTCCCAACATGCCCCGCTGGGGCATGTCTGAGAGGTCCAGTAGGTTTACCTCTGCGGTTTAACCCACTGTAACCTGGGGGGGCTGCAAAGTTACGGACCCCAGACTCTCCTGACTGGATTTGTTCCTTTTGCTGGCAGGGGTGGTGGGCATCAAGGGCTGAGGGGGCGCCCCAGATTTACAAGGATACCATGAGCAGCGGGTTTTAGGAATTAAGGAGCCAGAAGGTGCAATGGACCCAAAAGGTCCTCTTCAATCCTCCTCAATTGCCTCTCTATATTTTGGGGGACCCCCAAATTTGGGAGGAGGAATAGCCTTCTCCCATTACAATATAAAGATCGCCCTCGCAAGGGTATCGTTCAAGGTTTTGTGGGTGCAGCCTCACGGAGAGCGCTGCGTGCTCCGAGTCCCCAGATCTCCTCAGACTCACTTCTAGCCTTCTAATAAATTCCTTTAGGTGCCTTAAACTTAAGTTGCCTTCTCTAGGCCAGGCGGGCCTCAGGTCCCTTTGAAAGGGGCCGGTCTTGGGTGCTTAAAGTTTCAACCTCCATTTGCTCATTTTTAGACTTGGGTCCCACCAAATTCTTCCAATTCTTGAGGACATTGCTGCGTGGCGTCCCACCAGCCTTTTCCTTCTTTCAGCCCAGCCTGAACTCTCAAAAAGCTCCTCCCATTAGCTTGCCTTAGGCCTAGGTCTTGGTGCTTACCGAGTTACCCCACGCAGCGCACTGGCGGGAGCGGACCACACAGTTTCTTCCCTTGGTGTCTCTCACCGGTAATCACCCGAATCTTGAGACTAATTTTTCCTGGTCTCACAGACGACGAACCCCGCTCTTGACCGGTCCAACCAATTGGCCACGAGTGCCCAGTTAATTACTCTGGCACCCCGTGCTTTTGCGAGAAACCTCACCGGGAGCTACCCGAATCTTGGATCTCTGCCCAATCCGTAAAGACCCCAGTGTCAGGGGATGAATCTGCCCACTGGACCCTGAAATTTAAACTAAATTGCTCACGGGTGGACAATTCCCGTTCTTGCTTGATTTCTAGCTGGTGAGCGAGGCCAAACTAGTATTCAATTTGGTGTGACTTAGGCTAGTCAGGCCTCTTGTCACCTTAGGTGGGACTCGAACCCACGCTTTCAATACTCGAGCTGCCACCCGAGGGGAAGTTGAGTTCAGCTGGCTGTTTAAACTAACTTGGCAAGAATTTCAAAAGGACCCCAAAATCAAAATTATACGTTACCAATCCTGAAGTTTTCAGTCGCAGAGACGGAACCGCAGATGAGTCTCTCAAAGCCTGATTGAAGATTTCGAATAGGAGGTCGTTCTGGTTTTTCTTTCCCTCTCTTTGTGTCCTGCACCTCTTAAGGAGGTTGCAGGAACCAGAGGCATCCCGGACGAGCCCCCAATTATGTCACCCAATTCTGGGTGATTGGATTCACTCTCTGGCAGAGGTACTAGAAAGACCCAAGAACTTACAATGAGGCAGGTTTTTCAGTCAGAACAAAATATGGTTTATTGGGAGCAAAAGCAAAGGGAAGCCTACTCAGGCATATAGTCTGGCCAGACCTATAATTCTAAATAGCTAACCTTCCCGCAACCGTTCTGAGGAAAAGGCCCCCCTCGTGATCCCTGCTCACAAAATTTGGTGAACAGAAGATAACCCCCACCCACCTCTAAGGGCTTATATCTGCTTTCTAGACTAGCTTCTAGGTGACAAGGGAGAGGGGATTGAAACTGGGAAAGAGGAAAGGCAATTAACATATTTTAATTACATGCAAACATAAAACAAAGGCAGCTCTGAGGTCAGGGACTTTAGTTACACAAAAGCGGCAGATTAAAGTCAAAGCGGCGAGGCTGGGTCAGCAGAGGCAATATTCTTGCAAACTAAAGTCCTGTGGTTTCACAGCTATTTACAAGGGGAACAATGTATCTTCTGCTGGCTGAGTCAAAGGGGCAAGAGGCGGGATCAGCAGCGCGTCTCCTCCAATGGGAGGCGGGCAAGCAGAACAGGCAACCAATTGCATGTAGCGGCGGGAAAACAGTGGATTCCGGCATGAATGGAACCTCCGGACGCAATGGGTTTAGCGTCTAGCATGTAAGCAAAGAAACAAAGAGAGATGTTAGAATCAATATGCCTTAATCATTTAGTTAATGGGAGACCTTTGAGGAGAGAAGTCACCTTTTGTTTTTCCCTTTTAATCCTCTGGCTGTGTACGTGGGAGACGGGATGTCCGCTTGTCCCTGTGCTTGTCATTTTACTTCGCTTGCTTCCCCCCCCCCTTTTTCCTGATCAACTTTGGGGTTGTTCCCCACAGATTTTTGCTATGTTTATGCTTGGTCAGTGTTCTAATCAATGTTTAATTGAACTTTAATCAAACCAGAGGAATGAGTCATTCAGCAATTGAACTTTAATCAAACCAGTTTCCACACCCTTTGGCCCAGCAGACTGAGGACAATGGAGCTAAGAGAACAATGGAGGCAATCAGTGATTTTTAATCTCTCCCTCCCTCTGGAAAGGCCTCCCACTATGTGTATCCAAACTTTTGGCCTTTCCTTATTTTCCATGTGTGTGTGAGTGTTGTGATTTAATAAACGTTTTGATTAATTATAATGCTTTATTCAAAATTTTAGGTAACAGTTTGTTTAGCCAATATAAAAGCTGTAAAGTTCAAGATCCAGTATCTTTTCCTGCAACAACAACAACAACAACAACAACAACATCATCATCATCATCATCATCGCAGCTGCTTTTCTCATTGTTGTCGACTGCAACTCGTATCCGAGAATGCATTTTTTTTCCTGAAGCAGGAAAAATGTCATTTAAGGTGGATCCCATCTTGCCATGAAATGACCCCCACACACCATGATCTCGGAGCCATCACCCACGGCACACATGAAGCATGACATTCAGGATTTAACACTGGGACTGCAATGGACCGTTGCAGCCTTCACAGCCAGTCCATCTGGCAAGGCTTCTTCCACCCCCATGACCATTGGGAATCAGAGTTCCTCCTCTGCTCATTTTGCCATTGGGCCCAATATGATGGTTTCCAGGGACATTTCCTCCACTGAGGATGACCATCACCCCACCTAAAGGGGCTCATCCACCCGTAGCTGTTGGCCCTTTAGGTAGTAGCAGCAGCAGCAGTTACTCTGATAAACTCATCTTCCCATTGTTTGTTGCTCCTTGAAGACAATTGATCTTTTGAATGGTTCAATAAGTTTGAGTTTATTTGTAGATGCATTGGGTAAAAAAATTGTACACTAGGGAAAAGATTCTGTAGGTTTTATCAATGTCAATACTGTATAAATTTTGAATGTTGCTTGCCTAGTTTTCATTCTGGTAGATTTCTAATTTTGTATTTCTTCTAACAATAGCTGAAATCCTATTGCTTAGTGTAGCAACTTGCACTAGTGTAGGCCTATTGAATCAATAAACTGACTGATCCATAGAGTCTTCTAATTCAAATGGTCTTATTCTCTTGCAACTTACTACACTAGGGAACATGGCTTTAGCCAATGAGTATGTTAGCATATAATGCATACAAAAATGTATTTGGGAGTAATATCCATAGTTAAAAATGTGTATTTTAAGATGTAATGCTTACAAATCATATTTTAGGCTCTAAAAATATTGCATGATGTTTTTGCATATAAAATGCCTATTTTAAAATGTCACAGAAGAATGCATATTTTAGGCTAAAATGTATGAAAACACAATTCAATATTTTTGTGTGGATTTAAAAAAACCCCAAATTGGTGAGGAAATGGGATAGAGTTGATAAATATTATTTCTTCATGCATGATTTCTGTCCAAGATGAAGTAATATGATCACAATTTTCTTATTTCCTTATAAAACAAACTACAAAAATGATGTTTACTTTGGCAATATAAACAGAAGCCTATGTTATAAACTTTGTGGCTAATCATTTGTAGCATTCTAAGCAGAGAGAAAGATGGGGGAGTGGAGACCGAGAGCAACATAATGCTGCTAGGCTTACATTAAGCTTCAAAGCAAGACTAAATGATTTACAGAACTGCTAATGGTTTGTATCGTTGCACAGCTTGAGGTTACTGGCTATGCTGCATCTTAGCATGGCTGGGATTTGTGCCTTCTGACTTTCATGGGAACTTGGAAAATGACAACTCTGATCTATTGTGGACTAAGCTACACCTAATTAGGGTCAGACCCAGAGCTTGAAACCATTACTTCTTGGGACTGCCGTTCCCAGAAATCCATGGCCATGCTGGCTGGAAGATTCTGGAGGCGTGTAGCCCAGAAAAGTAACTCTTAAAGCACTGGTTAAAACAGCGAAAGGCTTTTAAATACCTCACAAAAAGATTAATGGTGTTCATACACTACCGTCACTTAGACAGTGGTTTTGAATCAATTTAAAAACTCTTCTTGAATCAGAGATGGCCTTCTAATTTAAACTTACGTGTGAAGTGTGATTAAAGGGGACTCACCTCCATGGGAACGTGAATTGAATTGATGCGTTTAAGTAAAAATAAAAGTATACGTAATGCACGGCGAGGTGAAGTCTGGACTGACAAAGGACAGCTTCACAACTGTGTACCTTCTTGCTGGCAGAGACTAGCCACACGGAGGCTAATCAGACCCGGGGGGGGGGGGAATCTTCCCTACTGCCATAGCTTTCAGATGTTCAAATGGCATATTTTCCTCCTCTTAAATCTACTATTCTTTTCAGAAAAATCTAGGTCATTTTTCATTTCCACCCTGGCCCCAGCACAAGTCTATGTGTGTATAAGAATAATAAGATAAAGGTTGCCCGTGCTCGAAAGCCAGTCATATCTGACTCTAGGGTGTGGTGCTCATCTCCATTTATAGCCAGAGACCCAGTAATGTTTGTGTCTGCAGATGTCTCTATGGTCATGCCACAGGCATGACTAGACAACAGGGTGCACGAAATGCTATTTACCTTCCCACCAAAGTAGCACCTATTTATCTACTTGCATTTTCTTGCTTTCAAATGGCTTGGTTGGCAGGAGCTGGGAAAGAGACGGGAGCCCACTCTGTTGTGTAGCACTCGGGTCTCAAACTGCTGATCTGTCAGTCTTCCAGTTGTCAAGTTCAGCATCTTAACCACTCAGCCACTGCAATCCCAAGAATAATAATTGCATGTCATCAATTCAGTTTTCTATGTAGAAAGTACTCAGAAGTGGTTTATAATTCCCTTCTTCTGGAGTCCCCAAAGGACTTGTGCAGCTTGGGATGCCTCTTCTCCCTGGAGGCACAGTGGAAAATCGAATCCTCAACCTCTTGCTTCACAGAGCTCTCCTTAATTAATTGAAAAAACAGAGTTTATGCTTTCATTTATGGTGGGAGGGTAGGAATGTGAAGAAAGTACCGGTCATTTTTTAAAAATCAACCAAATATTGTCTATAAAATTGGAGATGTGTTTTGGAAACATGCAGACAGAATCAAATAAGAAAGATATGATTGTATATTTGTAGCAGCTTTGAGATTAGAAATTGTTTAAAAATGGGAAGTAGATTGGGAATTTGAGCTGGATGATTGGTATAAAGAGATTTGGAATACAGCTATAAATGATAAAATAGCATGTGAGTTAACAGAAAAAAAGGGAATAGTAAAAAAAAAGATTTTAGAGAAACATGGTGAATTTTTTAGATTATGTACAGTGGTGCCTCACTTAAAGAGCATAATGCATTTCATGAGATTGCTCTTTAAGCAAGTTGCTCTTTAAGCGAAACACTTGGAAAAAGCTCCACCACTGGTATTGTAAGTGACCGATCGTGACTTCTGGCAGGGAGGATTGTGAACTCTGATTTAGTTGTTAAGTGAGTTTTTGGTTGTTTTTAGTTGATAAGCGAGGGCGACCATTTGGAGAAAATTCTGCTCTTTAAGCGAGTTACTCTCTCAGTGAGGCACTCTTTATGAGAGTTTGTACTATATTAGTGAAAGACAAAGAATTATACCCAAAGCAAGATGTATTATCTTTCTGGAACAAGGGGACCGATATATTTTTAAAATGTAATTATATTGAGAATAGTTAATAGAGAAGGTTTATAATGTCCCACTGGTGGTGGCTGCACATAGTAGTTATATATAATTTTGTTAATATTTTTGTCTGTTTTTTCTATAGTTGTGATTTTTAAGTGGGGTTTTTTGGGGGGTATTTTAATTAAATAGAAAAACTACTACTCAGAGTAAAAGCAGCCATGTCGGCTGTGGGATATTATTTGAGATGCTGGTGGGGGGAGGGGAAGCAACTTTTCCAGGTTTTGGGAAGAAGGCCATCTGAACTTAGCCTGTAGGTTTTCTACTGATGGAGCCTACTATTGCAGTCTTCCCTTTATCTTCTCCTGACATTTCAACTACCATATGCTGAAGCTGTTGCTATTCTTCATCTTTATTACATACTTTTACATTAAGATATTTGATCATTTCCCATCAGCTGCAATATCTACATTTAGCAGACAGTGCTCTGAAAGGTGATAGGCAGACCTGCCTTTCTTCTCCCTCAACCCAAAATGTACTGTATTTGAAAAAGCCGATCTGAGGCTTATCTAAAGGGTGTGCTTCTGTCTTTTCACATCTTGAGTGATCATGTATAATTAACTAACTGGCTATAATCCTTGTGTCAGTTTATGCCTTCATACAAGAAACCACATAGATCTTGGAAGCAAATTAACACTCATTAATGAAGGGCCAATTGCATTTTGGGGAACACATTTGTTCATGCAGTTAGGTGCGTGCCCAGGAGCACAACCAGCATTATTAATGCAGCATTATTAATGCCTTCCTTTAACACAAACATTTGTTGGCAGTAAGACTGTGATCAATGTTGTCCACACACAATTAGTAATTTTCAAGAAAATAATCTTTTTTAGGCTGTGGTTTTGTAAAGTCTTATCTGCTGAGGTATTCCCGCTGAATTGAGGGGAGTGTGCTTCAAGATCAGGATTCACAGTCATATGTTGAGAATGAGTTCCAAAACTCATGTGATGATGAATGATTGGAAACCAGTTTTTTCTTTGGTCCAGTGTTTACCAACCTTTGGTTTTTGGACTTCATTTCCCAGAAACCTAAGTCAATTCCCCAAAGAACTGATCAGCCAATGTACTGACTTAGGTTTTTGGGAATTGACGCCCCCCTATGGGGTGTGGGTCCCGCACTAGGAACCACTGTTTTGGTCATATTAAAAATCAAATCCAGAATGCCCATTGATCTTTTTGTGGCAAAAAGCTGGACAGTTACAATAAGTGGCTGTTAACTAATTTATTCTCTTTGAAAACCTGCAAGAAGAAACACATTATGTCATGCTAATGGCACTATAAGTATTCTTCCAACACTGTTTCTCAAGGCACTTAACAAATTAGACAGGACCAGGTGAAAGGCACACTTTTAGGAAGAAACTGCTTTCATTTACTGGAAGTGAAAAAACCCCTCTCTTCCATTTGACAGCCAGAAACTCAAATATTTAGATATTTAATGATAAAAACATTAGTAAAGGTAAAGGTCTTCTTTACTCTACGATGCTAACCTAAGAACCCTGTCCAAAGCAGATTGGAAATCTATCTAAAATAGGTAAAGGTCTCCCTAGCTGGAAAGCCAGTCATGTCCAACTTTTGGAGGCAGTGCTGATCTCCATTTACAGCCAACACCCAGCACTGTCTGCCTACAGGTATTTCCATGGTCATGTGGCAGGCATGACTAGACACCAAACTGCACAGAATGCTGTTCCCTTTCCCACCAAAGCAGTACCTATTTATCTATTTGCAATTCCTTGCTTTCAAACTGCTAGGTTGGTAGGATCTGGGACAGAGAGAGGAACTCAGTCCATTATGCAGCACTCGGGTCTTGAACTGCTGATCTGCCAGCCTTCCAGTCATCAAGCTCAGTATGTTAACCACTAAAGCCACTGCAGCTCCTATAAAGATATTCCAACAGTGTTAATACTTTTCCTTTACAAATGAGAAGGAAACCAAAAAGATAAGAAAACACAGAATGCTTACATTTCATATTTAGTTATATATAAGGTATTTGTGTTTAACAATCTTTTGTTTGAAAGGATTATCAGTCCATTATATGATTTCATCCTCTATTTAAAGATATGCCTAGTTCACATCCAATGTAAAAATAAGAGAACAGCAGGTGCCATGAAGTTGCTCATCAATCCAAAAACTGGGACAGTAGACTGTGGGCTTGTGAAGATAGCATGACATTTCCATCTCCCTTTTTTCTCAGTTCTGAAGGATCATATCCAAAAGACACTATATCTGTTTTTAAAAATTACACTCTTTAAGACAGGGGTTCCCAACCTAAGGCCTGTGGGCTGGATCCGGCTCACTGTGCCAATTCATGTTGCCCCCTACCCCTCCAAAGGCATTTGAGAAACAAAATGGCTGCCCCTTGAAGCTGTTGGGACAAAATGGCTGCTCCCATCATGCAGGCAAAGCAAAATGGCCATTTGGCCCTTGAAGCTGACTGAGAAAGTGTGACCTGGCCCGCAGCTTGAAAAGGTTGGGAATCTCAGCTTTAAGACAACCTTTACACCAGGGATTCTCAACCTGCGGCCCATGGGCCAAATGTGGCAGGAGGTTCCAAAGGGCCGGAGCTGATACCGAGAAGGTCTTCATTCTCATACTGGAGAGGTGAACCTATCCAATGGATGGTACCTTTAGAGAACCCCTCTGGTCTGCTCTCGTGGGATGGGCAGATAATCGCGGTGCAATGCGATCTCTTAGGTAACCTGCTCCACTACCATGTAGTGCTTTAAAAGGTGATAACCAGCACCTTGAATTTTACCCGAAGCATACCAGTAACCAGTGCAGCCCCTGCAACAAGAATGAGGTGCGGGCATACCGTCCACACCCCATCACCATGCAGACAGCTGCATTCTGGACCAGCTGCAGCCTCTGGATGGTCATCAAGGGCAGCCCCATGTAGGGCGCATTACAGTAGTCCAACTGGGAGGTGACCAGTGCATGAGTGACCATGAGGAAGGAGTCTCAGTCCAGGAACAGGCACAAATGGCGAATCACACGAACCTGCACAAAAGCCCTCCTGGCCACACCTGTCACCTGCTACTGCAGCAGGAATTGTGAGTCAAGGAGGCCCCCCAGATTCTGCACCGGGTCTGTCTGGGGCAAAAGAACCCCATCCAGCACCAAAGATGGTAGCTCCTTGGACAATCTACGGGCCCCCTACCCACAGCCACTCAGTCTTGCCAGGATTCAGCTGTAGCCCGTAGTCCCCCATCCAGACCCGCACAGCCTCCAGGCACCTGGATAAGATGTTGACTGCAACACTAGGATCACCACAGGCAGAGATGTACAATTGAGTACGTATCAGGATATGAGGCTGTGACGGTCTGGATGGGGGACAATGGGGTATTTTTAAACTACTGACGCCATTTTATATCTATGTGTTTGTGTCTAATTGAAGCCTGTTGAAACCTTCTGACTGGGAACTGTTAGCACATGAATTATTTTCACCACTTCTATCCAAACTGCATGATGAGTTCCTCTGAAAAGATATGTAGGAAAAGCAATTCTTTCCTAGAACTTCTCTGCTGGAGTTCTTTTTTTATTTTGTTTCTGTGCCTAACTGAGAAATATTTGAATGCTTCTAATCAGGAAGCTCTGGTCTTAGAAATGAACTAAGAAGAGCCAAACCACTAAATTTCTTTTGGAACAAAATAACAACAAAAATAATAAAAATAAACTATGTCTTTAAGCATTTAAGAGAGGGCACAGTATTGAAAGGGGACTGCATTGGCTCAAGTGGTTAAGTCACTGAACTTGAAGACTGGAAGGTCTGAGTTCGGTACCCCATTGCTGCACAATGTGAGTTCCCGTCTCTGTCTCAGCTCCTGCCAGCCTAGCAGTTCAAAAGCAGAAAATCACAAGTACAAATAGATACCACTTCGGTGGGAAGGTAGACAGCATTCCATGCACTCCAGTGTCTAGGCATGCTTGCCACATGTCCTCAGAAACATCTGCAGATGCAGATAGCGCTGGCTCCTTGGCTGTAAACAGAGATGAGCACTGAACCCTAGAGTTGGATATGACTGGCTTTCGATCAAGGGCAACCTTTACCTTTACCTAGAGTATTGAAAATGCTTTAGAGTGCAATCCAGTGCATGCTTCCTAAGAAGTAGCCACCACTGATTGCATTTAGACATCCTCCTAGGAATGAAGGTAAAGGTACTGTGGATTCTTTTTTTGGTGGATTATGCTAGCAGACAGTGATCCTAATTTATCTTGAGACTAATGTTACATCTCAGGTTTAAGAGCTGCTTCTAGTCCTAATGTGTAGCTAGCCTAATTTGGCTTCTAGCAAGCAATTTGTCTTCTAGTGTGTTTCCATAACACACTACCAAAGGGCTATAAAGAACATACCGGTAATTGCTGTATCTCACCATATAGAATAGAGCTAGGAAATATGTAGCTTTTGGACTGCAATTCCCTCCCATCCAGGGGTGATAAATAATGGCAATGGTAATGGAAGGTTACAGGTTCCCTATCCTGGAACAGGAAGTGTAAGAGCAGTGGTTCCCATGCCCCACAGGGAGACTTCAATTCCCAGAAGCCTAAGTCAGGACATTGGCTGAAGGTAGGCTTCTGGGAATTGGAGTCCAAAAAACAAAGGTTGAGAAACGCTGGCCTAAAGAATGCACTAAGGGCTATGGGGTAGTATTTAAGTGTTACTGCTATTGCTAAAGTGCTATGATTTCCATAGCTCTAAATCTGTTGTTTTATTTTCAGCTGAGCCTGTGCCAACTTCTCTACTTAATATACAGCAGATGGGGTTGACATGATATCAGTGCCAGTGTTACTGTTCTGTGTCAGACTGGGTAACATGCCTCAAGTGTCGTCCTTTGTAGTAATGTGCTGAACAGGATGTGGTAGTTCTGAAGCATATGGGCTCTAAGGTACAGTATCTAGATAGCAACTGTTCCTTCACTACAGTACAGTAGAACCCCACATAGTGAAAATAATTCATTCTACAAGGCACTTCGTTATATGATTTTTTTTGTTATACAATGTATGCATCATACAACAAAAATCCCTATGGGAAAAATTGTACAACAAAAATCTCTATGGGGAAAACAATTTTTCCCATACTTTGACAAGCTTTTACTATGCCAGAAGAAGATTGATGGAACTGTTGTATAAAACATCTGGATGAGCCACTGTTATTCCGCTATGTGTTACAGGACCGGATAAACTCTCATAGTACACCCATGGAGGAGACCAGAAGCGTAGCGTGCCTTGGCGGGGCCCCGTATAAAAATTTGTTTGGGGGCCCTTAGGAAGGGTAAAGATTTCTCACAAAAGAAAAAAATGCATAAAATTACTTAAACGGGGAAATCCCGCAGCCTGCGATAACCGATGTAAGGTGTTGCCAACTTTTGAACGCACGCTTTACAAAGCTGGCTTGAGACTAAATATCAAGAAAACCAAGATCATGGCAACAGGCCCTATCAGTCCCCGGAAAATAGATGGGGAAGAAGTAGAGGCAGTTACAGATTTTACTTTCCTAGGATCAAAGCTCACTGCAGATGGGGATTGCAGCCATGAAATAAAAAGGCGACTGATTCTCGGGAGGCAAGCGATGAGAAACCTGGGGAACATAGTGAAAAGTAGAGACATTAAATTGCAAACAAAGATTCGCATAGTCAGGGCAATGGTATTCCCTGTGGCAATGTATGGTTGTGAGAGCTGGACCATTAGGAAAGCGGAGCGCAGAAAAATAGACGCCTTTGAGATGTGGTGTTGGAGGAGAGTTTTGAGAGTACCCTGGACAGCGAGGAGAACAAATGGGTCAATCTTAGAAGAAATCAAGCCTGACTGCTCCTTAGAAGGTCAAATAATAAAGATGAAGCTAAAGTACTTTGGACATCAAATGAGAAGAGAGGATTCACTTGAGAAAGCCTTGATGCTTGGAAGGGTAGAGGGCAAAAGAAGAAGGGGACGGCCCAAGATGGGATGGCTAGATGGTATTGTGGAGATAATGGGCACAGAGCTGAGTGAGTTGAGGGGGATGGTGGAGGACAGGAATGCCTGGAGGACAGTGGTCCATGGGGTCGCAGAGGGTCGGAATCGACTGTGCGACTGAACAACAACAACATTTGTTTTGCTTACGCACATTGGGGGCCCCGTGGCCCTCCTCCCACCTTTGGTCCAACTTTCCTCCCCTTTGCGTTATCTCTTTGCTTCCCGTTAGAAAACCTGTCCAGGGCGGGCAGGCAGGCGCTGAAGAGCAGCGCCACCCTTTTGCAGGTAACGGGCAGGAGGAATTGGGGGTTGGGGGGGCACCAAAGGAGACCGTCCCTTCTCAGGCCTTCCCACAATGACGTTGGCTTCGGCAGAAACAGGAGAGGTGGGAACCGCTGCAACCCGCACTGCTGGCTGCTGCCCGTGGCCTTTGCCACCATTGGCAGGGCGGGTCCACGGCCGGGGAAGCGGGAGAGACCGTCAAAGCCCTCCCAGCCTCTTCCCGGGCCAGAGTGCCCTCCGCTGCTGTTGCTGCGGTCCCGCCGGAGGCGTCGCCAGCGCTCGGCGGCCTCTCCCCGTGCCGCCCCCTCCCCAGTGAAGGTCCCAGAGCGTCCGGCGGTCCGAGTGTCCCTGGTTCATCAGGGGCCGCGCGCGCACCCCCGCTCTCTCGCGTGAGTGGAGGCGACAGAAGCAGCGGAGAAAGGAGAGCCCTGCCCTCCCTTCTTTGTCCTGGGCAGGTGGGAGGGGGCAGCCCAAGGCCTCCCAGAAAGGCACCCGCCCCCAGCCCGCTTCCGGCGCCCTCTCCCAAGGCTCCCTGGCCGTCGCCTCCCTCCCGCTCTGCATTTGTTTTGCTTACGCACGTTGGGGGGCCCCATGGCCCGGGGGCCCCGTATAATTGATACGGCTGATACGGCGGTAGCTACGCCCCTGGAGGAGACCTTCATATAGTGCACCCTACATTTCAGACAGACCTTCCTCTTAGTCATTGTCAGTTTTTGCAAGATGATTATAAACCATTCAGAATATATTGGTGCTGAAGTAAACTAATTATTGGCTTTTACAAACGAATATTAAGATTATTATCTCCCCAGAAGCCATTTCCTTATCTCTCCTCCTTATCAGGGGTTTTTGGAAGACAGAGTACAAAAGATCTCAAGGTCAATATTTATCAGGAAGTGCACATGTGAAAATAGATCTGAGTCAGGCTGTCTAGTAATCTGTTCCGTGAAGCATAGCCAGCAAAGGAAAGGCATCCCAAAATTTCTTAATAACCCCAGGAACACATGGGAGCTTTTGGCTTCAGCAGAACTCATATTTCTTGCAGGAAAACCTTGCAGAATTGAACTTTACCCATTTTAACTTCTTCTTCAAGTGCCATATCTGATTCTGAATATTGGCTATCCTAATGGTGATCAGCCAAGAAGATTGCCCTGGGAACACTATAGTGCAGTGGCATTTCATCTTCCTTCTGCATCGCAGCATGACACCTGTATCACTGATCCTGCTCTGCTAGTCACTTTCTGGTCCTGAACCATTAGGGCACACAAAGTCCTCCCCAGCTCCAGGCCAGTATTGATGAAGCTGCTGCTCTCCAGCAAGATAGATTCAGGTGGGATTTAATCCACTTGGGGACCATCATCCTTTCCTGTGGACTTCTCCACCCAAGGCCATTAGTCCTCAGGGTTGTCAGGTTAGTTAACTACCACCTGGCAATTGATATTGAGTTGCTGGCAGTATGGTGTACTCTATTACCATAGCAGGATCACCTGGCCAGACTTAAGTTACATACTCTGAAAAACATTAATATCTTGGAAAGAGAAGAGACTAGTTTAGTCAGTGGATTTCTTCCCCTTTTCTGCTCCTCACCTTGCTCATCCAACTACAGAATAATGCTGCTAAGCAAAGCAGCATCAGCACAAAACACAGGTGAGCCATGTGACCCCATAAGAGAAGGAAGAAACAAGAAAATCAATTCCTTGATTACCCAGCCATCTCATTTTCTCTTTCTCTCCTCCCCACACTCTCAAGAACAGCACAGAGGGCAATGAGAAGTGAGACACAGGTAGAAAGTGAGAATAGTGGGGGTGGGGGTGGGGGCAGGTACAGTTGGTTTTTAGATTAAAGCCAGAGAAGATAGAACTGCTGATGATTGGGGGATTGGGGTTCATTTAACCTCTTTCCAGTAAAAATCCCATAAATCTTTCTGTCATCTCCCATCAATTCCTAGCTTGTGCTCCCTTAGGTCTTTTATAGATTCTTGCTTCCTACTGGCTAGTTGACCTCTCTGAAACATTTGGCCTGTACCACCAATGTTCCCCTGACCAAAGTACTTCTCATGTGCTTTCAGGAACTGGTGTGAATTGGTCTGATTTAGTGACTTCACTCATTCCTTGGTTGCATCATGTCTAGATTATTGCAATATACTATGTGTGGGACCATCCTTGAAGACCATCCCAAAGCTTTAATTGGTGCTATATATAGTGCTAACTATGAGGTTCCAGGGACCACAGTGAATTAGTGGTTAAGATGCTGAACTTGATGACTGGCAGGTCAGCAGTTTGAGACTTGAGTGCTGCATGATGGAGTGAGCTCCCATCTCTGTCCCAGTTCCTGCCAACCAAGCAGTTTGAAATCAAGAAATTGCAAGTACTGTACTGTAGATAAATAAATACCCCTTCAGTAGGGGTACTTATAAGTACCCCTTCATTCTGTGTGCTCCGGTGTCTAGTCATGCCTGCCACATGACCACAGAAACATCTCCAGATGCAGACAGCACTAGCTCTTTGGCTGTAAATGGAAGTGAACACTGTACCCTAGAGTCTGACACAAATGGCTTTATGCAAGGGCAACTTTTACCTATGAGGTATCAAGATCATAATACTGTACGTCAATATTGTAAGATTTGCTCTGACTGGATGCCAGTTGTTTTTTAGGTTCAGTAGAAGGTTTTGGTTTAAATTGATGAAGTCAGTTGTCACTTAAATCAGAGGTGGAAAACTAGTTCCAGTGACGGCCTGGTGCTAAGAGCAGAGATAGCTATGTTAAAATCCACCCTCGGACAAGTATCTCACTGCTTATTTTAGGTCAGTTTATTACATTCCCACTTACTTGTTGCAGGGATAACATGAGGATGGGTGGAAAAGAATCATAAATAATCTACATCGGTCTTCAGATCTCTTAAAGGAAGTGCCAAAGCTCTTCCAAATTCTGAAATGTTGCCATCTGTATTTTTTAGTAAAATCAGTTGTTTTCCCAGGAGGTTCATTTTCTACTTCGAGTGAGTAGATGAAACATAAGTACAGTACAGTACTGTATTACATGGCAAAAGAATTACTGTTTGTCTTGTATTCTAATCATGCAATAGTGTGGGAGAATGAATCTTGGATATATCTTGGGCTTCCCCTTCTCTTAGTCCAGGGGTGTCCAAACTATGGCCTGTGGGCCAGATCTGGCCCCTGATGCCAATTCATCCAGCCTGTACTGCCCTTGTCATGGGCTGGATGAATTGGCATCAGGAGCTGGATCTGACCCACGGGCTGTCGTTCGGGCACCCCTGGTTTAAGCAGAGAAAATGGCAGCCTAAAATCTATCTTATCCTCTTGCAAAACATCTGTTGCAAAACAGGTGGCAAGGCACATTTTACTTCTGCTTCTGGTGGGAGAAACCACGTGACCAGCCTACTGAACCATGTGACTGGGTCATGGCCCGAAAAGTTTGAGCACCACGGTCTTAGTCCTATGGAAAATGGTTGGTACCTTAAGATTAGACTACCCAGGACTTTATTTACCTTATGAATTTGGAGAGGGTCACACACAAGGCTATGAGGCCAAAGACTAGGAGTAAGATCCAGTAGCATAGTGTGGGGGGGGGCAGGGAGGTGGATGGCCCCGGGTGGCACCTTTCAGGAGGTGGCAAAATATCCCCACTGTTTTGGCCTCCCTCTGCCTGGGCTTAGGGAGCCGGACTTCCCAGGCAAAAGGCGGTCGTTTTGCTGCGCCGGCGGCTGACCCGGTCCCTCTTTGGCACCTGGCGGCCACCCCTCCTCTGCCACCACCTGATGGGTGCCAACCGGGACTGTGGAAGCTGGCGGAGTGAGCCAGGCAACGGGCGGAAGGGCGGCTTTCCTCGAGCCTCACCCGGGAATGCAGGCAGGAAGGCAGGCAGACCCGGCTTGGGG
Source organism: Furcifer pardalis (assembly GCA_030440675.1). Classification (NCBI taxonomy): domain Eukaryota; kingdom Metazoa; phylum Chordata; class Lepidosauria; order Squamata; family Chamaeleonidae; genus Furcifer; species Furcifer pardalis. The sequence goes on from CP126897.1 coordinate 92,624,058, forward strand.
GCCGCCGCATTGAGGGCCAACCCGGGCATGGCAGCAGGGCAGGAAGGGTGGTGGCGGCTGGAACAGTGCTCTGATCATCTCCTGTGTCCTCCTCTGCCTCTTCTTCTGCCTCCTCCTCCTCCTCCTGTCGTTGCCACCACCAACTCTGGAGGCAGTATGCTGCTCCCCACCACATTTGGCGTACGCAGCCCAGAGTTGGACGTGCCCTCGCTGCTGCGCCCCGCTGCACACCCTGTCCTGGCCACATCCCCAGAGCCACATCCCCAGACCCGGGCTTGGCCTCACTTTGCCTGCTCGACCCCGCCTGCCCACCCAGCTGGCTGTCGGGGGCTCTCCCCACCCTGTGTCTGGTCCCCAGGGGCCTTGGCACAGGCAGCAAGGAGTTACTGGGTCCTGCTCGGGGGGGTGGCAGTGGTGAGCCTAGATGGAGGGGGTGGCGAGTTTGGCCTTTGCCCCAGGTGGCTGAAACTCGTGCGATGCCACTGGCAAGATCCCTACTGTGCCTCCTGGGAAAGGGCCTGGCTAAGATTGTTCAGATGTGTGCAGCTTGAAAGGCTGACATACCCATTCACCTGTGAGGAAATAATTTATTATTGGCAGGAAAATACACAGAATGTCTCTTCTTGGCTGGAGAACAGCTTTTAGGACACAATTCCTGAGTTGTCCATTTGTAAAAATGATTTGCCTTGCAGTTTTGTTAATTGGATAAATAGGATGAAGGTTGTTATGCAATACAGATGAAAATGTTAAGGGCTAGGAAAAAAGAGTGCAGAATGTCTTGAAAAATCTGCGGGAGTGAATGATTACATACTGCTGTAAATAATAGGTGTGATTTTTCTCCCCCCACTGTTGATACAAAGGGGTTTGCCAGATTTTTCATCTTGTTCCTTCAAGCTGTTTTGCTGATGACATACTAAGAAACAGGACACCCGGATGTTCTAAAAATAATTGGTATTAGAGATATTTAATTAATCCTTCCTTACACACTGCATGGGTACAGAACTGACTAAGGACGCCCTTGGATTTACTTATATGTTTTCAGTGCCTTAGGCAGCCAATACAAATGTTAACCCGGGGGGGGGGATGAGGGTGTTTTCACTCATTCAGGGGGTATCCTCCACCCAAATTTGCATTTTTATATCATCTGTACATATGAAGGGGGCAGGGTGGGAGGCAAAGCCCCTGCTGGAAGCGGTTGAAATTATAGAGCAAAATATGGGAACAATTGCTTCAAATGAATTTCACTATGAGTTCTTTGATGTGCTGTGCTTCTTGTGACATTTTTAAAGAAAAGAATTCTAAAAAAGTAGTAGGAGTATGTGGCTATATAAATGAACGTGTGGGTTCAATGGAAATGTCTACCCAGCAGAATCTTGTTAAGTGTTCATCTGAGCTGTGAAACTCTGCAGTGAAACCCACATCCCTGCCCCCTGGCCATACATTTGCAGCTTCAAATGCATCTCCCCTGTCACTCACAAAACTTCCAAATCATAAATGATAGCCAGCACCAGATGTTTCACAGACTCAGTATGGAGTTCTACTCGCACCTTTCATTTTGATACAAAGGCGTGGAGAAGAGAGAAAATAATCCCAAGTGGGTTTGAGGAGAAAGTCTAACCCTTACATCTAAAGCCCCACCAGCTTGTTCTAGCTAGAATGATTTGTAGTGGAAGTGCCTCGATTTCTGTGGTAAGTAAAAAATTTAGAGGCGCTAAGCCAAAATAGGCACAGGGACTTGTAAAATTCCTTTGAATTTGAGACTATAATTCAGGTCAGATTTTTTTACCCCACTCCCACCCTAAAAACAGAGTTAGCATACGTCCCTATTAAGGTTCCCTGGGACTGCAGTGGCTTAGTGGTTAAGATGCTGAACTTGACGACTGGAAGGTTGACAGGTCAGCAGTTCAAGATTAGAGTACTGCACGATGGAGTGAGCTCCCGTCTCTGTCCCAGTTTCTGCCAACCTAACAGTTTGAAAGCAAGAAATTGCAAGTAGATAAATAGGTACCACTTTGGTGGGAAGGTACATAGCATTCCGTGCACTCCAGTGTCTAGTCATGCCTGCCACATGTCCATGGAAACATCTGCAGACAGATTAGTGGTGGGATGTCAAAATTTGTACTACCCCACCATGATGTCATCACAGTGTGGGTGGAGCTAATGTAATGACATCATTATTTGGGTGGAGCCAACATCATGACATGGGCAGGGCCAAATAAAAAATATAAATAAATAAATAAAAATAAAATAAAATAAAAATAAACACACACACACACCTCTCAACCCATCCATGCACCCACCCACAACACAAACCCGTAAATAAATAAAATAAATAAAATAAAATAAAAATACATTAAAATACACCTACCCACCCCAAACACAAATCAACCAGAGCTTTTAAACCGAAGGTGGTTCCCCCCAAAAGCTGCTACTGGTTCTCCAGGACACTGGAAAAAGTTACTACCAGTTCTGGCGAACTGGTGAGAACCTGTTACATTCCATCACTGAGACAGAGATAGTGCTGGGTCTTTGGCTGTAAACAGAGATGAGCATTGAGCCCTAGAGTGGATACAGCTGGCTTTTGAGCAAGGGTGACCTTTACCTTTACTAGTAAGGTAGGTTTTCTGCCCTCTTCCTTTGCTTAATGGAATGGAAGAAAAAATAATACTAACACCAGCCAGGAAATGTCATAGGTTTGGGGCAGTGAGGGTTGGAGAGCCAATATGCGCAAATATTAGGGCAACAGCAGTCTTTGGTTTTTGATACCTGACACAAACTCCAGAGGATCTCACGTTGGTTCCTTTCATCAGCAGAAATATCACCAGCAGTGGTCTTATGCCCATGGAGACTTCCAGGGAAATATCAGGAGTTTCCAAGATGAGAGATGGGCTTGCAGCCAGAGATGGGTAACAATACTTTTTTGGACTGTCACTGCCAAAATGTCCCATTCTCCTGGCCATTTTGGTTGGGGTTTTCCGAACTCTGTAACTCAAAAAATAGTCCCCCCCCCCTCTTTGCTTGTCCCTCCACTGGTGGAATGCTCTTTACCAGCGAAGAAGCTTCTTTGCACCAACCCTTTGCCGAGGGTTTGCTTTTGATTGCCTATGCCTGTGATGGTGAACCTTGGCACTCCAGATGTTCTTGGACTTCAAATCTCAGAAGCTCAAGCCCCCATGAATCCACACAAATGGGTTTACTGCGATTTATCCAGCCTGCACCACCCTCATCACTCCTGGAAGCGGAAGTAAAACATGCCAGTATGGGCGTGTTTTACTTCCGCTTGCAGGAGTGATAAGGGTGATACAGGCTGGATGAATTGCAGCAAACCCATTTGTGCGGATTCACGGGGACTTGGGCTTCTGGGAACAGAAGTTCAAGAACATCTGGAGTGCCAAGGTTCGCCATCACGGGCCTATGCACACTTGTCTGGGAATTAGACCTATTGACTGAAGGCATTTCTCTCTGAGTCCTTCTGCATAGGATAGCATGGTTAGTTACTTGCTACAAAAAAGGGCAACAGTGGAACTCTAAGGCTTCAGATTAAATCCCTGACATTTTCAGATGAAATGTTTCTATTGGTAAGGCAAACTCGCTTGACCTCTTCTCATCTAAATGGACAATTGGAATGAGGAGAAATCAACCTTACTTTTTTGGTGTAATAAGTAAAGATTCAAAGTTGCTGTTCTGAGATATTTTGCTTTGATTCCTTGATTGACCAGACTATCAAGCGATAAGTTCCTGCTGGTCATAACTCATTTTCCATTGTGTTCTCATATCAGAGATTACTCTGGGTTGAAAGGATTTTTAAAGGAATGCCCAAATGAGGCTCCTTTCATGTCCACAAGTGCAGTTCTCAGGTATCAAAACCCATCCTTTCAGTCTCCAGCTCAGTGCCTTAGCCACTAAGCCACTGGTGAATGTGTGGGTTCAATAGAAATGTCTACCCATTTCGCTGCTGTGCTCTTCTTCTCCAGGGTTAACCAAAACATTTCATGACTGGGTCTTCCCAATGGAGGGGGGGGGGGCTGCCAAGGGGTCTTTTTATTCTTCTGGGATACCACTCATTGACTGCTACTTTCCAACGCCCATCTGTCATTGAAAGACATGTCCAGCCCAGCTCAATTTCTCTTTGTGATATTCAGCAATGGTTTCATTGATTCTGGTTTGTTCTCTTATCTGGGCATTGGGGATGTGGTTGCAACATGTATTTAGAGAAATCTCGAACAGACTTTTCCAAGCTGTGAGGCCATTTTCTGATCAACTCTTCAGGTTTTGTGGGTTTGTAGCAAGCAGTGTACTGAGTGATGGAACTATTTAGCAACAGAGACTGGTCTGGGATTTTGCCAACTTGCATCACTCTTCCAAAGGCCTTGCGGAAGAAGCAATGTGCCAGCATAAGCTGGATTTCTGTAAACAGGATCTGTGGCTTACATGCTGGTACCACGTGTGCAAACAGGAGATCCCACATCACTGTGCCAGCAGAATACAATACTCCACTGAAAACCACAAGAACCCTGGCCTAATAATTGCTCGTGTGTGTGGCTATAATGAATTACTTATGAATTACATTTTTAAAATAATTTTCTAATCTCTGCATCAATTGGAATCAGAGGACAGTTGCTGGGGGCGCTACATGTACTGTAAATTACTACAGATTTAAAAATTACAAATTACTGGTGCCACCAGTAATATCCTAGGACTTCTGATCAGTACCAGAGAACAAGTGGATATTTTAGATTTCTGAAATGCTGCTATTAATCCTGTGTTGTGGGCATTGTGGAATTTTTTTTTAAAATGCTAATTAGCTGCCCATTAGTGATCAAAGTACAGTACTGTATTATCATACTAGTTTAACCCACTAGCCCTCTCCCCCAGCCCCAGAGGTAATGGGGACATTTTGCTTCAGCCCTTCTTGAACCTGGAAATGTCCTGATATTATTTTTACTTTTCACATATTATCCTGGAATTTTAGATTGGTCATCTGTGAAGATCAGTTTCTCTGACAGGTGGTTTTGAAGAAGAAGAAAAACTACATGGAAAATATGTATTTTCTAAAAATACCTTTTAAAAAACATCACAATACACATGTGGGGAAAAGGCATTGCATGTTTTGCTCCTTGTGATAATTTGATTAATAGTTTCAGGTATATAAAATACACAGATGGAAATTGCAACATTTCAAGTGTCATTTCTTTAAATGAAGCAACCAAACCTGAACTTTTGGAAGGATTGTGCAAGGATTAATCCATGGATAAATAACCTGCAGTTTGTGGACTCTAATAACCATTGGCCATCATGACCACTGTTGACAATAGCAGTTATAGTCTGACAATGGTGGGGGGGCATATTGCTCTGATTTAAAACATTGGAAATGAAACTGGACCTCTTTGGAGGAATTAAAGCCATGTAATAAGCCTATACCTCTTTGATTGTGCAGGGTTTTGAAGGTGTTCCTTTCTCGAACTGTTCAACGAATTCCATACATGACGGGCGGACGAGTGATGAAGATGCTGGCTGTGATTTTTCTGGTAGCAATTTGGTTCCTTATAGGCTGGACATCTGCAGTCTGCCAAAACCTGGAGAGAAATATTTCACTTGTTGGTCAAAGGCAAACATCAGATCATCTGATCTTCAACATGTGCCTGGTAGACCGGTGGGATTATATGATGGCTATCGGTAAGCTGCCTTCTGTTGTTAATACTGTTGATTATGAAGATTTCATCCATTAAGAATACCTATAGGTTTATATTTTCTTAACATATGACACAGAATATATTGCAATGCAATGATTAGAGTATAACGTAAAATAGCCAATGAATAATACATGAATTAATATAACTAAACACCTACTAAATCCAATTCATTCTAAACTCTTCCATTGATCTTTCCAGTCACCCATATAAGTCATTTGTAGAGTTAGCTCATCATCAACTGAATTCTTCACATTCATAAACACATGCCACATCCATCCCACAGAATTGAGGGTTGTTCCTGAATCCTCCAGGGCTCACACTTGTACAATTAATTTCTCCATTTGTCTAAAATACCAAATCCTGATGGTGGTAGGTATGTGTGGAGGAATTTTCCAGTGCACTGAAATTACTGATTTGGTTGCTGGATGTTATTTTCCTTAATGTGTTATTGAATTTTGAAAATGACCTTTAACTCTGGAGTTCTTATTTTGCTTGTTTTTAAACAGTCATAAAAGAAGCACTGGAAAAGTACTGATTAATGGTATAGCATGGAGAGAGAAAATGATTTGGAGGTTATATGATAGACATCTTCAAGTGTTTGTGGGGCCAATAGACAGAAGATGGAGCAAGCCTATTTCTTTCTTTTTTCTTTTTTACAGCTCCAGAGGGTAGGTGCTGAACAAATGGATTTAAACTGCAAGGGAGGAGGTTTTAACTTCACATTACAAAGAACAACCTTGGCTGTGATTGCTGAGTGTATTAACTTGCTTTCACTCAGCATGGTGCTATAATAGTATTTTCGTGTCAGAAACTGGCCATTTAGTACAAAAGAAAGAAAACCGCCTTAAAGAAAGTGTGGCTAAACAAGAATTATAGTGGAAACCCTAGACAGCTTGTGACACCCCTTGAAATTTTGGGATGAAGTGCCTCAGTCTATAACACATCCTGGTAGACTTGTCGCGATTTAAAAAAAAAGTATGTCATGGTAATTTTAAGGACAACAACACTGCTTTATTAGCTTTGAGAAGTCATTCTGAACAGTGAAATGAATTGAACAGCCCATTTTCCACATCCATGGTTCAGCTAACAGCTGCAAATGATGTGAAATCAGAATTTAACAATAAAAACACAACAAAAAGTTCAGACAAACACAAAGGAAATTTAGAAGTCAGCTTTCTAGTCAAGTCACCATATAATAAATTTAATTAGCACTGTAGTTCATCTGTCTTTTGGGCCAACCAACCAACCAATCAAACAACCAGAGACTAGGTAATCCAAGTCTAACTCTGCAGTTATAGCTTCCCCCTCCTCACAGTATATTTTGCAAACATTATGTATGCTTTGTAATTATTGTGCAAATGTAAGGTGCGCTCCAGTTGTTTAGTAATAGAGCTGAAAGCACTAATCAATTAATTGATGTAATTATCCAATTACTGCCTTGAGAATCAACTAAAATGCTTCTCTGATTTATCAGAGATATCCAGCTGGGTACTGCCACTCCTGCCTTTAGGACATATCTTCTGTGGGTTGCCCAGTTCATTCTTTCATTGTTGAATGAATCCATTGTAGGCTGGACATTTATCAGGACTGAGCGTGTAGGATAGAAGGGAAACCTATCCGTTTGAAGAAAGGATAGGATGGGTTCTCACACCAAATCTCTAGTAATTCAGTGGGCCTAGTCTAATAAGATTTAAATGCTAAGCAACAAGATTTCAGCCATTTTAATGTTCCTGTATATTGCATTACAATACTGCACATTACATTGGTTGGCACATATAACATAATGCAGTAGACTTGCTGCTATAATAATAATAATAATAATAATAATAATAATAATAATAATAATAATAATAATAATAATAATAATAATAATAATAATAATAATAATTATTATTATTATTATTATTATTATTATTATTATTATTATTATTATTATTATTATTATTATTATTATTATTATTATTATTATAGTAGATTTGCTAGGACAAATGAATGTCTCAGTTTTTTTTTTAAACCCAGGTGCATGATAGGTTTCAAATTCTTGAAAATATTGTCTGCAGCTCTTCAAGTCATAATATTATGAAATACCTAGCTTTAGGTCAAGCTCTACACGAATTCTGCAACAAAAAATAACTCTGGGATACTATGTCCATCTGTCTAGATCAGGGGTCTGCGAACTTGGCTCCCCAGGTGTTCTTGGACTTCAATTTCCAAAAGCCCTGATCAGCAGGTGTACTGACTTGGGCTACTGGTAGTTGAAATCCAAGAACACCTGGAGAGCCAAGTTTGCAAACCCCTGGTTTAGATAAAAGTTGAAAATTCATCTGAGTTGTGAGATTGTTCCTGTTATGCACAGATGGGGAAGCATGTGACAGAGAGACTTCTAGGTTTCAAACAGAATTACCAAAAAAAATTGTGTTAAGTACAGCTTTCTCCATCCTGTGGAAAAAATTGCATGTTCTGAAATTCTGCTTTTTTTAAACACCCAGTTTTAAAGAATTCAGACATACAGTATCATTATTCTTTCCCATGGGTTGTCCTCCTTCAACTCCTTAAGGCCTTTCATGTGTATATTAGCCTATCTAGTTTGGTCATATATTTTCATCAGTTGCCATTGCTGTTCTTTGATCTTATCATCTCTCATTTTATCCCTTCTAAACATTCTGCTTTGAAATTACTGGTCTCCTATTATCGTAAGATGATTTTTGCACATTCCTACTTGAAATAATGTCATCTTTACCTCTTAAACTAAATTAGAGTTCAGAATATAACCATACACCTGATTTCACACACCTATGAATGATACAAGATACTTCTTGGTATTTTCAGTATGTTGAAATACTGATTTAAGTAATATTTTGCCCTAATGTCCTTAGGCATCCAAAGGCTTCAACAGGTGGGAAAGGATTGCTAGGGAATCTCAGAACTTGATGGTGTGTGTTTGGGGGTTGGTCAGAATAGGAAACTTTTTTAAAAAAAGATTAAAGTCCATGGCAGATGACAGGGCATTTTATTTGTGATTTACTCTTCTTAACTCATATCCTTACATTCTCCCCAGAATACTAATTGAATATTGAATATTTATTAATTGATTAGTCTTTCGACCTTATCAGAATACTAATTGGATGTGCTGGGTGGAGAATAATGAAACTTTTAGTCTAACCTGGGGTTCCCAAACAGCTGAGCGGGCCGGTCATGTGGTCCATCCTGGCGTAAACACTGCTGTAAAATGTATCCATGGCTGTTGCAACTGTGTTTATGATAGCTGTGGGTGTATTTACAGCAGCGTTTCTGACAGACGCATGTGCGTTTATGCATGTGTGGGTGCATTTTACAGCTATCGTAAATGTGTCCATTTCTGCTTCCCATAATGAGGGCAGCGGCAGGCACATGAAATGGTGCTGCGGACTGGGGCTGACCCACTTAGGTTGGCCACCCCTGGTCTCACCTGGCTAGAGAGTGTCAAATTGGGGAAAGATATAGTAGGAATATTTTTTTGCAAAAAATTATAAAATGGCCAAAATCTTACTGAGTATTTGTATCAGTGTAATGCAGTTTGTGTAAATCTGTCAGCAAATCAGGGCAAGTTAAGAAGTAAGCATACACATTTGGTGTTCTGTGCTGAGTCATGCAACTCAACGCACAACAAGAAAATATTCACTCCTGTTGGCCATTGGAAGAACACATTGTCAGAAGTTGGGATGATTCTGTTGGTATACTGATCAGTTCTGGCAACCTCCCTACCTGATCTTCCTTGCTTTCACATGCACACTTCTCTAAAAGGTCATCCTTTTTGTGAGAGACAAGGAAAGCATCATTTCCTTCCTGCCATTTTTCTAATTCAAAGGTTGCATGGATGATTCATTGCCTCAGAAGCAAAGTTTATCGTGGTTATGAAAGTTTCTTTCTCCTTATAGTGACATTTGTGTGATATGTTTCCAGTGGCAGTTAATGCAAAGTAACCTTTCACTTTTTTCTGGATTTGCTCAAATATGAAAGAAAATGTAAAACATCGTCTTGTGGGCAAGGATCAGAAGTAGGTATGGTCATAGAGCCCCATTCCTTTGCTGTTCATGCTGGCAATGCAGCCATTCTCAAACTAGGGGGAATGGATCAGCCCACATCCAAAAAGGAGCTGGGAGGAGATTAAGATTTGTAGAAACTCATTTGTATGTATCTTCATCCAGATATCATTATATAGTGTATATAACAAAGCAGTATGTGTTGATTACTGTGTATCTTCTCCATCTTCCATCTGCCCTTTAAGTGCTAACATTGGGTAGATAAATTCAAGCACCTCTGTTCTCTCTTCCTATATTTCTTTACCTTTAAAGTGGACATGGACCAATGATTATAATAATATGCTATAAAGTCAATTCAGAATTATGTTGTCCCTTTATGGGGTTTTCTAGTTAAAGAATACTAGTCTATTCCCTTCTTCTGGGAGCAACCTGGGACTGTGTAGGCTGACTCTTCTCACAGAAAGCACAGACTCCTAATTTCTGACTCTACAGTAAGATATATAAACTACTGAGCTATCCAGCCAACTTTTGGGTCATGGACCAAACTACCCCTTAAATAGACCATAGAGCTATAACTCAGAATTTCACAGCTAGTAAGTTTCAAGCTTGGATTTAGGATACTTTTAAATAGTTTTAAATGTCATCCTATAAACCAGGGGTTCCCAAACTATGGCCCACAGGCTGCATCTGGCCCCCGGGCCAAATTCATCTGGCTCCCAGGCCGAATTGCCACCTGATGCCAAAAGTGCCCCAACATCACTGGGAGCGTTGAAATCTCTGTGTTTTTGCCCCGAAATGCCACAAAAATGTGGTGGTGGTGGGGGGGAAATAAAAAATGGCGCAGAAGTGTTCCTCACTCACTCAGTCCTCCAAAGGAAGTGGAGGAGGTGGGGAAAATGCCCAGAAATGTAGCGCAAATGCACATGCCACTGCTGCCACCTGGAAGAACCACGTGATCGGTCGCTCAGCTGACTGAGGGGGCATGGTCAGGCCCATGACAGGAAAAGGTTGGAAACCCCTTCTATAAATATATCACATTTCTTCTGCATTTATTTTATTTTAAATAGAAAGCTACTCTCTCTACAAAAGGCACAACCCAAGCTGTGACTGTCTAGCTATGTTTTATATTTGAGATAGTGTGAACATCATGGTCTAGTGTTACTGGAATAATGACTTGACTTTGAAAAAGAGCAGAATGGGCAGCTGTCTACAGACTCAATGACCAAGATTCACCAAAGAATGAAATTTGTCCCAGGAAGCCAAGAGGATTTTCTTGAAAATCAGGGCTCCTTCTCTGGTCACAAGCAGATTGTGTTGAAAAATAATCTCTGCATGTTCACATGCTCCATAGAGAACTGATGAGTGTTTTCAAATTGGTACATTGATGGTAGACTTTGAGACATAAATCCAAGAATCTTTAAAGAAAATGGAAAGGTTACAGTGGGAATAAGAAAATGCAGTATGGCTTGTTTAGCCCACTTTATGATTAAAAAAGAAATACACATCACCATATTAGGAGTCCCTACAAAATGCTTAAGTTCAGAATCTAAAATTACTTATTTTTACCATTGCATGGGGACCAGCACTTCAAGGGGAGAATGTAAAACCCTCCATATGGATAGCACCAACAGATTCTAGCAGCGAATGCTAATTTGCTACATAAATGGGACATGTTTTGGAGAATTAACATGCAGAAGATTTTTCTCAATTGTCTAAAAGCATACTGCTTTTTTGTTTCATTCAGATAATAATTATATTTAAATGGTCTTTATTCTTAATTGTATAATCTGAATTGCAGTGCACAGTCCAATACTTACTTTAAAAGTGCAGTATGTTTTGGTAACATCTGTAGATTTTTCTGTGCAAATTGTGGTGTTAGACCGGAGTTAATTATATGAACTCAATTTCCTGCCCTCCAGCACAGTTCTGCAAAATACATTTAAGTTGTATAATTGGTGCTTTGAATAATAAATTGTTTTTTCAAGCAGAATGTTGTTTGTTATTGCTAATTAAATAATTTTAATGCTAGACTTAGCTAGAAGATGTATGCTTTTTATCTTTCTTGCATGGGAATTGGATTCCCAGTTTTGTAGGATTCCAGATGTAACATGAATTGCTTTTTCTGCAGCTCCAATCTCTCTAACATTTAAAAGAAAACTATGAAGAATAAAAATGAAGTCCTTTTTACCCCAGGGGGAATGAAAGCATAACCAAAGATGACACTAGGCTATTTGGCAGTTGCAATTAATAGAAAAGTTTATTAAAAGTTATTATGAGGAATAGAGAGAAATTATGAATGTTCATGTGCTGAACCCCCTATCTATTCCAACACTTCAAGGAAAGGAGCAGATATAGAAATTTCATCTTCTGTATGGCTTGCATATGTAAGTAGAGAAGGAAATGAGCAGTAGTGACTTTCTAGGCTGGGGTAGGCAAATGATGCTATGTTGTCTTTGGCAGTCTCTAGCACAAGATTGCTGTGCAGTCATTATTCACAAACTATGATGTAAGTGTCACAAAGGTGATACAGTATTGGGCATCTGCTGTGGGAGAGATGAAGAAATAAAAGGCACAGAAAGGGTGAAAGGAAAGAGAGAGAGAAGACTATGAAGAAGCAATATCAGAATAAAAGTGAAGGTCACCCTTGCTCGAAAGCCAGTCGTATCTGACTCCAGGGTTCAGTGCTCGTCTCTGTTTATAGCCAAAGAGCTAGTGCTGTCTGCATTTGCAGACATTTCCATGGACATGTAGCAGACATGACTAGACATTGAAGTGCATAGAATGCTGTTTACCTTCCCACTGAAGTGGTACCTATTTATCTACTTGCAATTTTTTGCTTTCGAACTGCTAAGTTAGCAGGAGGTTGGTGATTAATACAGTGACACAGAATTTTCTTCAGGGTCTTGATCAGCAGTTGTGGTTTTCTGATCTTTGTTTGCACATTGGTAAAAAAAGGAAATACTGAGTAAAGCCTCTTAACTATAGGCATTTGGAGAAATTATTTTAGCATCTCATTCGAAAAAAGATGTTACATGTGCCAGTTGAAATGCGTTACGTACAAAATCAGGTGACAGACTTCCTCTCTCTGCTGACAAAGCAATGAAATTTTCCCTGTCACAGTCACTTACAGAGCCCACATCTCTGAGTGGATTTGTGGTGCAGACTCCCTTGCTGTCCTGCCCATCCCCACGTGACAAGCATATGCCTTGATTCTCTGGAGGAGGCACTGGCCTCTTTTCATTTGTTTAGGTGCCTCTGATTATGCTTCTTGTATTTCTTACTGCTTAATCTCTATTTATAAGCAAGCTTGACAATTAAACATAATGTATAGTCATACCAGTTATACAAGGTCCCCTGGTGGTGTAGTGGTTAAGGCACTAGGCTTGGAGACTGGAAACATGGGTTCGATTTCCAAGAGCTGCATGATGGGGGACATGAAAGGAGCCTCATTCGGGCCTCCCCTGCAAAACTCCTTCCAACCCAGAGTAATCTCTGACATGAAAATGAATGAACTAATTATTCATTAACAGAAAACATGCTTCAGGTTAGTTCTTCAGGAATGTATTGGAGGGCAGTGGAATGAAAATAATGTGGAGTGGTGGTGGAATGAATTTGATTTTCTGATATTTTTCCCCAGGTAGGGGTTGGCTTGCTTTAGTTAACTTTACAAGTATAACAAAGTTAAAACTTTAGAAAGTTAGCTAAACCATGATGAATAACACATCAGTTGTGATCGGGATAAAGTTCCTTGTGCCACAAAATTTTTAGTAATTGATCACCTGGAAACACGAAGAGGTTTTAGCAGATGACCGAAATTCCACTTGTGGAGCTGGCTACAAAAAGGCCAAAAGGTGGCTACCATGTTCTGTTTTTATGCCAGTTAATGATTCTGAGCAGCTGAATCTAATGTTGGCATTAGCATTGCTGTTCTAGTCAACATCCACAGTTGGTTGAGGTCTATCAACAGTGCAATGGACTCATGCTCAGAGTTAAATTTTTTTGCCATGGCCCTGTTCTATGCTCTCCACATACACTAATAGCATGGTGGCAACACAGCTTTGTGCTACACATCCCTTTGCTGAACCAATAATTCCAAACATCAAACTGCAAGGCTGAAAGGATCACAGTTTAAAGGATTTCCAGCCTGAAGCTTTCAGACTTAAAGGAGCGCTTACTGCCAACAGCCCTGCTCCTTCCAAAATACTGGATATTTAGGTCACCCACTTGATCGCTTAGGAATACTGTGATCTGGCCAACATGGGAATTATGCTTTCATGCTAACTAATTTGTAGGGGAAACAGCTGCAGAAAAAGGGTCCAATTCTCACAATTATTTTTTCCTAAGTAATTGGCACTTCTGACCAATGAAATGGATGTGATTAAAATTGACTGTCACCTATAGAAGTTTATACCACGATAAAGCCATTAGGTTCTCGTTCTGAGCATGCTTATTACTTAAGCATACTTCTGAGTAAAAAATGTTTTGTAACATGTAGCATGTTTTATAAACATCGTAACATCATGCAGGAGGCAGCAATTAGAACCACCCCAAAGAAAACAAAAATGCTATAGCAGTTTAAAGACTAGCTGATATATTTCAATGTGAGCTTCCGTGGATAAAGTTCACTTCATCAGACATGGGAGTGAGACTTCATGACATCAATTTATCAATTAAAAAAAACCCCAAAGAAAAAGAAATGCAAGAAAGTGAAGTAGCTGTCTATGGCAAACCTAGGTAATACTAATGGTCTTCCCAGTAGTGATTTATGGCTATGAACTTTGGACCATAAGGAAGGCTGAGGACAGATGAAAATAGACACCTTTGAATTGTGATGCTAGAGAAGACGTTTGAGAGGTCCCAGGACTGCAAGGAGATCAAATCAGTCAATTCTCAATGAAATCACCCCTGACTGCTCTTTGTAAGGACAGACACTGGAGAAGGCCCTGATGCTGGGAAAGATCGCAGGCAAAAGTAGAAGGGGATGGCAAAGGATTAGATGGTTAGACAGTATTGTTGACGGGGTGGGTGTGAATCTGGGCAGGTTCTGTAGGATGGTGTCCGACAGAGAAACCTGGCATGCTGTGGTCCATGGGGTCATGAAGGCTCATACTCAACTGTGCAACTGAATAACAAGAAAACATATTTCAGATCCTATCATATACTGCTGTATTTCTTGCATGCACACATCCGCCAGACTGATAACTTGTTGTCTTTGGATTTCAGTTCAGTAGTTAAATATAGTTGGCATGCTCAAAGGAAAAATGTCTACAGTTCTTGAAGATAAACAAATCCCAGTGACTGGATAAAGCTGATTTGTTTTTATTGTTCATGTTCTTCTCCCTCCCCTCAGTACTTTTCTGAAAGTAGTGATGCATTCCTAGCTGTCCAAATATAATCCATTCTAGGTTAGAGCTGCTTAAGGATATTGATAGGATCGGAATGAGACAGCGATGTTCTGTCTCTTTCTGGGGAGAGGCTGCAGCAACAATCTGTTCGGATTGTATGCATCTTTCCTGGCTTCTTCCACTTAATTGATCAGGTAACATTTTAAGAATCTACTTAGCTGAAGCTCCAAATTCCTATTTAAAATGTTCTATTCCAAGTGTTCAAAAGCCTAAAAAATGTACACAGTTGATAAATGGGCCCATAAAGAGCCATAATATATTTCTTTTTCTAATCCTCATACACCAGAGTGGGACATTTTCATCCCTCCAAGTCATGTTTTATTCCAGAATTCACATGGTAGTCATTTGATTATATTACCTATATTGTTGTAAACCAGGGGTGGCTGACCTTTTTTTGACACAGGCCTGACCATGCCCCCCGGACAGCTGTGTGGGCCTGACCACACCCCCAGAGGCAGAAACATGTGCATTTATGGCTGTCGTAAATGCACCCACTTCCATCTTTATGACAGCCATGTGTGTGTTTATGAAGGCGCATTTTATGGCTAATGTAAATGCACCCACTTCCACATGCGACAGCGACAGGCTAGATGGAATGGTGCCATAGGCCGGATCTGGCCCTGAGGCCATAGGTTGGGAACCCCTGTTGTAAACAATGTCTCTGAGATTCAATTACTTGTTACATGGTTTTTGTTCTTGTTTTTGTTGTTTTTGAAGACAAAACATGGCTAGAACAAAAATTAAAGAAACACATTGTTTTCTTTGGAATAGTAGCCATCTTAGTCTGTAGTTCAGGCATATCAGAAAACAAAATAAAAAAACACTATCACTTTAAATACTTTTCTTTTTACCACCAGCTATTTGTTTGTTGTAACTATTGGGACAAAAAAAAACCCTACGATTTTTATTTTTATTTTTTGCAATCTATGATGCTGAAAAACAGT
This sequence comes from Furcifer pardalis, assembly GCA_030440675.1. Taxonomy (NCBI): domain Eukaryota; kingdom Metazoa; phylum Chordata; class Lepidosauria; order Squamata; family Chamaeleonidae; genus Furcifer; species Furcifer pardalis. The sequence continues at coordinate 92,640,122 of CP126897.1, forward strand.
GTAAGTAAGTGACAACTTCTGGTTACTACAGGTTGGCCACATTCAGTGGAAGTGGATAGAAATACTCAGTGTTTTCAAGGAATTAAAAATATTTATGTGAAATCCAAGCCTATCTCTCATTCTAACCACAAGCCTATGCTAACCTTCAGATCAATAGGATTTTGGAAGAGTCCAAAAATAGGCCAGACACCACACAGGGCAGGTTTGTTTTATTCTAATCAATAAGGACTTTTAAAAAAATCTGTATAGTAGTAACATTTGCACCCTCAGTGTAAATGCAGCCATTCTCTGAGAAACCTTGCTATAGCTATCTCATTGCAATGTATCTTTTGTCTTAACATCCCAAACCTGGAAAGAGGTATGTAGCAAAGGTGAGGGAAATGAGATGCAAGATATAGTGACCAAAATTCTGTTGCTTACCATAGTAAATTACACCTGAGTAAGCTTATGGGGGACTTGGAGGAGTTGATTCAATAGTCTACTCTAGTAAGATTTATTACACTAAACAACAGGATTTTAACTATTCTGTTGTGGTTGTTAATATCTGAAATTATGCAACTATTCAGGTCAAGACCCTATCCAAACTTCAGATGTAGAATTATATCATATAAATATATGTGGTTGCTACAATAGAGTATGAATAGAATACCATATGCCTTTGGGGGATTTATAGATGAGGCTAAAATAAAAGATGGATTCACAGTGCAGTATACACTGTATTGTTGGTGACGATGAAAGGGTGAAAACAGCATTATGTGGTGGGTGTGCAATTTTGGTATTTGAAAATATATTGGCCTACGCATAATTGAATGTGTATGTTAAACATTTTAATGCATATAGGTAGAGAATGTCATTTCTTTCATTTTAATGTAAAAATATTCATGGCAAATGTTTTTTCTTTTCCTCTTTTAGCTGAATTTTTATTCCTCTTGTGGGGTGTTTATCTCTGCTATGCAGTGCGGACAGTACCTTCAGCGTTTCATGAGCCACGTTACATGGCAGTTGCAGTTCACATTGAGCTCATTATTTCTGCTATATTCCATGCAATTAGGCAAGTGACCTGACATGGTTTCTAGGTTTAAACTGTCTTCTTTCAAGGTGTTGGGTTGTTGTTGTTTTTTTTTTTTTTTTTTGGAGGTGCAGCTTCAAAAGGTTAATTAGGGAGAAATCCAGATTAAGAATCTATGGGTGAAAAGATTTGCAAATTTATTTAAAAATTGTATTCTGAAAAAAGACATCTGCACTTATGAATTAGGGATATCTTATAGTGATTTGTTTGTATTGAAGAAGACTAAAGTTAAGTCCCCAGTTAACATTAATTGTAATTATCTACCACAACAGTCAAGGATGTTTGGGGTACCATATAGGAAAGTACTGTATCTAAACAATCAGCTTTGTCCAAGAAAGGCTGGAGTTGACTTGCTACTATCTCCTTCTGTATCCAAATCTGAATATTGGTGATCATCATGGCAATCAGCCATGATGACTTTCCTGAGAATATAATGCAGGAGCCTTTCATCTACCGTCTGCATCACGGCATGACACCCATACCACTGATCCAGTTCTGCGAGTCACTTTCTGGTCCTGAGCCCTTTTGGCACGCAGAGTCCTCATCAGCCCCAGGCTAGGATTGATGAAGCTGCTGCCCTCGATCAAGATGGATTCAAGTGGGATTTAATCCACTTGGGGACCATCACCACTCCCTGTGGACTTTGGCACCCAAGGCCATTAGTCCCCAGGGTTGGTCACCTAACACTGGGCAGAGTTGCTGGCAGTATGGTCTATTCTATTACCACTGGAGGATAACCTGGGCAGACTCTATGCTACTATCCACACTAAATAAAGTAAACTGGAGATTGGCTAATTTATCTAAGATGATGGAGCCAAATGAGCCTTTTTTAGTAATAGGCTTGCCTCTGCTTCCTTTAAATGAGCAGGAACAGAACCCTTCTAATCTTTATCACCTTCACAACTAGTCCCTTAACTTTATAATCAGCTGGAGGGGCACAAATAAAGATCAAGTGATTGGCCTTAATCCCCTCAGAAATTTTTCCACACACTCTGGCTGAGCGAACAAGCTGAAATGTATCCATAAAAGTAGGACACTAACAGATAACTCAGCCAGTGATCCACGAAAGCTAACATTAAAATACAGCACTTCGTCTTTAAAGTGCCACAATGTTTTTTTGTCTTTTTGTTTTGTTTACTCTCTGATATGCTTTATTAGCAAAGTATTTTGCAAATAGATTGCAGTGGGCTACTAATGATTTCTGCTCACTGTTTATGGAATTAATGTGTATCCATTTATTTCTCAGTCTGTCACCCTGAAGTCAGAGTTTAGAAAAGTTACTTTTTTGAAGTACAATCTTCCATCAGCTTAGTCAGAGGGAAGGCTCACCAAAGTGTCCTGGAACTGGAAAATGTTTTGCAATATTAATTCCATGATGGTGACAATGGCAAATAAATCTTACCTCTCTGCCACGATTGTGTTGGCATAGTGTTCTCCACCAGAGACCAAGGATTAAGTCTTAAAATGGACTTTGGTTAGTCAAATGTAGTCTGCCTATTGTGCCACTGCTCTAATCATCTGCCCAAACTGATCCAAAACTGTGTGACTTCCTGTAAGGCTCCTAGGCTTCCCACTCAAGCAAACATCCAAGCCCAGCGTCAACATCCAGAAGCTTTAGGCATCTCTGTGAAGAACCACCAATGTTGGTATCTGTACTAGGACCATCATACCAAGTATGTGCTCCAGAAGCCAAGCTCACTGAGTGAGCTAGGAAGCTGTCATTTTAAATTGCAGAGTACACGTGAGTGCCCAACTGTGACTAATCACCACAGTGAGCAACACATATTTGCCTGCTGCAGAACACATAAATAAAAGATAAAAAATACTCTTGTTTTACCTGTTAGTAGCAAGACAACTGATTTCTAAGGGAGCTCAACAGAGGCTCACCTTCTCAAGGTGAAGGACACTTCAATTCTTGAGCCAAGACTGCAGTTTTCTACTCTGTTGGGTATGGAAGTAACTTTGCCTATACAGTGGGGCACATATACTTATGGGCCTAAATTCAATTGCTAGTTCCAAATAGACTAGACCCATTTAATCAATGGGCTTTACATAATTATTAATTTACCACCAGCAATTAGTTCAATACCCTTATGGTGAACCTTGGCCCTCCAGTTCTTGAACTTCAATTCCCAGAAGCTCTGATCAGCAGGAGTGTTGACTTGGGCTTCTGGTAATTGATGTCCAAGAACACCTGGAGTGCCAAGGTTCACTATCACTGGTCTATGCTAACTGGACCTAGCAACTGAATTTAGGCCATTAATTCAATGGGTATATTGAAAATCTCACACATCTATGAGGATAAGGTGTGTAAATATTTGTGTTGAATGGGAGAAAAGCAATAATAGCAGTGGATGGGTGATTCTGGAATCTGTTGCCTAAGTAATTTATAATTACCAAACATTGCATTGGATTCAATAGAGTACTACAAGATCTTTAGATTTGTGTCCCTCTGTAAGTAATGTGAGGAATATTAAGAATCTGCCACTCTGGGTTTGGGGCGAAAGGGGGAACGAGAGATGTATTTACTAACCTTATGCAAATTCTGTTTTCAGGTTTAGTCTTGCCTCAAGACTTCAGTCTGATTGGATGCTGATACTGTTCTTTGCACACTCACACTTGACTGTGACAGTCACCGTTGGGTTGCTTCTGATCCCAAAGGTATTTTTCCTTTATGTTTTTCCTCATGTCAGATCTCAAGAGAAGTGTGCATAACATAGGAGAATTACGTATGGATACATATTTTTAAATTAAAGTTTTGAATGGGAACAAGTGGTTAAGATGCTGAACTTAATGACTGGAAGGTTGGCAGGTCAGCAGTCCAATACTCAAGTACTGCATGATGGAATGAGCTCTCATCTCTGTCTCAGCTCCTGCCAACCTAGCAGTTTGAAAACAAGAAATTGCAAGTAAATAAATAGGTACCACTTTGGTAGGAAGTTAAACAGCATTCTGTACACTCCAGTGTCAAGGCGTGCCTGCCACATTTCCACGGAAATGTCTGTAGATGCGGATAGTGCTGGCTCCTTGGCTGTAAACAGAGATGAGCACTGGACCCTGGAGTCAGATACGACTGGCTTTAGACCAGGGGCAACCTTTTAAAATCAGGGGACGGGTCATGCTCTCTCAGACAGTTGAGGGGGACAGACCGGTGGTCCCCCCCCCCACCATAAATGCTGCCATAAACACATTCACAGCTGCCGTAAATGTGTCTGCAGTGATTGGAGTGGGGCCGGGGGCCGGATTATTTGGCACTGGGGGCCAGAGGTTGCCGACTCTTGTTTTACAGCATGGGCGACCTTTACCTTTTATCTATTGCCCCATAGCACTTAAAGCACTCTCTGGGTGGTTCACAATGTAATTAACATTTTTGCCCCCACCATCTCGGGTACTCATTTTCCTGACATCAGAAGGATGGAAGACTCAGCCAACCTGGAACCCATTAGGACTGAACTCATGACATCAGTAGTTTTGGCTGGAGTACTACAATTTAACCACTGTGACAGAGAAGGTTCCCAATAAGATTGAAATAATTGTGTTAGGGATGGAATATATATAACTTTTCACCCTATGTTGTTTCTACAGTCTAAATCACTCTTCCAGGTTATATGAGATCTGGGGGAAGGGGAAGAATTAAGATATTTCCTTAAAATGCTGAAGTTCTGATCTCATTTAGAATCCCTCGATCTGCTTTTAAAATATATAGAGTTCCACACACAACTTGTTATTTACTTTGATTCTAACAGATCTACATAACTTTGCAGCAATGGTTTGGTGATGGAGAGGAAAGTCACTTGAGAGAAAGCATCTCAGCTTTAAGGAAAAGTCTAGGCAAATTTATTGTTGAGGTTGTTACAGGTATAACACAAATGGGTTTGCAGACAGATAGGACAATTCTCAGTTCACCAGTAACTGTAACAAGACTCTGATATTCCACAGGGTGTTAATAAACAGCTTAGCACAGAAATAGAATGAAGTCCTCTTTGGAGATAAGAAAAAACAATTTACTCAAACGTTGAAGTGAAAAATATATAGAAATCATTGAATTATTTTATTCCCAGTTTAGCTAGATCATTGAAGTGTCAACAGTTCTCTTGATGTTCTTTACTCATGTGACCAAGTTATTCACTTTGGTATCCCACCTACTCTTCCAGTTTTCCCACTCAAGCAATAATCCAAGAGATGATATAGCTACTGAAGCCTATGAAGATGAGCTCGACATGGGGAGATCTGGTTCCTACCTGAACAGCAGTATCAATTCTGCTTGGAGTGAGCATAGCTTGGACCCAGAAGATATTAGGGTAGGTGTCAGCCTTGCAAACAGCATGTGGAACATTTTCGGTGAAGTCACATGTGTGTGTGTGTGTGCACGCACGCACACACGTGTGCCACTTGAGGCATGCCAGTGACATCACGTGTGTGCCAGCCCCCACAAAGGTGCACCTGACCACCCCATGGATGCTCTCCCCTGTGGGCTCCCCACCCCCACAGGTGCACCTGACTCCTAGGAGGGGTGGGTCAGTGGGGTGTCTGGTTGCCTTACCTCACCCAGCTGCAGCCTCCCTGCCAGGATTTCAACCTCTCCTCTTGCACAGGGAGAGAGGTGGTGGGGAAGCGGTGCCAGCCAGCCAGAGTGGTGCTTCCCCTCGATGGTGCACATGCCAGCAGAAAGGCCTCTGTGTGCCACTTCTGGCATGCTGCCATGGATTCTAGTACATTTGCTGGAAATTCAATCATTGTAGACTGCCATAGAATAAAGGATTGAGAACAAGATACTCTTAGTTTTATACTAGAGGTATGCAGATTTGTATTTTTGGATGACAACTCACAAAATTCCTCCGGTAGCTTTGAAAAATGAAAAATTCTAAGAGCTGTTGTCCAAAAACACCTATACAAGTAATACCTCAGATAACATTAGTATCGAATAACACTAAAATCGCATAATATTAAGCAATCTGGGGAGAAGAATTGCATCGGATAACATTAAGATCCTATGGGATGCATCGGATAACAACCGCTAAAGCCTGTGTGGTTACAATGTATCTCTATGGATCCCATAGGATTTTAACATGCATCGGATAACACTAAAAATCGTATAACACTAAGACTTGTGGAACCAGGTTTTAGTGTTATCTGAGGTTTTACTGTAGATCAAATGATATAATGCAATTAGCCTATTGTTAGAAGAGGAAAATCCTTATGCACTGAAAGGTGACTGATTGTCATGTCAGAAACTTTCTCACCCCCCAGTGTTTTGAAAATCAGATGGCTTATTTCATGATGAGTCATCAGAAGGGAAATGTGGGGATTTGTTTGCTAGTCTAATTAGTCTAATCAGGCACAAATCTCTGTGGAGTCTCACTGTCGGCTTCTAATGATGTGCTATCTAGGTCAGCAAATCTGACCAGATAGAGGGGGCAATGGTGACTTAGTCGTTAAAGCGCTGAGCTTGATGACCAGAAGGTCTGGTAGGTCATCAGTTTGAGACCGAAGTACTGCGTGACAGAATAGGCTCCCATCACCTGTCCCAGCTGCTGCCAACCTAACAGTTCAAAAACAAGAAATTGCAAGAAGATAAATAGGCATTGCTACAGTGGAAAGGTAACAGTGTTCTGTGTGCTTTGGTGTCTAGTCATACCTACCAACATGACCATGGAAATGCCTATAGAGACAGACAGCACTGTCTCTTTGGCTGTAAACGGAGATGAGCACTGCCCCATAAAGTCGGATATGACTGGCATTCAAGCTAGGGAGACCTTTACCTATCTCAGATAGATTTCCAGTCTGCTTTGGATGGGGCTCTTAGGTTAGCATCATAGAGTCTACAGTCATTGCCATGGCATTATGCTAAACCTGTGAAATCTGGTGAATATCACCACTGGAAATAGAACCTGTTGGCAGTTGTTTTTTTCAACGTAGCTGCATGTGCCAGCCAAGCTATTCAGAGTACTGCACACTATCTCCAGAATAGGTTCAGCACCTTGAATAACTCATGTAATGTTTAGATGAAAAAACAGAGTAGAATTCACCACTTCCCATTACCCTCCAATTTGAGTTTGGTGACCTCCCAGTTGAGGTCATCAGCCTCAATTGCACCACTGCTTTGGCCCTTTGCTATTACAGTACTCCCATTCATATCATTCAAATGAAGCATGAAGTCCATTTCAATGCACTCAAGGTTACTCTTTCACTTTCACAGATGTGGATATATTTGACATTGCTCCCATATCCTTGCTACTGTCCTGCACTGCCTTTAATTTAATGTACACAGTGCTCACTGGGTTTTGTCCTTTGTTCTACAGGATGAATTGAAGAAACTATACGCTCAGCTAGAAATATATAAGCGGAAAAAGATGATTGCCAACAACCCACACCTCCAGAAAAAGAGGTGCTCCAAAAAGGGCTTGGGCCGATCCATCATGCGCAGAATTACTGAAATCCCTGAGACTGTCTCCAGGCAGTGCTCAAGGGAGGAAAAGGACTTTCTGGAACATGGGGTTTCAAAGAATCCCATTGTGGCAAAGAAAAACCCACCAGATTCCAGTGTACACATTAAACCAAAGGAGGAATCACTGAGAAACAGAGTCTTCTCACTCAAGAAGTCTCATAGCACTTATGACCATGTTCGAGATCCGACAGAAGAGGTGAATAGCTTAACTACAGAAAGCATGGAAGTGGTAACAGCTACAGAGAATTCTGTTCCAGAGAAAAAACCAGAGAGAACTGAAGACACTTCCACTGAAAATGTCCCCTTAGTGTGCAAATCTGTGAGTGCTCACAATTTAACTGCAGACAAGAAACCTCTTCATCCGAAAACGTCCGTGTTGCAAAAATCACTCAGTGTGATTGCCAGCGCGAAGGAAAAGACACTAGAGTTGGCAGGGAAAGTGCAAACCGAAGAAAGCTGCAAATCCCATAAGTCTCAGCCAAAGAGCAAAGAGGTGAGCAAAAAGCATTCCGGATCGGAAAGGAGTGAGCATAAGGACTCACATCGGAAAAACTCTGCCCAGACAGAAGAGTCAAGGAAACCCCACAAATCTGGGATCATGAAGCAGCAAAGGTCCAGCCAGTCACCTGGAAATCCCAGTGTAGAGGCAGATAAAGCAAAGCAAAAGAGTAATGTTGATATAGGAGAAGTTTGCCCATGGGAAGTATATGACCAAAGCCCCGAAGTTGGGGTCACAGATCCAAAAGCTCAAAAGCATGTGTCAATTGCTTCTTCCGAATCTGAACAACCTCTTCCTTCCCAGTCCAAGGGCCAAACTCATCCCAAGACTACTGAAGGGCATCAATTACCCAATGAAAAAATTACAGATCGATGTGAAGTTTGCCCTTGGGAGAGCCAGGAAACGTATATGGCAGAAGAGGAGCAAATATCTTTGAGCCCCAAGGCACAGAAGGACATTCCAGGGACAAAAGGTGAAAATGGTAATAAACATTATGTTGGTGCAGAGGATTCTGAGGAACTACCGCCAGTGGCAACCACACAAACCACAGAGAAAGAGGTTGTCAATAAACTGGGAAACCAGACAAGAAGTACATCTTCTTCTCCAGCAAGAAATGCACCTCCCTCTGCTTCTGCTGGACCAACCACTAGTAATTCACAGAAACCTTTAGCATCTCGCGTGGAGATCTGTCCCTGGGAGTATGAGGCCCCAGAATTACCGAAAATGGAAAGTATAGCTTTGTCAAATGCAACCAGTCTGAGCTCAATTAAAACAGCAAAACAACAGAAATGAGAGGACACAGGCTAGGAAAAGAGAAGGAATGACAGGAGGGGAAAGGGCAGGAAAGCCAAGGAAAGGTTGGAAGGACCTGTAGGTTCCAAAGAAGCATCACTTAACCGGGCAATGATGAGCACATTGAATATGTAGGAACTAGGCAATGTCAACAGTGTCTTTTTTTGTCTGTTTATCGTTGAGTGCCAACAGTGTTATCAGTGCAATCCAGGCTATGAGGAACTCCGATACCCCCTTCCCTGGGCCCTAAGAAGTTTACATTCCAAAACGAATGAAACCACGCCTTTAGAAATGGTGTATTTCTTTGTACAGTGTGTGGGTTTGATAGGTAGGATACATTAAAAGTACACAAAATCAGGTGGGAAGGTCCCGTATTGGCTTAATCTGATGTAATTGTTTTCAAAAGCTTTGCATCCAATGAATAATACCCTTGAGATTTTAAGCAAACGGATGCCTCCAGGTGTGGTGGAATTAAATATGTACTAAAAAGCACCTTCGGGGGGGGGGGGAGCTTTCCCTTTCTCTCATTTCTGTCCTTGATAGCACTGCTAACTTACTGCATCCCCCCTTGATTATATTTTTATATGATTGCTCTGATTTTTCTTATAAAGGTATGTACTCTGTTGTGTCTCATATTAAAGCATTCCAGTTTCTATAAGGTTTGCAAATAACTTTGATATGATTATGTGACACGACACATTTATGCAATCTGCAGATATTCTAATGTTGCAATCTTTCTTAAAAATACAGCTATAGATCTTTGTTTATTTCTAGGATGTACTGCAAGCTTTCAGTGGTTTGGGAAATTGTAAGAAAAAATGCTTAAGGTTTTTTCCCCTTGTGGTTTCTGTTTGTGAGTTTGTTGTTTTACTCTGTTAGTTCCAATTATGATTTAACACAGTATGATTCAGGGTTTTTATACAAGATATGTTTTTTGTTCTGAACTTGTCTGTTTACGATCATATTAGCTGAAGCTGTCAATCTAGGGAGCTGCATGCACTAATAAATACAGTGATGATATTTGTTATTTCTATAGAAACCAAGCACTGGGAACAATATATTGTTTGTTTCTTCGAAAACTGGCAAACATTACTTAGCATTCCAGAGGTATTGCTTTAATAATTCCTCATTGTGATCTTTCTCAGTGTTTTACACTGAGCCTGTTATAAGAACAGGAAAAGGCAGAAGAGTAGAAAATGTATTCTGATGAGTGCATGTAGATTTTCTGGAATGCTGTCAACATTCATTTCAGGAAGAGGAATTAGACTTGAAAGGTCTTCTCTATCATATTTTTAAACTGCACAAGTCAGCTAGTGAGGAGACTTCCCCGATTTTATCTGCACCCATGAAGAGAGTGAGAAGAATATTATATTGCTATAATCTTTATTATAGCAATAGTAATTACACTTATATACCACCCCATAGAGCTTAGTGTACTCTCTGAGTGGTTCACAAGTTAATTAACATTTTGCCCCCAACATGCTGGAGACTCATTCCACCGACCTCAGAAGGATGGAAGGCTGAGTCAACCTTGAGCCTCCTGTCAGGATCGAACTCACAACCTTTTGGCTGCAGTACAGCAGTTTAACCCCTGTGCCACCTGGGTCTAAGTTGACAAGTTGTTTACGTGTAACTGTTCTTCTTCTTTGTGGTTGCCAGTGAATCCACATGAATGGGTTTACTGTGCGTATGTGCAGTAAACCTATTCATGTGGATTCATAGGTGACCACAAAGAAGAACTTGATAGAGCATAAGGGAAGAAATAGATATTGAAGATAGTCCATAATTAGAACATTGCAGTTGTTTGGAATTCGTACTACCAGGTCCTATGCACATTTACTCAAAATATAAGCATGTGCTCTGTCTTTTGACAAATTTATAAATACGGAATGAGAGGACTCAGGCTATGTATTTGTGAATGTGAATAAGGTATTTGTATGTTTCCATGGCAACAACAGGGTGGTACAAAGAGCCCAGAGGTGCCTGCAAGGTGGAATCCCACCGATCCTTTGTGTCAAATGCAGCATTTGTTAGGATTAAAATGTAAAAATGTAATAGACACCATGGGATTACAAAAAGGGAAAGGGAAACTAAGGAAGATGCTAATTTGGTGCAAGTGGATAAAAGAGAATGTTATTTATCTTAAAAATGAACTTCCGTTTCTTTTCCTGCTGCAAAATCCTAATTAAATAATCAAATTCCAATTTGTTTATGTACTTGATCAATATCTTGCACGTTAGCAGTCTTAAAGCAGCAGCAGGAGGGCGGAGCCATAGCACCAGTAATTTCAAATCTAGTGGAGAGGAATAAGGGAAGGAGAAAGGGTGGAAAATGTAGTTATAGAGTATGTTTGTTGTTTTTCAACAGAATTAAGCTCTGGATTTTCCCCCTTAAATAAACCTCTGTACTGTAGTGATGGATGGCAAAATCAAAAGACTGAAAAAGATGGAGTGAAATTACCAGTGCTCTTCCTATTATCTTTTTAAGCGGGATCAAAGAGGACTGGGCCCATTTCTCTTTTAAAGCTCAGTCTCTTTGCCATGGCTCATCAGGAGACCCCTCCACTCCCTGAGGAGATCAGAGGTTTTCTTCTGGGAAGATTTAGAAACACACAAATACTGACATGGACATATACAAGGACCCGGTAGGGGTGTTTCCAAAACCCTACAGGGTGAGGTGGGCACCATTCTTTGTATGCTTATTCTGGCATGGACTGAGTTCAGGGTGGCACATTCCTAGTCAGAATTAACTCCTGCTGAGGTTTATGTCTAAGTAAATTTGCAGATTAAAGATTGCAGCTTTAACTTGGCATATTGTTTTCATCCTACAATTAACTATTTTATAGCACTTTTAATGCTGAGAAATACTTTACAGTATACTTTAGCTTCCTACCCCATACTAACTAGGGTGGCCAGGTTCTGACCTAGGTATTGTTGCTGTTGCTCTGGGTACTTTGGGAAGTACCGTATATCGCCAACATTCTGCTCCCGCTTTCCAATCACTGTTTTATCTGTTGGAGGAGGAAGTACATGCAGACAACTTGCCACATTTTATTGCACATGCATAAACCAAGGTAGCAAACACTGGGCCCAACAAAGCTCTGTTCTACAGGCCCTACATTAATATGCTACTTTTAGATGCAGCAAAAGACAGAGACTGTGTGGCTTAGCGGTTAAGATGCTGAACTTGATGACTGGGAGGTTGGCAGGTCAGTAGTTCAAGACCTGAGTGCTGCATGATAGAGTGAGCTCCTGTCTCTGTCCCAACTCCTGTCTCCTTAACAGTTTGAAAGCAAGAAATTGCAAGTAGATAAATAGATACTGATTTGGTGGGAAGATAAACAGTATTCTGTGCACTCCAGTGTCTAGTCATGCCTGCCACATGACCACAGAAACATCTGTAGACAGCACTGGCTCTTTGGCTGTAAACAGAGATGAGCACTGAACCCTATAGTTGGATGCAAAAGGCTTTCGAGCAAGGGCGACCTAAAGGACAGAGAAGTCTCAGAGCCAGTGTCGAGTTTATGTTCATCTGCCACCTCCTGGAACATTAGCAAAGAACATCCTTTGGGCTTAAATTCAGGCACCCTTGACTGGAGCTGCCATTTTGACTTGTTAAAAGCAACAGCCACAGTATGGGAGTCAGAAGATGGCTATCCTGCATACCAAAAAAAAATTATCTATGCACTGAGCTATGCTGGCATTGACCTTGTATCTCAATTCATCCACCCAATGCTAGACAAATGATGTGGCTTTCAAGAAAGCCAAAGTTATCTGAAAGCATATGATGCAGCTCTTCTGCTGATGCTAAGCAGATCTACCCCTGGATTTACCTTAATAGAAGTTGGCCAGAGAACAATTGAGGGACTATTCTGAGGTTTGAAAATGATGAGCAGTACATCATCTTAAGACGTTTTATCTCCTTTCCAGCAATTAAAAAGTGAGTTGAGCCTTCTAGTTTCCCCCCTGCTGCTTATACCTAACTAAATCACGCTGCGAATACATTTTTGAGAGATCCCAAGAATGAATGCAATTGGGAATAATATTAAAGTTGCCACTTTTGTATTAACAGGCAGAATGCATCTGATCTTGTGAAAATAGCTTTGGAACTGCCATAGAAATGTTTTTTAAAATGATACTTTCAAACCATTCCATTCCTCAGCTGCATTATCAGTTTGCATGTTCTCTTGTTAACACAAATGATTGCTTTAGCATTAATCTATGAATTCTAACACATTAATTCCAAGCGCTGCACATGTCTGGCAAAGGAAACCCTCCAGATGGGATGAAGAAATCCTTCAGGGCCAGGGGGAGGTGTTGAGGGATGAGCATCGATCAGGAAAGTCACACTTTCTCCACCTTCTTCCACATAGAGGTCTGAGTGTAACTTTAAGAAATGTGCACTTGGCTCAGTTCTAAGCAGAGGGAGCTCCATACATACCCTAGACCAGGGATCTGCAAACTTGGTTCTCCAGATGTTCTTGGACTTCAATTCCCAGAAGTCCTGATCAGCAGGCATACTGACTTGGGCTTCTGGTAATTGAAGTCCAAGAACACCTGGAGAGCCAAGTTTGCAGATCCCTGCCCTAGACTAGAGCTTCCTCACGCCAAACCGATTAACTACCGAGGTCACTGCTCTATATCATTGCACATAACACTTGTGTCAGGACGGCCTTGGTCATGGAGTGTGGGCAAATGGGGTGGTTTGATATAATGGAGGCAAGGATGTAAACTTCATGAAAGATATGCAAGACAACTCATGCACTTTAGTCATTTCCCCCCATTAATTTCTGATGGAACTTTTGCAAGCGCTGGGAGGAACTCAGGGGATTCCTATATTGTGGATGTTAAAATAATATTTTAACATACACTGAAATGGCTGGCCTTTTCTAGTACTAATCATCCCATGGACCTTTTCCCAGGCAGTAGACTGTACTGTGAAGGCATCCAAACCTGCTACAGTGATCAATACTAAAAATTTGGAGGAAGGGGAGGTTTTTTTTGGGGGGGGAGGGAGGGGTTTCCTTGTAAATTACCTCAATCAAGAGAAAACAATGTGATACAAAGTGTTACTTGTGGTGAAAAAGAGTAAAGGAGATCTTCATGTACACTAGGAATGGCCAAAGAACAGCCCTCCAGATGGGGTGGACTACAGTGCCCATTAGCCTTTGCCTGGTCAAGGATGCTGGAAGTTGCATTTCAACAGTGACTGGAGGACTACATGTTGTTTGATTTGGTTTTATAGGAATCTCAAATAGGACCATGAGGAGAGTCATTCCCACCTACATCAAGAATTAGTGGAATTGTGTATTTTACTTTTCATCAGCCTTGCCTAAGGGAAGGTATATGGATTTAAAAAACATAGTTTAGAAATGATTTCTTTTCTTGCACTCAACTCCCAGGACCCCCCACCCCCAGCCAATGTGGCTGGCTAGGGGATTCTGGGAACTGTAGTTCAAAAAGCAATGTTTCCAAGCCCTGGTTCAGAATATTCTTCACCCCCAAATAGCAAGGCAGCTGAATGGGTTCCAGTCACACTTAGCCAACTTAGAGCAGCCTCAGTGAAACCAATTAAGACTAATTTAGGCCCCACTGGTCTACTAATGAGTCTACTCCAAGTATAGTTGTGCCTGGATCCAGTGGTGGACTAAAATTTTTTTTTACCACACTGTGGGTGTGGCCAACTCAGTGGATGTGGCCAACTCTGTGGTCATGGCCAGGTGACTGGGTGGGCATGGTTAAACTTCTGTATTTTAATGTGAGTTTTTGTGGATTGAGTCCACGTTGTCAGACCATTAGTTAGGAATTACACTTTGATGCTCTAATTTTCCTTTAAATAGCAACTGCAGCAGAGTAACTGCTGGCTCAGCCTCACCCCACTCCAGGCCCCCGGACCCAGCAGCAAGGATGTTGGAGTCGTGTCCAGAGTGGGGTGAGAGGAGGAGGTGGGCGGGGGCGGGCAATGGGCGGGGCAGCCAGTTTTACTATTGGTTCTCCCGAACCTGTCCGAACCTGCTGGACCCCACCACTGTCTGCATCCAACTCTGTGTAAGTATGATGGTGGCAGCATTGGACTAGGTGTACCAGCATGCTGATGCATATTCAGTTGGCCATACAGTTCTGTGACCAAGGTACATAGGGAGAGACAGGTTGGCTTATGAACAGATGGGTTTATCTCAGGGGCGTGCAGGGAGCCATGGGAAGGTGCTGGACAGGGAGTAATGGGGGCGCCTATTTGGGGGGAAATCCCATACATTGCTATTGTTGCCTCAAGGTGCCAGAGGCAGGGGTGGGGTGGGAAAAAGCCCAATTGCCCATGCCTGGTTTATCTGTACTTAGTGATGTCTTTTTTCAATCCTCTGTTTAATGGGATAGTTTGGGGATTTCCTATAGGGAGCAGCACCCAATGCTCCAACTGTGTGCCTAAGTTTACTGTGGGACCAAAGCGCATATCAATGGGGAGGAAATGTTACAAGGAGGCAGGAAGACATTTATGGTGGGGGTGCAGTTGAACTTGCCTTTAAAAGTGTGTGTATTATCAGAAGCGTTTTTTTAAAAGAGAGGAAAATGTATTTTTCTTACATTAGTATATAGACATATAAGTGGAATTATAACAAATAATAAGTTTTTAATTATTCAGAAAAAATAAATAAAGGAAATATGGAATTTAAATTTATCCAAGATAACTCCAGAGGAAATGATCTAAACAAATTTAAATGGATATTTCAAAGACATTGGTATGAGGAATGAAAATAAGCATCGTTTCACTCTTCCCAATACAATCACTCAGTCTTTAATTTTCACAAAGCAATTTTTTTTTGGTAGAGAATGAAATGAGGGGGATCTGAAGATGCTAAAGTGAGGTAGCTATTTTTAACCTTTTCTGGGGTTGCAGTGAAGGCCCTGGATAGCTACCCAGGTAAATAATGTAAGATTGTGCCTATTCTTTAAATATTGTATTTGCAGTTTATCGGTGTTTCCCAACTTTTGAATTTTGGACTTCAGTTCCCAGAAGCCTAAGTCAAAACACTGATCACCCAATGTACTGACTTAGGCTTCCTGTGGGGTGTGGGAAACATTGGATTAGAGGTATTGGTCATTTGGACTAAGTGTTACTTTCATAGCCTATAGAACCCATAATTTCTTAGGACTTCTGGAAGTTGTAGCCCAAAACAGTAAGTTTTAAATCAAGGGTCTCCTCCTGTATTACCTTTTGCTCTCATGAGCTTTAGAATGCATATGCAATTAGTGTGTTTTAGCACTGGGCCAGATTAGTCATGATGAAGATATGATCACATGTATTCAGACACAGTACTCTTTCCCTTATAGAATAAGTGGAATTTACTTCATTTTAGTCCCTTATTATTTCTCTGCTCATTGGGCCCTGTTTCTTCCTAGTCCTGAATTCTATTTGAATTTGGACATTTTCTTAAATCAGCTTTAGTGTTGAAGCATACAGAGTTGTTTTCTCATATTCATTTTCCTGCCATTCCTCTATCTTTACTGATGTGCATCTATGCATTGCTAGAACACTGCAAAATAAAGAAACTGTTTTCATGTGATCCTATGCAGAAATGCATCAAGCTTTTCTATGGGCAATGTTTTGTCAATGAGCGCACACGTTCCTCTATTCTGTGCACATGTGCATTGAAAAGACACAGCAAAAAAAGTAATTTTGATAAAAAAAAATTACATGCAAAAGATGATCTAGTATACAATGTTTTGGAGACATACATGTGTGCATTGATAAAACACTGCAGGAAAAATAATGATTCTTGTTCTTACATATTTGTAATTATACATTATTTCATCAGGATTCCCTTTTGTGCAGTGTTTTGCTGATGTGCATTTGTGTTCTTCCTGAGTGTAAGACAGTTCACAAAATAAATCTTGATGTAACTGAATGTACATTCATATCAGTTTGCTTTTTTTGTGATGTTCCAATCAATCCACATCTGTGAATACACATCAGAAACTGACTGCAGAAGGAAAAAAACTTGATGCAGTTGTGTAGGACGACATTAAAACTGCTTTTGAGGTAAGGCAGTATTTTATCATTTCCTGCACACATACTAGTAATATGACATAAGAGGAGATGTAAAGAAACTAGTGAAAGTGGCTGCAAAACTCCTGTGCATAATGATTTGTGCAAAACTTGGACTAAAAAAACCAGAGCAAGAGCTCTAATGATTTGGTTTCACTACACAAATATGACAATAAAATACAGAACTCCAAAATCTAGTGAGAACATTAGGCTACTGTTGGCTTCCTCTGCTCCTTGTTATTGAAAGGTTGCTCAAAAGCCTGTAATCTAACCTCAGGCGCATCTCCTGGCTGGTTGATAAATGATGGGTTCTAAAAAGATAAACTTGAATCCTCAGTCAAGACAGTTTAGGAAAGTCTTCCTCAACTTGGTGTAGCCCAAGTGTTTGGGTCTAAACTACCACTCATCATTACCAGCCAACATTGCTATTGATATGGTTGAGGACTGTAATTGAGCTGATGAAGAGGTCAAGAGGCTATAGGAGGCTTAGGGAGGGAAAGAAGTTTTAGTGGGAGGCGGTTTTTCCAGAAAGCCACATCCGGCAACATTGGTACAATTCCGATATGTGTCACTGAAAATCCTAAACTAACTCTGAAATTGCAAGCTGAACAGTACAATGGGAATCTTAATTTGTAAACCTCCCAGGAAGTCCAGCATAGATCCCTTGAAATAAGATGTCTTTTTATAGTAAAGAAAGAGGATTAGTTTCTCAGCTGTGCCAACCTGGTTGGGTTTACCCTCCAGGCAGAGTAGACAAAACATTCAAAAACACCTCAAGATCAAACCTTGATACATCTACTACTTTTATGACACCTTGAATGTTTTTGCATCACATAGGATGTCCGTTAATGTCCCATTGGCTCACTTGTGTACTGCTATACACCTTTTAGAACCAGAGACCTGTCTGACAAATGAGTATTTATTTCTCATGCTCATGCTGTTACTGATGTCTGTGGTGCAGCTGTTAGTACTTAACATTCCTTCAGCACCTTAGAAAACAAAGGACAGTAAAACATCCCTAGGCTTACTAATACCGTACATCATTATGAACGTGATAGAAGCATTGCTGTATTTTAACAAACCCAGGATAACCTATCTGATGTCCTATCCTCCATAGATTCTTCTCCACCAGCATCTATTAGCTAGATGGCTTTCTGGAGTTCCATTGATGTTCTTCTGCCAAGAGATTTGCAACTCTAGATTCACAGTGTTTTTCTAGCAGATCTGTGTAGAAGAGAGGTAATAATTTGGTATGCTCACAAACATTTGCTCGGTTGTCTTTTTCCAAAATGCATGTATAGGCTGCATCTTTCCTTTGTTTTGAAGACATGGTTTATAAAAACAATAGATTTATACCAATCTTATTATACCTGAATATTTTATGCAAGAAAGTACATGCTTTAAAGTATAAAGGTAATTTACCCATTGTCAGCTTTGGTGGGACAGTATTTTGGATCTGGGGGGAAATGTAACAAACACTGGCTTTATATCCGCTGCTCTCCTTCAGTTTTGCATGCATATGATGACAGGTAGGCCTGAGAAAACACTGCCTTTTGACTATGAACATTTTTAGCTACTAAGAGTTGTATAATTAATGAAAATGTACTTCTGTTCGCTTTAATCTGTGGTTCTTCGGAAAAGTATTATCTGGCAACCAACAGCATTCACCGTGAACTGTTTGATAGATTTATGTTGTAATGTATTGCAGCATGTAAATAATATAAACTATTCCGCAATAAAACACATTTATATATAAAAAAAGAGAGAGGAGCATTTGTGATCACTTTACAGAATTTCCATTAAGAATTGTATCTAATTATCCCTTTCTGCCAATTCACCCTGGGGTGGCTTCCATCATCAGCACTGTCTACATCTTCAGACATTTCTGTGGTCATGTGACAGACATGACTAGACACCGAAGAACACATAACTCTATTACCTTGCCTGCCAAATTATACCTACTTATATACTGCAATTTTTTGTTTTCAAACTTCTAGGTTGGCAGGAGCTGGGACAGAGATGGAACTTCCTCCATCATGCAGTGCTCAGGTCTCAAACTGCTGATCTGTTGACTTTCTGGACATCAAGCTCAGCATCTTAACCACTACGCCACCATGATCTTTTATACAAATGTTAGTATGATACATAAGCATGCAGTAAAAATTTAGAGGCCATTGGTACTATACTTCAGTTCCTGACATCTTATGTTTACTAAATGAAATTTGACAGGTCCCCCCCAAACTTGCCCATTTTAAAATGTATGTCTCCTTAAAAGAGCACTGGGATTTCCTCTGTATACATTTTGAGGCTCACTGATATATGCCCTTGCACTGTACACAAATAACATAAGCTAGAATCCTTGTTCCTTCAAATATCACACAAATGTCATCAGAATATCTTTGGTATTTGGCCCTGTTGTGTTTGTCAAGGGAAGTTTAGTTTTGACTTTTTTTTTTTTTTGGTACTGAGCCTGAGTCTAGAGACTTGATGAAAACCAAATGAAATGAAAAGGAAATCGAATGCAAAGATGAGACCATATTTTTGGAATCTGGCTGGGGAGCCTAGCAAGCTAGATATCTAACTGTGGAGCTAAAGATTAGGAATCTGATATGCCTTTCATCTGGGAGAAGAGCCAGCCTATGTAACCTTGGCTGAGCTTCACAGTCAGTACAGTACAGTATCTTCAGAAAAAAGGATATGGCAAACCACTTTTTAAGTACTGTACTCTGTACCTAGAAAATAAATAGGACTTGATGTTTTGATTCACTATTGCAACAGAAACCTTAGGTGAGATATCATGATACAAACAGAAACAGGTGAAACTTGGTGGATGAATGGAATAGAACTTGGCCTGTTGCTTTCCACTGAATGGAACATTGATGACTTTAATAATAATAATAATAATAATAATAATAATAATAATAATAATAATAATAATAATAATAATAATAATAATAATAATAATAATAATAATAATAATAATCATCATCATCATCATCATCATCATCATCATCATCATCATCATCATCATCATCATCATCATCATCATCATCATCATCATCATTGGAAGAAAAGAGGAGGAATACATTGCCAATTAAAACAGACAAACAAAGCCAATCAACTGGCCAATAACTATATGAGGAATAACGTTTTAGCAACAGCAAGGTTAATGAAAGTCATTTTCCTACTAGAAGTGAGGGAAAAGTTGTTACTCTTCTTCCAATGTACAAAAGCTGATTGAAGGAGCTTCTGAATCTTTCACCAACATTAGTGATGGGAGGTAGCCTTCTATCACATGTGCAGGCAACATGTGGCATGAAATATTACAACAATTCTGGCAGAGTTTTGTTCTTTCCAGAATTTCCAATCTCTCTTTCTGTTGTTTTGTATGTCTAATACAGACCCTTCATGTTAGATGGCAGATTCTGTTGCCAAGGGAGTTAATGAGAGAATGAGAATCCAGTGTAAGTTTCACAGAACATGAAAAGACTTTGATCATTAATTATGCAGAAAGATTACAGCTAAATTCATTTTCCTCATGCTAAAAATAAATCAAAAGTGTAAAAATGGCTTTGCGCTTTTTGCCAATGCACAACCCTTTCTGTGAGGTCTCAGTGAAAGAGTTATTTTCACTGCAGTTTTATTCAGAGAGCACATATCATTGGATACATGGTTTATAAATCATGCAATCTAACCCCAACTGTTATATTGGATTAATCAAGGTTTTTTTTTTGTCCCTCTCTGAAGTGCAGGAACACCATAGTCCTTATTGTCATACTGCTAAGATGAGTGCAAAAATGCAGGCAGTTATAGTGATCCACATTGGCCAGCCTGATCTTGGAAGATTCTTCCACTTCCACCAAGAGTACGACTTTTGTAAAGCTAATAGGTCTGCATAACCATTCAAGTCCAAATTACGCTGACAAAATGTGTGGCAGTCCTTTAGGAATAAATCCCAGCTGTCTATTATTATTATTATTATTATTATTATTATTATTATTATTATTATTATTATTATTATTATTATTATTATTATTATTATTATTATTATTATTATTATTATTATTATTATTATTATTATTATTATTATTATTATTATTATTATTATTATTATTATTATTAAGAAAATCAGTTTTGCATCTTCAACTTCTACAAGGGTTTCAACTGAGCTCATAGCACCCAGGGACGGCTGGGAAGCAAAAGATCCCAGCACTCTTCTGAGACAGTAAATTTCAGGTCCCCAGGCTCTTTTTTCTTAAGAGGAGAATGCCTTGAAATATAGCCCATTTGAAAAGCAGCCTTCAAACAGAGGCAAAATAGAAGACATGACCACCCTTCTTGCAAATACACAACTAGCTGGTAATTCCAATGTCAGTTGGGCACTGAAATTGTTCCACATTTTACAGAGGTGATCCATGATGCTTTTTCTTCTTCTTCCATGTCTAGGCCAGTTATGAGACTGCCAAAATGAAGGCACCTTTTGGTGAATTCATTCTACAGTCTCTTTCACCTGACCTAGTGTGAGAAAGATTAGCCAGTAACACAAGATTTATTCATTCATTTATTAATCAAATTTATTCATCACCCTTCTCACAAAGTGACCCATGGTGATTCACAATAATGTTACCAGGGTATAGCTGATTATGGTTCAAAAATACCACAGTCTTCAAGGAGGCACTTTCTGTGTACCACACGAGGGTTGAGATGTTTAGTCTGAGAAGTGGCTTCTGCCCAATGATACCCATGATGCACCATAACTCCTCCCCTTCAGTACTCACACTAAAATTTCCATTACAGACTCGGAAAAACACATATGCCCCATTCTAACCATGACATCATGATGCTAAACCCTATCCAACAATAACATCAGCACTTGGACAGCTCCTTTAAACTCCTTTAGATTTTGGATTTCTAGAGCAGATTCTTAATCCCTTGATTACAGATTCTTTGGTCATTGGATATAGTTCTCCCTTGGCAATCTGAGGTATATCCACTCCTTCTTGAGACTTTTCTCTGAAAACATATATCTGGAAATTTAGCAACACTTAAGCAACAAAGACACACTTGTGCAAGTTATACAGACTTTATACATGCTGGCTAATACTGCCTTGATCAAGCTCAGAAACTGTCCAACTGCTTCCATGAAGGATTGTTTGGCTAGCACAAGGAATGTACACATGTTCTTAGTTCTGGGTCCCATCCAGAATACCTCTGTGTCCTGCTATGGTTCATATACATCTGGCTAAGCACTGCTGTTCTAAAGGAATGGTGGCAAACCTATGGCATACATACCAGAGAGGGCATTAAGAGCCCTCTTTGTTGGCATGTGCCCCATCACCCCAGCACAGAGTTTACCCCACCCTCACAGCCCAATGGGAGTGCTTCCTCCCTCCCCCCAGCACAGAGTTCACCCCGTCCCTCTGTTCGGGCACTCGGTCTCTAAAAGGTTCACCATCGCTGCTCTATGACATGGCTTGTTTTGCTGGTCATTCAGCACAATGGCAACTTTTTTGCTTCCTGGCTCTTCCTTTCTTTTTCATCCTCCTGTCTGACAGTACCTGCTCCAAGGTCCCTGAACTCAACTTGCAACTGTCTTTTTCAATCTGGTGCCCCAGGAAAATGTCTTGACAGCATCTCCCTCTGGCTCTTTGGCCTCATGCTCAGTTGAGGAGTCAGTTCCCCTGCCTTGTGCCTCTCTGTCAGCAACCAAGAAAGCCAGCCAGAAAAAGGCACAGGATAGTAGAATGGTAGAGACTTTCCCAAGGGCCTATCTCATCCAGCCCCTTGCCAATGCAGGGAAAGACCTTTATTGTGAGTTGGCACCCTTCAAACAGCAGCCTTACACATATTCCCAGCTGCACAGCCTAACTGGATGCCTTTAGGCTAGTTGTCACAGAAGATGCCTTCCAAGTGGCCAGCTGGATTGCCAGTGAATGAACTTCTGGCCTCATCCCAGCTTCTGTCTGTTCAGCAGATGAGACCAGGGTGAGGAGTTGAGAAAGGGTAGCAGAAAGACAGAGAGAGACACACAGAGAGAGACAGAGACAGAGAGACACACAGAGAGAGAGATGGGTGTAGGGCAAGCATGAGGAAGCAGAATCCAGACTGTCATTTCTCTGCCCGCACATTTATAATGCATGGAGCATCTTTGGTGCTGTTAAGGTTTGCTCTGTCTCTTTTTTACGGGAACAATGAAGTGAAAACAATGAAATGGCTTCCCGCCCCATTGGCTGAAGAAGGATGAGCTGTACACTCAGTAGGCAGGGTTTGGTTCTGGGATAAAATCACAGAAGCAGAAGGCAGGGATTGAAATCTTGCTATATTTTCTATTTTTTAGAAAAGCAGAAAGAAGTGTAAAAAAATAGTATACACTTTTAAAAGGTTTTCCTCCACATCTCTTCTTTCCTCCTCCAGAAATGTCATCTGGATTTTCTTTATCACGATGTATGTAGTACCAAGAAAACTAAGGTTAAAACCACAGAGGCATCTATCTAGCCCACTCCCACTCCCAGGGATGTACAATTTAAAATCAGCAATGGGGTGAGGAAGACAACCAAAGGAAAGAAAGATATAGAAGGGTCACTAAAATGAATCGAAGCAAATGCACTTACACTAACAATGAGGAATGTGTAGCTCTCCAAATGTTGTTGTATTCCGTCTTCCTTTGTTCCCAGAGCACAACTGATGGAAGCTGTAGTCTCACAATTCAAGTGCAAATGCTCAATAATATACATCGGGGTTCTCAGGGCTTCTGGGAGTTGAAGTCCAAGAACATCTGGAGAGCTAAGTTTGAGGACCCCTGATATATGTCTTATACCTCTTATGTTACAGTACAGCAAAACTACGGAGCCATATTCTGTGATTTCATGTGAGTTAGGCAACTCTGGCACAGCCATATGAGTGCTTCTGTCCACTCTAACTTCATGCTATATGAGAACTCAGCAATCCTACAGTCTTAAGAAATAAAAATACTTAGTGTAATACTTGGCAATACAGTAATACCCCATTAGCGTTTGTCCCGGACAATGCTAAATTGGATAATGTTGGGGAATTTGAGGCAAACATTTGCACCACACAATGTTAAGACCAACCCTGCAGGCTTTGGGGCTGAGATCTCCACTCAGAGTGGTGGTTTGTTTGGGGGGTGGGGGTGGGAGCCCATTCTCCCCCCAACCAAACCAGAGGTCTGAGCGTGCGATCGCCGGCTGAGTCAAGGAGAGAACCAGAGCATGTGTCAGTTCTCTCCCCAACCCAGCCGGCAATTGCAGCATACTATTGCAGGCTGGGTCAGGAAGAGAACCAGAGCACGTGCATGCCTCCCCAATCCAACCAGTGCTTGACTCGATCCACCTGCCTCTTTGGAAAGGGCAGCAGGGATTCCACACTTTCCAAAGAGTCAGCCAGATTGACCCCCTGTTCCCTTTCCTCTTCGGAAAGGAAGCAGGGCTTTTTTTAAAATGTTGTGCGATCAATGCATCACACAACATTAAAAACCAGATAATGCTAAGACTTCTGGAACCAAGTCTTAGTGTTATCTGGGGTATTCGTGTACAGGCATTTGGGAAAGAGCAAAAGGTGTGAGAGATGCACCACCATCTAGTGTTCCATAACGGATGCTGCAGGGAAACATCGTATACAAGAAGTATATGGTTTTTCCCACTACTTTATCAGTCTTTCCAAATCAGGGGTACCAGCATGAGACCCCGGAGAAATCGGCACTGCAGCTAGTCATTTGGACATGGGACAAGGAGAAAGAATTTTTTTTTGTCCCTCACAAAAGGGGGGGGGGGAGAGAAGTAAGTGGAAAATATTGCCATTTATTTTTCTAACATTCAACAGTAGATTTACCTCTAGATTTCAGTACCCTCTCAACTTGGGTGTAAAATCATGGTGATTCCACCCTGGTTAAGTCCTTGAGGGAAGTTGATATTATTATTATTATGGATTATATCTCCCAGAAGTTCCCAGCAACCATGATCATTGATTGGATTTTACAAAAGAAAGAATTTTATCTCCAGATAAAATTGCTGGGAGAAACATCAACAATTTGAGATATGCAGATGATACTATCGTAGTAGCAGAAAGTGAAGAAGACCTAAAGAAGCTCTTGTTGTTCAGTCACATAGTCAATTCCAACCCTCTGCGACCCCATGGACCATTGTCCGCCAGGCACTCCTGTCCTCCACCATCCTCCTCAACTCGCTCAGTTCTGTACTCATTATCTCTACAATACCATCTAGCCATCTCAATTTTGGCCGGCCCCTTTTTCTTTTGCCCTCCACCTTTCCCAGCATCAAGGTTTTCTCAAGTGAATCTTCTCTTCTCATTTGATGTCCAAAGTACTTTAGCTTCATCTTTACAATTTGACCCTCTAAGGAGCAGTCAGGGTCAATCTCTTCTAAGATTGAAAGAAGAGAGTGCAAAAGCTGGCTTGAGACTAAACATGAAGAAAACAAAGATAATGGGAACAGGCCCTATCACTCCCTTCAAAATAGATGGGGAAGAAGTAGAAGCAGTGACAGACTTTACCTTCTTAGGATCCAAGATCACTGGAGATGGAAATTGCAGCCATGAAGTAAAAATATTACTAATTCTTGAGAAGCAAGCTAAGAGAAATTTGGGGAACATAGTTAAAAATAGAGACATCACCTTGCAAACAAAAGTCCGCATAGTCAAAGCAATGGTATTTCCAGTAGTGATGTATGGTTGTGAGAACAGGATCATAAGGAAAGCTGAGTGCAGAAGAATAGACACCTTTGAAATGTGGTATTGGAGAACAATTTTAAGAGTACCCTGGACAGCAAGGAGAACAAATAGGTCAGTCTTAAAAGAAACCCCAACTGCTCCTTGAAAGGTCAAATATTGAAGATGAAGTTAAAGTACTTTGGACATCAGATGAGAAGAGAAGATTCACTTGAGAAAGCCTTGATTCTGGGAAAGATGGAGGGCAAAAGAAGAAGGGGGCAGCCCAAAATGAGATGGCTAGATGATATTGTAGATGCAATAGGCACTGAGCTTGGCGGGTTGAGGAGGTCGATGGGCTTGTGAAGGGTTGGAATCGACTGTGCGACTGGACAACAAAAATACATTTGATATTTTAACTACTTTTAAATCTTTTATTCACAATTAAGCTATCTATCCATCCATCTTCAAAAGGATCCTATTAGGGCGCAGTGCTGTTCATGTCTTCTTCTGAGTAAGTCTTCCTTTTGTTGAGTTCAAAAGGAACAATTCATAGGTCTACTTGTATCACGGTATATAAGAAGTTTCCATGGCACAACAAAGACTGCAAATGTGCTTGAACACAGCCAATTGCAGTTTTAGGAAGGGAGGGATTTCACAAGTAGATCTTGCACTTAGAACACAAGAATAGTGTCCTTCACTCTCTGTCTGATGCTTATTAAGGTTGTTGCTGTCATTAACTAGGCAGGAGGGCAAAATCACCCACCTTAAAGTACATTCCGGTTTAAAGCACTGCTTCCAACTCCCAGCCTCTCTTGAGCCTTGCAATGGCAGCAGCTCTTCTGAGGTGGTGGTGGTGGTGGTGGTGGTTGGGCCACTTTTTAGGATAAAACATGGCCAAGAAATTCTCAGCTGTACAAATACTGTTGGACTGCAGCTCCAGCACAGCCAATGATAAAGGATTGTGGGCATTGTAGTCCAACAACATCTGGAAGACCACATGTTCTTTTTCTCTTTAAGCAAATGAACCTGGTGGTTTAGAGGACAGGTGAGAACAGCAGCTGCCACTGGAAAGACAAAGAAGACAAAGAATGTAAGGGTAGATGTCAGTGGTAGAAACACAGGTCTTGGATTTGGCATGACATTCTCTGAGAGTGGTCCAAGGATCCAGGACGATGGGTATTAGGTAAAATGAGGTAATTGCCTCAATGATCAGATGTCTCATGGGATCTCTGCCTACCTTCATCTGTTAGAGGAAGGAGGTATGTATCCTATGCTACTTGTCCTGGACCTCCTAAGCTAGCTTGCTGCCTCCACTTGACCACAGTGTGGAAGTAAGACTTGACTGCTGGCCCAGTCAGTTTCTACAAGTAGACTACAGAAGACACTCCTTATCTTCTTTCATCTCAAACAACAGGATGTCTTGAGATAGGAAACTCCAAACCAGCACCAAGTTCATCTGATTTTAGAAGCTAAGCTATGTACTTGAATGGAAGACAACCAGGGAATACCAGACACCTTCACAGGGACCTGCTCCTGACTGAAACCTTGGAAATCTGCTTCCAACTAGAGTTGACTATGCTGATCTAGAATAACGAAGGGCCTGGGTCAGAGTAAGACTACTACCTATGTTCTGATATTCCTAAATTAATTCTGCAGGAGATGACTTGATGCTGCAGACTAGGGATTCTCAACCTGAAGCCTGTGGTGCCATTTCATGTGCCCCCTGTCTCCACTACACCATGAAGTGCCATGTGGTGGAGGAAGGGCAAAATGGCCATCTGGACCCTGAAGCTGTCTGAAGGAGCGTGACCTGGCCCCCACCTTTAAAAGGTTGAGAACTCATTCTGCAGACCATCTGGACTATTTTGGCTTTAGCAGTGATACAAACAGACACCTCCACACTCACCCCAGAGCATTGCTGATAACATTCACATTTAGAAAACTGCTAACGTCTGCTGCCAAAATTGGTTTGTGTGTATGTGGGACCCAAATGTATAAGAAAATAATAAGAAATGTGGATCAATAGAAGTTCAAAGCAAATGGAGACCCAGAGGGGAAATCTAAATGAGAAAAGAGTTAAGTAAAAAACCTAGCCAAGAAATGCTGAGAAAAATTGGCTTCTGTTTTACATATCCTTCCCACGTCCAGGTTGTTCATATCTGCCACATTTCTTCAAGTTGGTTTTTTCAGCAGCTAATCAGTATAGCACAACTTATCACAGTTAAGGCACAGAAGGATTGTAGACAGGTAAAGATCTTGCCTGTAAATAAAAATAACCAGCCTATTCAAACAATGCTTTGTAATGGAAATAAAGGGAGTGGAGAAAATTACATCATTGATTTTGACTTGGCTTGAACAAAGTTGTTCAAATCCTGTATTTTACTGACCCCCAGTGTACAGGGATGGGAACTGTGCTCAAGACGTGGGTGGAATTATTTTCATAAGCAGCAGGAATATCTTCTTGCTTGCATGTGGGATAAATGGGTCAGCAATACCCAGGGTGGATTAATGAACCTGTCATGGATCGTAACATCACTCACACAGAGAAACTATTGGATATGAGCTTTTAAATTGTGTCTAAAATGATGGTAAATTAAATCAATGCTTGTTAATTTTGGTTCCCTAAATGTTGCTGGATTTTAGCTCTAAGAAACCCAAGCCAGTATGATCAGCAATCAAAACTCTGGATGTTGCAGTCCAACAACTGTACTCTCACTTGCAATCTATAAGTGGATGATCAGATGTTTGGGATATTGATGAAATGAATAAGCTAACATAATATACTCATTGAAGCAGAACCTTGATGAAACTCATTAGATGAATGAATTGTGGCAACCAAACACCATTTACACGGTGAATTGACTTAATCCAGATGTTTTGGACCACACATTGGGACTTTGTATAGACCTTCCAATCCCGTGGAACACATTTTGCTCGTTAAGCAAGGTATCTCTGTATATGGCTATGCATGACCTCAAGCCAATCCAGTTGCTTCTGGGAATTGGGAAATAATTGCAAACCTCATAAGCAACAGCAGATGAAGATTGTGCCTTAGAAACCTGAACTTTTCTAACAAGACAGTATGATACCTGGGGTACACAGAAAGAGCCTCCTTGAAGACTGTGGTATTTTTGAACCATAGTCAAGCATACCCTGGTAACAGAAACCTTGTGTTGCTGGCTAATCTTTCTCACAATAGGTCAGGTGAAAGGAATTGCAGAATGAACTTGCCAAAAAGTGCCTTTATTTTGGCAGTTTCATGTTTGGTCTAGACTCAGAAGAAGTATGATACCTGACCAGTGGTAGTTGTAGTTACTTCTCATGCTGCACGATGTCTGTCTCCACCACTACAGTATATCCAGGAAAGAAGGACCTCATTGTTTCTTTAGCAATAAAGTTTTATGGGGCCATTGTTCTAACTCAATGCCCAACCCTCCTCCTTTCTCAACCAGGCCTGGGACCTAAGTTACATCAAACTAAATCAACAACCATCAACTACAGGAACTAACAGATGACTGTAGTAGAACACATTTGTTTCCTGCCAGTATTCTTTGCACTGAAAATAATACATCTTTGCTTTTCCAATTTTTCCTCTTATTCTAGAAGCTCCAACATCTTTGTCAGGTAAGCCCAAGGAGACACCTTGGTATGGGCAGGCTGTTTTGCAGCAGCAAAAATAACCCAAACAAATAAGGATGGGGGGGGGGGACTCCCAAAATATCAAGGAGGGAAAAGGCAAACAAGATGGAGGCACAAGCACACAGCAAAAGCAATTCATGAAGCAGGACAATAAGAGCCTTGCAGCACACAGTAATCCTATTCTCATGAAAGGACTCTGAAGCAAAAGAACAGTCTTTACTGGGTGCAAGACCCTTCTAGGGTTTCATCAATCTTCCATCCCACTGGATGCTATGATTAGCTGCTGACAACTCTCATTGGTCACACCACCATGATTTTGCAATAGCCATCGTAACGCTATTGGGCAAAACATTTATCAGGTGATTTAAGATATCTAGAATGAACAAAGAATGTACCAAGATTGAAAGGAAGATTGGACATACAAAGGGTGAAACAAAGATGAAGAGAGAAGAATACACAGAAGTACATGATATATTTCTCTTCCTTTTAAAAATAATAATAAAACAAATCATTCATTTATCAGAGACTCTGTTTCAGAAATTGGCGAAAGAACAAGAACACACACAGAAAGAGCCTCTTCCGTGTTTTTGTTTTTATGTAAACACAAAAATGTAAGCCTTAAGGGCCACATTAGCTGGCCGGACAACTGGCTACACAGTAATGGAGAAGACCGTCCAGCCAGTGACTCAATGCCAAGTGTTGGGTAGCAGTAAATAACCTGACTCCATAAAGGGGCCAACGGCTATGGGCGGATGAGTCCCTTTGCATGGGATGATGGTCCCCTCAATGGAGAAAATGCCACTGAAAACCATCATATTGGGCCCAACAGCAAAATGAGCGGAGGAGGAACCACTTCACTGTTCTGATTCCGATTCTCAATGGTCATGGAGGTGGAAGAGGTGATGTCAGATGAACTGGCTGTGAAGGCACACCTTGTCTATATCCTCAAGGCTGTGGCAGTCCATTTGCAGTCCTGATGTCAAATCCTGCATGTCTCATTTCATACATGCTGCAGGAGATGGCTCCGTGATCACAGTGTGGGGTCACTTCATGGCAAGCTGGGATCCACCTTAAACAAATTCACATCAGTGGCATTTCTCCTGTTAAATACCAAGAAAAACTGTATACTCAGATACAAGTAGCAGCCACCACCAGCACCACTGCTGCCACCTGCCCATCTCTCTGTCTCTCACCTCCTTTGCATCTGGTGAGAGACAAAAATATCAGGTAAATGTAAGAATGATTGCAAGGGGTTGACTAACCTTCTAACAGAGCTTAGGACTATTTCTTTTTCACACAACTCTTGTTATGGCCAGTAGCTAGGCTGGCAGGGGAATTCTGGGTATTGTAATTCTAAAAATAATAAAAAAAGTTTTCTGAGCTTTGCTTGCAGTTTTAATTAAAGAGGGTTTGGAATCTGAATTAATGGCTGCAAAGTATTGGTGTAACAGATCAATGCCCCAAGCACACCTTCTGAACTCCAACCATGCCTATGAAGCCAAATAACGATTTAAGAGAATGGCAATTTAGCTTCTGTGTGCTCATCAAAGCTCATTTCCCCCAATAATGCAGGTTGCTATGGAGATTTCACAGGCTGTGCCAGCTTTTCCATCTGACCCATTACAAGATAGCAGCAGTCTTGAATGAGATTCTCAGCAGTGCTATATCTGGGGCAATTTGGATGCCAGCTTATGTGGCAAAGTTAATAACTCAGGTGTTTTCTCTAATGGAGGAGGAGGAGGAGAAATAATAAACAAAATTTGCTTGGTACTCTAGCATTATGTTGTTTTAATCAGTAGGGACAATGCCTAAACTTCTAGGATGATGAACAAAGTTAAGAAGGAAGATTAAGGTTTTTTGCCCAGCATCCCAACATTCCACGATTTATTAGGTTTAAATCATCCATTATGGAAAAGACTTCTTGTTACAACACCCTTGACTGGCTACCAATCCATTTCCGGAAACAATTTAAAGTGCTGATTATTACCTATAAAGCCTTATACGATTGGGTGCCAGTTATTTGGACAGGCCACTTCCCATACATATCATCTTACTTTTTCATATCTTCAGGGAACACTTTCTGTTGGTTCCACAAGCCCTCAGAGGCATCTTTGGTCAGGACACAAGTGAAGGTCTTCTCAGTGACTGCTTCCAAGATGTGGAATGCCACTTCCTTACTGTTGTTCTAGCAGCTCCCTGGTGGCTCAGTGGGTAAAAGCACTGTGCTTGGAGATTGAAAGGATGGGGTTCGATTCCCTGAGAGCTGCACAATGGGGGACATGAAAGGAGTCTCATTCGGGCATCCCCTGCAAAAATCCTTTCAAATCAGAGTAATCTCTGACATGAAAACACACACACTGTTGTTCTGCCAGCAGGCCAAAACATGTCTTTTCAGGAAGGCCTCTGCAAATTGTATGCCCAGGTGAGAAATGATCTTTAGCGACAAGATGCATACATTGTACTGGTCCATGATGTGTTTTTAACAGTTTTAAATTAGCGTCTTTTATATGTTTAATTGTATCTTCATACTGTAATTTATTGTGATTTTTTTTGCGTATGTCCTTTTAATCATTTGTAAAACAGCTTAGTTCTCTTTGGAGAGGGCAGAAAATAGAAAAGGTGGGATTTTTTTAAAAAAAATATATAGTAAATAGGGGGAAATTGTATAGTGTCTTGCCCCAGGTATGAAATCCATTGGAAGCTCAAAGCCTGAGCCCCTCACAAAAAAACTCACCCTTGTAATCAGATCTATTCAAGGACTGTAATTATGTCCAAATGATTTTTTAAAAAGCAAGCTAATCTGCAACACACAGAATGAGACAAACTCACGTTGGGTAAGCAGATGCCACTTAATCACTCAGGGAGTCTCTACTTCTAATGACACATTAACTATATTGTCTGGTTTAACTCAAAGTCTCTGTATTTATTGTGATATCCTGGATTTAAAAGTAAAATTCTGAGTTAAGCAATTACAGGTTCATCCCCCTTAGCCACAGTTTTTGTTTCCATGGTTTCAGGTTTTTGTGGGTCTAAAAATACTCAGTAAAAAAAAAATCTCAAAATATATAATATTTATGAAAATCTATGGCACATTACCAGACCTGGCCAATAGAGGCCACTGCAATGTAATGTTAAAAGTGGATTGTGTTTTTTTTTTTACAGCAGCTATTTTGTTAGCACAAGTATAGAATGAGGGAGGCATTTGTGTGCATGCACACAGACAAACACACTTCTATGACCAGGTATATGTGCTTAAATATGGGGTTTGTTGTTTTTTGTGGTTTCAGGTATCCTCAGAAGATCTTGAAACATATGCTCTATGGATGGGAAGCAACTTGTACTAAAAAACTTACAAATATGGCAAGCTTCTGAATTATACAGCACTCTTCATCAACAACAATGGCCTAAAAGATGGAGTTGAAGCAAATTTGGCATCTAAATGAAACAAATGTGAGTAACACAGATTATAAATGTATAACTTTCTCCTCCTCACTTAAGACAACAACCCAGCTTGGCTCCCAACAGGGCTACCCTCTCCCCTCTAACCATGTTGATGATTCAGAAGAACTGAGATAGGGGTTTATTGCACTGCAGGTGCTCATTGTGGTAGCTCCCATAGGCCCCAAAATGCAGGTAGCTGGATCAGAACATGTCTTTTCTAAAGTCAATGGCTCTTAATTGTACATTTCACTCAGAATACTTTCCACTCCCCCAAGGATAACAATGTATAACAATGTACTATATCAGGAGAAATCAATTTTTGTCACCTCTAAAGATTACAGCTAAACTCAGAGGGAACAAGAAAGCCATTGAGGAGAGTAACAAATGATGCCACAGTCTCTGCTACTCATAAAATCCGAGTGTGGGACTATGCTTCAGAGGTATTCTATGATTAAATTCTGGATACCAGTCACCAGACAATGCAAACTAATTCCAGAGATGCCATTCATAGATTTAATTTTGCTATTGATTAGAAAATATTGTTTAAAAAGACAAGATTTCTCTCTCTCTCACTCACTGCAGCTTCCCCGGTGGCTTAGTGGTAAGACACTGAGCTGGAGACTGGAAGGTCAGGTTTCGATATCCAAGAGCTCCACTTGGAGACATAAAAGGAGCCTCATTTGGGTGTCCCCTAAAAAAAACAACCCTTTCAACCCAGAGTAATCTCTGACACGAACAAGCAAATTCACTCACACAGAGAGAGAATACTCTTATGTGTATTGTGAAAGTTAGTTTCCTACATTTAGGAGTAGAACCTATATACCATCTCCATAGCACTTAGTTCACTTGGAAAGATGAAAGGCTGAGTCAACCCGGGAGTCCATCTAGATCAGGAGTTCTCAACCTTTTTAAGCCGGGGGCCAAGTCACGTTCCCTCAGACAGCTTTGGGGGCTGAATAGCCATTTTGCCCTTTCTCCGCCACATGGCACATGGCAATGGGGACCACATGAAATTGTGTCATGGGCCGCATCTGACCTGCACGCTACAAGTTAAGAATCCCTGATCTAGATCAAACTCACAACATTAGCAGCTTTGGCTGCAGTACATAAGATCAAAGGGGCTTCCATTTAGGTAATTGGATACAGAATTGCAATCCCAACAAAGGTGTAATGTTATGATCTTCTTGGAAGCTATCTTAATAAAAATAAAAAATAATTAAAAAGTACAGCGTTCCACGCACTTCGGTGTCTAGGCATGCCTGCCACATCTCCACGGAAATGCCTGCAAATGCAGACAGTGTTGGCTCTTCGGCTGTAAACACAGATGAGCACTGAACCCTAGAGTCAGATATGACTGGCTTTCAAGCAATGGTGACCTTTACCTTCCCTTCTAATAAGAATCTTGTGAATTCTGATATGCCAGTTTGTTAATGGTAGCACTCAAGAGATCTCTGTAGTAAGTGAAAAGTAAATATGATTGACCTGGCTAATAACACATATTTTACTCTCCTTGTGTGTATATAGATTTCAAAAACCTGATTAAATAGCTACAGTCAATAAACAAACAAACAAATAAAATCACCCAGAATGGGATTTTAACATCCTTTCCCTCTTACCCAGGACTATTTGCTAATTTTGTAGAGGAAAAATAAATACTGTACCATTAAAATTCTGTTCTATTATATACAAAGGAATGTCTGGTCAGACATCCCGCTATGCTAATGGAGTAGACCATACAGCCAGTGACTCAACATTGAATGTGGGGCAGTAGTAAATAACCTGACTCCCTAAAGGGGCCAACAGCTACGGACGGATGAGTCCCTTTAGGTGGGGTGATGGTTTCCCTCAGTGGAGGAAATGCCACTGGAAACCACGGCAAAATGAATAGAGGAGGAACGACTTCACTATTCTGATTACCAATGGTCATGGATGTGGAAGAGGCCATGCCAAATGGACTGGCTGTGAAAGTGCACTTGGATAATATCCTTGAGGCTGTGGCAGTCTGTTGCAGTCCTGGTGTTAAATCCTGCATGTCTCATTTCAAGTGCCAAAGGAGATGGCTCCAGGATCATAGTGTGTGGGCCACTTCATGGCAAGCTGGGATCCACCTTAAACAAATTCATGCGATGGTATTTTTCCTGCTTCAGGAAAAATGCATTCTCAGATACAAGTTGCAGACAATGACGATGATACTGTATTGTACTGCATTTTCATTTTTGGACATTTCTGGGATTCTAGAAGGTGTCCCAAAAGAAAATTATACCCTGAGTCACTGACATTGTGAAGTTCTGCTGTACATACTCAGGAAATATTCCAGACCTCTCAGTCCACAACAATTGGCAACTACATATCTAAAACTGCAAGGGAGGTGTAGTACTCATAGAAACATGCCACAGCAAAAATAATATTTTTTATCTTTCCAGAAGATGGCACTGTAATTGTATTTAAAGCCAAAATGAGGGGGAAATGGTAGCAACTACATCTATGAACATGGCTGCATACAAAAATACATACATACAAAAAATACTGGCTTGCAAATAATATTGACTCCTCCTGTTCACGGGGTTGAGTAGCTGGCTGACACTTTTAGCTTTTATATCTCTTGGTAGTTCTTCTTTTTTGTTTAAAAATAATAGGCCAAATTAAAAAAATGGGTTATATATTGATGATTTTGAAACATTGCTAGTTTCATTGCTTTCAACATCTGAGCAACCTTCTCAGAAATAACAATACTGTATATGTGTTCTAAATAGCATCATATGGACAAAATGATTAGTGTCAACTTTTAAAAATTAGCAGGCTGCAGCAACCTGAGTATCTGTCATTTAGAAGAAAACCAGTCCTTAGAAGGGGCAGTTAATGTTAGGTGGGAACAAGAGAAGAATAGAGGAAATAAGTGAAGATTATTAAAGAATATACATTTATTCCTCTGGTCTTCTTCTTCTTTCATGTCCTGATTAAACTTTGGGCTGCTAAAATGAAGCCACTTTCTTGGCTTTGTTGTTGGCCAAACTTTAGTCCTCAATGGTACATGTTTCTGGCAGTAATTTGGCATATCAGTAAATGAGGTGGATTCTGTATCTCTCCACATTCACATACTGTCTTGCTGTCCACCAGTAGCCCCCACTTGAGCATGTTGGTCTTGCATTTAGGGACGACAACCCTCAGCCTGTTCAGGGTCCTCCAAGTGATGTAGGGGAGATTGGGTTCCTCAGCCATATCCTCCTTTAATGTTATTCTTTGTCCAGTGATCTCCTTCCTCCATCTTCTGATTTAGTTTTGCTCTTGCGTATTCCAATGGTGATTTAAAGAGATTATTGTCTCAACAGTCAAGTAAGAAAAGGTTTGACATAAGTATCAGAAAGGGATGTGACATTAATGACAAGGTCTCGACACTCCTTCTTGATCTTTAATTCAATCTTGGATTGGACAGACCTCCAAATAGTCCTTGGAAAAGAGGAATGCCCTCTGGCAGATATTCAGATAGAGGACCATCCTCTGTAAATAAGTATGTGTGGTCATCTAACATAATGTCCTCTCTCAAGGCAAAATGACTTTGGAGAGTGCCCACTTGTACCATTTTACAATTTGTAGCAGCAGTAAAAACTAGTCCAAGTTTTAATTTTCTTACTGCTGCTTTGAGACACCTGGAGGTGCTGGACTCTGAAGAAAGATGATGCTGTCCTTCCTCAGAACTCAGCACTAAGCTATGTAAGATGGCTGTACTTTAGAGATGGGAACTAGAATCAAATATGTAAGTCAGGGGTGCCCAAACTTTTTGAGCTGTGGGCCGGTCACATGGTTCAGCGGGCTGGTCATGTGGTTCCTTCCACCGGAAGCGGAAGTAAAATGTGCCTTGCAATCTGTTTTGCAAGAGGATGAGATAGATTTTAAGCTGCCATTTGATCTGCTTAAACCAGAGGTGCCCAAACTATAGCCCATGGTCTACATTCAACCCCTGATGCCAATTCATCTGGCCCACACACCCCTTGTCACTCCTGGAAGCGGAAGTAAAATGCACCCATTCAGGACCAGGTGTGTTTTACTTCCTCTTCTGGGTGTGATGAGGGTGTTGCAGGCCAGATGAATCAGGGACCAGATCTGGCCCAACGGCCGTAGTTTGAACACCCTTGGTGTAAGTGGAGGAGAGGCTACAACAAAGGGAGCAGGTGGCCCTTTTTAGGTATTACAGTCCAACATCCTCCCAAAATAATTGCAGAAATAACAGCAAGAATGTTTGTCAGAAGATCTGAATATTAGGGGTCTTTCAAATACCACGTGACCATTTGGGGGGGGGGGGGAGAGAGAGGTTGACCAAAAGTCATGGAAAGTCACGGGGGGAGGGGGTTTAATGTGAAGTCACATGACTGCGTGGCCCCAGTCAGCTTTAAAGTCAGCACTGCTGCCACCACTGACATTGCCACCGATGCTCCCCGGTCCGATTCAGCCAGGGAGGGAAGCAGAAACATCTGCGTGGCCCTGGTCGGCTTTAAAATCAGTGCCACTGCTGCCGTCACTGCCAGCTTGCTTCCCTCCCTGGGCCCCTGGCCAGACTGGACCAGGGAGCATTGGTGGCAATGGTGGTTGTGGCGGCGCTGACTTTAAAGCAGACCGGGGGCACACAGCTGTTCCTGCTTCCCTCCTGGGCCAGACTGGATGCTTTTCACATCTAGATGGCCAATAGATCTATCTTCAAAGCATGGGTCGGCCATGCTTCTGCGGTTTCTCTTCAAATTAGGGAAAACAGAGAAACCACATGATTTGGGGTGGTGGTTAAAGGTCATGGAAAGTCACAGGGGTGTCAAAAAATGGCCTATTTTAGGTCACATGGTCTTTGAAAGATTCCTTATCTGATTTCGCTGCAAAGCCTTTTCAGAGTGATGTGAGGCGATATTTGTGAATAGATGAAAAATTCTGAACAAGTAAAAAAATATTTTGCAATAACAACGAAACAACCAAAAAAGGGGGTTGGCATTTGATGCTGACTATTGCTAAATCATGCCTATTTTCTTCAGCAGTGATATTTCCAGCCATTCCAGAGGCAAAATAATCAGTTGAGCGGAGGAATTTTAGCAGTGGCAGATTTTTTCAGTGTCTTCTTTGAAGAAAAATTAGGGCACTTTTAGGGAAGGGAAATCCTTTGCTTTAGGCAACAAAGCCTTCCTTGCTTTTAAAAGGAAGCATAGATGTGGGCTGAGGAGATAACAAACCTCTAAATCGATTTCTGGTAGTTGCACAGGAAGAGGGCAGTTCAGAGTTCCATTTATGCACCATATTTATCCTTATTTCAATCCTATAGGTATAATTAAGCATCTGTACATATTCTAATGCCCAGGTTAGGATTTTCCTTGCACGGCTGAAGAAGGAAATGGCAACAGCAAAATTTGGTAACTCAAGAAGCAAAGATGGTGGCAAGGACGAGGCACTATCATTGCTTTTACTGCCTGCAAGTATCACTTAATTTTATTCAGTGGCTACAACCCTCATCCTTTTAATTTCTCCAAGAAGTAAAACTATGTATTTAGGTGACTCATCATTCAAAGTGCTGATTTTATAAAAGCTCTCCTACTGTGCCTATGCAAGCATTGTCTCTCACAAATCACAAGGTTTCTTTTCTCTCTCTCTCACACACACTTCCCCCAAAATCCTTGCAAATAGATTAAGCTGCTGCCTTTTAAGCAAGGGAAGATATTACCCAGCAGCCTTTAGGATTACATTATCAGCTGCAACCAGACGGTGCCTATCAGAACAGTGTTAATCACTGCACACCTGTTGATCTCATTGAAGCCAAAAACATTAATCGCATAGAAATATTTTAAAAGAGAGAGACTATAAAGAAAGATGGTGGAGAAGGAGGAATAATGACTCAGTGCATGCAATATTTGGAATAAGGAAATTTAAATGAAAAAGAGAGGTGAAGATGTAAGAGGGAAGAGAAAAAATAAACAAGATGAAAATGTTGCCTCCTGATTTTATTTGTGTTACTAAAGAACTGATTCTATTTCCACATGGTGGTTTTGGATATACAAAAAAAAGGCAATGCTCTGAGCAATAAGTTCATAGAATATCTGATTTTTCTAATGCGTAGCAGGAGCACCTATGCTGAAAAAAGATGTTAAAGATGCTGTTAGAGCTAGCATTGACCTTGAGTTTTTCTTAAGCTGAAAACAAGAATGAGTGAGGATTTCATTTCAGTCCAACTTTTAAAATAAGACTTTAACAGCATTTGTAAATGTCTTAATATTCAGAATGATAATAAGTTGGTTTTTGGGTACACAGAAAGAGCCTTGAAGCAATGGAAGGAGAAGGAGAAGAAGAAGTTCCCCCCCAAAAAGCTGATGGTGATCTAAGACTTTTGCACAGAATCTATTATATCTATATACCCAGAGTAATCTCTGACATGAAATTATTAGCAGCACTGCAGTGACTTAGTGGTTAAGATGCTGAGCTTGAAGACTGGAAGGTTGGGGTCCAATACCTCAGTGTTGCACAATGGATCTTAGGACATGAAAGGAGCCTCATTCAGGCGTCCCCTGAGCAGAGTTTCTCCAGCAAAAAATCCTTTCAACCCAGAGTAATTTCTGACCCAAAACTTATTTATTTTAATGCATCAAAGATGGCAATTGGGCTATCAACAGTTAGACATAAAAACATTGAGCCCACAGAAATTTAGGCCAACAGTAAGTATGGAAGTTTGTATTGAAGAGAGACAAAAAGAATTAAGAAGATTAAAATCTTGCTGAAAAGGAGTGAGGAATGTAAAAAGTTGTCTCATGAAATTCTCAATACTGACCTGCAGTACCTCTTTAAGATTTCCAACAGGCATTTTTTCCAAGAAAAAAAAATCAGTATTGATACGGAGAAGCATCTCAATGAATGGTCACATCTGTCATTTTGGTTCACAAACTGACACAATTTGCTGTCAGAATTGGGCGTATCAAATTTGCACCTGAGTCCTGGAAAATGTATTGCTAATCTGAATGTGGGGTTTTTTTTCCAAATATGTTTCAAAAATTGCTACAGAAGGCCCCTCAGCACAGGACCATCAGTACCCTTCCAGACCAAATGTTCTGTGGTCCCAGTGGGTCTATGCTTTCAACCAGCCAAAGAGAGCCATCTGTACAGAGCAAGGGTGCCTTGTAGCTTGTGTTGCTAACCCTAAAGCTGTCAGCAGATGTTTTAGCCTAGAGCAGTGATTTTCAGCCTTGGGCCCCCAGGTGTTCTTGAGCTTCAATTACCAGAAACCCAAGTCAGCACTCCTGCTGATCAGGGCTTCTGGGAATCGAAGTCCAAAAACATATGGGGGGCAAGGTTGAGACACCCTGGCCTAAAACTTCCCCAAATTATGGAGAAACAAAGACTCTGTAAAGCCATTCCTTCTAGCCAGGTTTCTACAAGCTGGAGCCTTCCTGAAGCATGAAATGACAATACCCATCATTATTTGGAAAGGCTTGCTTTGGCTGGGCCAGCAATCTGAAAAGCATGTGTTATTTGTGTAACTATCCAGGCTCTCTCTCCAATTCATCACTTAAACTGTGTCCCATCCAGAGGCCACAGGCCATTCCTGCCAAGATGATAACCTCAGGTAGTTGGAGTGTCATGAAAATTAACAATTTTATAATTTATTACTATTTTACTTTTATTGTGATGGAAATGAAGAGTTCAATTTTTTTAAATTCTTCTATTAAAGAGATTTTGAGTTGCTCACAAAGCCATCTACAGTGGAGCCCTGGGTAACAAATGCCTCGAGTAACGTAATTCTTACGATACAAAAGGAAATCCATTGAAAATGATGCCTCGACTTACTTTTTTTTCACCAAACCATAACTTCCAGAGCCACCTCTGGTGCAATGGTTTGTGTAATCTGAGTTTATTCCCTATGGGCTCAAGGTTAACTCAGTATTCCATCCTTCCAAGGTTGTTAAAATTGGTACCCAGCTCAGGCATATTGGAAAGAGGCCTGCCAGAATCAAAGAACTACTCTAAATTCTTGCAACATAGCTGGTTGGGTAGAAACTCTGGTTTGTAGAGTTACTTTGCAAAGCACAAAGAGAGTGCTTTAGCATTTAGTATATAAGCATCTGCATTTGCATTTCATAGATTTAAAAATACAAAAAGGAAACCAGCAACATCTTTTTGAAAGATTCCTCAAGTCTATTGATTATAAAACAGTCTTAGAATAAAGTTTCTTTCATCTTCTGACATTCAAAGTAATGATTCTGTAATTGATTTCATCCCCCCACCCCCACCCCGCTACTGAGCAGAGAGAATAGGCTGCAACCGAAGATAGTGACAAGGAAGAAATACAGTAAATGAGCGGTAAAAACATATTTAGCAGAACCAGCTTTATTATTCTGGCCCTGCCATCTCATGGTCTGCTGCTCTCCAGATCTTTTGGAGTACAACTCCCTCATTTATGTTCCAGAGGTTGTAGTTCAATATGTCAAAAGGCATTGGCTGTGAGGGAGTATAGCTTCTGAGCTAGTTGAAGAATGTGAGAGTGGTAGCACAAATCTCCACACTGAAGTTCTTATTTATTTACTATGAGAGCGAGAGGTGAACTATTTCTTAAAGCGACCGCTCCCCCAACAAACATATTTCATCTGAATTTATGAAAGTTTTATCTGTAGGGACTGCAGTGGCTTAGTGGTTAAGACACTGAACTTGATGACTGGAAAGTTAGCAGGCCAGCAGTTCAAGACCTGAGTGCTGCAGGATGGAATGAGCTCCCAACTCTGTCCCAGCTCCAGCCATTCTAGCAGTTCAAAAGCAAGAAATTGCAAGTAAATAAATAGGGACCACTTTGGTGGGAAGGTATTT
Organism: Furcifer pardalis; assembly: GCA_030440675.1. NCBI lineage: Eukaryota > Metazoa > Chordata > Lepidosauria > Squamata > Chamaeleonidae > Furcifer > Furcifer pardalis. Next base: position 92,681,558 of record CP126897.1, read on the forward strand.
TATTTGTTTGTTTGTTTGTTTGTTTCAATTTGTATCGCTGCCCCACTCCAAAGACTCTGGGCACCTCACAGTAAAACATAGACCAGTTCACAATCCCAAACATAAAAAGAGGTTAAAGATTAAAAGGTTATAAAATTACAAGATAAAAACATTTAAGGTTAAAGTTTAAAAGATTAAAAGAGAGAAAGAGTGTTACTGAATCAGCCAACAGGCCAGGGCCATCACATTAGTGGTACCCCACACCTACCCCACCAGCCAAGTCTTTAAGCCTTTTCTGAAAGGCAGAAACTCTGTCTGTAGATGCAACTCAATTGGCAGAAGGTTCCATAAGGCCGGAGCAGTCACTGAGAAGGCCCTCCTTCTAGTGCTAGATAGATGTGCCTCTCTAGCTGATGGAACAATTAGTGAGGCTCTCTGGTCTGCTCTGGTGGGACAGACAGATGTTCTTGGAGTGATGCAGTCTCTTAAGTAATTACCAGCACCTTGAATTGCACCCAGAGGCACACTGGCAACCAGTGCAGCTCCCGAAGCAGTGATGAGGCATGTGCATAATGCTCATATCCCAACACCACCCAGGCAGCTGCATTTTGGACCAGTTGAAGCCTATGAATGGTCATCAAGGGCAGCCCCATGTAGAGCACATTACAATAGTCAAGTCTGGAGGTGAACAGAGCATGCGTGACCATGAGCAAGGAGTCCCGATCTAGGAGCAGGTGTAACTGGCGTATCACTCAAAGCTGAGCAAAAGCTCTCCTGGCCATGACTGCCACCTGCTCTTCAAGCAGGAGTTGTGAGTCCAGGAGGACCCCCAGATTATGCACTGGGTCTGTCTGGGGCAAAATAGCCCCATCCAGAACCAAAGATGGTAACTCCCGAGATAACGCATGGCCTTGGACCCGTAGCCACTCAATCTTGCCAGGATTCAGTTGTAGCCCGTGGTCCCCCATCCAGACCCTAACAGCTCCAGACACCTGGATAAGACTTCAACTGCATCACTTGGATCACCACAGGCTGAGATGGGAACAGACGAAACAGTGTTCTGTGCACTCCAGTGTTAAGTCATGCTTGCCACATGTCCACAGAAATGTATGCAGACACAGACAGTGCTGGCTCTTTGGCTATGAACAGAGATGAGCACTGAACCCTAGAGGAAGATACAACTGGCTTTCTAGCAAGGGCGAACTTTACCTTTACCCGTCTGTACTACTTTAATGAAATCCTAAATGGTTAGCTTATGCCTACTTTTGTAGTTAATGCATCACTGAGTAATGATGAACATTAATCTATAGTACTATAGTAGAGCCAGGGCCCATAAAGTACCAAAACATTTTTCCTCTCTTTTTAATCAGGAGATTATGGCATGGTCCAGAGTCTCAGGTTTCAGGTCTCCCTCTGAGCATTGCTGTACTCCTTCAAGTAACCAATTGGGGTGGGGGGATGGATTTTCCCTTCAACAATATACAGTACTATTATAAACTCTTTTAATGGAAAGTAGTTTCCATTGGTTTGTTCCTGAATGGGTCATTAAAATCAGTTAACTTTATGTAATACCTGCTCCCTAGTAAAGATGAAAATTGCTAGGATGTGAGTCAACAAAATTGTCTGCAAAATTACACCATGTAGGTGTAAAGTGTAAATTCTGATGCCCATAGAACAATTAATCTGCCCCAGATGTTCATGGGGACTATCAAAGCTAAGCCATTTAAATGTTGAGCCCTATCTCCAAAATATATGCATGGGGACTGTCATTTTGAGCACCTGGACCTTTAAATTTACTACAACACCATTGTTAACTTGTTGTTTTAATCTGTTGTTTCAACAAGGAATAGCAGTGGAATAACAGTAAAACCTTGTGTATGCATGTGTGAAAACTATACCCAGGTGGCAACATATAGGAGTTGCCACTGAGAAACCAGGCCTTCACTGTCACCTGTCCTCCTGATTGACTGTTCTGCTCTGTCTACTTGCCTGACCCACCTTTGTTTCCTCCTCTTTCTCTCCTTCCCATGTCAGTGCAAATGGATCCTGCCCATTTGTGAACACAAAAAATACAGGATAGAGAGGCAAAAGGGAAGATCTGGGTATGCCTCCAACTCTGTCTAATGGCAGGCAATCCATGCCCTCAGCCCACACCAACATGTACCCAGTTTAGCTTAAAACATCTTGGTAGCACAGCATAATAATTAATGTGTACTAGGCCTCTAAGGGACTGTGGTGGTTCATGTAGTTAAGATGCTGAACTTGACGACTGTCAGGTTGGAGTTCGATACTCAAGTACTGCATGATGGAATGAGCTCCCATTTCTGTCCCAGCTCCTGCCAACCTAGCAGTTCAAAGCAAGAAATTGCAAGTAGATAAATAGGTGCCACTTTGGCGGGAGGGGAAATAACATTCCATGCATTGCAGTGTTGAGGCATGCCTGCCACATGTTCACAGTCAAGTCTACAGATGCAGACAGTGCTGGCTCTTTGGCCTTAAACAGAGATGAGCACTGAACCCTAGATATGACTAGCTTTCAAGCAAGGGCGACATTTACTAGGCCTCTAGATAATAATCACTTGCAGGAGATGAGTAGGAATTTGTTAACTATGAGGTGAACAACATGTACAACCACTTCACACTGTCAGGGTCCTAAAATTAACATCAGGGAGAATGATGGCTCTGCCACTCTTCCTTGATGTTCTTCAAAAGACTAAGCCAAACATAACAAATTATTGTGTATACTGTTGACTGCATTTTAATGCAAATCTCTTTCTCTTTCCAGCTTCTGTTTCTGGACAGCATCACATATATGAGAAAGGCTGTGGTTGCCCTTAATTGGCCAAACAATTAGGTCTTAAAGCCTAATAAGATCATAGAAGTATCTTTAGAACAACGTACAGAGAACCATTCTCTCTGGTTACATGCTTACAGTGGCAGAAAGCCAAGCCTTTCTTAATGAATTAGCACAGCAGTACAGTTCATGGAGGGCAGAGGTATACTGAATGAGCCAAAGGCCCTTTAGAAATCATCAGCTAAGGGGCTGGCCCCAAACATGGAGAAGCACAAGCAAGAATAGCTCCCGCATCAAGCTGATATCTTATTTCATATTAATCAGTAGGAAATCAACCTTTACCAAGATAAAGTCTATTACAATAATCCCTCAGATAACGTTTACCTCGGTTAACGCTAAAATCGCATAACGTTAAGTAATCTGTAGGGGAGAATTGCATCAAATAACGTTAAAATCCTATGGGATGCATCGGATAACAACCGATAAAGTCTGTGCGGTTACAATGTATCTCTGTGGAGCTTTAACGTTATCCGATGCATCCCATAGGATTTTAACATGCATCAGATAACACTACAAGTCGGATAACACCAAGACTTGTGGAACCAAGTTTTAGCATTATCTGTATTTTACTGTAGCATTTTACTGTATTTGTTATGCAAGACAGAGCCACTCTTTAAGTGAATACTTAATACCTGTCTGATCAAGTGCTAATTTTCAAAATCTTAATCCAGTCTTGTTCTGATAAAGCTTTTATCATATTGATGTTTTGGTTTTTGTCACTTGAAAATAAAATATATAAATGGTGAAACAAAATAATACATTCCTTGACACTTAGAATAAATAAGAGAATGTCAAAATTTCCATCATATCCTATAAAAATGTCTTCAAATGTCCTTTCAGGTAGCCCAAATGCTATTGCTTTGGACAGTAAATCAAATAAAGTAGGCCCATTTGAACCAATGGCACTTACAGAGGAGTTGAATCACTAAATACCCAACTGATTCAATTTACTATGCCAGACTACAGGATTTTGGTGACTGTTGCACTTAGAAATCACTTCTAGGAAGGATCATGGGATCACTGTACACCAGAGAATAAAGATCCTTTGGACATGATCAGAACCACTGTAACTTATTTGCATTGGAATTTCTCACAAACAAACAAAAACACTAAAGGCCACCTCTGAGCAGGTACAGAGTGATTTTCATTCCCTGCTGACTGAATCCCAGAGCCAGGCCCACATGTTGCCCCTGCAATCAGAAGGCTCCATTTCTTGGTAAAATGTGTGTGTGTGTGTGTGTGTGTGTGTGTGTGTGTGTGTGTGTGTGTGTGTGTGTGTGTGTGTGTGTGTGTGTGTGTGTGTGTGTGTGTGTGTGTGTGTGGTTATAGTTGTTGTTTTACTTCAAAGAGTTTTTTTTTGTTTACTTTACAAAACTGCAGCATTTACTGACTGTGAGAATTTGTAAGAATGGCTATTTGTCAACATTACCTCAGGTTATCTAAGAACACCTCTTGAGGCTGGTTAGGCTGATATATCCTTAACACAGAAAGCCATGCAACAAACTTGGAGAGACAGAAATAGCTGACTCAAATGATAGCCTGAAATGGAGGCTATTTTTTAAAAAGCATAAATATATGTATTTAGGATTGTTGTTATTGTGTTCTGTCATGACTTATAACAACCCTAATAGGGATTTCACAGTACTGTGAGATATTTAAGGAGTGGTTTTACCAGTGAGCTTCTGTGACTGAGCAGGGATTCAAACCCAGGCCTCCTTGTCTTTCACTCTAGCTTCTATACAGCACTGTAGTGGCTTAGTGGTTAAGACGCTGAGCTTGAAGACTGGAAGATACCTGAGTACTGCATGCCGTTTCTTGGGGACATGAAAGGAGGCTCATTTGGGTGTCCCCTAAGTGGAGTTTCTCTAGCGAAAATCTTTTCAACCCAGAGTAATTTCTGACACAAAATTTATTTATTTACTATATCTCATTGGGTATCTCAAGTTACCAAATGTATAAAACCTATGTAGGAGTAAGCCTGACTGAATTCTGAACAGATTCCAAATTGCTCTGTGAAACTGCAATCTTACAACACTTACTATGAAGTTGTCATGGGAAGACCCCACTTTCTTAACGTTCCCCAAAGATGGAGGGAACCTGGTTGTATTATTACTAGGCCCCAAAAATCATTTTCTTCTCTGTGTCACAAGATGGCTTGTTTTCCAGTACAGTGTACTACCATTCTTTATCACTGGCTAGCAGAGGCCCTTTTGTTTTGGCTATCCCAGGGACAGTGTCTTTACACATACATAAACAGTTTCCATGTTATGGGAACATTCTCCTAGTGGAGCCAGGGTGCCGCTGATTGGGTCAGAAGGCACCACATGGGTCAACAAACTCCATTTTGGTGAGAGAAAGTCTCAGTGCTCTTTTGGATGTCTATGGGTTAACTTGCCTGGGAATATTTCCTTTTTGAGTCACCATGATTACTTAGGCCTCATGTTTTTGCCTTTGGACTGATTTATGTTACTGGACCTTATCTACGTTTTTTCTCTATGGACTAAGCTACTGTACTATGCTTTAAGAAACCTGATTAATAAACTACGTTCTGCCTGAAGAACATCTCTCTTTTCTGAGCAAGAGGTAACTATAAAGCATACACACACAGGGGCACGCTGCCAAATATATCTCCCTATCTACAAATAATTACTCCATGGGCTATTCATGGTCCTGAATGAGTCCAGAACAGAGTTGCAGCTACATTTAGCTGGTTTTCGCGGGCTGATTCTCCTTACTGGGGGCTGGGGCGAAGTTCTCTTAGGGGAGAATGCAGGGAGATGCCCTGGCAGAGTAGGACGCCAGTTGCCTGACAGAAATTACTATGCAGAACTAAGCAGAGTAAATATCTCTAGGATATATATGTCTGGAGCATTAGTTGAGTCATCATTAACAGTCATTAGTTGGTAGAATCCAGGATATAACAGCAATAACAATTACACTTATATTCTGCACATTCCGGTATTGAGGCATGCCTGCCACGTATCCATGGAAACATCTGCAGATGCAGACAGTGCTGGTTCTTTGGCTAGAAACAGAAGTGGACACTGAACCCTAGAATTAGATATGACTGGCTTTCGACCTTTGTCTTTACCTTACCATCCCATAGTATAGGAGTTCTCAAGCTTTTAAAGCCAGGGGCCGGGTCACACTCCCTCAGACAGTTTTGGGGACTGGACAGCCATTTTGTCCGTCCTCCACCACAGGCACTTCCTGGTGTGGTGGAGGCAGGGGGGGGCACATGAAGTGGTGCTGCGAGCTGCATCCGGCCCACAGGTCACAGGTTGAGAATCCCTGCTGCAGTGCTTAGAACACTCTCTGGGCAATTCTCAAGTTAATTAGCATTTTGTCCCCCAACATGCTAACTACTCATTTCACCAACCTCAAAAGGATGGAAGGCTGAGTCAACCTTGATCCCGGTCAGGTTGAACTCTGTAAGAACGCAATATTTGCTAACCCATCATCCTAAAACTGCCTCTCTTCTCTGTAGTAGCTGTGTTATTTCTTTCAAACCTAGTCAAAGACATAATGTTTCTTTCTTAGCGTGCCTTGATGCTTACAGAGGGATTAAGATGCTTTCAGATTAATGCCAATCTTATGTGCTCTGAATTCCAACAAGCTTGGCTGTGAAACTGTGGTCTGTTACCCAAAATGTCATGCAAGCAAATAGTCTTTAATAGTTCCCCTGATGTTGTTTACAGTTAAGGCCCGTAGGGTTTTTGGAGTAAAACCCAGATCAAAACATATACCCTACAAAGATATCTCTGTGCAAGTGAGCTTCCTGGAAAGAAGGGGAAAATGTAACCACAGAGTAAGGGGAAGTTAGAGAATCTCATTAAGCTCAATGGCTGAAATCAGTTTCAGAAAAATTGTTGGGAGTTTATATTCCAATAAACTGGCTGGATAGCTGTGTGGTTTAGATTTCCGGTTGTGGAACCAGAGGCTGAGACTTCAGTTCTCCGCTGTGCATCCCAGAAGGAACTTCAGAGGGACATATTTGGTTCCAGGGCCAGAGATTCTCCATGCTTACAACAAGGAATCAGCATTTAGCAGTGTAGACCATATTTGCCGGCATATAAGACTCACTTTCCCCCTCAAAATACACCAGAAAACGAAGTGTGTTTTATACACCTGTAACAATTGTGGAGACAGTGGGCGCAGAGCTGAGCGAGTTGAGGGGGATGGTGGAGGACAGGAGTGCCTGGCGGACAGTGGTCCATTGGGTTGCAGAGGGTCGGAATCGACTGTGCGACTGAACAACAAAAAACAGGGCCACCTGTGCGGTTTGGCAGCTAGCTGCTGCTGACACCTAGGAGCAGGGCAAAGGGCTGCTTCCAAAGGAGCTCTCTCACCCAGCCGATCCCACCCTCCCTGCCTCCTGATGGTCAGCAGTTCTATGAATACCACCCTCCAGATTTCTTATGTATATTGTTAAATTTTAGATGGTTTTTAGAACATAACTGTGGGAAACTTTAGTGCAAACAGGTTCAACTTTTACTTACCCTTCTTCTGGGGTGTCTTTCAGAAGGATGACCATGGATTGCAGTTTAAGATACCTAGCTGAGGCTGTCAATGTATGTCTGTAAAGATCAGGTCTCACACACCTGAGGGGAATTCTTTCATCACACTACCTTTCCAGAGACTGGAGTTAATGGAGAGCAAGAAGGAGAGGGTCAATTGTCACATCAGATACTCATTTCTTTTTCTTGCTGTCTCTAAAACTTAACCAGATGCCTAGTTCTTCTTATTTTATCTTTGTTTACACAGAAAGGGCCAAAGGTTATACATTTGAGGGGACAATCTTTATAAACAAACCTTGTCAGTCTTCAGCAAGGCTTCATGAAATATTTACTATCTGTTTAGGGCAATGTTTATGTATATCTGGTCAGAGTGAAAGCAACCTTGACTAAAAGCCTACAGCACTGAAACAACACTTTCTTTCTTTCTTTCTTCTGTCCATCAGTCTGTCCTTTTCTCGATAAACTGGTGTCATTTTAAAACATTTTTACTCACAGATTAATTTAAAAGGTGGGGTTTTTAAAAAAACTTGACAGTATCATTTACGTATTATAAACAAATAGAATTTATGACATTGCAGAACATGATTAATAATTGTGGGGCGTATCCATTAAACCATAGTTTCACATTTTCTGGAGATGTGGAGCTTAACCAAATATGAAACAACTGTAACTCTTAAATATACCGTAACCTCCCAAATTGTTTTGTTTTTTGACAATTGAGTATTGCTTTTGTTTAAATAATTCAGAAAGCATGTACTGTATTTGGTTTAGTTATTCACCCCAATGCTTTTAAATAAAGACTTTGGTTTTAAATAAAACCAAAAGGCAATAAAGAAGCATAACATTTATGGAACAACTGTGCTTTCATAACATGTTGTTCATGTCTGGTCTCTGTTTGCACATTTAGTTGAGGACTGCCTCTTTCTCTGTCAAAGCATGTGACGTTGAGGCCCCCCACATGTTAAAGCCTGATCTCTATTGTTTTATGGGATTAACCAAAATATCTGGAGGACACCAAGTTGCTTATCCCTGCTATAAGCATAACCAGTTGTACCTGTGGTTATTGGGAACAAAGAGACAGGACCAGTTCAATATGTATCCTGTCCTCTAAAAATAAAACAAACAACCTCCATGTTAAAGCAATAAGCAATTGGATTCTCAGCCATCCAAGGAATGAGTCAGAGAGCACAGAGATGCCTTAGAAACTGACATTTGCAATGGATTGAATGTAACAGTGGTAATAGCTCCTTGTAAACATAGGAGCTGTCATCTGACAAATCACTTTAACTGTTATGACACTCTCTCAGTTCAAGACAAAAAAATACCCATGGCTTTATTTTGTTGCTAAATGTTACTTCCTCAGATTACAAGGAAGGAAGGATGGATGGATGGATGGATTGAACTTTGTATTTGTAGTCTAAAAAAGTAACTTTCCTCAACTCTGATTACTGCATAGTAACAGCACTAATTAAAATCAGAATATTTAATTTTACAGATGTTGTTTGATTTAAATAACTTATTTAATAGCTTGAGAGTCTGGCTAGGTTATCATGCTATGGTAATAGAGTAGACCATACTGCCAGTGACTCAACACTGATTGTCAGGCAGTGGTTAACTAACCTGACCACCCTGAGGACTAATGGATTTAGGTGCCGAAGTCCACAGGGAAAGGTGATGGTCCCCAAGTGGATTAAATCCCCATTGAATCCATCTTGATCCAGAGCAGCAGCTTCATCAATACTGGCCTGGGATCAATGAGGACTTTGTATGCCAAAATGGCTCAGAACCAGAAAGTATCTCACAGAACTGGATCAGTGATATAGGTGTCATGCTGCAATGCAGAAGGCAGATGAAAGGCCACTGCATTATATTTTCAGGAGAGTCTTTATGGCTGATTGCCATGATGATAGACAATATTTGGATTTGGATATGGCAGAAGAAGATTTATTAGCTGTAACTCACTGGTGAGGAAGTACACAGGTTAGACATAGCTGTGCATTTGCATCATGATTAAAAAAAAAAACCCAGTGTGGCTTCCAAAATGATAAATGTCTAATTAGCAATTACTAAAGCTGTTTTTGGAGCACATTGCAGCCATTTTTATTATGATTCAGACCGTAAATTACAAATATTTGAGGGGAGAGGAAGATTACTTTTCTTAAAATCATGATGAAACTTCTAACCAACATGAAAAGCATTTATCTCTGAGAAGATAAAAGCTGTCTATTTTCCAGCTTTAGGCCATCAACCTTTCCAATGCTCAGCAGGGAAAATTAGCTTCTGTCTGTCTGTGTAATCGGCAATTCTCCACAGCCCATAGAGAGGGCAAATGGACTTTAAATACCCAAGCCAAACAAAGAAGGAAATAGCAGCTGTTTGTACCACAGAATCCTGGTAAATACTAGTAACTGCAGCATCTCTGTCTGGAAGGATTGTAGATAGCAGGGTTACTATGTATTATGTGTTAGCAACAAAACAAGAGGGAGCAGATGTGAAGAATAAATATTGGCTCTCATACATTTCAAATTAAAATACCTCTACATTCATCAGGATCCGGAATGGAAGAATATTATTTTTCATAAACGAAAATGGCCTGTGAGTCTGATATCTAGGTACCCTAGCTTAATCAAAATTGTCCCGCTTTTAAAAAGATTGCCTTGGTATTCCAGTCACGATGTCTCAGAAGCTTATTCTGGAGTTCATTCGAAGGAGGTAATGACTAGGAAAATGACAAAGGAAACTGTTACTGACCATTAGTGAGCAATCACTCTGTCATATTACCAAGATAATTTAGATAAATGGGATGGTGGAGGGGCGGGAATAGCTGTCTCCAAGGGAAACAAGATGGTGATATTTCAGCCTGCTGCAGCCTCTTACAGAGGTTGGCCTATTCCTGCCACGTGTGGGTGTGTTTGTGTATGTGGAATAAAGTTAACTCTAATGTTTCATGACACAGAGGCAAAACAGACATGAATCTAAAGCAGGGATTCTTAACCTTTTCACGCCATGGGCCAGACCATGCCCCCTCAGACAGCTGAGCAGGTGGGACACATGGTCCGCCCAGCCATAAATGCAGGTGTGTTTGGGCAGGTGTGTTTATGGCTGTCATAAATGTGTCTCCTTCCCCTTCCCCTTCCCCTTCCCCTTCAGGGGTCGCCACCGCAGGCTGGATGATTTACCGCTGCAGGCCGGGACTGACCCACAGGCCATAGGTTGTGAAACCCTGATCTAAAGAAAAAGTAATTTAGGACATTCCAAATTCTCCTATTTTAGCAACAATGCCCCACCCCATCCCTGCTAAGCCACAAGGAAAGCCCAACATGCACCTCAAAGGTGGCCAACCTTGGTGCTCCAGCAGTTCTTGGATTTCAGTTCCCAGAAGCCCTGCTCAGCTGGTATGCTGACTTGGGCTTCTGGGAATTGAAGTCCAAGAACAGCTGGAGCACCAAGGCTGGCCACCCTGACCTAGATACAGTACATCAGAAATGGAGAGAGTCTTCTGCTGACTCTCCTCTCAACCCCCTCCAGCTTTGGTGAAGTTTGGAGGTGCTGTCCAATTTATGCCCCCCCCCCATTCCAATTAATCACTCACTGAATTTTCTCCAAACCAGCTGGTGGTGGCCTAAGACTTTTGCACAGTGCTGTATATTGTTAGATAATTTTGGCACTCTTTTCAGTAGGAGAGTTAGATACAGTATGCTTAAAAGTATTTACTTTATGCATATGATGAGAAAAAGTCCTGGATCCATCTATCAAAACACTTTCATTTTCCAAATTTAGGGGACCTGAAATAATCACTTTCCTATGCTCTCACTGAACTTGGTGACATTAAAACTGACTGTATTTATTTGTTTTATTTTATTTATTGCACTTATTAACCTCCCATCTAGCAATGGGCTACAATTGCTGGTGTAAAATAAATATTAAAACATATACAAAAAAAATTAAAAACACAACATGCCAAATAATAAGCAAAATACAGCCATCATTTATAAATCAGAAAATTAAAGTAGAAAAGTGTTAACTACATCAGGTGGTCAGCATACACTGTTCATGTTCCTCTATCAGGGAAAATCACAAAAAAATCTTCTTTTATTTTATTATTATTTTATTTATTTATTTATTTATTTATTTAGATTTATATCACTGCCCACTCACCATGGCAACTCAGGGCGGTTTACAGTAAGGAAAAAAACAAAACAACAACACGCACACAGCACAAACAGCTAAAATCCATTCCTCCTTCTGGCCAGAGGACGGTAGTCTTTTCCTTCCCTGGGCAGGTAGGGCCCAGGATTAGGAAGTGGAAGCTTCCATCTAAAAACCTTAAAACTGTTAAAATTTAAAATTAAAATCTAAAACAGATTAAAAACACACCAGATGCTACAACTACTAATTTAAAAGTAGAGAAAGAGAGGGGCTCAGATCATCCAATGTGCTGGGGTCATTATACCTTCCATACCCCATATCTGTCCTGCCAGCCATGTATTTAGATTCTTCCTAAAGGGCAGCAACTCTGTCTGGAGACGTAGCTCCACAGGCAGGAGGTTCCATAGGGCCAGAGCAGACACAGAGAAGGACTTCATTCTAGTGCCAGAGAGATGTGCCTCCCTAGCTGATGGAACAACTAGGGAGCCTCTCCGGTCCGCTCTGGTGGGACGGGCAGATGTTCTTGGGGTGAGGCGGTCTTTTAATAGTTAAGTTCTGAGTTTCTTCTTAAAGATATTAAGAGGCCTCATGAATTTCATGGGAGAGTGCACAGCTGAGAAGGCCTAGTGACTAGACCAGTGATGGCTAACCTTGGTACTCCAGGTGTTCTTCGACTTCAAATACCAGAAGCCCAAGTCAGTACACCTGCTGATCAGGGCTTCTGGGAATTGAAGTTCAAGAACACCTGGAGTGTCAAGGTTAGCCATCACTGGCCTAGTCACTGATTTCCTGGTCTCCACAGAGTAGGCACCCTCAACTGTAGGTTATATGGGGATTGGGTAGGACAGGCAGAAGATCTTAGGAGATGTTCCAACATGTATCGAAGGCCTGAAGCACTTAGGGCTATATAGGTAAGAACCAGATGTCTTATTCAGTAGAAAATAAACCCAATTCTTTTTGCAGAGCTTGTTGAGAACCTAAAATATAAATTGTCTCCTAAATTAAAATTGAATTTGTGAGGCAAGAGAGAAATCAATTAACATGTGAAGTTTGAGGAGGTGCTTCGCAAACTGTTTCCAGGAAGATTTTACCCTTTCTTCTTCTTCTTCTTCTTCTTCTTCTTCTTCTTCTTCTTCTTCTTCTTCTTCTTCTTCTTCTTCTTCTTCTTCTTCTTCTTCTTCTTCTTTATTATTAAATTCAAATTTATATGCCGCTCTCCTTGCCGAAGCAACCCAGAGCGGCTAACAATGTTACAATAAAAAACATAATGTACATACAATATAACAAGTATAATACAATCAATGTGGTCGACAAGACCTTCATAAAAAATAATTATATATATATATAAATACAGTACAGTCAAAGAAATACAAAAACAATCATGGATATACAGTACACCTCTTCTTCTTTTGAATTCTCCTTTGAACAGTAAACAGACAATTACACCTCATAGACAGGTAAAATACCTTTACTGGGCTCAGTTATAGTTTTCTGTATGATGTACCTCTTCTCTTTCTTAGATTTTTACATTATAACCTTGAAGATGAAAAACAGCAACAAACTAGGACTAGTGCTTCTAAGAGCTCTAACCTGTACATTGGACAAATTCCTCTGTAAATTCCCCATCCACACACATAGAGAGATTAATTGATATTGTATAATGATTTTTGTTTTCCCCTAGTCACTCATCACTGAAAAATAAGGCACTTCCATTTCCCTGCCCATTCTCTCCATTTTGATCAGCAGAAATATGGTTCTTTTAAAACTGTGATGTCATAATGATTCCCATGGCAACAGATATCCAAATCATAACTACAGTTTCTTGTCAGAAGTGTGCCACATCTGAGGTTAAAGAAACATAATAACTTAGGTGAACATGCTGTCCATCATTGCATGTATAATCTTAGTGATTCTGAGTGACTTGCCCTTAGAGGCAGGTAAGCATTGCTTCAAAGTAGCTTCTGACCCAAACAGAAGGAATTCAGAACTGAGTAACAGCTGATATAAATTAAATGAGCTGGCTTTCTGGACTTGATCTTGAAGGGGCAGCACAGAATAAAAACAAAGACATATTTTCCTTTTATGGAACATGTCTATAATGATATTTTAAAGTCATATTTACAAAACAACTAGAAGTATTCCAAGTAGGGTGGCCATATAAAAAAGAAGACAGGTTTCCTGTACTGTACTTTCAATAGTGGTGTGGAAGAATAATTTCACTAGGTGTAAAGGTCACCCTTGCTTGAAAGCCAGTCATATCCAACTCTAGGATTCAGTGGTCATCTCTGTTTATAGCCAAAGAGCCTGCACTGTCTGCATCTGCAGACATTCCCACAGACATGTGGCAGGCATGCCTAGACACCAGAGTGCACGGAACACTGTTTACCTTCCCACCAAAGTGGTACCTATTTATCTACTTGCAATATCTTGCTTTTGAACTGCTAGGTTGACAGGAGCTGAGACAGAGACAGGAGCTCATTCCATCATGCATTACTTGGGTATCAAATTACTGACCTGCTGCCTTCCAGTCAACATCTTAACCACTTGAGCCACTCCAGTCCCACTAGGTGTAATTTGAATTAAAAGCTACACCTGCTAAAATTTCCTCTACTAACCAATTATTAAAGTACAATAACCTTATTCTCTGTTGGAATAAACAAACTTCCATGTTTACTATAATAATTTTGTGTCAGAAATTATTCTGGGTTGAAAGGATTTTTGCAGATGAAACTCCACTCAGGGAATGCCCAAATGAGGCTCCTTTCATGGCCCCAAGAGCTGGGATGGAGACGGGCACTCAATCCATCATGCAGTACCTGGGTCTTGAACTGCCAACTTGCCAGCCTTCCAGCAGACAAAGTGTGCTTCTTAACTACTGAGCCACCACACCCCCTAGCATGCTTACTAATGCTGGGTTTAAGTGGGAGGGACGTTCTGCAAGTTAAAGTGATTGTTCTTTTGCCACTAATCAATTAGCAGAGTTCTCCACACACACACTATTGGCTCCTGAGGCACACCCACAAACTTCCCACCCTCCTCTTCCTGTTTGCACCCTCTATTGTTCTTTGTTCTTGCCAGCACTGATCCAGAGAAGTAGGTAGCAAAATCTCTTCGGTACTGGACACTCTAATGTAGCTTCCATGTCCCAGAAGATTGGGGACCACAGCCTTAGAGGAAAGGCAAATATAAATAGAGCTAGCAAGTCCCTGGCAGGCATTAAACAGGAAAGGCAATCAGTGTTCTGTGACCTTTTGTTCTCTCTGAGTCTGTCTCTTGGCCTGGCAAGTTCCACCTCAAGCATGAGACATCTCTGCCATAATTATATACCCAATTGTCATTAACAGCACCTGTTGGGATGCTCAATTGGATAAGTGGAGAAACTTTTAACAGGTTGTTAATGTAAGCCACATCATCACAACACACTCCATTATGACAAATGAGTTATTTACATAGCATTCATGTTGAGGGGAGAACAAAAAGAGGATTTAGTCACTGAAATGGTACACTGTCATTTCAAGCACTTGCGCATACCACCTGCTCATAAGTAGTTGCAAGCCAGCATTTATATACTGAAGGGCTCCTCTTTAATGAAAGGGTTTTGTCTTTTGCTCAGGCAGTAGAAGGGAAAGGTTCAGTGGCAGTACCACATGTTCTTTTGTATGTAACTGTGTTACCCGTACTGACAAAAAGCATACAATGCTGTTCCTGTATAGTCTTTGTGTAAGTGGAGGGTTAGCTGGAAGGATCAGGAGGGTTGTTGTTAAATCAGAACATCATTATTCTCCTGAGATTCAGCAACCATGAAGAAATGGCTTCGTTGTATATTCCAAGACAACATTAAGGTGAGCTCTCCTACAGGTGTGAAGAATACTTGTTAATGCTCTCTTGGTGAGATAGATGGTCATGGGTGTCTAATGAACAAAGTGCTGTAGTAGCCACCAAATTTGGGGGTGAGATGCCACTCCCTTCTCATTCAGACCAGGAGCTGACCATCCTGATATGATGAGACAGCTTAGCAAGGAATGTTCAAGCCCCGTGAGAGATCTCACATCCAACACAACAGTAGAACTTTTCTTTCTTTTATTCTTTTCATTGAGCTGAGCTATTGTGCAATTTTGCAAAATGACTTCAGCTACTTTCTCATTTATAAAGTACACATGCAGTACAAACATGAAATAATAGGTCGGTTGCTTACAAAGATACAAAAACATGCAGTGCTTCCATTACTCATAATCTATGCAGCAAAGCAGCAGTTATCGCAGGCTCCATTGTAGCCCAACTCCAAGCATACACCAAAATCTCAGTCTTGAAATGTGAAGATTTTCTGTAAGACTGGGAGGGGGGGTATCTCTTGACATCCTGTAATGAAAACATTTTTAAAGCTTCCTCATTCAGCACAAAAGAATAAATCAGATATTCACATTATCACCATGATACCCTTCACATTTTCAGTTACAACTCCCATTAGCCGCATTATGGGACCTGTAGTTTGAAATATCTGTAGGGCATTTGGGAGAAATTGATTGGAAGAATCCAAATGGCCAATAACAACCAAAACATTTTGAGTGTTGTCAAGCAAGGACATCTGTTTTATTTTGTTAAGGAACATTTAAATGCAGCCCATTCACTGGAGAATTAGTCCTTGTGCTGTTAATAGGAAAGGCACACAGAAGCCACTTCACAAAATGGTACTTGAGTCTTAGTTCCCCCTGCTCAAGAAACAGACCATGTGGTATCTTGTATGATTCCATGTACTGCTGATTGGACAAACTCTACTAGGAACGGGATTTTTTTTCCTGAACTACAAATACCATATTTTTCCATCTGGAAGTTCTACCTATTTTACAGACTACTTACAAACACCCAAAAGTGATATGCCTGGAAGGCTTTGGGGTTTAACTAGGTCTAGCTCCACCAAAGAGAGCCACAGTAGCTTAGTGGTTAAGATGCTGAGCTTGACAACTGGAAGGTCATTAGATCATCAGTTTGAGATCCAAATGCTGTATGATGGAGTAAGTGTCCATTGTCTGTTCCAGCTCCTGTCAACCTAGCAGTTCAAAAGCAAGAAATTGCAGGTAGATAGATAGGTCCTGCTTTAGCAGGAAAGGTAACAGTGTTCCATGCACTCTGACATCTAGTCATGCCTGCCACGTTCCCATGGAAACATCTGCCGAAGCTAACAGTGATGTCTCTTTGTCTGTAAATGGAGATGAGCACCTAGAACAGTGGTAGCGAACCTATGGCATACGTGTCAGAGGTGGCACTCAAAGTCCTCTCTGTGAACACCCATGCAGTCACCCCAGCACAGAGTTTGTCCTGCCCCTCTCCCCAGCAGCCCAATGGTTGCACTTCCTCCCTCCCCCAGCAAAGAACTCACCCCACCCCTCTGCCCAGCAGCCCAATTGAAGCGTTTCCTCCCTGCCCTGTTGCTGTGTTGGCACTTTTCGATAAATAAGTGGATTTGGGGTTGCAGTTTGGGCACTCGTTCTCTAAAAGGTTTGCCATCACTGATCTAGAGTTTGATGCAACTGGCTTTCAAGCAAGGGAGGCTTAGCGCCACCATAGCTTCCTGTTTTTGCCCCAGTGCTAACCGAGAACTTTCTTTATGAGTAGGAAGCTTGGGTGAGGTTTGACCTAGGTCTTTCTCCAAGGTGTTGAACAACATGTTCAACAACAGGCAAAAAACAGCCATGTGGCAGTTTATTCATTCTGTCCCATGGTAGGGCTCAGCCCTGCTGCTGTATTTTAAAATTAGCTGAAAAGCTTCATCTCTTTTGCAGCCCACATTAGAATTGTGAAACACAAAGTACTGTATGCTGGTTTACCTAAGTAGTTTTCCCATGTTCTTCCTCAAATTTCATAACACATCAGCTCTGCTCTTGTGACATTTCTTTAAAGTATATTTCCTTATAAAACACATGGACTATATCAATAAAGAAGTAGGAAATCATTCTTGTGGATCTTCTATCTTTGTCTTGTGCTTCTCTGGTCTCTAATCTTTGATAAATGACTCCCACTGTTTTGTGCTTGATTTATATTTTTCCCATTTTTCACATTTTATGATGCACCCAAGCTAGAGTGATAAAGCTTGTCAAATCCAGCCATTTACCATGTCTGCTTCGCCAGCATCTTCATATTTCTTCTCTCACTTTCTTGTATATTTCTAGTTTTATCATTTTGTTGCATTCATACAAGTGCAAGGTCTTTTGTTTATAGTTACCTAAGCTAAAGAAAAGGGGACTGCAGTGGCTTATTGGTTAAGATACTGAACTTGATTACTTCAATTTCGGGGTACTGCATGACAGAGTGAGCTCATGTCAATGTCCCAACTCCTGCCAACCTAGCAGTTCAAAAATAATAAATTGCAAGTAGATAAGTAGGTACCACCTCAGTGGGAAGGTAAACAGTATTCTGTGCACTCTGGTGTTGAGGCATGCATGCCACATGTCCATGGAAATGTCTGCAGACACAGACAGCACTGGCTCTTTGGATACAGGAAACAGGCCGTAGTTTGGACACCCCTGCTCTAGCAGGTTTTCTCAGTCTAACAGACTTGGATCTCTAGAAATGATATCTTGTATCTTCTATCTGAAAACTGATCCCCTTTTCTCTTAGCTTAACATCTTCTTGCCAAGGTTATATTTTTCCAGAACCCACACTGAGTCATACCCTTATAGGATTACAGCAAAGGACAAGATATTTCTTTAATCTCAATAATATGGGGAATGAAGGGAAACCCTTGTGTGGAAATGTTGAAGAATATTTCCTCCACTTTTTTCTCATTTGTCCTAAATATTTGTATGAGAATAAGTTAATTTGAAACCTGTGGCTTTGATGAAAAGCCCATTTCATTTAAAGTGACCTTGTCAGTGTAGATCATTAGGCTACTGAAATTTTATTACAGTATAGCCCTAAGATTGTCCAAATGATGAATGAGATATGATTGTCCATATATATGGCTATTAGATACCCTTGGCCATAGTAATATTCAACATGAAACACAAGTAAAACTCCTCCCAAAGCACAGTGAAATAACAGGAAGTGTGGGGACTAATCAAGCCTAATTAACAACAGGCCAGTAATGGACCCAGTCAGATGACAAAACAATGACAAGTATCATGTAAATTAGGGTCAATTAGATGCTGCACTGTTGTGGAAAAGGTGATAGGATGTTGACCATATGTCAAGGTGGTCTATCCTCTTTGCTGTGGACTAATGAGTAGAAGGAAAGAAAAATTCAAATATAGGTAGAGGAATAGTAAGTTAGCTGGAAAAACATAAGACACTGTTTCTCCTGCCCAGATTACATTTTATATGTGTGTTAGGGGAAAGTCTCACACATGTAGTAGTTTTAATAAGAAATCTATATGAGTTTTCTTATTACAAAAAGACTTAGTCTGGCTGGACATCCCACTACAGTAATGGAGTAGACCATACAGCCCAGCGACTCAACGCCAAGTGTGGGCAGTGGTAAATAACCTGACTCCCTAAAGGGGCCAACAGCTATGAGCTCCTTTAGGTGGGGTGATGGTCCCTCCCAGTGGAGGAAATGCTACTAGAAACCATCATATTGGGCCCAATGGCAAAATGAGCAGAGGAGGAACCACTTCACTACTCTGATTCCCAACAGTCATGGAGTTGGAAGAGGCCATGCTAGATGGACTGGCTGTGAAGATACACCTTGTCAATACCCTCACGGCTGCGGCAGTCCATTGCAGTCCCGGTGTCAAATCCTGCATGTCTCATTCCATACGTGCTGCAAGAGGTGGCTCCGTGATCATAGTGTGTGGGTCACTTCATGGCAAACTGGGATCCTCCTTGAACAAATTCATGCCAATGGCATTTTTTAAAACAGGAAAAAAAATGTATATTTGGAAACAAGTAGCAGCCTCTGCTGCTGATTGCAAGAGCAAGGCACTGTTTATAAATATATACAAATAGTCAGAAATGCCCACAGAAATGAAATCCATACAGCATCTCAGACACAGAAAGGAGAGGAACCTTGGGCAGATGATTCAGACAAATCTAAAATCACTAATCAGATTGGTCTGAGTTGTGCAGAATTCTATGACGTCCGGACTGGAATGGGCAGAATTAATTCCAGAGTTGAGCAAAGAATTTACAACTTAATTTCTGTCCAATGCACAAATTGGTTTGAATGTGTTACAAATCACTTTCATTTTTTGTGCCTAGTATATGGACCCCTGATGCTATCTGCCTTCCATTCACCAGCTTCACTTCTCTTCTTTCAGGTCTGTTCTGTCCCACATTTCATGAAGGTCAGTGCACAACCAAATAAAGTACAGTTGTACTTCGCTTAAAGAGCATAATGCGTTCCACAGGATTGCTCTTTAAGCGAGTTTGTTCTTTAAGCGAAACACCATTGTAAATGACCAATTGTGGGGGGTAATGCAAACCCCAATTTATTTGTTAAGTGAGTTTTTGGTTGGTTTTATTTGTTAAGCGAAGGGAACATTCAGAGAAAATTCTGCTCTTTAAGTGAGTTACTCTTTAAGCGAGACGCTCTTTATGCGAGGTTTGACTGTATAGCCATTTGGCTTTCCATTGTATGTCCAGTAGGCTTACAAATAGATTCAGATGGGGCACAAATCATTCCAGAAGCCAGATCTCATTCAAACAGACCAATTTCATCTGATTTTGGCTGCTAAGCAGGGTCAGAATGGGTTAACCCATGGATGGGAGACTATAAAGAAACAACAGCCAGATAGGAAAGAATCCTGCCTGAAACTCCAGAAAGCTGCTGGCAGTCAGATCCTAAGAGACTTTCCTGTGTCAGAATCAAGCCTGTGTCAACGACAGATTCAGAAACAGCATTCCATATTTAGTCATGCCTGTCACAAGTCCACGGAAATGTCTGCAGACACAACCAGTGCTGGCTCTTTGTTATAAACAGAGATGAGCACTGACACTTTTGAGCTTTCTGTGCACTCTGGTGTTGAGGCATGCCTGCCACATGTTCATGGAAGTGTCTGTAAACACAGACAGTGCTGGCTCTTTGACTATAAACAGAGATGAGAACTAAACCCTTGAGTTGGATACAACTAGCTTTCAAACAGAGGCAATCTTTACCAATGTCAGATTACAGCTTTGCATAGCTTTTGTTTGTTGAATTTTACTCCCTCTGCAAGTTGCTGTTTGCCTACAGCAACCAGTTCCAGTATTTATGGCCAACAGGACCTAGGTAGAGGTAAAGGTTGCCTTTGCTCGAAAGCTTGTCATATCCAACTCTAGGGGTCAGTACTCATCTCTGTTTATAGCCAAAGAGCCAGCGCTATCTGCATCTGCAGATGTTTCCATGGACATGTGGCAGGCATGCCTCAACACTGGAGTGCATGGAACGTGTTAATCTTCCCACCAAAGTGGTCCCTATTTATCTACTTGCAATTTCTTCCTTTCAAACTGCTAGTTTGGCAGGAGCTGGGACAGAGACGGGAGCTCACTCCATCATGCAGTACTCAGAAATTGAACTCAAACCTTCCAGTCGTGGATTTCAGTGTCTTAACCACTTGAGCCACCACAGTCTCCAACAGGACCTACAGGGACACAAAACATTCAAAGAAATGCCATTTTCATTTAAGATGAAATAGTCCCTATCCATCTTCATTGATACTGTTTACATCAGCACTTGATAAAGTTGTTTTTGGACAATGGCTCACAAAATCCCTCAGCCAGTCCTGTATGCATAAGTGAGAGAAAATAGTTTAACTCCATTTGTAATGCTGTGTATGCTTCATTTATCTGTTATTTTGCTGGCTGCATTTTGTTTTCTAGTCGTTCCTCATGTAACTGATTTGCATTTTAAATTATTCATTATTAGTCACCTCCAGTATGGATCGAAAGTTTGGCTATACCTATCATAAAAGAAATCCAGTAACCTTATTGCACCTTCCTAGTTATTCCTCTTAGACTCAAAGATTCAAACCATCCATCTCAAAAGCCTGTGTTTCTTTTAATCTTTTGGCTTGCTAGAGAATGCAACTATTATTTCCTAAAGTAGCTTGGCTGCTGTAAAATGTTCACTTTCTAATCTTTCTGAACTATTGTCGAGGGTCGACTGTAACCTTTCCCACAGACGGTAAGCTCAATGAAACTCATCTACTGTACTACTCTATACAGTACAGTACTTGCATTGTACAGAGAGCCTGTAACTTATGTCATAAAATGTGAAGCAAAATAACAGTGTTGGGATAGATTGAAGTTATATGTGGATATCCGGACAGTTTGCAGGGGAGCTGACATTTGTCATCAATCAGTTCAGCTCAAGACCCAATTGTTTGTCTAAACATTTTCCTAACTAGCTTCCTGGTTATTATTCTTTGGTTTTGAGTACATTGCTTTAAATGGATTGGTTTTTCCCCCTTCAAATGACTGCTTTATTACTTCTATCAAATGTTTTTGTAGTTTCTGTGTCAGAGGAAACAATTCTTAGTTTTGTTTTAAAAAATCAATCTCATACAAAATGTTGTTAGACAATTACAAGTAAATTTGCAAAATCTTAAAGGTAACTTGGCCATGTCTATCATTATGGTAATTAGTGTTCAAACTCAACAATCTTCTCCTTTAAAATGTAATTATTAGTTGTTCTCTGTAGTGAATCCTTTGCTTAAAGATTTAGAGTATAGTTGACCAGTTCT
Organism: Furcifer pardalis; assembly: GCA_030440675.1. Classification (NCBI taxonomy): domain Eukaryota; kingdom Metazoa; phylum Chordata; class Lepidosauria; order Squamata; family Chamaeleonidae; genus Furcifer; species Furcifer pardalis. Next base: position 92,703,712 of record CP126897.1, read on the forward strand.
AACACAAATGAACAAAGTGATGATTCATTAGTAAAGGAATAGGTTTATTCAATTATCAGTCTACAAAGTTATAATGGCATAGGTGCCAATGATTACTGCTAGCTGCCATGGAGGTCCAAGCGACAGAAATGTGGAATATAAATAATTTAAGGGGATACATTAAAACTGAAAACTAGGGTGGGTAATTTCAGATGTAATTTCACATTGATTTCTTTTCAACAAAAACAACAAAATCCATGGGAACCCACTGGAGTAATAATTATTGCTATTGACAATGTTACATTTCCAGTGGAAGAATTTTTAACAGCAAAAAAAAATTTTTTTTAATCGTAACTGAAAAGGCACTATGGGGACCTGCAGAAGCAAGATTAAGAGGGATTGCAGAAAGAAGCAAGGGAATAAAAAAGGCTTTACAAAAGAGTTGTCTCCCCCTCCCCACTTGTCCAGTTCTTCTCTTTTCAATAGTTGTTTCTGTCACTACTGAACAAAGAAGGCTGGAGGTGGCAGACATATGGCTAAGGTTTCCATCAATTACTGGCCACTTTTCAGGGCCTCTTGGTCTTTGTGGCTGAAGTAACGACTATTCCATCCTTGTGTTGATCAATGTCTGAAATGAAGCCTTTGGTTTCAGAAACATCTCTTTTGGCAAACTTAGAGGAAGAAAGGAACAAAGAGAAATGAAAAGCACTTTGTCAAAGTTCTTTGTGAGGATTGCCCCCTACTGGGGCGAAATGTTTATGGATAGCAAAATCAGGCTCTTATAGCCAGCTTTCATTGATATGCTCTAAAACTGATGTAGAGACAACCAGGTTCATAATATCCATGGAACATTTTTGTTATGCCCTGTTCATATGTGCATCACCATCCCTTGATTATTATTATACAGTTATCAACTGGCATCTGAATGTGTAAACAGGCTTTGTTTAAAAGCAGTGCACTTGAGATGATGGAAGGAGATTTGGAATTTCAGTCTATGTTATTTATATCTCTGATGGTTCCGTCTCCGTATGTATCTTCTATTGGTTAATATTGTATATATTTGTGAGCCAACAATGTCACTGGTGTGTAATATGTAGCTCTTTCTTCAACATTTTTACGTTGGCCCTTTTCTGTAACTCTGTTTTTGGATTTCACTTGTCTGGGTCAGGAATCCCTACTTCAGGGATTCTCAACCTGTGGCCCACGGGCTGGATGTGGCCCACGGAACTATTTCATGTGGTCTCCCACCACCTCCACCACACCTGGAAGTGCCATGTGGTAGAGGAAGGACGAAATGGCCATCTGGCACCCAAAGCTGTCTGAGGGAGTGTGACCCGGCCCCCAGCTTAAAAAGGTCTCCTGGTCTACTTTGTTGTGTACAATCTTCATGCTATTATTGTCAGACTTCTAAGATCTTGCCACTGCAACTGGCCTGGCTAGACACAAGACAGCAGCATCAATATGGGGCTAAAACTCTTAGAGCAGTGTTCCCCAACCTTTGGTTTTTGGACTGCAATTTCCAGAAGGCTGAGTCAATTCCCCAAAGCACTAATCAGCCAATGTACTGATTTAGTCTTTGGGGAATTTAAGTCTCCCTGTTGGGAACCACTATCTTAGAGCTAATAGGAGATTTTTATGCTGGGTCAGTCCATATGTAGCCCAGAATAGGTCCTGCTACTGTCTAAAGCAGGGGTGCCCAAATTCTGGCCTACGGGCCTAATTGGCCCTCTGTGTATAATTAATGTGGCCCACGGTGAGCACCGTGGACTGCCCCCCACCCGCCCCCACCTGCCCCACCACCTGATGTCAGCAGTAGTGGTGATGGAGGCAGGGACAGCGCTTCTTCCAGGCTGCTCTGAGCAGCCTCTCACTCAACTTTTTCCCCTCAGGAACCTGTGCTGAAGCCGATCGCTGCCTCCAGTGAATTTTCGGAGTCTCCTGCAAGTCAAACTTTGTGGGGCTAAGAGAGCCCACTGGCATGCTCCGTCCATGCTTACTCATGTTGCAGCAATTTTGATAGGTTTATTCTAACTAGAGGTTACTAGCCTATTTTTTTTTAATTGCTCAAGACTCCAATATTAACCACTTGCTTGTTTGTTTGAACTGAGAATACTTAAACGTTGTTCAGAGATTTGTTTCTCATTACTTTGATCTGGGTAAACATTACTCTGGGTAGCTTAATAGCATATCATGGTCTTTTCTATTCCAGAAAGTCAATTGGATAGTAGATCATAGAGCAGGCTTCTCAGATGATCATTTTCACCAACTGCAGCAATCCAGATACAAAGTTCCCACTCCTTAAAAAAGTATGTGAAATATTTAAGCATTGATAGCCTGCTGGATTTCCCCATCGCTTTCCAGCTTTTGTATTATCTCCTACCATCTGTGTTTTTCAATTGTCATCCTGCTGTTTTTAGAAAAGGGTGATCGTTGGCCTTTGGCTTGCTAGCTGTTAAAAGATTAGGGTATTTCTCTCCATCTAGCATAGGGATCATTCTCAGCTACTTCCACCAGTTGTAAATCAGTGGAGCAAGAAATTAAACAGACATACCATCTGCACTAGTACTGGGATACCAATCACAATAATAGCATAGACCTTTGCTTGCAAATGTGTATTTTCATAGTTTGAACAATTTAGATTTTGGAGAACCCATTTAGATTTTAGCAGAACCCATTGACCATGCTAGTTTGAGAGTTTGGGAAATGATAGTTAAAAAGGTACCTTCACCAAGCTCTATGCATTTAAAGAAGGATTGGAAATTGCATTCTTTTTAAAAAAAAGAAAACATTGGGTTTATTCTGTCCCAATCGGCCATATAAAGAAGCTATATTAATTTTGTTGTTGTTGTTCAGTCGCACAGTCGATTCTGACCCTTTGTGACCACATGGACCACTGTTCTCCAGGCACTTTTGTCCACCATCCTCCTCAACTCACTCAGCTTTGTGCCCATTGTGTCTACAATACCATCTAGGCATCTCATTTCTGGCCGGCCCCTTCTTCTTTTGCCCTCAATCTTTCCAAGCACCAAGGCTTTCTCAAGTGAATCCTCTCTTCTAATTTGATGTCCAAAGTACATAAGTTTCATCTTTACTATTTGACCTTCTAAGGAGCAGTCAGAGTTGATTTCTTCAAAGATTGACCTGTTTGTTCTCCTTGCTGTCCAGGGTACTCTCAAAACTCTCCTCCAACACCACATCTCAAAGGCATCTATTCTTCTGCGCACTGCGCTCAGTTTTCCTAATGGTCCACATCTCACAACCATACATTGCCACCTGGAATACCATTGCTTTGACTATACAAATTTTTGTTTGCAATGTGATGTCTCTACTTTTCACTATGTTGCCCAGGTTTCTCATCGTTTGCCTCCCAAGAATCAGTTGCCTTTTTATTTCATGGCTGCAATCTCCATCTGCAGTGAGCTTTGATCCTAAGAAAGTAAAATCTGTCACTGCTTCTACTTCTTCCCCATCTATTTTCCAAGGACTGATAGGGGTTGTTGCCATTATCTTTGTTTTCTTGATGTTGAGTCTCAAGCCAGTTTTTGCACTTTCTTCTTTCAACCTAATCAGGAGCTTCTTTTGGTCCTCCTCACTTTCTGCCATTAGGGTGGTATCATCTGCATATCTCAAATTGTTGATGTTTCTCCAAGCAATTGTGATCCCAAATTGTGATTCCTCCATCCCTGCATTGCACATTATGTGTTCTAAGTTGAATAAGCAGGGTGACAAAATGCAGCCTCATCTTATTCCTGTTCCTATTCTTGAATGAAGCTAAATATTCACAATTCATAAGTAGCCCATTTTTATTTTTCTGACACAGATAAGTAAATTTTTATAGTTTATTTTAGATTGAGATGGCTCAGTGCTCTTCCTAGAAACACCTGGATCTTTTGCCATTTTACTTTTTCAAATTCTTTTAATTTATCTAAAATTACCAACTGAATGTTGACAGGGCTCATTTTACAGAGAATTGGTGGCTCCTTGGTAAACAACCCAGATGAATCTCACCTTCTCCATGTTCTGGTAGGAGCTGATCAGTGGTGTAAAATCTACAACCTTAGATATAAATTCAATACTGGTTATAAATGGTGTGCTGCTCAGATCGCACTGTTTAGTTTTCTTCAATTATTCACAAAAGTCCTGGTTGCAGGGCCTTACCCTTGAATACCTATGAGATTTATGGAACAATACCTTCCCTTCAACAATCATAAACTGCCATATGCATAGAGATCTCTTGTGTATTCATGAAATAATAGCTCTCTCAATGGCTGTTATGGCATAGACAATTAATCAATGATGTCACTCAACTTCATGTTACAAAAGACAGAAATTTCTTTGGCCCTGAGGGGGATGAACCCAACAGTGTGTGTGTGTTTGGAGGGGGGGGGGAAATACTTCATTCAGGATGAATTTCCCTGGGCAAAATTGACCTTCATTTGTTTCTTTGTAGTACATTCCACCATAGGTGCAGATGACACCCAAGAGTATAATATGCACATATTTCTACTTTTAGATGCTGGCCAGTCTGCCAGCCCCAGACAGGCTAAAGTTTCATTTGTCTTTGTGTTGATTTATTCTAAAATAGGAAAAACGTTAAACAGCAAAGGGAGAAAAAGAACAAGATCATAAATGGTTGCAATATTGACATAACATCTTACACACATCTAATGTATTTCTAGCTCTTGTCCTTCTCATTATAGATATGGGAATAAGAATACAGTAAAACCTCATATAACACTAAAACCTGGTTCCACAAGTCTTGGTGTTATATGATTTTTAGTGTTATCTGATCCTCTATGGGATCCATAGAGATACATTGTAACCACACAGGCTTTAGCGGTTGTTATCTGAAGCATCCCATAGGATCTTAATGTTATCTGATGCAATTCTTCCCCCCAGATTCCTTAATGTTATGCGATTTTAGTGTTATTCGATACTAATGTTATATGAGGTATTACTGTACATGGAAATTCTGGGTTAGGTTTGTAGTCCAATTTATTGTAGGCATACTAAAATCAGTGAGATTGAAATAAATCATTAATAATAATAAAAATCTTATTTATTATAGTGTATGACCAAGTACTGTATATAAAAACTTATATCCAACAAAATATAAACTATTTTAAAATATAATCATTTTGTATTTACAATGGAAATGGAAGTTGTCTTACCTAATGTAGAGTCATTTTTGTATGTGGGCACCTACTTTGGACTACTAATGTATAGAAATCAGTGCATTCCTATGGGAAATTCAGTTAAAAGTAATTTTTGCTGTAAGAAATGTCCCAGAGAACGCATTAATTAAATTGATCAAGGTTCCACCGTATATGGTAGGCTGACACAAGGCAAGAGGTTCTTTAGGTTTAGAGCAGTGTTTCCCAACCTTTGGTTTTTTGGACTTCAATTCCCAGAAGCTGAAGCCAATTCCCCAAAGGACTGTTCAGCCAATGTACTGACTTAGGCTTCTAGGAACTGAAGTCCAAATACTCAAAGTTAGGAAACTTTGCTTTAGAGCAGGAGTTCTCAACCTTTTAAAGCCAGGGGCTGGGTCATGCTCCTTCAAACAACTTCAGGGGCCAGACAGCCATTTTGCCCTTCCTCCATCACATGGCACTTCATGGTGTGGTGGAGGCGGTGGGGGCCACATGAAATGGTGCCACGGGCTGCATCAGGCCAATGGACCACAGGTTGATAATCCCTGCTTTAGAGAGTAAGTAGGTGGCTAGTTGCCATGCCCATTAAGAATGATACTGTAATTTTGTCTCAGAGAGCAGAATGACAGACATGGCAAAATGGTCTTTCAATTCACAGAACACCTGCCATTACTGCTGCTATTTTAAGCTTTAGTCTGAAGCCTAGGCACTTAAGACCTGGCTCTCAGCAGAGCAAGACACCAGCCATTGTAAACAAGTGTCTTAGGACTTTGCCTGTGATGCCACCACAGGCAATCTCTCAGGATACACAACCGAGCTCATTTGTATTCAGAGTTCCTCAGAAGCCTGGTCAGCTCTGTGGTGAAATGTACTAGCCATTTTATGGAGTTTCCACTCCTTTCCACAGGAAACTGGTATCAGTGAAATGAGTAAAAGTAAGAGAGGCAGGTGGGCACCTTGTGATGGATGGAGGAGAAGGGGGAGAGGAGCTAAAGGCAGGGGATGAGTAAACAAGGTGAGCAAGGAAGGAAGAGGAGGTTATGAGGTAGAGCACGGGGGTGGCAGTGCTTCTGCCACTGCCTTAGGCAGTAAGATAAGTAAGGCTGTTACTAACAGAAATAGAAAAGTGACCTTTCCATCTTCATGAATAACGAATGTTTTGCTTATTTATTACTGGGAAGTTGAGATGTTCCTAGGCATTCGTTTTGGCACACAAAGACCTGTCTATATATTACCTGTTCCTCCATTTATTATTAATGATGTTACAAAGCTACGGGAAGTTCCCACTGTCAAGTTATCCAAAGTTTATTAAACTCATTTGGTGTCATGTCTTCACATAAGAGAACCAACTGTGTACTTCCATCATCAAACCACTAAGAGTTATTATGTTAGAGCTTAGGGTCATCCTGACCTTTGAGGAGTTGATGTAGAGACCCAACCTCCCCTACCATTGGGATATCATAGCTTAGTAATGCCAAGGACTCCTGGATTTCATTCTTAAAATGGCAGAATACAACATTACACTACAGAAGTACAAAAGGCCATTTTGCTCCTGTTTAGGATTGTCTTTACCTGTTACTGGCACTAAGCATTAGGTACAGGATTTTCAGAATTTATAGACTCCAGGCCCCAGAAGCCTGGCTGGGAGAGTTCCTTATGGGATCTGTCATTAACAGAATTTGGAAAAATCTCAAACCTGACATTAGCTATTTACGAGGTCTTCTTCTGTACAGTTGTGAGGCAAAAACTGCATTCCCATAAATACTGCATTGATTGTATTTCTCTACATTTACAGAAAATGTATCCTATATCTAAGCATCCCCATTATACCTGATTATTCTTTGATCTTCCTATTTTTCTTCAAAGTATGTAGTCTAGCTAGAATCTCATTATGGTGCGAGACTTTCTTTGACATTTATCCTTTTAGCAAGTTGTGTTGTTTTCGCTCTCCATAGGTTTAGCCTAGCTTCTTTTGATTTAATATTTAGAGCTTGAGATGTGCAGAATTTCCTTTCTCAATTTCAGCCTTCATCTAGGATAGTGATGGCTAACCTTGGCACTCCAGATGTTCTTGAACTTCAATTCCCAGAAGCCCTGTTCAGCAGGTGTGTTGACTTGGGATTCTGGGAATTGAAGTCCAAGAACACTCCTTGTGCCAAGGTTGGCCATCACTGATCTAGGATGTTAGTGTCCGTGACGTGAATGGGTTTGAAGTGTGATACAGTACTTTATTTCAGTCAATATTTGGTAGTACCTCTTGTCATACTTTTGGAGGGGTGACACCAACCTAATAATAGACCTTTTCCGAGGAGCAGATATCATGTATCACTTAAATGAATGTGTGTCGTCCAGTGGTGGGATGGCAAAAAATTTACTACCCCACCGTGATGTCATCACAGTGTGGGCAGAGCTAATGTCATGACATAATAAAATAATAAAATAAAATAAAAATAAGTACACACACACACCCCTCAACCCACCCACCCACCCATAATACAAACCCACAAATAAATTAAATAAACAAATAAATAAAATAAAAATTACATTAAAATACACCCACCCACCAAAAAACCCACCCATCCACCCCAAACATAAATCAACCCACCCCACCCCAAACACAAACCTTTACCTGTTAGTATAAGTGCTTGGGCAGCACCATGTTGCAAGATGGATATGGTCATTGTACTGGTTCTCTAGGATAATATGCCTTAATGTAAATGTGAAACAGCTGTACCTCCTTAAGGGTTCTCCAATTGGAGTAGCACAGGTGTAGCTTATTGATGAGGTAACTCCAAGACTTTGCTTAAAAACCCCAAGTCAGGCTGCCAGGTCTGCCAGCCGCCAGGCCTTTTTAGGAACTGTGGTAGTACATCAATATAGGTAAAGGTATTAAATACACATTAAAACACACACACACACACACACACACCACATCCAAAGGTGAGTCACTTACCCTGGGGAGCAGGCTATAGGGAGCTTCAGGCTAGCATCTTCTCTTCCTCCTCCCCACTTGGGAGGACAGCAAGGAGGCCATGCATACGCGCCAAGCACTGTAGGCGTGCATACACACCAAGTGCTTGGCGTGTGTGCACAGTGGGAGAACCAGGGAAAAGGTAAGCCCCAAAGGTGGTTCCCCCCAAAAGCTGCTACCAGTTCTCCGGGACACTGGGAAACGTTACTACCGGCTCTGGCGAACTGATGCGAACCTGTTACATCCCATCACTGGTGTCGTCCCTGCACTTACCTTTAACCAGATTTAAGTGCCTTGAAGCAGGCAGGCTTCCAAGTTTTCCTGTAGCTCTGTAAAGCTGTACGTTCAAGTAAACAAACAAACAAACAAACAGCCCTCTTAAATGGCAGAATGTTAGGTATATTATGCAGCATAATGAATTGGGGAGCTTTTTTCTTTCACAGAGGCCCTCATCTGGCACCAAAGAGCAATATGACACAGTGTCTATTATTACACTAATCAATATTTTAAGAAGCAGTTGTGTATTAGCTTACTTCATGTTTACCACAACACATTTTAGCTTATTACAAAGAGAAGCACATTCACATCAAGCGGTCTCCCTTACATCTGCTAAACTAGTGTAGTGAGGATGTTCTGAAGAAGCCCCTCCACAAGTCATTACCCAAATTTAAATATGTTTTATTGTTTTATAGTTTTTTAGATGTTTAACCAATCTGCATAGTTATACAGTATGTCTAAAGAATAGACAGAAATAACTATTATAAGAAAACTGTCTTTTGAAAACAAAACTATCCACATTCTTACTGTCCTAAAATGACACATTTATAAGATGCCCTGTGTTCACATGAAATAATTTTTAATTTTATTAATATGATGCATAGCTTTAAAGGGTTCATGTGAAGCTCTCTTGAATCCTAGTTGACTCTTGTCTGTGACAACTACTGATAGTTTTTCTGGGTTTTTGGTCACCTCACTTACTACTAGATATTTTGTCTTTTAAACTTCAGGTGCCATAGACTGAGCCTGGGTCTACCTACATTGGAGGCTGTGTCCTTCTTCCACTAGGTAATGTGTTTCTTCTCCAATATTTGAGGAGGAAACAGGAAGAGAACATATGTTAGTGTCAAACTAAATTCTTACACATTTATTTACTAGTTAAATTCATTTCCCACCTGTCCTCCAATGAACTACTAGGGTTATACATAGCTGTCCTTCTACTCATGGCCTTACAGGACCCCTGTGAAGTAGGTCAAGCTGTGAGAACACAACAAGCCCAAAGTGATTACCAGTTGTCCGGGAAAATCTAGGGAAAAGCTCTGGCCAATTCCAATACAAAACTTCATAATTATTTACAAACAAAAGGAATACCAAACACTATTCCTCTTGCTCCTTCACACTGATATGAGAAAAACATAACACCAAAATGATTCAAGTTAAAATGCCTTAAAATGCCCTGTAAAGGTAATTTTTGTAAGAAACTATATGTTATTTCTTGCACCTAAAAGTAATTTTGTAATTATTTATAATGTTACTTTTATTATAACTCTGTAATAAATCTTTTTTTTGTTGTTGTTTTATTTCCATACCACCCTACTTACCAAAGGTCACTCAGGACAGTGTACAAGTCAATATACATGCAATACATAATAATTTAAATTTCTGAGCAGTAACATCCCAACTCATATAAGACTATAGTTTATAACCAAAGAAAACATGGCAGCAGTAAGTCAATATACATATGTGGCACCAATAAAAATAAACCAAGACCAAGAAATAAAATAAAATCACATAAAATCAGCTTGGGGGCAGAAAATCAGCAAACGTCAAACAATTCTGTCTTCACCAGTTTACTGAATATAACGAGGGCAGGGGCCTGATGGACATGTTCATTACACTGTTTACTATCGAACAATTAGCAGTTGCAAGTAATTAACTTATAACTAGTTAGTTCCAGGTTCTGGAACTATCAGTGAGGACTTAAAATTGGCAATTCCAAGACTCAGTCTGATAGTCACTCTAATCACTGCATCACCCTGTCTCTAGTCACACATGTAGTTCCTTCAAGGTCCCCACATTTTGAAGGTTATTTGAAATAATTCAGAGAGTAAACAAAATAAAACAAAAATGTTGTGGCACTTTAAAGACTAACTGTTGTATTTTAATGTTAGGTTTCATGGATCAGGTCCATTTCATCAGACCTGATCTGTGAAAGCTAACATTAAAATACAACAGTTATTCTTTAAAATACCAGAACATTTTTGTTTTACTTTGTTTACTCTCTGATATGCTTGAAACACAGACTAACATGGCTACTATTCAAAAAAAAAAAAAGAAATAATTCATCACTAGTATATTTTAACACAAACATACAACTGCACATCTTAAAATGTAACTTCTACAGATTATAACTCCCAGATTTCACCAGCTAGCATGGCTAGTTTACCATACCTGCAATCCCAAAATTACTTTTAACAAGACAAAAGAGAAATGGCTTGTTGCCTTTTAAAAATGCTATTTAACTCTTCAAAGTCCTCTCAGGATCTTATCTGGCATCTTTAGAAAAGGGCCAATAAAGGAACAGTTTGTCAGTAGACTGGCAGAATTGGTAGGACTTTTACTCTCTCATTATAGCGGCCTAGAAGCCCTCGAGAAAATATAAACTTGTTTGTGCCACTGTTTGTTGCACTCTCTAATTGGATAGAAAAGACAAAGACAAATCCCCAGATGGCTATACTTAAAATATCCCTCAGAGATTAGTGAAAGACTCAGGAATAATTGTAGGGTTGCCTATGGATTTGCCAGCTGTAGATTTCAGATTTAAAAGCTGGGTGGTTGGCAATGTGGAAGTGTAGCCCACGGTGCATATCAGTCCTTTTCCTGTCCTTGCTATAATTAATTCAGCATTAGGGTTACCAATTTTTTTCCTCTTGCCTTTTGAAAGCTACCATAAGCAGCAGCAATCCAGCAGATCTTTATCTGCTTATTTTCTGCTTCTTAATCAGATGTTAAAGACACAGATGGAATCCCTCTAAGCCTGGCTGGCACAAGTTTGTGAGGTCTTCTTTTCTTTTACCCAAACTCTGAGAACCATTAAGTAAAACTCGTTACAAGATGCATGAACTGAACTAAAGAATGGCTCTGAACCCAAGAATCTGTTCTGGATACCAGAATGAAATGCCAATTGCATCCCTCTCACAATAATATTTAATCTTGATTACCCTACACATTCTTTAACTCAGAAGAAGGGTCAAAGAAAGAGATACAGATTTTTTTTTAAAAAAAGCATCTTGTCAATCTACCACAGATCAGGTCACCCAGAAATCTACCTGCAGTCTCAGACCCAATCATCTGTCCTCTACTTCTGCCCCAAACAGTGTGTCTTAGCTCCCAGAGGAAATGAGTCTCCCATTCTGTACAGCCATCATTAGTTTAAAATGTAGGCTCTGGTTTAGGCTCCCTGACCTTTAATTTTTTTGACAGTTTAGAGCCATGTTTCCATAGGAACTGCTTCTGCCCCACTTGCTTACTGAGGGAAAACTATTTAGGTGCACAGAGCCATCTATTCTGGTATGTGGAGGGTGCTAAAAGGTGGAATCCATCCAAAGACCATCTTCTTAATCTCAAGCCCTTTTCCTCTTTCTTTAATAGCTACTTGTCACGCTCTTGGTTGATCTCCAAAGCATGCCACACCATCCGGTCGCTTGTTTTGGAATGGCAACAGTTAGAATAGCATTTGAATAGCAACAAGAGCATAAACTATTTTTAAAATAAATGGCATACAATAGAATCAAAAAGACACCAATATGTACAAATGTTTCTCCTTGTGACAGAATTTCTATGTTTCCATTGTTTCTCTATTTAGTTTGACGTGTTCAAGTCCAGAAACTGAGAAGAAGTATACACTATGTAGGAGTATTTATTCCTGGGTACCTAAGAATGGTTACACTTTAAAAGGATTGGAAGTCATGTCCTAAACTCAAAAATGTGTATCATGGCTTTATACCATCAGCTCAAGTTGGAGCACGTAGCTGTCTTCTCCATTTTACCCTTACAACAATCCTATAAAGTAAATCAAGCTGAAAGTATTTGGTGGGCCCACATTTTCCCATTGTAATTCATGGCAGAGTGGGGATTTTGAACCCAGGTCTTCTCAGAATTAGTCCAAGACTCTATCCACTCCACCACACTTGCTCTGAATATTAATGATTAAGGCAGACCTAAATAGGATTTTGTGATTCAAAGTACCAGAACTGTGAGCATTTAGTCACATCTCTTCTTTTCCTAGAGTAATATCCTACAAAAGCTTTCTGGCACTAGTTAGGGAGGCACCAGCCATAGTGTCTTAGTAGATCAGCTCATGCCTTGGTATACCAATGGCTGAGTATTGCAGCCATGTACGGCTAAACGGTGTCCAGATAAAAGCAATGGACACCCAGTTTAACCACACTATGCAATTAATATCGGGAACCATTAAATCAACACCTCTTTCATGGCTACCAGTGTTATCTAACATACCATCCCACACCTTAGAAGACAATTAGTTTTAAAAGAGGAGTGGCAGAAAAGTGAGGCAAACTTGCTGTTACTTATACATGAAAACTATCACAATCAAGTGTTTTGACTTAAATCTTGGACACAGTCATGGAAACTTGGACACCAACTAGTGGGAGAATACAGCTTGACACCAGGAGTGTCCAGTAAGGTAAAGGTCACCCTTGCTCGAAAGCCAGTTGTATCTGACTCTAGGGTTCAGTGCTCATCTTTTTTATAGCCAAAGAGCCAGTGCTGTCTGTGTCTGCAGATATTTCTGTGGACATGTGGCAGGCATGCCTCAACACCGGAGTGCATGGAATGCTGTTTACCTTCCCACCAAAGTGGTCCCTATTTATCTACTTGCAATTTCTTGCTTTCAAACTGCTAGGTTGGCAGAAGTTGCGACAGAGACAAAAGTTTACTCCGTTGTGCAGTATTCGGGTATCCAACTCCAAGCTTCCAGTCTTCAAGTTCAGCATCTTAACCACTTGAGCTGCTGCAGTCCCTTTTTAGTGTCCAGCACAATGTTCTTGTTGCTTTGATTTGTCAAAGAAAAAATGAACAGTTCCTAACTGGGTTTGGAGTAAGCACAACAGATGCCAATAATGGAAGCATAAATGGGGGCTGGTTGACAATTCTAATTGTGACAATGAATATGCCTCACAAATTTTCCATCACATTATGATAGAATGCCCCCTTAAAAAGTTCTCTGGCTCACTTCAAGAACTACATCATCTTGAAGCACTCCTATTCAATGGTTAAATGACTTAAACATCCAGCCTCAGGCTTAGCCCCTTCAGTAACTGCTTAAATACAAGCTATTTCACTAATTACTTAGCATTTGTACTGCATGTTTAAAATTTTTATAGAATTTATTCTTTGAATTTTTATTTTATCTACATCTTAATGATGTACTTTCCCACTATGCCATATGAAATAAATAAAATATCTTCCTAAGAACAAAGTACTACAGTAGCTGTCCCCAAACTAGTGCCTTCCAGGCTGACTGGACTAGAAACCCTATTACTCCAACACATAACCCACAACATGGTTGTTGATAATAGATTCTGTTTTCCAATGTAGTTTATGGGCAGCAGATTGAATAAGAGTTTTGCGTTTCTTTTGCCAGAACTATTAGCAAATGGAAATCTCTAGTTAGGAACATCTCAGATAACTTAAAAATATAGAAATACATTCACAGAAATATTTAACTGGTGAATCAGTGAGTGACCATCATTTTAAACCAACCCTTCAAACTCCAAACGATATGTTTTTTAAAAATGTACATGATATTTCCCCATCTTCCTTTGCCATGTCAATCTTCATATATTGGGGAACACAGAAAGAACTTCCTCAGAGAAGAACGGAGGAGGAGGAGGAGGAGAAGACAACGACAATAACAACGACTTAACTGCTATTCTTGCAAGAAGGCCAAGGTATGAATAAATGTATGGATGCAACCATGTATGGATGTGAAAACTGGACAGTAAAGAAAGCTGACAGGAAAGAAAATTGATTTATTTGAACTATGGGCCGAAGAGCTGTGCAGATACCCTGTACTGCCAGAAAGGTGAAGAAATGAGTCCTAGAGAAAATCAGGGCTGAACTGTGTCTGAAGGCAAAAATAGTGAAGCTGAGCTGTCCTACTTTGGCCATGTGATGAGAAGTCAGGATTCTCTGTAAAAGGCAACCATGAAAGGTGGAAGGCAGGAGGAAAAGAAGAAGACCAAAGAAGAGATGAATTGACTCCATGAGAGAAGCAACCTCCTTGTGTTGAAGACAGGATATTTTGGAGATATTTCATTCATCAGGTTGCCATAGGTCAGAGATGACTTGACCGCACATAAAAACAATGAATAAATAGAAAACCATTGTGCTGCAGTGGATAGAGTAACAGACTAGGACTCTAGACGCTCTGGGTTCAAATTCCTGACCAGCCATGAAAATTTGCCCAGAAGACAACAAGGGTAAGCCAGTCCTTGAAACTCTTGCATGCCTAAAGAAAATTCTGTTAGGATTGCCATACATCAGAAGCAACGCCCAAAGCCATCACAAGGAATAAATAATTTTTTTGAATAGTAGCCGTGTTAGTCTGTGGTTCAGGCATATCAGAAAACAAAACAAAACAAAATAAACAAAATAAAATAAAAAACACTGTAGCACTTTAAAGACTAACTGCTATATTTTTATTGTTAGCTTTCGTGGATCAAGTCCACTTCATCAGACAAAGAGTGAAATAATAAGAATGCCTTATTATTTGTCTTTCGTGTCCAGATCAAACTTTGGACTGCCAAAATGAAGCCACTTTCTTGGCTTTGTTGTTGGCCAAACTTAAGTCCTCAATGGTACATGTTTCTGGCAGTAATCGGCATATCAGTACAGTAAATGAGCTGGATTCTGTATCTCTCCACATTCACATAGTGTCTTGCTGTCCACCAGTAGCCCCCACTTGAGCATGTTGGCCTTGCATTTAGGAACTCCAACCTTCAGCCTGGTCAGGGTCCTCCAAGTGATGTAGGGGAGGTTGAGTTCCTCAGCCATGTCCTCCTTTAATGTTATTCCTTGTCCAGTGAACTCCTTCCTCCATCTTCTAATTTGGTTTTGCTCTAGCGTATTCCTATGGTGATTTAAAGAGATTATTGTCTCAACAGTGAATTAAGAAAAGGTTTGACATCAATATCAGAGAGAAGGGGTGTGACAACAACAACTCTCCTTCCTGATCTTTAAATCACTCTTGGACTGGACAGCCTTTCAAATAGTCCTTGGAAAAGCATGTTGGTCTTGCATTTAGGGACTCCAACCTTCTGCCTACAAGAGTGCCTAAGACTTTGAGATCAGTTGCCTGGATTTCTGCCTACAACGCACCTTTGGCCAGCCTGGATGCAAACAATCCCCAACGGAGAGGCAAGTCTCACCAGCATCACCTGCCTCAAGAGAAAGAGAGCAGGGGGGGATGACATGGGGGGGCAGTGAGGGCAAAGTCTGGTGATATTTGGGCTGTGAGGCCAACGTGTTGTTGCCTGTTTATTAGAAAAGTCTGGAAGCTACAGGAACAATTAGACAAGGGGCTGCGGTGGCTCAGTGGCTAAGAAGCTCGCCTTGTTAGCTGGAAGGCTGGCAAGTCAGCAAGTTGGCAGTTTGAGACCCGGGTACTGCATGCCGGTTGGAGCGCCTGTCTCTGTCCCAGCTCTTGGTGTCCCCTGAGCAGAGTTTCTCCAGCAAAAAATCCTCTCAACCCAGAATAATTTCTGACAGGAAATAATAATAATAATAATAATTAACAACGTGCCCTCCTTTGGAACTCCTGAAAGTGAAGTGAAGAGAGGGCCAGTCTGACCTTCCCTTGACCCCAGGGTAAAGCGGTGGCTGGAGGATTTGGAAGTGGGGCGGAAAGGGGGGGGGGTCAGGCTGGAGCCGCGCAAAGTCCAAAGCTGTCTTAATAACAGAGGAGCTGAAGGGGGAAATTCTTTTTTCCCCGCTTGCAACCTTGGGGTCGCCGAAGGGGCCCCGCTGGGCTCGAACACCTGGCGGCGGCGGCGGCCTCGGAAAGCTCCGCGCCACACCCGCCTTGCCGGGCTGAGAGAACTCCGGGGCATCCCTCCCCTCCCTCCCTCCGCCAGCCACGGTGAGTAACTCTCCCGCCCAAATGCAACAGGAGGAGTAACGCCTCGACGGAATGTGGGGTGTGTGTGTGTGAGAAGGGGGAGGCGGCGTTCGAGGGAGCGTGTAGGATTCCGCGCAGGCAGGTGCTCGTCGCGCCCCCTGAGGACAGCGTCGGGTCACTCACTCGGAGCTGCGCATTATCCGCCCTTCCTCCCCTCTTCTGATCCTCGCGGAGGCGAGGCTTTTCTTGGCGGGCTTAATGTTGGCAGCCGCCCTGGTGCAGTTGCTCGCGAGGAGGAGTTGCCAGGGTGACACCGACGGAGGATCGGGGCCGCCTCGGGGACTGCTGGAATGGGCGCCACGGGTCTCCCCAGGTAGTCCCCCATAGGCGGCACAACAGGTGAAGAAGGCGTTGGGTTCTTGCGCCTTTCGACTCCGGAGTAAGTCCTGTTGGGTTCCCTGGGGCAAACCCGGTTGTGGGTCCGCGGGATGGCCCACGCGAAGCCATTGTGGATGGTCAGGATGGTAGCCTGCCTCGGGTGGAGACCCCGTGTATGTAAAGCGCCACAGATGTGTGAGAAGGAGAGCGAGAAAACAGAGGAGAGGGAGGAGCAGTGCTTTGCTTCTAAATTAATGTATCTTAAGGTAGAGAGAGAGAGAGCTTTTAACCAAAGTTTGGGGCTAGTAGCATATCTTCAATCCGTTTGAATGGACAGCGGCTTTTTAGAGATTGAACAGAGATGGAATAGCTACTGTTTTTTAAGATACAGTACTTCTAATCTGGCTGAAGGATCAGTTTGAAAGATATTTCTACAACATGACACATCTGCTAAACTTGTTAGCAGATGCACAATGCCACAATGTTTGTTTTACACCCATTTACCACAACATTTTTTTGTCTTCTTTTGCTTTGTTTACTCTCTGATCTACAGGACCCGTTCACCTATTTCCTTCCAGCAAACCGGAAGGATACAGGCTTAACTTTGAGCATTGATTTGTTTCTTCCATCATGTGGTTCTATTGTAGTAAATACCTTTCAACTGGCGGTACAATGTAGCACAGTCTGTGACTTATTTTAACAAGCTGCTTTTGCTTTCTGGACTTAATATCTTACCTACTAGTTGTAGCTTGTTGTGGCTGCTGTAGGATTATTTCCAGACCTCTGTATTAGGGAAGGAGTGAGGAGATTCATTTCTAAATCTCCTGTTGTATATGTTTTATTACTTTTTGTTGTTGTTTCTGTGCAAAAATGTGTCATAGTGAAATGGATTATTCATGTGCTCCTGCTCACTATTTCTTGCTATATAATAGGCAGTAATCTATTCTTTTGCTTGGTTGCTTGTAAAAACACATTGTTGCTTGTTTTATTAGTAGAGTAAAACCATGCTTCGGAACATGCTCTTCTAAACAACTGATAATATGCTTTTCTTCTGAATATGTGTGTGTGTGTGTGTGTGTTCCTGCTATGGTAATAGAGTAGACCATACTGCCAGTGACTCAAGGCTGATTGTCAGGCAGTTAACTAATATGACAACCCTGAGGACTAATGGTTTGGGTGCCAAGTCCACAAGGAAGGGCGATGGTCCCCAAGTGGATTAAATCCCATTTGGATCCATCTTGATGGGGGGCAGCAGCTTCATCACTACTGGCCGGGGGCTGATGAGGACTTTGTGTGTCAAAAGGACTCAAGACCAGAAAGTGACTCATGGAAGTGGATCAGTGGTACGGGGATCATGCTGTGATGCAGAAGGCAGATGAAAGGCCACTGCATTATATTCTCAGGACACATTGGTTGATCACCAAGAGGCTCACCAATATTCAGCTTCAGATAAGGCAGAAGAAGAAGTGTGTAGTCATAAGTAAAGTAGCGTGGATGCAAAGAGTGCTCTGCAAGCAATAAAGTATGATTAATTTTTGGACTTGTTCAGTCGCACAGTCAATTCCGATCCCTTGCGACCCTATGGACCATTGCCTGCTAGGCACCTCTGTCCTCCACCATCTTCCTCAGCCTGCCCAGCTTTGTGCCCATTGTGTTTACAGTATCATCAAGCCATCTCATTTTTGGCTGCCCCCTTCTTCCTTTATCCTCCACCTTTCCCAGCATCAAGGCTTTCTCAAGTGAATCTTCTCTTCTTGTTTGGTATCCGAAGTACTTTAGCTTCATCTTCACTATTTGACCTTCTAAGGAGCAGTTGATTTCTTTTGGGATCGACTTATTTGTTTTTCTCACTGTCCAGGGGACTCTCAAAACTCTCCTCCAAAACACCACATTTCAAAGGTATCTATTCTTCTGTGCTCAGCTTTCCTAATGGTCCAGCTCTTACAACTATACATTTTTGTTGTTGTTGTTCAGTCGCACAGTCAATTCCGACTCTTTGCGACCCCATGGACCACTGTCCGCCTAAGATTGACCATACATTACCACCAGGAATACAATTGCTTTGACTATGCAAATTTTCATTTGCAAGGTGATGTCTCTACTTTTCACTATGTTCCCCAGGTTTCTCATAGCTTGTCTCCCAAGCATCAGTTGCTTTTTTATTTCATGGCTGCAATCACCATCTGCAGTGATCTTTGAGCCTAAGAAAGTAAAATCTGTCACTGCTTCTACTTCTTCCCCATCTATTCTCCAGGGACTGATAGGGCCATTGCCATTATCTTTGTTTTCTTGATGTTGGGTCTCTAGCCAGCTTTTGCAATCTCTTATTTCAACCCAACCAAGCAGCTTCTTTAGGTCTATCTGGGACTTGTCTCAAACAGTAACTTCTCCATCCTATGTCTTTAACTAACACATGTCTATTGTTATGACTGTACAAGAAATAGCAGCAAATTAGCTAAGTAGTTTCTCCTTTTCTCATATGTGTGTGTCTCCAAATGCTTGAGGCATTTTGCTCCATTTTGCGATGATACAGTACTCTGCTTCTCAGTACATACAGGTAAAGAGTATATATGCAGCATATATTTGCAGAGTATATTTGAATTATCAGCACTAGGAATGGGACGGCACTGTCCATTGTACTTGAGAACAGAAAGCTATAGGGAGGGGTTCAGAGAAGATGAAAAGACCATTACTATTCATCTGTAAGGTGTCCATTTCACTCCACCTAATGGCTCTGCAAGATCTTTTTATGTTGGTGTGTCATGGAGGAGTGATAGCTGTCTGGGAAACTTTCATTGAATTCATTGACATACTCTTCAAAGTAATCATGCTTGCCTGCTGCACTTCACATACTGTATCTCTATGCCATGAGTGGGTAACTGTGGTTTTCCAGGTGTTTATAAATTACAAATCCCACCAGCCCTTTAACTAGCCAATTCTGGCTAGTAGTGATGAGAGTTGTAGCCCCAATTCTCCTGAATGATGTATTATAATATATCTCTTCAAACTTAGCTGTTCCAAATTTCAACTCCCATATTGGTTCTTAGAGTATTAGCCCAATCATTGTGGAGCATACTAGGCTAGGGATGATTACATTACTATCTTTGTGTAGACCAGACATTCAAAAATTATTTAGTACTTAAGATATACACCATGGGTTCCCAAACTTTTCAAGCCAGGGTCATGCTCTCTCTGTGAGCTTTGAGGGCCGGACGGCCATTTTGTCCTGCTTGCACAATGGGGGAATGGCTATTTTGTCCCAACAGCTTCAAAAGGGCAGTCATTTTGTTTCTCAAATGCCCTTAGAGGGAGGGGGCCACATGAAATAGCACCAGGCGCCAGATCAAGCCAGCAGGGTTGGGAATCTAAGTATAACCATCAAGTATAACATATATCCAGCAAGTGCCTTTTTTCAACTTTATTTATTTCAGTATGGTGTGGTTACCTGAAATTGTTGATTGTATTGGTATTACCTTAAATAACTGTAGTACGTGTGCTAATTTGTCCAGTTAAAAAAGTCTTTCAGAGAGCTTTCTAATATATTGAGAGGGATGTTAGTATTAAGCTTCAAAAGAAAGATAAAGATAGAATGAAAGAAAGAGTTGCAGAAGAAAAGATAAGAGATAATATAAAATCTTTGAAGGTAGATAAAACACCAGAGATAGATGGAGTGAGTGGAATTTTATAAGAAATGTAAAGGTTTATTAATTTCCAGGTTAAAGGTATTATTTAACAAAAATTTAGCAGGGGAGAAAATTCCACCAATTTGGAATCATTCTTTGATAATGGTAATATGGAGGCCAGGTACAAGCAAGTCTTGAATAGAATCATATAGAACCATATAATTGAGGAATCCAGATGCTAAAATATTTATTGCAATAATAGAAAAAAGATTGAATGAATTCATAAGAGACTATATCAGAGTAGATCAAAGTGGGTTTATAAAAGGAAGACAGGTGGTAGATACTGTATAACTAAGAGAGTTTAAAATATAATTAATAATATACTGTAAATGACAATGAATTGAAAGCCAGTATAGTAACGTTACATATTTTCAAAGCTTTTGATTCAGTAGAATGGCTGGCATTTAAAAAGATTATTGAAGTTATGGGATTTGGGGTAAGATTTCAACAGGTAATAAAATTATTATGCCCAAATAATAGTGCCTCAGTGTTGGCTAATGATGGCATAACTGAACAAACTAGTCTAAGATTTGGGAGTAGATCAAGTTTCCTTTAAATTTCACAGTAATGATAGAATTACTGGTATAAATGATAAGGGAGGAAGAGAAGATAAAAGGAATTGGACAGGAAGAAAAAGGTAAAATCAATTTATTTGCAGATTATATTTTGCTAACCATAGAACATAATTTAAAGGTTTGGAGAGTTATGGAGGAACATTTGAAAAAGTTTGAAAAAGTGACAGGTTTAAAATTAACTGGAATTTTAAAAAAGTATTCTATATTAGAGTTACAGAGAGAGGAGATGGAGAGAATTAAAGAGAAATTTAGCAATAAAATTAGTCTGAGTTTTACATATTTAGAAATATATATTACTAAGAGTTTGCAGGATGTGAAGAATACGAATTTTGACAAGCTGAAACAGAAAGTGAAAGAAAATATAGATAGATACTGTATAGAAAAACTGGGGTTGTCATGGTTTGTAAAATGAAAATATTACCTATGCCAAAAAAATTCTTGATTTGGATGCTCTCCATAAAGATAATAGAAGGGGAATTAAAGGAGTGGCAGAATATAGTAAATAACTTCTGCAATAGTGATAAAAGACCAAGGATAAATAGGACTTCTGGGAATTGAAGTTCAAGAACATCTGGAGTGCCAAGGTTTGCCATCACTACCCTAGACCACCACTTATTGCTTAAATTCCTGTCTGAAATGAAGTATTTGCCTGATGATGGAAGGACAAAGGGTGGTGGTGGTGGCCAAATATGGCTTCTTGAGGCAGTATATTCCAGAGCCGAGGAGCAGGCACTGAGAAGGCCTTCTCCCATGTCCTGACCACCCAAGATTGTGATGGTGGTGGAACTGAGAGAACAGCCTCCCCAGAAATTCATAAAAGCTGAATTAAAGTATTTTCCATTACTTGCCCCTTTTGTTGGTTATGCTATCTTAATTTCTAACTTGTTTTTGGCAGGAGAAAAGAATTAGTGATTCTTGGATTTTGGTTAACCAACTCTTTGATTGGCTCTCATGAAATACTAAATGAGTTTTTATTGTATTGTAAATGTTAAGATGCTGAACTGACGACTGGAAGGTTGGCAGGACAGCAGTTTGAGACCTGAGTACTGCATGATAGAATGAGCCTCTTTCTCAGCTCCTGCCAACCTAGCAGTTTGAAAGACGCATTCAGCAGTTTGAGGTCTCTCTACCACATGTCCACAGAAATGTCTGCAGCTGCAGAGAGCTCTGGCTCTTTGGCTCTAAACAAAGGTGAGCACTGAACCCTAAAGTCAGATATGACTGGATTTCGAGCAAGGGTGACCTTTACCTTTACCTAAATGTTGGCTAATAATAGAAAAACTAAATAGTGCTTAAACTTGTGGCAATCCTTGCAGAAGTATTGTATCGTTTGGGCTGTGAGTCTGAACTATTGGATGGAGGGAGACGTAGTGCAACACATCTGGAGGATGCCTAGTCATTTTAGGCTGCCTTAACCCATTTTTTTTACAATTCCATTTTCTCATGCTTATTAATAGTTCACAAATGCTCTGCGTGAATGCACATGGGTATTGAGTTTCATCAGCAATCAGAATGAATGTTTAACAGTTGTTTCAATTCAGAAATTTTGGGTTTTATTTCCAGAATCCATTCTTTGTGATGCTGCCTTTAACTGGAAAAACAATGACTTTTGAAAGCTTCCCTGATCCTTCAGATACCTGGGAAATCCTTGAGACAATCGGCAAAGGAACATACGGGAAAGTATTTAAGGTATTCAATAAGAAAAATGGGAGCAAAGCAGCAGTCAAAATCTTGGATCCAATTCACGTAAGCAACTTCCAAAGTTAATAGCTATGTCTTTGTGGATTTCGAGTTGTGATCTTGTCTGAATAACCTCTGATATGGGAGATTTTGAAATGATAAAATTATAGTTTTGCAAGGCATGTGCCACCAGATGTCATCCACTTTGTACATGTCAGCATTAGGGATGTGAATTTCATATTTCATAAATGACACATCCCATAGTTCCCCATTCTGGTAGTTGTATCTGACTTATACTCACTTTATGAACACCTAAATATGGCTTACCTGAAAGAAAAGGCCTCAACTGGAAGACTTTGAGGTTTGGTTAAATCTAATTTCACCAAAACTTCCTATTCTTGCCCAGGTGCAAGTTTAGAACTTTCTTTCTGAACAGGGAAGTAGGCCTTGGTAGCCCTTGATAACCCTTGAAGCCTTCCAGTCTAGGCCTTTTCTCCCAGGGACTGCAGTGGCTCAAGTGGCTAAGACACCTACTGGAAGGCAGAAGGTCAGCAGTTCGATACCCGAATACAGCAGGATGGAATGAGCTCCTGTCTTTGTCCCAACTCGTGTCTACCTAGCAGTTTGAAAGCAAGAAATTGCAAGTACATTACTGTAGATAAATAGGGACCACTTCAGTGGGAAGGTAAACAGTGTTCTGTGCACTCCAGTGTTTAGTCATGCCTGCCATGTGACCACAGAAACATCTGGAGAAGCAGACAATGCTGGCTCTTCAGCTATGAAACAGAGATGAGCACTGAACCCTAGAGTCAGATATGACTGGCTTTCGAGCAAGGGTGACCTTTACCTTTTCCTATATCAGGTAGAACTTTCAGAATGGGGAATTATGGAAAGTGTATCCCAAAAAAAAAAAAAATTCAATTCCTAGTCAGCATAGTTTTGGATAATTGTGGCAGTGCATTGACTCCAGTTTTGAATGTGCTGGTTTTGATGAGTCAGGTTCATGTGCAGGGGTGCAATTGGGTCTTGGCATCATCAATAGACAAGCCACTGGCTTGTCTATTATGTTTCTACTTCTTGCTACTATTTTTCTGCTCTCTAAGCATGAGGATACTGATGGGAGCATAGAGAATCCAGTTCCACTGGCATACAGTGGAACCTCATACAGTTTTTACTGAGTCAGTTTTTACTGAGTAGAGCGGCATACAAGTCTAAATAATAATAATAATAATACAACAATCGCCCCGTATAGCAAAGAAATTGCATAACAATTAGGTTTTGGGGGGAAATGGCATCCTGTATAACAATTTTCCCTATGGAAAAAAAATCTTACAACAATTTTTCAATGGGAAAAACCACTTAGCAAAAAAACTATTGTTGTGCAATGAATCCCATAGGGGAAATAGCTATACTGTACAGTACAATGCATGCATCGTATAGCAATTGTTTAATACAACAACGAGCCCTGTGGAATGGATTAAAATCGTTGTATGAGTTATCACTGTATATCCAGTAGCGGGCATCAGCAGGTTCACACCAGTTCGCTAGAACCGATAGCAGAAATTCTGGTTGGCCCCACCCATCTAAGGTTTGGCTAGATGGTATTGTAGACGCAATGGGCATAGAGCTGGGTGGGTTGAGGACGATGGTGGAGGACAGGGGTGCCTGGAGGGCAATGGTCCATGGGGTCGCAAAGGGTCAGAATTGACTGTGCGACTGAACAACAAAAATTTGGGTCAATGCAGGGTTTTTCCCCTGGCCACACCCATCATACTACGCCCACAGTGTGGTAGTAAAATTTTTGGAGCTCACCACTGTGTATATCCATATGTTTTGGTCAGTTAACTTCTCTAGAAAAGAAGAAGCACTTGTTGTTTTAAAAAGCTTACTCTTTCTTGCGGCTTCCCTATGGTAACTCCTGTTGAAAACAAAGAAGTTCAGAATAAACATGCATAGATTTGTACTTTCAGTGTTGCTGAATGAGAGCATGTCATATTCTTGTTGCTCTGATTATCTTAAACATTTTAACTTCACTAGATTGCAGAGGTGGGAAGGAGCTTTTAACTTTTTATATACTTTTAAAAACAATCAATTTTTATTAAGCTTGGAGGTGTGATATCCTTGTTTTTATAGTAGTGGGACAGCTTGGTATACAGAAGTAACACTGAAGGCTTGGTATGGAACCTCAGATTAATGTTACAAAACTCACTGCTCTGAAACATAATGTGAGTTTTATTGAGTTAGAAAAGCTTTGTCTTACTACTAAAGAATTTGTCTGTTTCCTCATCCATTAGAATTTCCTTTTCATAGTTGCTGATTCACAGGCCTGTGATTATCATCTTAATTAAATGAATTTAAATGCATTAGGATATCTTTGCATTCTCGGTATGCAGAAAGAGCTTTTCTTTCTCTGTGTGGCTTTCTAAAGCTTTAAAAATCTAATCTAAGTTTTTCTGAATAGTGTAAATATTTTCTGCTACCTAGTCCACAGAAGGAGAAAAAACTGAAGTTATTATTATTGGCAAGATTTGGAAACGTTACTTTCGTGACTGCAGTGCCCAGAATACCCTAGCCCAATGATGGTGAAACTTTTTGAGACTGAGTGCCCAAAATGCAACCCCAAACCTACTTATTTATTAAAAATGCCAACATAGCAACAGGGGAGGAAGGAAATGCTCCCATCGGGCTGCTCGGCAGAGAGGTGGGGCAAACTCTGTGCTGGGAGGAGAGAGGAAGTTATCCCATTGGGCTGCTTGGCAGAGGGGTGGGTGAACTCTGTGCTGGAGGGAGGGAGGAAGTGTTCCCATTGGGCTGCTCGGCAGAGGAGCGAGGTGAACTCTGTGCTGGTGTGATTGCATGGGTGCCGACAGATAGGGCTCTGTGTGCCACCTCTGTCAGGCATGTTATAGGTTCGCCATCACTGCCCTAGACCAGTGATGGCCAACCTTGGCACTTTAAGTGTTCTTGGACTTCATTTCCCAGAAGCCCAAGTCAGTATACCTGCTGATCAGGGCTTCTGGGAATTGAAGTTCAAGAACATCTGGAGTGCCAAGGTTGGTCATCACTGCCCTAGCCATTATAGGCACAGGCAGCTTTTTAGACCTTCTAATGTGCATACGTTTTCAATCCATGTTACTCCTGCCGCACCCCAATTGCATCACTATGAGGGTAACCAATATAATACTTTCCAGATATTTCATATTAACATTCCCATGGTGGCTGAAGAATTCTGGAGAGTTCTCAAAAGTAGTTTTATACAATCTACGTCCCGAAACAGCAAGTCATTTATCACAGAGTCTCACCTATACAAGAGTTTCCCATTCTTCTCTGTTGGAGGGAAAACCTCTTGTAGAAGAAAATCATCAAATGTTGATTCTGTGTCAAAGGAAAGAACAGTTGTAAGAAAGGAAGGAAGGAAGGAAGGAAGGAAGAGAAAGCATAAAGACCAACGTCGTCTGCAGAAAAGGAAGGACAGTGTCCAAGCATCATGGTCATCACAGAAGCATACTAGACAAAAATCTGCGGAGTAAATCACATATGCATAGGAGCAGCAACATAATTGGCATAGGACCATTGCAGGTAATTAAAGAGTTCCTCCTTCAATCCAATGGATCATTCAATTTGCCCATAGTTCACATACAGTTTCACTGCAGGCAGTTCAGAGAAGCCCTTGAGACTGAATCAGGAACTCTTTAATTGGTTACAATCTCCCTCTCTGGGATAGCATAAGGGCATCAACTAGTTGCTGGTAATTATTGAGTTTATTCTGTGATCTGAGAGGTCACGTGACCTACCTGTAATGAGGCTGATTGGGGGACAGTTAGGGGACACTCAAAGTGGAAACTCAGTGATTACCTGCAGTCTCCCCTGCTGGTGATGTCATCTCTCACAGAAACAGTTAGTTCAGTAGGATTTGGCAACTAATAATAATAATTTTGTGTCAGAAATTATTCTGGGTTGAAAGGATTTTTGTGGAAGAAATTCCGCTCAGGGAATACCCAAATGAGGCTCCTTTCATGTCCCCAAGAGCTGGGACAGAGATGGCCACTCAATCCATCATGTAGTACCCAGGTTTCGAATTGCCAACTTGCCAGCCTTCCAGCTAACAAGGTGAGCTTCTTAACCACTGAGCCACCACAGCCCCTATTTTGGCCACTGTGAAGTAGAGACAAATTTCCATGTTGTATCATCTTGCCATTGCTTGACTAACCAGAAGAACCACTGATACTAAAAGATGAAGAGGCTGCTTGTTCTACCAGATCATCTCTCCATGGATTCTTAGAAGCTGACTAGTCACACCATAAGCTCATGCTACTCCCACGGTTATTCTTATCAGGAACCTGGTGTTCTCCAGATGTTTTAGATTGCAACCTCCATAAACCCTGGTAAATGGTAAATGAGGATGAATGAGCATGGTAGGAGAGCATCAACTTTTTGTAATCAGAAGGTGATAAAATTTCTCTTTCAGAGACTGATTTGCACTCATAAACAAAAAAGTATGCTTAGCCTGGTGGTGATGAATCACAAAAGAAAAGCAAATTAATTAAACAAGCTTAATCTCTTCTGGAAGCTGCACTTATAAAGTCCCTTAAATGTTGGGTATATTTGTTTCTCAGCCTGACCCACATCACCAGGTGGCTGTTGCAATGATAAAATAGACTGTGAAGCATCAGACAAAATGTGGGCTATAAATGGAATAAATAAAATAGTTAGCCTTCTAAGGGTTTTGTTATTCTTATCAACCACTCCTCTCTTGCTTTATTCTCCCAGGGCATGCATAAACCCAAAAGATCTTTAGCAATCTAGTCTGTCAATTGAGAAAGGTGATGTTAAATATCCAACAGCATCATAACTTCTGTTTTAGTGACTATCATAATGTCCTTCTGTTTAGAAGTCAGTCTAGTTACATGCATTAAATTACTTCCTCCTATTTAAAGTGAA
This sequence comes from Furcifer pardalis, assembly GCA_030440675.1. NCBI lineage: Eukaryota > Metazoa > Chordata > Lepidosauria > Squamata > Chamaeleonidae > Furcifer > Furcifer pardalis. The sequence goes on from CP126897.1 coordinate 92,731,209, forward strand.
GGAATCCTGAGTGGCTGCAGGGGGAGCCATTGCAATAAACTAAAAAAAATATGCTTGAAAATTTCCATCTTTCTTCAGTAAACTAGAGAGACTTTGAAAAAATAAAAATAAAGAGGCTAATCCAAGTCTGAATAATTACTGTGAATATATATTGCCACTGATAAAAGGCTAATTGTTCTTTGCATTTTGTAAATTAATAATGGAAAGTTTTAATAAAAGTAGGAATATGTGGGTGAGATAAATTAAAGAGCCTCTATTTTGTAGATCCTTTCATTATGGGATAATTAGAGCTGGGGAGTTCTAGGCCAGAAAAGTAATTTTCTAGGTTTGGCATTAATGGGTTAAAAACTATTAATATCTTACTGCAGAGGCACAGTGCAGTTATTCTAACTGTTTTGCAGGTTAGAGTTCTTAAATACACAGCTCTAGTGAAAAGAATAATAAAACTTCCATTCAGGCTTGTAATGGTTGGGGTGGGAGATTAGTCAGGCATAAAATCTTCCTTTGATTTCACAGGCTCTTCCCAAAAGAAGCTTTTCTTCCCCTTAATTTTCTAAAAAAAAAACACCTGAGTACTCTACTTATAGAGTCAGCTTATATTTTTGCCTTTTTACTGCAAATAGAGCTTAAAACAGCTACTAGTCAAAGGCAAGGTAATATAGGTACCGGTAGGTAAAGATCGCCCTTGCTCAAAAGCCAGTCACGTCTTGGGTGCGGAGCTTATCTCCATTTACAGCCAAAGAGCCAGCGCTGTCTACGTCTGCAGACATTTCCCAATCCCTGGTCATGTGGCAAGCATGACTAGATGCCAGAGCACACTGAATGCTGTTACCTTTCCTGTACCTATTTATCTACTTGCAATGTCTTGCTTTTGAACTGCTAGGTTGGCGGGATCTGGGACAGAGTAAGGAGCTCACTCTGTCATGCAGCACTCAGCTCTTGACCTACTGACCTGCTGACCTTTCAGTCGTCAAGCTCAGCCTCCTACCCACTAAGCCACCACAGCCCTCCAAGATAATATACTCATGATTTAAAACATATAAACAAAATCATGTAAAGAATGTTCCCATTAAAAGGAATAACTGTGATCAGTTGGGTAAAAAGTCAGCTTAAAAGTGAAAGGTCTGCCTGAATAAAAATGTGCTTCCCTACAAAATAGGCAGGCAAAATAGTGGGCAGAAGGACCCAGACATGGCTAATCAGGAGAGGAGACAATGGTCATTAGATAGAATATGGCCTCCCTTCTATGTAGTTTCTGGGAACAGCCACTGAAAAGGCTCTGTCTTATATTCCTATCAAATGTACACCAAGCAGTAGCTGAACAGAGAGAAAGGCCTTTCCGAAGGCATATTTTATTATCTCAGAAAACTACTAATATTATATTAATTTCCATAGGCTCTATTATGCAAGACATTTTATTCAGTGGCAAGAAGGTTAGTCTGGCCAGGTTATCCTGCTATGGTAATAGAGTAGACCATCCTGCCAGTGACTCAACACCGATCATCAAGTGGCGGTTAACTAACCTGACAACCCTGAGGACTAATGGCCTTGGGTGACAAAGTCCACAGGAATGATGGTCTCTAAGTGAATTACATCCCACTTGAATCCATCTTGATGGAGAACAGGAACTTCATCAATACTGGCCTGGGGCTGATGAGGACTCTTGGAACTGGGTGATACAGGTGTCACACCGTGATACAAACGGCAATTAGAAGGCCACTGCATTATATTGTTTCCAGGACTATCTTCATGGCTGGTTGTCATGAGGATAGCCAATATTCAGAATTGGATATGACACTTGAAGGAGGAGGAGGAGGAGGTGGTGGCAATAATGTTATTTCCTAGAGCTATGGTTGCACTTTTAAAAAATGCCATTAAAAAAAGAGGTAACCAATAAAAATATTCTCAAAAAGGAAAGATGAAATCAATTTTTAAAATAAGACTATTATTTTTAATGTAGTGTTGGTTTTACTTCTCTTATATGATACTAGGACATTGATGAAGAAATTGAAGCTGAGTACAACATTTTGAAGGCTCTTTCAGATCATCCAAACGTAGTCAAGTTCTATGGATTATATTACAAAAAAGATATGAAAGATGGAGATCAACTCTGGCTGGTCCTAGAGGTGGGTATTTTTCCTTATAGGTTAGGTTCTCTTCTTCTTAGTTTGTAAGACTCTGCCTGGTCTGTGTAACTTGATCTGCATGGTGATATCAGAGCACTTGTTAATTAGACATTTGAGTGTCATAGGGTGCAATCCTGTATTCTCATACAAGACTAAGGATAGGGAATTTGGGACCTGCAGGCCATGAGCCAGATGTGGCCCTCAGACCATTTCATTTGGGGGCCCCACTGCCTCCACCACACCAGGAAGTGCCTTGTGGTGGAGAAAGGGCAAAATGGCCGTCCAGTCCCCAAAGCTGTCTGAAGGAGCGTGACCTGGCCCCCGGGTTAAAAAGGTTGAGAACACCTGTTTTAACTACTCTCCACCTCTTATTGCCAATGGAAAGGGACATTTCATGCTTTACTAGTGATTCTACATTCTAGAGAAAAGCATATCCTGTAAAAAGCCTATTTGCCAAGCCTAATTTCTTTTAAAAGGAACTATTCTGAGCACATGTAGTTTTCCATTTCAAGCTGTTTAAGCCATAGCACCATCATGACTACAGGAATTTAAATCCTTGTGCCATTGTGAGCACTGTTTGCTTTTCTTGCTTCCACTGTTACATGTTTAGGTCCTAGAAGTGGCAGTATTGGCCAGGCTACTAAGCCATGCTTTAAACTTGTGCAGTACTCTCTCTGTATTTGGCACTCTTCCTAAAACCCAGTGGAATCTCTAGGGCAAAGGAAGGCTCCTACCTGCAGCAGGTGGGCTTAAGGCCTTGAATACTTGGGGCCAGTCCAATTGTAATCTATGGTCAAGGGTGTCTGAGGCCCTTTTGATGTGGTCTCAACACCTGGCAATCTCAGTGGACAGAGTTCATCACTGTTTAAGTCAGGGGTTCCCAACCTTTTTAAGCCAGGGGCCAGGTCACACTGTCTCAGTCAGCTTCGAAGGATGGATGGCCATTTTGCACTGTCTGCATGATGGGGTAGCCATTATGTCCCAACAACTTCAAAGGGGCAGCCATTGTGTTTCTCAAATGTGCTTGGAGGGGTGGGGGCCACATATAGTGGTGCCATGGGCCATATCTGGCCCATGGGCCTTAGGTTGAGAACCCCTGGTTTAAGTGAACAAAGACTGCATAAAAGATCTCCTTACTTGAGGGAAAGAAACTGTTAAATGTTTAGGTAAAACCATGAAAGATTAGTACATTAATTTACACAGCTTCCCACACTGACTCAACCACCTTGAGTCCTTTATTGAGAGAATAATGGGGTATTGGTAACAATAGTATATAAACAAAAAATGATATATTGACAATGGGTAAGAAATTGGATGCTGCACTATAATGTGATCCTAGTCTGGCTTTTTCTTAGGATGTGTCATTTTGTCCTTTCCAGAATTTGCCATTCCACATATGCACACACATGCCTACCCATCAAGTTTCAACAGTCAATCAGTGTTCTGTGACTACGAAGCACATCCAGTCTTGTCTTTGTCTATTTGAGTGGTGTTTTCCTTTAGCACCCTCCCATTTATTTTTATTTTACTTACTTACTTACTTACTTACTTACGTACCTCCTCTTCTACCTTGTGGTGTAGTAGAGGATTCCACAAAGGATCTCCATTGGGATCTCTTCTTCCAGTTCTTCTTTGTGTGTTTTTTTTATCAGTTAAATGAGGGTGTGGGAGTGATTGGCCTCAGCACCCTAGCATGGTGAAAGGGTTGCTTTTTAACACCTCTATGCAGGCACTGCCACTGCTTCAGGTGCACTGATATTCATGCTCCTTACTCCCCAAGGTAAAGACTGTTGCTTCCTCAGGCTCCACAGCTGTTAGGGTTATACAGTACCACCCATGGTCAGTCCCCAGCAGAACTTAGCCACTGTCATAATGATTGTGCCCCCCTTTCTTGGATGAGGACCAACCTGCTGAGATTTGCCTGGGTGTGAACATTTGCATCCATAGCCCCCTGTTCAAGCCACCTCCCCCGGCTGGGGTGGGTGGGTATTTTTATTATACTTAACATAAACTGTGGAGTTACTTTAAGTCTGCTAGTGTTTGTATATACAGTACTGTAATGCCATTTTGGGTACACAACCTACCACACCTGCAGACCAGACCTTAGCATTGAAAGACATGACATTTAATTACTCTACTTTGTAGTTCAGCAGGACTGCCCTGAAAGTGTTGTGTTCTGAATTCTCCCTTCCAGCAGGCCTTGTCGTTGATTAATAATGCTAACTGCACTCTGCTAATCCCCTAAAATAATCATTATGGAGGATTACTCTGATCCAGTTGGTAGCAGTGTTTGCTAATTTGAAGCCTGCCCAAAGTGATACTAAGTTATATTATTTGTCTTTGATCTTTCAAAAGTGAACATCAAGAACTCCTATTTTGTTCCAATTTAATTCCAGAGGAGAGCTGTATAAATATTTAAATTCAACTGTAAATTTCTCAGTAGAGTTGGTCTTTATCTGTTGAAAGCTTTGTTTTATCAAAGTAAATGAACAGAAAGTCCCAAAAGGAATTAACAATGGACTATTAGAAAAAGCTGCACAAATGTTTGAAAACTGATGTATAGAGGCATCAAAAATCTGCAGGGTTGAATTTGTGCTATGAATTACACAAGCCCCTTCAAAGTTCGCAAGTGTTTCCTTTGCTAGCAGCTTTTTAAACCATATAGTTAACTGGGAAACCATTTACTATGCTTTCCTAATGCCTGAAAACTATTCCTTAGCATGGTAAATTGAACTAGAGCAGGTCCATTGAACCAATGTGGATTTAATAAGTCAACACCTCTGTAAGTTCCAGTTATTCAAATGGGCCTACTCTACATACATGTAGGTTAGTTAGAATAGGGCTATTAGAATCAATAGAACCTAGGGAGGTCTTGACCTACTTAATTGCTACCTATTGATCTGTGCTACTAGTGTGATTTACAAGACTAAGCAGCAGGATTTGAAACATTCTTAATTTTTATATGACTATATAATTAGAATATGCTGTTAAGAGAGTGTACCTTACCTGCAGTTGATAATATTTTTCTGTCGGGTTCTTATTTTTCCAGTATGTTTTATTTCTCAATGGGCTTGGAAACAATATGGTGAGGATTGTATACTGGTAGTGTGTGGAGAGGGGTTGTCACTCTCCTACATATTCTTCATGTTCCCTCAGTTTCTTAAGATGCAGCTCCCCGGTGGCTCAGTGGGTAAAAGCACTGTGCTTGGATACAGAAAGCATGGGGTTTGATTCCCCGAGAGCTGCACAATAGGGGACATGAAAGGACCCTCATTCAGGTGTCCTCTGCAAAAATCCTTTCAACCCAGAGTAATTTCTGACACGACAACACACACAGTTTCTTAAGATAATCGTTACTCAGTTCTGATCTTTTAAGCAGATTGTTGAATTTTGGGAAGTATAGTCCAGAAAAGGAACTTTGGGAGCTGGTAGAATGAAACATGTCCTGCTTTTTATGCTTGCCATGATTTTATGTATGTGTGTATGCACAAATGCACCATTTACCCCTAGCAAAACAGATTTTTTTAAAAATATATAAACCTAAGAATATGAATGTTCATTATATTGATTCAGACTACTATATTGGTCTTTCTAACCCAGTGATGGCATCTAACCCAGTGATGGCAAAACGTGGCACTCCAGGTGTTCTTGGACTTCAATTCCCAGAAGCCCTTATCAGCAGGAGTGCTGACTTGGGCTTCTGGTAATTGAAGTCCAAGAACACCTGGAGTGCCAAGGTTCACCATCACTGTTCTAAACCAATAAGACTAACTCCAGCTGGCAACAGCTTCTTAGAGTTTCAGGCAGGATATTTTTCCAGCTTTACCTGAAGATACCAGGGGTTGGATTGAGATGTTTTGTGTGCAAAATATGTCCTCTGCTACTGAAAGGTGGCCTAAACAAAGAATACCTGTTTGATTTTGTATTCATGTCCTGTCTTTTGTGGGACTGTAGAAGCTCAAGTTGCTAAGGTGCTGACTGGAAGGCGAAAGGTCAGCAGTTCAATACCGGTTTATTGCAGGACAGAATGAGCTCCCATCTTTGTCCTAGCTCCTGCAAGCCTAGCAGTTCTAAAGCAAGTACAGTACAGTAATTGCAAGTACTGTAGATAAATAGGACCACTTTGATGGGAAGGTAAACAGTGCTCCGTGTGCTCCAGTGTCTAGTCATGCCTGCCACATGACCATGGAAATGTCTGCAGAAGCAGACAGCGCTGGCTCTTCAGCTATGAAACAGAGATGAGCACTGAACCCTAGAGTTGGATACAACTGGCTTTCGAGCTAGGGTGACCTTTACCTGTCTTTGGATTTCCTGTAAGCATCTTATATAGAACAAGGATTCTCAATCCAGTTTGATGTTGCTACATAGTCTTCTACACTAATCTTACTGTAAATTACAAGATCAGATGTGATTTTGTTGTAATCGGGCTTTCTCTAGGCGTGGAAAGGAAAATGAAAGTGTGCACCATGAATAATAAACCTTCTTTCAAGTTTCAGGGAAGTGGGAGGCAAGAGGAGGATATTTTTTGTCCATATCCAGGTTTAGAATAGTAATTGAAACATTGCTTATTCTGAGTGTCTCTTTAATGTATATGGAAAGCAGTGTTTCCTTAAAGAAAGGTGCTATTACCATCCTAGAATCATGACAGCCAAAAATTTCTGCCCTTCTTATAATTTGTTCGACATGAGGCTATAATAGTATCAGAATTAACATCTGCTTGTATTCAAATGGTTCTGGAATTGCTTCATTTTCAAAAGTCCTATAAATAAAACCAGGTGACTGCTGTTAAAATTACAGTAATACCTCGGATAACATTTACCTCGGATAACGCTAAAATTGCATAACATTAAGTAATCTGTTGAGGAGAATTGGATCAAATAACGTTAAGGTCCTATGGGATGGATCGGATAACAATCGCTAAAGCCTGTGCGGTTACAATGTATCTCTATGGAGCTTTAATGTTATCCGATCCATCCCATAGGATTTTAACATGCATCGGATAACACTAAAAACCGGATAACACCAAGACTTGTGGAACCAAGTCTTAGCGTTATCCGAGGTATTACTGTATATGTAAGGAATGAAATAACAATGTGGATAAATACAAGTTACATCAAAACCGCTTTGTGGATAGTGACAAAATAGTCTATAGAATTATTATTGCTGTAAATGTCAGTAGTCCCGAAAACATCTGCTTTCCTTTTAACTGTAACCTCTGATTATACTACATAGCATACTGTTTTTTTAAAAAGAACTCATTTGAGGGAAACAAATATGCTAGTCAATCAGAGACCTTTCCCCTATTATTAATCCAAACTAATTATTCCTTTTAATTCAGCTCTACCTGTTTTGGTCGCTCATGGCTCAAAATCACCCCTAATTAGGCCATTTCTGATAATCAGACCAGTAATATCTTTTCTTTACTTTGCAATTACAATAATTCTGTTCTTTAGAATTATGTCTTTTCCCCCTCTGCAAGATCAAAGATTTGTGACTACAAGTAGCTTTCAGAACCCCGAGGTCTGGTAAAGACTTGTAATTTTCTGAGGGAAATTATATATTACAGCCCGCTGCTTGGGCAGAGAGAAGGCATACATTATTGTCTACAGAATAAAAGATATCTTTCTAGGTGTATGTGTGGACTTTCCAAGCAACAACAACAATGCAAATAATTTTGAGATCGCATGACCTTGTGATCTCAAATTGTTAATTAGGGCTTTTTTATTTTACAAAAATGCCTTTTTTTGATGGACAAGAGGAAGGATGTAAAAAAAGGAACTAGTACTGGCAAATGTGGATTAAGTGGTTGCTTATCACTTTGTGTGTGTGCTAAGAGCAAACTTCTTTTAAGCCTAGTTTATGGATCAGTGGTTTGGAACCAGTGACTCCTCAAATACATTGGACGTTAACTCCTAGATTCCCTAGCCTGGATGAACTTCTTCTTTCATGTCTAGGTCAAACTTTAAATTGCCAAAATGAAGCCACCTTTCAGTATATTTATTCCGTACTTCCTTTGCCTTACTTAGTGTGAGAAAGATTAACTGGCACAACAAGGTTGCGATTGCCTGGGTATGCCTGATTGTGGTTCAAAAATACCACAATCTTCAAGGAGGCTCACCAGGATGAGCACAAGTAAAGCATTATGGGAGTTGCAGTCCAAAACATCTGAAGGGCATCTGGTTTTCTAGATCTATTATATGAAACCTCTGATGGTCCATTATGGCCAAAGTGATGTTTATAAGCCTTCAAGTTCAGCAGCTTGCCTCTTTGAATGGTCTTGAAGAAAGGTTGCTGGCTTCTTTCTTCCACCCACTCATTTTGCTTCCCAGCTCCATCTTCCCAAGGCCTCTTGTCTAGACCTCATTGCCCTTCTCCAGACTGGTCAAGACTGTCTAGAGAAGACAATGGTAGAAGTCCCCCACCCTCCCAACTATCTTCACCTCCCTTGCACCACCCTTGCTTGGAGCATAATTAGGCATAGAGCATTATGGAAAATGTGGTTTTTTCTCTGGTTTTCTGCAATTTGTAGGGGTCCAACCTTTTACTTTTATTTGCTCATTTATATTTGCTCACTTTAACTCAAACTGGCTAGCTTTGAAAACAAAAGCAAGACCTCAAAAAATGTAAAAACTATGTATTTTGAGTTTGTGATATGGACTGCCTTTTCACTTTATATTAGTTCTGCTGTGTTATGAGCCACTTTAAACACAAAAATGACATACAAGCTAAAAGAGTGAACCACAGGACCCATTGACTCAATTTTTTGTATGACATGTTGACAGAGAAAGGACATATTGTGGTTAACTTAGCCACACTGTCCTTCATCTTCTAGTCCCTGGAGATTTGGCAGAATGCAAAGCTCAGCACCCATGAGAGACATTATAAAACCTTTCTATTTATAATTACATACATTGGCAGAAATTAATCGAAATTGACTTTATGGTGACAGAGCAGGTTCTTTGTTAGATTCAAGATTTTATTTTATTATTAGAAAGCCCTTATGAAGCACAAATAGAGTAATTTGACCTGAAATAAAATATAGATGCAGTCACTGAAGTCAAGTAGAGATTGTTATTTGAGTCATCAAACATAAGCTTTTGCCTATGAGTTTTGGCAAACAGGACATAGCTTTTCCCCTAATTGTAACCAGTTAAATATAATAAGACTGCTTAGAGTTTGTCACAGCAAATTTGAGAAGTAAACTACAGTCAAGCCTCACATAAAGAGCGCCTTGCTTAGAGAGTAACTCGTTTAAAGAGGAGAATTTTCTCTGAATGGTCGCCTCTCTTAACAAATAAAACCAACCAAAAACTCGCTTAGGGTTTCACACACACACCCTCAGCAGAAGTCACAATTGGTCACTTACAATGGTGTTTCACTTAAAGAGCAAACTCGCTTAAAGAGCAATCCCACGGAACACATTATGCTCTTTAAGCGAGGTACCACTGTACTGTACTACTTAAAAAGTAGTACAGAGATTCTTATATTGGTATATATATAATTTCCTTGAAGAAGTTTTTTAAATGAATATTACTTTTATTTATTATTTATCTGTGGTACTTATTAGGCTGCCCTGTTGCAACAACTTTGGAATTATCTGCATTTGCTGCACTCTTTTATTTCCATTGTTTATGTTTTGTGATGGATGGGTGGGTATGCATTGGTGTTTCCTCTTGGATGATGTGTACCTACCTGAAGGTGTTAGAAATGAAACAGAAATGTGAGCTAAATTAATGGTTAAAAATAAACAAATAAAATTGGACTCACAAGAGAATTGAGGGGAAAATAAAATGAAAAATAAAATGAAGCAGAATATAAGGAGTTTTAAAGATTTTTAGATTATGCAGACAATGATGAGATGAGATGAGATGAGATGAGATCAGATGAGATGAGAGAGAGAGAGAGAGAGATGGTGGTAACACAATACTGCTTTAGTTTACAGGATAGGGACTGTGGTGGCTCAGTGGTTAAGAAGTTCACCTTGTTAGCTGGAAGGCTGGCAAATTGGCAGTTCGAGACCCAGGTACTGGATGACAGATTGAGCACCCAGCTCTGTCCCAGCTCTTGGGGACAGAAAAATCCTTTCAACCCAGAATAATTTCTGACACAAAATTATTATATTATATTAGTTTACAAGAGGATTATGTAATTGAAGGTGTCAATCTATTAGAAACAGACCATAGCCACCCCCTTTCACACCAAACATGGTGGGATTTGGATTAGCATTGCAGTACAGCATAACTGAGGTTCAACAAGAATCTAGTCAATGCCCCCTATTTAAACAATATTTCAGCACTAATTCAAAGAAGGGCTAGAATATGCTATGCTAATGGTGGCAATGCAACTACTGTACTGTATTTGCATTCTTTTTGTTGTCTTCTGAGTCTCAGTTTCTTTTTCATGTATACCATGGTCAACTTTGAATGTTCAGTTGCACCATTTTAATCTGGTGTTTCCAAGGGGCAGGGAGGAGGAGACGGCAGAGGCAAACGCCCAGCCTTCAATCTGTGACAGCAAAGACGACAGTCATGATAAAAGGAGTGCTGAGCTGACACAATTAGTAAAAATAGGCATTGGGGTAGAAAAATTAAATTGAAGGGGACACTTTGCCTTCAAGGTTTTCCTTAAGCTGTGAAGAAAATAGAACACAGCTATTATTAACCCAGGGGAAATGGTGTGTGTGTGTGTGTGTGTGTGTGTGTGTGTGTGTGTGTGTGTGTGTGTGTGTGTGTGTGTGTGTGTGTGTGTGTGTGTGTGTGTGTCTGTCTGTCTGTCTGTCTGTCTGTCTGTCTGTCTGTCTCTCTCTCTCTGTGTGTGTGTGTGTGTGAGAGAGAGAGAGAGAGAGAGATTTGCACAGGTCAGAAGAAACCACAATGATGGTGGAACAATCTGGGTTTTTCCCCTCCATCAAGCATTGTAAAAACCCTTTCTAAAATCACTGTTTACCACAGCAGGCTCCATTTTGTCAAAAACAACTCCATTCATACAACAAATAAGTGTGCTAATGAGAACGAAACAATTTAGCCCAGTTTATGTTCCCTGATTCTTTTGACTTCTTTCCTAAGAATAACAATTACTGTACTTACTTTCAGTTGACAGCTGCAGTTTTTGAACTGGATTTTCAGCAAGAATGCTGAACAAGATAATAGTTTTGCTGTATGTTCCCCAATGCTCATTTACAGGAAGCTTTTTAAAAAAAAGCAAAATGTGAAGAACAGGTTTTAGTTATGGGAATAATATTGGTATCTTTAAAACTCCTTTTTCATTTTCTTGGTAATACAACTTTGAATCTAGGCTAGTAATAAACTCATGATTATCTTGTTTAAAGGACAGGAGTGTACAGTTAATATTATTATACAGTACCTCACTCATTTTCTTGAAGCAGAGAGGTGTTCTGAGATACAGCACTTAAACATGGTCAACCTAAAGCATACTGCTACTTGAGGCAGAGTAATATAAAGAATGTCTTTCCCTTCAAATCATAGTACTGTATTCAAAGATAGCCAAATTATTTTAGCTTGAGAGGCAGAAAATTCCACAAATGCCTCTCTGCCACCTTGACAGTAAAATCCAATAAAATAATATATTATTAGCAAACAATTAGCTGCCTTTTATTGGAAACCCAAATCTGCTCCCTGAGGCACCTTCTTTTACTTTGCCTAACAATGAGGTAGGAACCTCAAGATTTCCATAGAATGGCAGTTAGTACAGTGGTACCTCGCTAAAAGAGCATAATGTGTTCCACAGGATTGCTCTTTAAGTGAGTTTCCTCTTTAAGTGAAACACCATTGTAAGTGACCAATTGTGACTTCTGGCGGCGGGAGGGGGGGATTGTGAACCCTGATTTAGTTGTTAAGTGAGTTTTTGGTTGGTTTTAGTTTTAAAGCGAGGTGACCATTCAGAGAAAATTCTGTTCTTTAAACGAGCTAGTCTCTAAGCGAGGTGCTCTATATGTGAGGTTCTACTGTATTTCAAAGTGTTGTTAGCTTTGGGTCAAACTAAACAAAATGTTAGCACATTTTTAGAAGAGATATTCTCTCAAGTGATGAAAGATGCTTGTTGGCCATGACATGGGACTTTCATCATCAGTTTAACATGCTAAGCTATGTAGATTGGTCACCTGGAGTTAATTTGCAAGGATGTTAAGGTACGTTGTTTTTATGGGACTCCTTTCTGTAGTTTTTGCAATTTCTTTTAAAATCAGAATGGGTGTTTGTGACAAAAGAAGCATTAAAAATGAATATATACTATTTTGAATGATGTACTTGATGTAATTGCTTGGGGGAATATCAATCAAGATAGGCACTCAATTGTATTTGATGTTCATGAATTGAACAGAACTTGTTTCAGGATTCAAAATAATAAGTGGCCAGAACAATGTTTTGAAACCCAGGCAGCTATCACAACAAATGCTGTTTGAGATCTGTGATGTTTGGATTATAAACTTCGCTTAACTGTTTGTTTTAATTCCTTTATCATTATTAGATTTCACTTGAAAATAATTTGCCAATTTTAATTTCTGAGCTTCTTCTTCTGTGTCTAGGTTAGATGTGAAACTGCCGAAATGAAGGTACCTTTTGGTGAGTTCATTCTGCAGTTCCTTTTGCCTGATCTAGTGTAAGAAAGATTAGGGTGCGCCCAACTGTAGTTCAGAAATACCACAATCTTCAAAGAGGCTCTTTCTGTGTTCTGAGCGAAAACACTGTTTTTCTGATGGCTACGTAAATAGGATTTATCATTAAATGCTTACTTTACCCTACTCCCTTAAAATAATGTCCCAATTAAGTATGGGATGTGGCAGAAGAATTGTAAGGAAAAATGCTGGGAATTCTGGAGAAAAAGTTGGGACAGCTTGAGAGCATAGAGTGCCAAATTAAATTTTTAAAAAGGGTTGTAAGCTGGTTCTTATAATGAGTCAGAGACCTATCTACTGAAACCTAGAATGTGATGACTATTGTTCCATTATTCTTATTATATTTTTAATGCATATAGCTATGCAATGGAGGATCAGTAACTGACCTTGCGAAAGGGTTTTTGAAGAGAGGGGAGAGGATGAGTGAGCTTATTATTGCTTACATTTTACATGAAGCTCTTATGGTGAGTAAAAATGTAAAAATTGACTAACTGTTTTATTTACAAAGTTAGGTGTAATGAAATTCATAGATTTTTCAAACAAGCTTATTTGATCTCTGTGTTAGATTGTACCATTGTCAAGTGTGAAAATATTACTTTTGGGGCCCTAGCTCCCAGAATCCCTTGCACAGCACGGCTAGCAATAACTGAGAGTTGTAGTATGAAATGTAACTTTCCCTACATTTGCCTATGGTTCAGAGACAATACTATTGTCCTGTTCTACATGTTGCGTGCCATCCAGTGGTGGGATTCAATTTTTTTTTACTACCTACTTTGTGGGAATAGTATGGTGGGCATGGCCAGGGGGAAAGCCCTGTGTTGCACCCAAGTTAGGACTAATTTATTTTAAAACTTAGATGGGCTGGGCCAGCCAGAATTTCTGCTACCGTTTCTGGCGAACTGGTGTGAACCTGCTGAAGCCCACCACTGGTACCATCTCACTTGTGACAACCCTAACAGTATTTTCAAAATATTGGAGCTATTTAAGGCATGTCAACACCTTGCTATTTTCTATGGTCAAATGAGAATCTGAAGATCTATTGAGTCATAGTCCATCATTTTGTCCATTAAACCAAACTGACACACTTTCTTGTTCTAGCTGGTGGTAGTAAGTGCATGGGACAGATTTTGTCGTGAAATTGACACTAGCCAAAGCCACATATCCATAGTCATAATTCTCTACTCTAGGAGTGGCCAACCTTGGTGCTCCAGCTGTTCTTGGACTTCAATTATCAGAAGCCCAAGTCAGCACACTGCTTCTGGTAATTGAACTCCAAGAACAGCAGGAGCACCAAGACTGGTCACCCCTGCTGAATGCTGATAGTCAGCTCCTTACCCTGCTAAACTGGTATTCAGAATATTCAAATAAATTACATGGACGCAGCCTCGAATCAGGGACTTTTCTTAGAAAGGGAATGAATTTTATTTTGTATAGTGTTTTGTTTTCCCCAATTAAATTAAATTAAATTAAATTAAATTTGGCCCATCTTGTTCTATCCAAAGATCCTTTTCAGAGCACCATCAGTAAATTAAAGGAAAAGTAATTTTAGTTGTGCTTTATTTTGTGCATGTACTAATATTTCATTATTTTCTTTATTGTGGAAATTATAACTGTATTTTTTTTCAGGGACTTAAGCATCTGCATGACAACAAAACTATCCACCGTGACATCAAGGGAAACAATATCCTATTAACCACTGAAGGAGGTGTTAAGCTTGTGGATTTTGGTACACTACAGTATTCTTATGGCCTAGGTGCTATTATTTTTTGTGGGGTGGGAAGGTGTTTGTGTATCTAAATAAAAGTTTACAAAGTATTTAGATTTCTCTGTTAAAGTTAAGGGAAACACATTAATCTCTCTAGCAGAATGTGAATGGATCCCCTTCTGTTGGTGCCAGTCAAACCTGCGCCTTCCATAAACGAGTCTGAAGTGTGAAGCTATTGCAGACACAAACTCTATATTAACTTGTAGCTATTTATACTAAAACTACTGAAAGCACATTACTTCTCAGCTCTTATAAAATCGAACTTCTCCCTCCTTGTCATATCATAAGAGAAGCTAATTGTTTCTAATTCTTAGTGCTTATTCTGGGAAGCTTCCATGAACTGCAAAGTCTTTATTGATAGGTCCAGGTCTCTCATCCATCACTGCAAATCTCTTTACTAGTGTGCTCGCTCTTGCTCCAGGGTTCTCTGATGGTAGAGAACATCTCAGAGATGCTCTATTTGCTCTCTTACTCCCCAGCAAGGGTGTGTGTGTGTGCCTTTGAACATTTCCCCACCAGGGCCACCACCTTTTTGAGTATGTGAAGCCTGTGGGAGTGCCAGTTCAAGGGTCCTTTTTTGTTAGGTAAAGCTCACCTTGCTTGAAAGCCAGTTGTGTCTGACTCTAAGGATGCAGTGCTCATTTCTGTTTACAGCCAAACAGCCAGCACTGTCTGCATCTACAGACCTTTCCCACCGAAGCAGTACCTATATATCTACTTCCAATGTCTTGCTTTCAAACTGCTAGTCTGGCAGGAGCTGGGATAGAGACAGGAGCTCACTCCATCATGCAGCACTTGAAATGCTGACCATCTGACCTTCTGGTCATCAAGTTCAGCATTTTAACCACTAAGCCACTGCAGCCCTTTCTTTTTGTTACCTCTATCCAATTCTCTTCACAGTGCAGTACATAAGGTATCAGCTTTACCTCCTACCTCAGATCTAGTGTTTACAATATTTTCTGTTTGATTTTATCTTTTCCCTCCCAGGGTTCTGAGGGAAAAGCCCCAGTATCTAATTGTACCTCCATGCCAGCCCATTCTTTCTCTATCTGAACCCCCAGCCAATTTCATCCACTTCCCCTTTGGCTGCTCTTTTCCCCTTCCCATTTCTCTCACCTTCTGCTTCCCAATGCCACTATTGCCAGGAAGGTTCCACACACTAATCTCAGCCACCATCTCTGGTGACTATGAGGGAACTGCTTATAGAAAATCTATGAGAGCAATGGGGGAATGCCTCGCCACCAAATTGTGGTCCTCCTGACTCGCCTTCTCACGTGGAAATTTCTAATTGCAAACACCATTTATTTGTCACAGCAGAACCAATAAACCAAATTGCTGTGTGTGTGTTGTTTTTTTAATTGCTCATTTTATGTATTTCTTTCTGGTCCAATGTGTTCTTTATCCAATTACACCAGACACTTTGAAAGTATTGTACATACACCAATGATGGCCTCTCTATATTTTGCCAAGTCCATGCCAACTTTTTATGTAGGGGCAAAATGCTAATTAAAATGTGAACCACCCAGAGAGTGCACTAAGCACTATGGAGTGGTATAGAAGTGTAACTGCTATTCTCACCTGTATGTTTTAGATGGCTTTATACAGTTCTGTATCCTGCTCTGAGATCTTAGAATTTAGGGTGGGCTATAGAAAACGGGACTGCAGTGGCTCAAGTGGTTAAGACACTGATCTTGAAGACTAGAATGTCAGAGTTTGGTACCTGAGTATTGAATGACAGAGTGAGCTCCTATCTCTGTCCCAGCTCCTGCCAACCTATCAGTTTGAAAGCAAGAAAATGCAAGTACAGTAATACCTCATATAACATTAGTATCGAATAACACTAAAATCGCATAACATTAAGGAATCTGGGGGGAAGAATTGCATCAGATAACATTAAGATCCTATGGGATGCTTCAGATAACAACCACTAAAGCCTGTGTGGTTACAATGTATCTCTATGGATCCCCTAGGATTTTAACATGCATCAGATAACACTAAAAATCATATAACACCAAGACTTGTGGAACCAGGTTTTAGTGTTATATGAGGTTTTACTGTACTGTACTGTAGATAAATAGGTACCACTTTGGTGGGAAGGTAAACAGCATTCCGTGCATTCCGGTGTCTAGTCATGCTTGCCACATGTTCACAGAAACATCTGCAGATACACATTGCTGGCTCTTTGGCTACAAACAGAGATGAGCACTGAACTCTAGAGTCAGATAGAACTGGCTTTTGAGAAAGTGAGATCATTATCTCTACTTTAGAAAATAAAATGTTTGATGTAGAAGTGGTGGTGGCAGAAACAGACTAATTTCAAAGGCACAATGTTACTTTTAGACAACTAGGAATCTGAAATCTGTGGTCACCTAATGTAAATCACCCAGAGATCAAACAGTAGAACCTGATCTATCTTTGGCCTACCCTTTAGCTAAAGAATGAGCTGAAATTAACATGACGGGAAAGAGCTGGATTTGCTTGCAGCACCAAGCAGCATGACTAAGCTAAAGGCCAAAAATCAGTCGTTAGTCATCTCTGAGAAACAGAAGGGAGATAATTAGCTTTTTATTTAGAATATATGACATTGACTTGACATAAGTACCAAAACAAGCTGAACCTACTGACTGTAAATGTTTATTTAAACAGCTTGTGGAACTCGGAGCCAAGCTAGGTGTGTTGCAACAAAACTGTGTGTATTACTCGTGCTGCTTTGAAACTCAAATACAGAGGAGGTTGGAAGGATAAAGCTGTCCTTTCTCCTTCAGAAGTCCTTCATTCCAGTTAGAGTTTCTCTTGTGGGTCCCCAAGCCTACTGGAGGAAAACTGCTTCGAAAAGGAAGGCTTCAAAATCCCCTTTCTGTTGACCCATTCAGTTTAATCCTTATGCACCAGTCCTGGATTAAAATTTCGTCTAGGCCTGGTTCATATCATTGATCTGCAGAAAAATAACATTGTGTTACAGCATTTGCATCAAACTAGAGGAACAGTGAAGGTTTTCTGTGACATCATAACTGAAGAGCTGTGAACAATGCCTCCAAATTTTAGCCACTTCTCATGTGCAGCTCCCCCCCTCCAAAAAAAAAAAAACACCTTGTCACTTGGAAGAAAACTAACTTGTACCATTTTTTAAGCCATGCTGCAAAGCAGGAGAAATGATGGATTCTTGTCACTAGACTGAAGTATAGACTAGACTCTAATCTGGGTTGCTACTCTAGTACAGTGATGGTGAACCTTGGCACTCCAGGTGTTTTTGGACTTCAATTACCAGAAGCCCAAGTCAGCACTCTTGCTAATCGGGGCTTCTGGGAATTGGAAGTTCAAGAACACCTGGAGTGCCAAGTTTCGCCATCACTGCTCTAGGATATCTATCTTCCTTGTAAAAGCTTCCTTAGACATTCTTACTATATCAGTTTAGACAGGCTTCAGTCTTTGTCACTTTTGACTTCAACTAATAATCTGATAATTGAAAACAAATCTACATAAACAACCTGTGAGAATTGGAAAACATGAATTGTTTCCTCTTGTAGAGATCTACCTAACATATAGACTTTTTTTGTATTTAGACATAACTGTTCTTCCCAATTTCTGCCTGCATATAACAACGTATCTGAAATCTCCATTTACTTTTCATACACAAAATTTACTAGTATACATGTTCTGTACTTTTATTTTCTTGGTGCATTCACTTTTGTATCTGTTGAGGTATATCGTAAACTCTTGTGTTGCAAGAGTGTGTCAGAGGGAGTACGATGAATAACATAGGAACCAGACAGATACACTGCATTGCTAAATACTGTTTTATTTATAGCAAAATCAGAGTCCAAATTCCTTCCAAGTCATACACAGCAATAGCAGATAGTCACAATGTTGTTTCAGGATTAAAGCACAATAATCTTTTCTTCTTCCCATTCTTTGCCAATCACGGAAAAACAGTCCAATACAGGTAGCAAAGCAGTAAGCAAATCAAAAGATGAATCTCCATTAAACACAGCAAACCGAGAGCAAGAGAAGTGAGAGAGCAATGAGAGACTCAACTGTTGCTGTAGTCTTCATTTTAACCACATTATTGATAGAATGAAACAATGAGCTAATACCAGTGGTGGGATGTCAAAAATTTTACTACCCCACCGTGATGTCATCACAGTGTGGGCGGAGCTAATGTCATGACATCATGATGTGGGCAGGGCCAACGAAAAAAATACAAAATAATAAAAAAATAAAATTAAAATAAGCACACACACACACACACCTCAAGACTTTACTTAAAAACCCCAAGCCAGGCCGCCAGGCCTTTTTAGGAACTGTGGTAGTACGTCAATATAGGTAAAGGTATTAAATACACACAGACATACCACATCCAGAGGTGAGTAACTTACCGTGGGGAGCAGGCTATAGAGAGCTTCAGGCTAGCAGCTTCTCTTCCTCCTCCCCGTTTGGGAGGACAGCAAGGAAGCGTGCATATGTGCCAAGCACTGTAGGCATGCATGCACACCAAGTGCTTGCTGCGCATGCGCAGTGGGGGAACCAGTGAAAAGGTACGCCCCGAAGGTGGTTCCCCCCAAAAGCTGCTACCGGTTCTCCGGAACACTGAGAAACGTTACTACTGGTTCTGGAGAACTGGTGAGAACCTGCTACATCCCATCACTGGCTAATACAGTAATTATCCTACTCTGACAATAATGGAATGATGCAACATGAACTCAATGCTCTTAAAGCACCATAGTACATTTTATAACAAACATGCTTTGTTGGTTTATATATTATCCTTCCCAACAAGTTAGGGAATAACCCAATTCCTAACAGTATCTATCTTTCCACTATAGTTTACCTTTTCCTGTGTTACTTGTCCTAATAAATACATGTTCATACAAAGTTTCTGAGCTGAGAATTGCATCACAATATTCAAAGAAGTATGTAATCTGCATAACGTATTTCCAGCTATGTATTATTACTGGGTGTGCAGTTTACTTAAAATGTAGGCTATGAAAAATTATCAAACATCCCTGTTCTCTAGCCTTTCATTATATTTATAACCATTAGCCTGGCATCTTATTTCATGGTGGAGATGATACTTCCAGATGCCAGTATAAATGAATAAAATCTACATTCACATTTTATCCAAAATAGGCAGATAGCATCCATGATAACTCCCAAAAACCCTACTCCTTTAATAGACATCTAAGGTGACATTTGAAAAATTGACCTACTGTCATGAAGTATCAGAGCTTAGCAAAGTTGCTTTTCCAGATTACATTCCTCAGAATTCCATCTACTGTATTTCAGGAATTAAATTCTCTAAAGATAACATGTCCAAGCAGAAGCTAGCATCCATTTGCATCTGGAATCTTGTTGCCTTGCATGAACTGTAAACTTTGTATGAATCATTCTGTAAAACATAACCATTAGTTAAAGCAATTTCATATGACACATCTAAAAAAGAAAATAAGTTTCTTTGTGCCTTCTTAGCCTGATGTTCAGCTATGAGTCAAAGAAGGGCTTAGTATCTGCATTTAGTCACGCTAGCATGGATCAGTAAAGCTGTCTGCTTCACTGAAATCAGGACCATTGTGTTTTACCACTCTGTACCATGTAAATAGTACAGTCATATATTGCTTTCAATGTTTGGTACTTTGAATGGGTTTCTCAGGAATCACAAAAAAGGCTAGAATTATTAATAGTAGTATTGTTAGCATCACCATCATCATTACTATTCTGTAAAACAGCTTATCAGTGATCCCTAACATGCCTCTCCTGGTGAGTACTATCTTAACCTAATATTTAAAAGGATATAAGAAAGCAGTAAGAATTAAAATCCTTACAGATGCAGTTCCATAGCTTGGATGCCAAGCAGGGAAAGTCCTGCTTCCAAGGTTGTTTGATTCTCAACTGCTCCTTGTGGTTTTCAGCTGCTAAGAAAAGGATACCAAAGTACTATAATCATCCATCCCCAAAAAAGAAGAAAGTGTGGCCAGATTGTTTGTGAATATCCTAATTTAGAACTAGCTCCAAGCTGCTTCTGGCAGAAGAACTGTGGAGTAGCAAAGGAGAATATTAGCCAGCTTACATTGACAGAGTAATGCTGGCCAGTTGATTGGCACAGTGCTTCAGAAATGCTACCAAGCTGTTGGAACAAGAATGGCACAGATTAGGAGAGTCATAAGTGATGATACCCTCCAGATGGAATTCTCTGCAGGATAAGCGTCAGACTGTTGTCATTTTGCCTGTTCCCTTTAGGTGTATCGGCTCAGTTAACCAGCAGTCGTCTCCGTCGGAATACATCAGTAGGGACTCCCTTTTGGATGGCTCCTGAGGTTTGGTGATATTTTATTATCTTTACTTCTTGTTTTAATCCAACACTTCTTAATCCTTCAGTTTCCCCCAAGTTTCTATCTTTTATTGTGATATTTAAAATCCTTTGGGAAAATTCATGATGTCTTATCACTGCTAATGTTATTACAGGTCAAAATACCCAAGGTCACGTTTTGTCATATTTCATTCAGATAGTGGAAGGTAACATTAAACTCATATTAAAGTTACTTAGTACTCTGCATTAAAAAATTAAGATAAAATCACTCCAGTGTAATATGCTTTGTTATATGGATTTTTAGAATTATTTTGTTTTCTCACAAACCTAATCTTGTATGAATCTTATCTTTAGTTTTGTTCAGTACAGTAACCATGATACAGAATTAGCCAGGACACTTAAAAAATTTGTCCCCTTCCTGTACCCCTTTATATCCACTGCTTCAGTTACTTCTCATTTACATCAAGCTGTCATTTCCTTTTACATCTGAATGAGCAAAATAAGATTTATATTTCCCTTCTTTATTCATGTCAGAGGCACCACAAGCATATAATAACATCCAAAGCTAAAATTAACATATCTAAAACAAAAAGGAATTAAATGACATCCACCCAATATCAGGCCACATCAACAGCCTTTCTCTGAAAAATAAGGTTACCGACGACTAAATTTTGGCCACTTTGGAAGTAAAATCAAGATGTGCTGTGATCTAACTAGAAAGTAATTAATTGAAGCAGTGTGAACAAGAGGAATTAGTTAGGAATTGGACCTTACATGCAAAATAGCTCAGTATTGTTTCTGCTTTGTTTAGGCAATGTAGACAACAAATCATGCACAGGCCACTTGTGGCCATTGAAGGCTATTTCCCCAAGTGTCTCTCCCCCATTGCCAAAGTTACAACAGCATTCATTGTAGTAACTAGTCACCTGTGGTGGCAGATTCTGGGGAATGGTAGAAAGATGTTGGAGGAAAGACGTACATGTTCAAGAGTATGTCTTGTGAACTTTAAGCTTTCTTGCTTTCTCTAGGTGTGGTGGAGAATGGGATCCCATTGATAATGTTAAGGAAAGCTTCAGCTAGTATTCTAATCAGCATTTATACATGGAAGGGGGTACCATTTTGTTATTTGCCACAGACAGAAATACATCAAGGCAGCCCTGTCTGGCCTGTCTTGATCCTGTCTACAAACAAGTTAGCTGGGTGTTTTTAGCTGCTTAGGCAAGTTCATTGTTACCATGGTAATATTTTTTTGAAACATGGATGAAAATTTTCCTCCACCCTCTGCATTAAAGAATTGAGAATACTGCTGTTTTCTGCAGAATGGCTGTCATTCTCAAGCAGTGTAGGAGAGCAAAGAACAGTTTAAATACTAAACCTTTCAGAATATTTCCACTTCACATATTGTAAAATAAAAAGGCCTGAAATTAGAGCTGTTCTGATGGTTGCATTAGATTCAAAGAACTTAAGGATGGTTTTCATATGAATGGGCAACTGGAGGAGTACATTTGTGGCCAGTAGCAGTTTTGCATATTCTGATTTTTTTTAATATGGATAAATTCAGTGGTGGGATGTCAAAAATTTTACTACCCCACCGTGATGTCATCATAGTGTGGGCAAAAAATAAAAATAAGCACGCGCGCGCGCACACACACACACACACACACACACACACACACACACACACACACACACACACACATGCACACACACACACACACACACACACACACACACACACATTGGTCGCGGTGTCCAATTATGCAGTCGGGGTCATCTTGGAACTTAGACGTGTGGAGAGACTGCGAAGAGGGCAGCCAGAGACATAGAGGAGAAGGAGGGCAAGGAGCCAAATTGGAGGAGGGTTTTTAATAGCCATTTTGCCCCCCATGAAGTAATGCCTGACGGCGGTCCCGTGGGGTGGCAGGGCGTAATGGGAGGTGGTTTTAGTGGGTAAAAATCCCACACACTGTGAAGCCAGAGCAAGGGCTCACAGTGTCTTTTGAAGATTTCTACCTGCCCTTAAAACACACACACACACACACACACACACACACACACACACACACACACACACAGGCATGCATGCACACCAAGTGCTTGGCACGCATTCACGGGGGAGGGGGGGAAACCAGTGAAAAGGTAAGCCCTGAAGGTGGTTCCCCCCAAAAGCTGCTACCAGTTCTCCGGGACACTGGGAAAAGTTACTACCAGTTCTGGAGAACTGGTGAGAACCTGTTACATCCCATCTCTGGATAAATTGCTTTTTTTGTTGTTCAGTTGCACAGTCGATTCCGACCCTTTGTGACCCTATGGACCACTGTCTGCCTGGCACTTCTGTCCATATGCAAATGCTTTTGTTTACAAAAAGCATAGTTTTGTATGTCTTTTACCCTGAAAGTATAGGATTTAGAATAACTTGAATCCTAAGAGCAAATTTTTGCATGTATTTTACACTTAAATATATATTTTATAAGTATTGCAGTATGTCATTGACTAGAATCACATTCTGAAATTCTGGGAAGAATGACAATTAAGCAAAACTGCTTCACAAATCTTGTATTATTCTGGAAAATATAAGATCAGATCACTTAAAATGTAGATCAGATAAAATCTTTAGGCATCCTTAATTATACTTATTCTTTGAGGAGAGTTTTTTATATCGGGTAAGAAAAAGGAATGACACAATTTCAAATCAGTATTCAACAATTATTATAAAAGAATAAATTACATATCAGAATGTACTATTCAGTGTTTCAGATATCATATAATTGAGATGTCTATATAATTAATATACTGCTTGTGAGATTAATTATCCCAGCATATCCCATCATAAATTACTCTGAAACTTGGAAGATGTATATCATTCCCTTAGTGATTAGCATAGTTAGCTCTTATCTAGGCAGATGAATCATTTTACTATCTCAGAATCATGTTTTCACAGAACTAGATTGACAATGTGAGCATTTTATGCATTGGTTAAATAGCTGTAAGCCATGTCCCCAGGTTTCTATTACTTTCATATGATGCCTGGTTATTTTTTAAAACCTGGAGCATAAAATTGACCTACCAAATCCATTATAGTTTGTCAGTGGAATACCCTGTTGCCCCAGTCAATGTAATATACATAAAACATTTGTTTCTCAGCCAGACAAAATACTGGGAAGTAGCTTTACATGTGTTGTGAACCGCCCTGAGTTGGTCCTACCAAGTAGGGCGGTATAGAAATCAAAATATAATAATAATAATAATAATAATAATAATAATAATAATAATAATAATAATAATAATAATAATAATAATAATAATAATAATAATAATTATTGATAGGTTGATCCCATTGGGGAGGAATTTGGAATGCAGAAAATACCCCACCACCATCCACACTTTAACCCAGGGGTTCCCAACCTACGGACCGTGGGCTGGATCCAGCCCATGGTGCCATTTTGTGTGGCCTCCCACCCCTACAAGGGCATTCTGGAAACAAAATGGCCACCCCCTTTGAAGATGTTGGAACAAAATGGCCACCCCCATCATGCAGGCAGGGCAAAATGGCCATCTGGCCTGCGAAGCTGACTGAGAGAGTGTGACCCGGCCCCCAGCTTGAAAAGGTTGGGAACCTCTGCTTTAACCCTTCTGCTGTCCTTCAGTACCCTGGCATTTTCATGGATTTAGAAAATATCCAGAAGTCCTTCAATACCCACCCACCATAAGTTTAAAGTGCAAGATTTTAAACTCCTCCCTGGGTGAGGATTAGTAAATAGGTTAGTTGTAAAATTCTTATCCACCAGTGCTTTTCATCTGATGTTGGTTGCTTAGTTTTTTTGTCTATTTTAACAGGTGATTGCATGTGAACAACAGCTGGATAGTTCCTATGATGCCAGATGTGACGCATGGTCCCTGGGGATCACTGCTATAGAATTAGGTGATGGAGACCCACCTTTGGCTGACTTGCATCCTATGAGAGCTCTGTTCAAAATACCAAGGTATTGTCTCAATTAATCTTTCTGTGTCTTGTCTGGGTCACAAACATCTGTAGCATCTTTGCCATGTAATCTTCAATTTTATTGTGCTGCTTTAAACGACATCTATATTCTTGCCCAGTCCCTTTTAAAAACAGGTTGTTAAGACTTTTGTGTTCTTCTTTTTGGTGTCTGTGAATTCAAACATTAGGTCTTTCCTATGGCTGCAATGAAGACATCAGAACATCTGAGGGCCCCCCTCCTGTAATTAATTTTTAATGTTAAGGTCATGCGGATTTTATATTTGTTTTTAGATAGTAAATGGCACAGCTGTGGGTAATATTGCTGTCTTTAAGGGTTTTTAATTGTTTTATATTAGTTTCAACTTGTGTACACCATCCAGAGTCCATTGGATAGGGCGGTATATAAATCTATTAAATTAAATTAAATTAAATTAAATCCTATAACTGATAAATAAAGCTTTTTGGTCAATAGAAGTGCCCTTTCCTCCCATTGCACATGCTGACACACCTAACAGTTGCCTTAATCCAGTATCCAGTATCCTTTATTAACTGATTAGTCATCTGACCATATCAGGTAAAAATGTGATAAAATGTGATTACAAAATCAGAATAAAAACAGATTAAAACAGTTGTCTTAATCCTTTTTTACTGCCACTGAAGCAACATTGGAATGTTGTGAGTGCTGCTTCTCATCTACAAAATTAGAACTTTTTACCTCATTTCCTATTGTTTCTTCATCAGCTTCTCTGTCCCTTTTCATTTTTCCTTTTAAAACATTCCTGCCTTCATGGAAAACTCTTCCATTCTTTCCTCTTTTCTCCTCAACAATCTTCAGTTCTTCTTCTTCCTTATTGAAGAAGAATTATCCTCTTTTTTTAAAAAAAAAGGAGAGAAAAAGGTTGTTTTGAACACAAGTCTATTTACACCAATGTGTTTACAGCCTTTTCAGGCCACCTTTCAAAAAGTGCACGCAGTGTGACAATAAAATTCCCCTCTCCAATGGCCATTCAGAGTATATGAACTACCTCAGGGAATAGCCCTGGATGGTTGTTAAGATCTTTAGTTTTTCTTTCTTCATGGACATTCATTCCATGCACATTTCCCTTGGATGTATACATTTTTTACATGTCCGCCCCATTGACTAAAGAGTTTTAATGTGTATTTTTAAACGATAAGTATTTTTCATTAATCACACTGCGCACGGTAGTACATACATACTAATTTCTCAAAAATAGACATCTCACAAATGGGCAGATTTTTGAGACAAAGACATCTTGGGCTTGTAACAGGCCTCAGAATGTGCAAGGGAATACTTTTCATGTATTTATTTCAATGAATGTTGGTAACAAAATTCTTCCCTATTCCTAGTCCCAACACCATACTATAATTAAACTGAAAAGCCAATATTAAAGGTGGAGTGTAACTGAAATAAGTATTCTGTACATTCATTCACTTTCTGTTCCTTGTATTTTTCTCTCTCTAATCCTTAAAGTACTTGCAACTAGTGCAACCTCTCTGCTTGCAGGAACTTGTCATGGTACGTAAATACAGTAATAAGAAATAAGTTACTAATTGTATCATTTTGTGAAGGTTATTACAAAACCACAATATTTCTTGATTTACTCAGTACATATTTTTAAACATATAACTAATAAACAAACAAACCCTCCCTTTCATATACCATAGAACACTGAGGCAGTAAGTGGAGTGTAAGCAATAGTTGGTTTAAATTAGAAGAAATTTAGCTTCTCAGTAGGCTCATTACTCATCTTGACTTCTTTCATTCTTTTCTGCTATAAATGCAGTTAAGGTTATTACAGTTCTACATGTTAACCTGCTACAACATTGTCTCCTGCAGGAATCCGCCTCCAACATTACGACAGCCAGAGCTATGGTCACCAGAATTCAATGATTTTATCAGCAAGTGAGTGACAATAAATCAATCCACACCATGCAGTTAAAAATAATGTTGCCCTAGTTCTTCAAACCATATGGCAGTCTTTCAGACTATACATTTCACTGTTATAAGGACAGTTTTTTTCATAGTAAATGGTGGCTCATGTTTTCTCTGTTGACCCTTGGGGAAAGGCCTATGCCCGCTATTAGAGAGTGCTTGGCTGCTGTGCCCAGTAAGGGTATAAGAAGCAGAGGATGAGTGGGCAATTCAATCCATCCCCAAGGAAGCACAAACCGCCTTGTAGCATTAGTCTTGTTCAAGTCTTATGGCTGAGTAAAGCACAAGAATGAATACAAAATAGATAGTGCCTCATTAATGTGCTGCAAAATTCTTCTTATTGTTTTGTGAGACATTGAGAAACTTTCTGGTACTATTGACAGTAGCGTCATGTCAACTACATAAAACTACATGGCTGCTGCTTTGTATGGACTGCTGGTGATTAGAAGCATCTGTGAGTTGCTTTCTGACCATTCAGGCAATTTTTCTTTGCTTGTTATATGTGTGTATTTTATTTCTTGAAGGGAGTAATCATTAGTGTTGAGCACAGACTTTTTACATAAATTTGTGAGAATCTTCTTTGCCTCCTTCCTCTATTCTTTCATTTATTTCTCTTGACTATTCTAACTGGAAGAAAAAACACTTTTTTCTCACTGTGGACATGATAAATCTGACAGGGCTTGAAATCCACTCGGGCTTTTATATTGAACTTTGCAGGAACTATCCAGGGTACTGGATGAAATTTTGAACTAGGTTCAGCACCTTGGATAACTCTGTAAAGTTAAGACTAAAATTCAAAGAACATCCTACAAAAACAGAATCACCATCCAGTTCTGTGTTCAAGTTTAGAGGACAGATGAAGTACAACACTACATCGCTAGTACTTGATGTCAGGCAAATAATTTTATATGCTTCTGACATGCTATACATGTACCACTTCTTGTGAAGCATCTTCCACTGCTCCTGCACTTCTTGAAATGTATTGTTTTGCAGCCTAAAAGTTGTTCTTTTCTGTCAGTCCAGGTGTTTGACCAAGGATTATGAGAAACGCCCAACCGTATCAGACCTGCTTCAACATGAATTTGTGAAACAGGTAGAAGGGAAGGAAAATGTTCTACAAATGCAGTTGATGGAGTTCATTGATGTTCATCAGCAAATGGGAGTCACAGAAAAAGCAAGGTATTTTATCTTATGTGCTGTGCATTATGCTAACTCTGATTCACCATTACTGACACACCAAAGTAGCAGTGCCTGCAATCCATCTTTTCCCATAGGGAAAGTCCATTTCGCATAGCGAAAATTTTTGAAATGCCTGCTCATTATGCGAGTTTTTTGCTAAGTGAGGCATTCGTTATGCGAGGTTTGACTGTACATATATGCCAACATTTTGCCTCTCCTCCTCATATTTGATTTGATATCTTGGTCACCAAGTCTGGATGCACAACATGAGTCATGGGTCACAGATGAGTGAGATGTGAGTCATATTCCCAGTGAATGGAAGATGAGTGCTGACATCCCTTAAGAGTCCCTCACAACCTTGGTATGGACAGGCCAGTTATTTTGGCAGTAGTAGGAAGTTCTGAGGAATAAGATTTTACCTCTGTTCCTCAAGAGATAACCCTATAGGTCAGGAGATCACATTCCTGGATTACTTTTGCATTCATGTTCGCTAGTACTAACCTTCATTAGCCCAATCTTTTGATGCTTAGAATATTGAAAAAGGTTATTGTGTGTATAACAGTTCTCTTTCTCCTCATCCTCCACAGTTCAGCATATAAAACAGTATGGCCTGTTTTTCACATGCTCCAGTGCATAGCAATTAGATTACTAAAAGTGACACTTGAACAAGGAGATTATTCCATCAAGCATTATCTGGCAAGATCAGCTTGTCTTCTCTTGCCTCAACTGTCCATTTGTGTTTGCCAATCCAGGAAGAATTGCAATGATGCTTGTAATTTTTGTGGCTGAGCCAGTTAGGCTTTACTATAAAGATTTTTCACACACAACAACCCTGAAGGCAGAATGTACAAAGATGACCTTTAGAGACAAAAGACATTGAGAGTGTACCATTTGACCCTATGGTAAGGGAGATAGATGTGACCAAGAAGATGGCATCAGAGATGGTTAGGTTAGTTTCAAATACTGAGAAGAAAAATTAGAAAATCAAGATAGAAATAACTATTCTTAGAATTATGCTTGGTTTGTAGCTGAAATCCTGGTTAAAATCAGTTTTACAGTGTAACATATTTTAACAAATTCTTAAATGATTTAGTGCCTTATACCAGTTAGACTGTTTGAATATATAACCAAGTATGGTTTTCCAAAGCCTCCATAGAAACGTTCCTGTTCCTCATTCTTCTAAAGATGAAAAGCAGAGATCTTCTGGCATTACTGCCAAAACCTAATGAACCATAAATACAAGAGATTGTGTGAAGGAAGAAAAACTCTTGCATCTGGTTTTCTGCCAGGTGAAAGTGTTCTTAGAGTTCTGTCCAAAAAAACCCTCCTGTGCAAAGCAAATCTCCTTTCCAATTTGTTGGTCCTAATGTCTCAGTGTTGCTTGCCTTCTGCTTATCCTTTTGTGATTTCATGCTTGATATAGTATCACAAAAATGAAAAGATCTTAAAAGATTGTTACTGAAAAGTGAATGCATCAAAAAAATATTCACAAATAGTCTGGTACATTTCCACCATTGTTTCATAACAAAGTCAAAGATGTCTTGACAGTTACTGTATGCAATGGAATCTTGCATATCCTAGGGGAGGAGAAGGAAATCTTTGTCCTTCCTGATTTTTAGACTACAAATTCTATAATCCCTTGTCATGGTGTCTTAGGCTTTTTGCAACAGCAGTGCTTAAAGAGATGCCATTTGTTAGGGCTCTCCAGACAATTGGAGGTAATGAGAGAAACATGGGTCATTTCCTCCAAAAATGTGTAGTAATAGACCCTGCTTAATATCACTGGAAGAATTATTTGCTAAAAATATTAATGCACAACTCTATGAAGTATTAGGTATGATGTTCCACATACACTACTGTGCAAAAGTCTTAGGCCACCACCAACTGGGTTGGAAAAATTCAATGAGTGATTTGGGGAGACAGAACTTAGCCCCCAAACCATCTAGACCAGTGTTTCCCAAATTCTGGTTCTTGGACTTCAATTCCCAGAAGGCTAAATCAGTCCACTGACTGATCAGTGCTTTGGGGAATTGACTTAGGCTCCTGGGAATTGAAGTCCAAGAACCAGAATTTGGGAAACACTGATCTAGACACACCAAAATTGGAGAGAGCCTTTTGCTGACTCTTCTCTCAACATCCACCAAGTTCCATGAAGTCTGGAATTTAGGTGTCTGAGTTATGCCCTCCTAATAACTCACTGCACTTTTCTCAAACCAGCTAATGGTAACCGAAGACATTTGCACAGTACTGTATGTTTATCCCCTTCTTCTGACCTATATTTGTTTGTTTGTTTTTTTGCATTTGTAGTCTGAAATAGCAATTGCTCAGCTGACCTAAGAATTTTCCTTATCAGAACTATTCCAGTTGCCCTACAAATGATAGCAAATTGCCAAGGAGTTGGCATTTCCCCCATGTGATTTCAAGAGCCATCAGAAATCACTTTTGTGCATTTTGACAAAAGAGACCCAAAGAGCTTCGTGACCTCATTTTGCTTTGAGTAGAAGATGGGGAATGATGAGGTGGGGGGCCGGGGGCAGGGAGAAAGTGAGCAGAAACAATATAACTGTCTTGAGTCATTCTGTTGTCAATGCAGTCTTGAAACAGCCTGTCAGTCTTGTGACAGTGCCAAATACAAAGAGGAATAATTCCATGGATTGAAAGGATCACAGGCATGGGGGACATTTTGTTTACAGTGCTGTGTGAGCATAATGGTAAAGAAAACCCAATTACAGACATCAGGGGAGGGAATTATTTTTATCGAGGGTTTGGGCGCTAAAGCACTGAAGCAACATTATTTACCTTGAGGAGATCTACACCCTTCGACCTCTAAGTAGGCAAAATGTGTTCTCATATCTGATGAGATAAGCAATTTATCAAGGAATCCATGAGTTAATCAGAATACACACTTCTAGAATATAGGCTCTTCTAGAAGCGTGTAATGCTACTGAGTATTTCTGAGAGAAATGTTGGCAAGTACTCATTGAGGAAAGAGACTGAAGCTCTAGGAGGAAAATCCCTGTGAGTAAAAAAATAAAACCAGAAGAGGATAGAGGAAGTTCTCTTAGTGGCTTGGCTAATTTTATCCTTCCTTGGTTTCTGCAGTTCAGCCCATAGGCTGAGTGTGATACCATTCTGGACTTATTCTAGCAACGCATTTCTCTATATTTGGCAGCGCAGTAAAAATAATTCATAGTGTGTCATGGTTCACCTCAGGAATGGGAAATGACAGGTTGATTCAAGCTCTGCATCATTTCCTTGGGTGAGGGTGAAAAAAAAATAGAATGGAAAGTATAAGCTGTCATTTCCTGCAACCATTCCTGACAGCACATGTGTAGAGACTTGGTCAAAGTCACCCTGTCAAGAACGTGACCTTCAAGTACAGACTTGCCAAGCAAATTGCTTCAAAATTGCAGATTTGCTTAAAAAACCAGTTGTAATTTGCCCTCATTGAGGTACTCGAAGCCTGATCCAAGTACAGTACTGTACTTTGCCAATAGTGCTTAAGATCTGGAACATTTCCAAACATGTCAATACAATGTCAGACCCAATGAGCTTACATCAGAGTTGCAGGCTTTTACTGAAAGACCAATCTGTGCATAAAGGTTATATGACCTTTGAATTATTCTCATGGTGCTCATAAGAATGTTCCACAGACCAGAGCTTGGGAAAGTTATTTCTTCAGACCATAAATTCTCAGATTATATCAAATGATATGGTCAGCAGTTGATAAAACATCGGCTGAAGTTTCTGGGAGTAATAATACAAAAAAAGGCAACATTTTCAGGCTCTTTCTGGAGCATTCATTCCATAGCATTAGTGGAAATTATCTGATATATTGCCAGAGTACAGTTTCCTGCTTGCATACCTGTGACACAACTTGAGTTGGATTCCTGCCAATTCTTTTCAGTTTACTGTTTCTGTGGACTCAAATCTTGACAATCTTGGTTAATATTAAAAGAAAGTGGAGATGTGGTGTTCATACTGTGAAACAGCATAGGTCAGTGGTGACAAACCTATGGCATGTGTGCCAGAGGTGGCACCCATGCAGTTGCCCCAGCACAGAGTTTGCCCCACCCCCTGCCTAGCAGCCCAATGGGAGTGCTTCCTCCCTCCCCCAGCACAGAGTTTGCCCCACCTCTGCCCAGCAGCCCAATGAGAGAGTTTACACCCTCCCCTGTTGCTGTGTTGGCACTTTGCAATAAATAAGTGGGTTTTAGGTTGCAGTTTGGGCACTCGGTCTCAAAAAGGTTCACCATCTAGCTCAGTGGTGCCCAAACTAAGGGCCGGGGGCCGGGTGTGGCTCCCATGCCAATTCATCCGGCCCACGAAGCCCTCGTCGCTCCTGGAAGCGGAAGTAAAACGCGCCCGTACGGGCACGTTTTACTTCTGCTTCCAGGACCGATGAGGGCTTTGCGGGCCGGATGAATTGGTGTCGGGGCCGCATCCGGGCCCAAGGTCTTAGTGACCAGCTTCCTGAACCACATGATTGGCCCATGGCCCAAAAAGTTTGTGCACCCCGATCTAGATGTTAGCTACCTCTTTCTACACAGTTGGTGTGCAGTCATTGTAAAGGAGAGCTTGTGCTGTGACAAGTGGATGTTTTTCATCCCTTTAAAATTTTCAGATTAGAACATTGTGCCAACTGTATTGTTTATTTTGACTCTCCTCTTCTGAATAGAGACTTTCTGTTGCTAATAATTAGAGTGCATGTGAACTGTGAGATTTGGACCAGATCATTATTTTGACAATTCAGGGACAAAATCCCAACTGTTTGGTTTCAGATCAGTCTGGACACTGCCAAATTCAATATGGGGCCCTAATTCCAAATCTTGATTTTCTAGATTTCATTTAGGGAAATTTAAAGATTGTGTTTTGCAATATTTAGAGTTTGATTGCAGAAGCAAACATTCTCCATTTCTGTCGTGTCTGTGCTACATGGGTGCAGAACAGCAAAGTGTCGTTCTAGAATGGTATAAGATAGCAGTATGCTACATGTAAGTGATATCTTGGCATTTAGGAGGCTGCAACGATATGGTTTTTTAGAACATTCCTTGTATATATCAATTTCTAATTCAACCAAATGACTGTTACGTTTAAATATTTTCTTTTCATGTGCTTACATTGTCTCAATTATTCTTGCACAGATTTGAGCGCATTCATACTAAAAAGGGAAATTACAGTAGATCTCCAGTTGGAAACCAGGAAGAGGTAGATGATCTGGCAACACTGGAAGTATTAGATGAGGTAAGTTTTTTTGTTTTTGTTTGACACTTTTGTAGAGAGGGGCTGATACCAAGGAGTCATCTGTTAATTCTTTCCACATTTCTCTTTTGTGATAAGGTAATTTTCTTTTTGCCCCTTTTTATCAGAAGTGAGTACCAATCAGAGTACACAATATCAGATTATATCAGGTAAGCAACACACAGTAAAGGTAAAGGTCTCCCTTGTTCAAAAGCCAGTTGTGCCCAATTCTAAGGGGTGATGCTCATCTCCGTTTACAGCCAAAGACCCAGCACTGCCTGTTTCTGCAGATGTTTCCATGGTCATGTAGCTGGCATGGCTAGACACCTAAGTCCATGGAACACTGGTACTTTTCCCACTCAAGTGGAACCTATTTATCTACTTGCAATTTCTTGTTTTTGAACTGCTAGGTTGGCAGAAGTTTGGGCAGACAACAGGAGCTCACTCCATCATGCAGTACTCAGGTCTTGAACTGCTGACATGCCAATCTTCTTGTCATCAAGCTCAGTGTCTTAACCACTCACATAGCCCTTTCTTGTCCCACCCACTGTTCTCCTACTGCCACAGTCACCTATTACCATAATCTTAGGGCTAGATATCCCACAAAGTTTGACTTAGTAGAACCAACTTCTAAGATAATGGTAGACTACATGCTTTGCACATGCTCAGAAGACTGCATCATCTCATTGGTTGGGAAAGATTCCCTTTCAAAGTTTGTGGCTGCCAGTCTGTGCACATGATATTGAACTAGCTGGGTTAGCAGATTGATTAGAGCTTTGTGTTTTGCTGGTTAACTCATGATGATATATGCATCTGAAAATGGGAAAGCGTCTAATGTGGAAGCCATGTAAAAGTATGACACTTAGGAACACAGCTGGGATCTGTATAAAATCAAGATGCTTTATAGGTCTAACTTGTATCTATCTGCTCAAAACATGTGCTATTGGAGGGGGGGCACAAATAAATACTTCCCTTTATTTTCCTCCTTATTTTTTCACAGAATACAGTAGCGGAGCAACTGCAAAAGAGCTATGCCAGAGATCAGATTTATACCTATGTGGGAGACATTCTTATTGCTGTCAACCCATTTCGGAACTTAGACATTTATGCTACACAGGTGATAAAACAAAACCTTTTTGTTTGATGTGAACGTTTTAAAGGTCACAGCATTTGTTTAGAGTAGCAAAGCAATTGAAAATGCTTTCTTGCTTTGCTACGTACAGGGAAGTCAAGAAAACATTCTTTTCTTTCTTCAAATCAGTGTTGCACAATTTAAAACTGGGTCATTTTCTTCATCACCAAGCTTACATACAACACTTCTAGATATTAAAGATTGGCTTTTTCTACACCATTGCCCAAGAGACACCCAATTGTACTCGCAATACTTTCCCCTCTTCATGGAGGCTCCTTCTATGTCTCCTAAGATAATGGGGATAGCTAGTTGTTTAGTTAAGCTCTTGTCTACTTGGATTGGGAAATACAGAGCTTGTTGGAGCAGATTCAGGGCTTGGAATATCTAGGGCTTGGCCTTAGAAGTTGGGTGGCTGGCCTGCTTCCAGAAGCTTCAGGATCCCGAGGATAAGTACACCAAACTCAGAATGTGTACTGCAGGAACTGTAGAGGTGCAACAAAGCTCCACTCTTGAGGCTAAGAACTTTGTTGCCTTAAGGCTTTGCATTTGAGTAGAAGGAAAGCTGAGCCTGGCAGGAACAGTCCTGAACCAGCAGTATAAGAGGCCTCAGTCTAGCTCAGCGATGGCAAACCTTGGTACTCCAGGTATTCTTGGACTTCAATTACCAGATGCATAAGTCAGCATTCCTGCTGATCAGGGATTCTAGGAATTGAAGTTCAAGAACAGCTGGAGTGCCAAGTTTCGCCATCACTGGTCTAGCTCCTGCCATTCATGGAGCAAGGTGTTCATGGAAGCTATCCTTGGTGCTGAATTTCTGGGTTTGACTGCCTCATGAGCTCTCCAGACAACTTATAAACAAAACATTAACATGACTGATGTCAAGGACTCAGACTAAGAATTAGTTATTTGTGTATGTACTGAGAAGGGGGGTAAAGTAGAAGGAGATACTTGAAAATAAGGTTCATGGCTTGTTATGCTTCTAAGGAAATTCTTTCCTCTTGCAGCCAAACATAGTGACAATGTTCATTTATTCTGGTTATTATTATTGTTTTTGTGTGTTGATTCAATACTATATCTACTTTCCCAAGAGTAATTTCTACTGAACATGATGGAACATACTTCTGATTAGACATTTATAGGATTACATTCTTGATCATATGTAAAACTTGCTCAAAGAAAGAAATCTCATTTCTTGTTGGAAACTGAAAGATTCCTGTGGTGTGCTTTTAATCTTTTTTAGATTTTAATTTTAAAATTTAATTTTAACAGTTTTTAGGTTTTTAGGTAGTGTTTGTGTTTTATTTTCGTGTTTCTTTTTTTATTATTACAGTACTTGTAAACAGCCCTGAGTCACTTTGGTGAGAAGGGTGGTGGAGAAATACGCATAAATAAATAAATAAATAAATAAATAAATAAATAAATAAATAATACAAAATCATAGCTGATTTATGCTGCATCTCAGGTGGATAAGGGGATATTAGTCAATTTCAAATTCACTCAGGATTTACAAAGTTCATTCCAGCTCATTGAATATTTGCCAGTTTCCTTCCCTGTACATATGAAAGATTTTATACATTTTTCTGCACATTTTTCAGAATTGGTACATTATGTTTCAATTTATAAACATCTGTGGTTTTGTCTGCATTTTTCCAAGTAAAACAATTTTCCAAGAGATTTTTTTCTATTGAATGAAGCAGTTTTGTGGATATGTTTTTCTAATTATATCCACTTTTGCAAAGGCTGTTTTAAAGGTATACTTTTCTTGCCTTTGAATTTTTGTCAACTGCATCACAAACTTAGAAAAAGTAAGCATTTAAGATCAGGAAGTGTGAGATGGGTAAGTATTACCCGAAATTATAACTAAGTAAACTTCTCACCTGTCTATAGCTTGCACATTATTGACTAATTCAATTAATGTTCTGAATCAGATAATTATATATTTTGGTAACATTTAATACAATTCTTATTCTCTTATTTTTCTTTATCCTACCTTTCAGTATTCCAAACTGTACATTGGAGCCAAAAGGACTGCCAACCCTCCTCACATATTTGCTGTGGCTGATATTGCTTACCAGTCCATGGTCACCTACAATTCAGATCAGGTAATTATAATTGTTCGCAAGGTCAAATTTGATGCACTTCTTCATTGTGCAGAAAGTTAGTTGGTATAACAAGTGCCAATTTGTTCTTACTGTCCAGTGTATTGTCATTTCTGGAGAAAGTGGAGCAGGGAAGACCCAAAGTGCCCATCTTCTGGTGCAGCAGCTGACTATCCTTGGAAAGGTAAGACAAGATTTTTAAAAAAGAGAAATAAACCAAAAAGTTCTGCTTCCAGTCATTCCTGAAGATTCATGTGTCATTCCATTTTCTGTTATCTTGATAATAAGCCCATGCTATATCATTATTTTCTATCTTTGAACAGCCAGCATGCTGTCATAGGCTACCTTTGAGGTGCAAAAAAGAGCTTGGGCATTTTACATTTTTAGACTACAACTCCCAGACTGTCTGAGCCACTGTGATCACTGACCATAGTGGCCATTCAGCTCTGGGAGTTGTGGCACAAGAAAAGTACATAGGGGTAGCTGCAACTTACCAAGTCCATACCCTTGACAGCCTCTGAATGGATATGAGCCTTAAATCTGCCAGATCAGATCCAGTAAGAAAATTATGGCAAAAAATAAACATTCTTGAGGATTCACAAGAGCAAAGCCAAATTAAAAGATGGAGGAAGGAGCTTACTGGGCAAAGACCATCATTAAAGGAGGATATAGCTGGGGAACTCAATCTCCCCTACGTCACTTGGAGGACCCTGAATAGGCTGAGGGTCGGACTGCCTAAATGTAAGACCAACAAGTGGGGGCTGCTGGCAGACAACAACATGCTGTGTGATTGTGGAGAGATACAGAATCTGTCTCGTTTTCTGGTTTGCCAATTACTGCCAGAAACATGCACTAATGAGGAATTGGCCAATGACAAAACCAAGAATGTGGTTTCATTTTGGCAGTTCTGGGTTTGATCAGGACACGAAAGAAGAAGAACCAAGTCCTGCAGGCATCATGAGAGTTATAGTCCAAGGCAAATATCCTGTTCAGTATTTATGTACGTAGAGCTCCAGCTGCAGACTCTGATGTTATGCTATTGTATATTTGGCTATGTAACTGGCTGTGAGACAGGATGGCA
The DNA here is from genome assembly GCA_030440675.1 of Furcifer pardalis. Classification (NCBI taxonomy): domain Eukaryota; kingdom Metazoa; phylum Chordata; class Lepidosauria; order Squamata; family Chamaeleonidae; genus Furcifer; species Furcifer pardalis. Next base: position 92,768,705 of record CP126897.1, read on the forward strand.
TGCATTTACACAGTGACTGATGAATAAAGAGGGTTACAGCAGAAGCACACTATATTGAAAGGAGATGCTTTATTGTGGATATATTGAGAAACTGCATTTGAAAGAAGTTATCAATGGATTGTTGTTGTTTTTAACGCATGTACCTAGGCTAATAACAGGACTCTTCAGGAAAAGATTCTCCAAGTCAACAATTTGCTGGAAGCATTTGGAAATGCGGGCACTATTATTAATGATAATTCCAGCAGATTTGGGAAATACCTAGAAATGAAATTCACTTCCACTGGAACTGTTGTAAGCGCTCAGATTTCAGAATATCTCCTAGAAAAATCTAGAGTCATACATCAAGCTGTGTAAGTAAGAGAGGAACAAAAGGTGACACTTCCAATATATATTGTTAGACTACAGCTCCCATCATCCCTCATTTTGTTGGGCAGCCTAGACTTGACAGCAGCTACAATCCAAAACACTCAGAGTTATGTATTCCCTGTCCCTACCTGATAAATGTATGGATGAGTTGATATAATGCAATATACAGTACATTCATTTTGATACATCTGTGTACAGTATTTTTCTTTGCAACCTGCTTGGCCTGTTGCTGTGTTTTGTTACTGCAGTCTTGCATCCTTTCCTAAACATTTTCTTGCTGGTACACAAAAGATATAGAACTGGCTTTAAGATCAGTATTTAACATTTAAATGTTCAAGTTAAATCATGAATTTCATATACTGTAATGAAATTTTGTTGTCCCAATGTTGGTTTGGGTTTGACTGCTTCCCTATTGTGCCATGCCATTGATGTTTTTGTTTCTAATTTCAGAGGAGAGAAGAATTTTCATATTTTTTATTATATCTATGCTGGTTTGGCAGAGAAGAAAAAACTAGTTCATTATAAATTACCAGAAAATAAGCCTCCAAGGTATGTTCTGTTTGTATTGTTCTTGACTTCTTTTTAAATTTCTTTCTACTTTCCCTGATTTCTTTGAAGATCAAACTAGATAATATATTTATCCCATTTTTATAGAGGTGCACCCACAAGAGAGAAAAGATTTCTTGTTTCACAAGAAATGATTTTACTCACTTGTGGTGGCTTAATGGTTAAGATACTGAACTTGACGACTGGAAAGTCAGCAGGTTCAAGACCTGAGTTCTGCATGACGGAGTGAGCTTCTGTCTCTGTCCCAGCTCCTACCCACCTAGCAGTTTGAAAGTAAAAAAAATTGTAAGTAGATAAATAGGTACTACTTTGGTGGGAAGGTAAACAGAGTTCCATGCACTCTGGTGTCTAGTCATGCCTGCCACATGTCCATGGAAACATCTGCAAACATAGGCAGCTCTGGCTCTTTGGCTATAAACAGAGATGAGCACTGAACCCTAGAATTGGATGTGACTGGCTTTCAAGCAAGAGCAACCTTTACCTTTACCTATATCTTGCATTTAGTATATTTTGTTTTGTGTGTGACTTCTGAAGGTAAACATGGGCTTCATTTGCAAATCTGAATGCTGTCTGAGCCCTTTATCTCTGAGGAAGTCCCTCAGGAAGAAAACAGGTTAACTGTGCTGATGTACATATTCCTTAATATCTACTTTGACATTTAGATAAAACATAAGTGGACATTCTTTATTAGAGTGATCTGTTTCAAAATGTAGGGCGACATTTTGTGTTGACTCTCACTTGACTTTTTGGAAAAAAAAATATTAACCTTTACTTGATATTAAAACTCTCACAGTTGCTCGCATCCCCACAATCTGTTTAGGTATCTACAAAATGAGCATCTGAGGACAATACAAGACTTTATGAATAACAATTTCTACAAATCCCAATTTGAACTAATCGAGCAGTGCTTCAAAGTGATTGGGTTTACAATGGAAGTAAGTATTGAAAGTGTTTGAACTCGTACAGTGTAGGTTTCTTTTTGAAGAAACAAGCAATAGGAAATGAAAACAAGCAATAAGAGGAAAAATCAGAATTTCTGCAAGGCTTGAATGTGTGTGGAGATGTACTAAAGTTTGAACCAAAACTAAGAAAAATTGGTGTTTTATGTGTGTGATTTTTTTAGCTGCAACTCACCGAATCCTGCAGGCTTCATGAGAGTTATAGGCCCATATCCTGTTCAGTATTTATGTATGCTGAGTTCCAGCTGCAGACTCTGATGTGCTCAGGCAAGGTGCTGTTGTATAATTAGCAACATGACTGGGTGTGAGACGAAATGCAACCAGCATGTCATCAGATCACTGTAGCAGCTTTCAGAGGGGGAGCTTCCTATGCATAAACAGGGAACAGAATGGTGGTCCACAAAAAGTAACTTTCCCAAATCTTGGCTATATTACTTCCTTTCTTAAATTAGGCCTACATACACGTATGTCCTCCTGGCTCCTAGAATATTATCTGGTGAAGCACTGAGCTGAGGTCATGTTTTTGTGTGTGTTTTCCCCTGCCAGGCAGCTATTAGAATATTTATTTATTTATTTATTTATTTATTTATTTATTTATTTATTTATTTATTTATTTATTTATTTATTTATTTATTTATAATTCACATTTATAGCCGCCCACTCACCATGGTGACTCTCAGGGCAGGTTACAAATTAATGCAACAAATAACAGTAAAATAACAATAGACAACAACAAAAAATGAAATAGTCACAGAATAGAGTGATTTACTCAGCTTGCTCCACATGAGTTCATACAGCAGTTTGATACCTCTTCAGCTGCCATAGTTACATCCTTCAGAATCATGGGATTTGGATTTTGGTGAGGCACTTAGAATTATCTGCTGTAGTTCAGGGGCAAGTATCAGAGCTCTCTAGCGGAGAATGCTAAGTACTTCACCAAAGTCCCAGGCTTCTGTAGGATGGGACCTTCATTCATTCATTCATTCATTCATTCATTCATTCATTCATTCATTTAGATTTAGGTTTATTATCCCACCCCAATCAGGCGAACCTGACTCTAGGTGGCTTTACAAATCAAGTGGCATCAGACTGATATAAATGCACATAACCTTTTGTTTACTGCTAGCTAGTATAAAGCTTCTGTAATTTTAACAAAGTGGTCTGTGGTGGCTTTGTGGTTAAGATGCAACTGAAAGGTTGGCAGGTCAGCCATTTGAGACCCGAGTGCTGCACAATGGAGTGAGGTCCCATCTCTGTTCCAGCTCCTGCCAAAAGCAAGAAATTGCAAGTAGATAAATAGGTACCACTTAGGTGGGAAGGTAAACAGCCTTTTGTGCAGTCCATGTCTAGTCATGCCTACCACATGTCCTGGCTCTTTGGCTATAAATGGAAATGAGCAGTGAACCCTATAGTCAGATAAGACTGGCTTTTGAGCAATGGTGACCTTTACCCTTTGCCTTATTTTAACAAGTTTTGTGTAAAGCAAAATAAAAGCATTACAAAGTGCTTCCTTGTATGTGTTTTGTTATATATGCCACTTCAACACTTCCTACTGTATTGTTTAGACCAGGGGTTCCCAACCTATGGCCCATGGAGCTCATTAATACAGCCCACGGTGGCCACCCAGGCACTTACGTCATTTATGTCATTGTAATACGTCACTTACCACAGTGGCAATTACACCATTTTGTGACTTCTTGCACAGCCTTCACAGCTTCCCAGGGTGGTGGGAGGCTTTTCAGAGCATTTTTGTTCCATTTTTGGATTTTTGTCACTGCTTCTCCACTGTATTTCGGCACCTAAACTGCAACGGTTGTGGACTTCCAGTGCTGGGCAGAGCTTACATCATTGCCTGGGTTCACACCACAGAAGCAGGAAGTTCCCAGCCACCATGTTTGGCTGCCGAAACACAGCAGTGGGAAAAAAAATCCCAAAATGGAGTGAAAATGATCCGGAAAGCCTTCCACTGCCATGGTAAGTGGTGGAGGCTGTGCAAGAAGCTTTAGAAATGGCACAATTGGCAGTGGCGGTGTCAAGAAAAACGTAAGCAGTGGGTGCAATCACACCTCTGGCCCGCACACCTGTGCGCCAGTGGCGGGAACTGGCCCCTGGTGGGAAAACGTTGGGAACCCCTGGTTTAGACATAGAAGAGACTGGCTAAACTACTTCCTTTTACCCTCAGCCCTAAGGAAAATACTGTCAGTTTAGGTGACCACATAGAGGTTTTACCATCTTAAATAACCACACTCTACTTCCTCAGTGCAGATGTTGTTCTTAGCTCTAGGAGGGTTGACGGCGACAGAGATGGGAAATATTTGTTTTTGGACAACAACTCTCTTTTTATACCTAGATGTAAGAATCCCTATAAAAATAATATTTCCCATCTTGGTGGGTAAAGAATGATTATTTAGTAGTATTCGTCCATGGAAAAGAAAGTCTATAGCAAAATATCTTTCAAATGGACAGTTCAGCTATGTTCTGAGAACATCTAGGGCTGAATGTTATTGCAATAGGATCCAAATAACCCCCGGAACATTTCAGAAAGTCTCTTTTTAAATAGAAAAACAGTATGTTCCCATGATATACTCACAGCTTCCATTTTGCCTTTGGAGACAAATTGAATGTCACGTGGCAAAAAAATTTTTTTTAAAGGAACAAAGGGCTACAGGGAATAAAGAGTAATCACACTGTACAGGACACAAATCAAGCCACGTTTAATGCCTATGGAGAAAGGGCACCAAGATGTCAGTTGCTGTGCATGTAACGTGGTATAGTGACAGAAGTCAGTGTAGTCATTTCAGGCATCAACAGAATAATTTTAGAAAGAGAGACAGAGGCCAATAGGAGAAGGAAAACAAGGAAAGCAAATATAGCCAGAGGACAAAAGTGTTGAGATCTTGAGCAAGATTGAGGTTTTTTACCTTTTTTAAAAAAATTAACCCGAGGCTTCAAAAACCTTCTGAAGCTTGTTTCTGATTTAGAAATTTTCTGTCCTGCAGCGTGACAAAGGAATTGCTGTTTATGGAACCTGCATCTGCAATGCCAGGGACAACAGCTGCCTTAGTAGCTCCTTTTATGGCTCAGTTCAGACTTCAGTTGTGTGTTTACACATCACAACAAGCCATGGTATGAAATCTGGTATGATTTCTTTCACCAGTGACAAAGCACCATGTGAAACCATGGTTTGATGTTAACTTTGGCACTCTATCTTGTTATCTTGCATTTCACCAATTAGTGTGTCAAAGATCTAGAGTCCCACCACGATGGAGACAAATAGCTCCCTTTTCCAAAGAAGGACAGTTCATTCTGTTGTTACATTTATCATTTACAGTAAGTGGATGGATAGAAGGAATGGAGATTAGTAGAGGTAATGAATTACTACTGCTACCACGGTGAACAATTACAGAGAGTTAATCTATAGTTTGGATATAGCAATAGGAGATAGGATGGCAGCTTTCCATAATGGCATGGGGGTTTCCCATAGACTATTTCTGTTTTGCACCAGTGATACACATATCATTTGCTTAAACCTGTTTTAAACCATGTCTTGTTGTGATAGCTGAATCCGAAACTATGGTTTGTTCTTGGCTATTTTCTGCCGCTGCCTGTTCTCAAATGGATAGAAAAATGGTGCTCTCATGGCATAGCAGGGTGGTTAATAGCCAAAATAACAAAGTTTGTAAAGCATTGGACATTTCAGAGTGCATTTATATAAAAGAGGAAGAGTACAATCAGGTGATCCTGGTAGCAGTTCAGTTAATCAACTAGTTTGATGACTCCTGAATGGATATGTATTAATTTTTAACACTCCAGCTGCATTGTGAGTTAAAATTAAAACAAACCAAAGAGATTTGTGACTGCTGTCAAAATGCAAATATTCAGGGCTCAGGGTTAATAGTAATGTGAAGGAAGTTCATACTGTAGTTATAACATTAAGTGGCAATTATGAGACTCATAAATTGCAATGTTTTTTGTGCATCTGTCTTTCAGGAACTAGGGAGCGTATATAGCATTATTGCTGCAATTTTAAACGTGGGCAACATTGAATTTTCATCCGTGGTAACAGAGTACATGATTGACAAGAGCATCATTTCCAATCCAACAGCTCTTGAGAATTGTGGGTTTCTTTCCTTTTTATCCAAAAGAGTTTTTTTTCTCCATTATTTTATTTGTTTTACAATTGATGGTATAACCATAGGCATGTCTATTTGGAAGCAAGCTTCACAAAATTCATTGGTGTTGTGTTGCTGCCTAGTTCATTTACCTAATTAATTATGAACAGTGGAATTATTTACACATCACTGAAATCTCATACCATTGCTTGTTATAATTTTCACTGTGCTGTATACATTTATCTCACAGAACTCAGTGGAGCTTCCTTTTGAGTAAACATGTATAGAATTGTGCTGTCAAATATTTTTGTTTTACCATTTTGTGTATGAAATGTTTTAGACAGCCTCATCAACAGTCAATCAAATTGTTGTTCACATGTGATTTGCATAACTTGCCACAGGTAATTGTGGATATTTGATGAGATCCTGGGTATTCAGCTTGTTTGTATACCTGGTCACAGTCCCATTAGTGCAACTAAGACACACCCTGTCAAGAAAATGGTCTGGGCAGAAAGGACAACAAAAACAATTTAGTCACACTGCTGAAATGAAAGTGTCAATGCCAGTACATTAACCCTTTCTGGGGAAGAAATCTCCTTATCAATTTTATACCTGTCAGCCCCTTTTCCAGAGCCTTCAAATTCATCAGTCAGATGCCCCAACCCCTTGAGCCTTTTTGAAAACAGCAATTTCTCCAAAAGTAACTACTCTTCCCGCTCTCATTTCTCTTCAGCTGAGAAGAATTTCATTTAATTAGCAGGTACCAGGGAAAACACTGTGACCTTGAAACTTTCTTGCCTTCCCATCAGATAACAAGCAGCTGGTATGGCTTTAATTTAGCGGAGGTGAGGAGGTCTCCAACCCTCTGGTGGCCTTTCATACCAAGCACCAGCTAAAAGGCATGTATTCCAAAAGCTATTCTCAGTTTCACCACACACCCTACTACATTGTCAATTAGCTGCAATTAGTCCAATTGTGTTATGCAGATCTTATGTAAACACCAGTAGAATTCTAGAGGTTAGGTTGGATCTAGACTTAGTAATTCTTTGATCTATTAAAATCGTATTTGGCATGGCTACTGTTGACATCTGTATGTCTGCTCTGTCCTGAATTCTACCCTTTGTTTAAACTTGTAGGCTAATTTTCACCTATGATGAGCTGGGGACATTTCAGATGGTTGGATTTTTTTTTCTGTGTACGCCTAGCCATGAAACAGTTCAGGAACTGCAGTCAAATCTCTCTCTCTTGTGATTATTATAGATAATGCTTCATTTGCCTTACTGTAATAGACCATATAGGGGACTCTGGTGGCTCAAGTGGTTAAGACCCTGAACTTGATGATTCCAATCAGCAGGTCAGCAGTTCGAGACCCGAGTACTGCACAGTGGAATGAGTTCCCATCTCTGACCCAGGAAGACAAGAAATTGCAAGTAGACGAATAGGTACCACTTTGGTGGGAATGTAAACAGTATTCTGTGTCTAGTCATGCCTGCCACATGACAATGCAAAAGTCTGCATATGCAGACAGTGCTGGTTCTTTAGCTATAAACAGAGATGACTGGCTTTTGAGCAAGGGTGACCTTTACCTTTACCTTAATAGACCATGTCAGATTGCAATAGACCACACATTTGTGGGAACACAGGACAGGGTCTTCTTTGTGACGTCAGTTTTTTAATACAACATTATTTTCATCAAGAGATGAAACATTCCCATGTTTCAGCTCTTCGGCTTTTAATGGTTTAAAATAGCTACATAAGGATTGTCATGAAGAGAGATGTTTTCAGTTTTATACATAAGATAATCTTATTTATCATTGATTGATTGATTTCCATATCAATCATATGACTAAATTGTCACTCTGGAAAGCGTAAATACAATAATATCCACACACACAAAAACACACAGAGAGAGAAATAATACCACCCCTGATAAAATATAATTCCCTGAATTAAAAAATCTATTTTTAAAACAAAGGCAGTAGAAATCCAACCTTCATCAGTGATAAAATCCATTAGGGGGCAGGATATCAGCATATACTTTTTTGAATAATTCCACCTTGGTGTCTTTTCAAAATGTAACGAAATATAAACTTGAAAGTCAACTGGATATTGATGAATACACTTCTTTCTATATTTTCTATTGGTCATTTAGCATTTTATTTGGAGATCTCCCCCTTGTCACAGAATATTTTTTTTAATTCAGCCTTTTGAATTTCCAGTTGGTTTTTAAAAAAAACCCTCTGTTCTCCAGAAGCTCATTCTTTGTAAAATCTGTGCAAGTTATGGTTATAATGCTTTTCTTTGTTTCCTAGCTGCTTCCTTGCTATGTATTCAAGCAGATGAGTTGCAAGAAGCTCTAACATCTCATTGTGTGGTGACCCGAGGAGAAACCATTATACGGCCCAACACAATGGAAAAGGCGATTGATGTAAGAGATGCCACAGCCAAAGCATTGTACGGGCGGCTATTTAGTTGGATAGTCAACCGCATCAATGTACTTCTCAAGCCAGATAAATTTTTAAGGTAAAGAGCTTCTTCACATGGGAAACAGCAATTTATTCTAATCTGAAGAATATTATACTGGTCATGTTCTAGGAATCCAAACATGAGGAAAAGGTGGTTGCAGAGTATAATAGTTACTTCCAACCTGTCTTTAAGATATTCCAAGCTTCTTCATCTTCTTCTTCTGCCATATCCAAATATAGATGATCATCATGGTGATCAGCCATGAATACTGTCCTGGGAATATAATGTAGTGGGCTTCCACATCGCAGCATGACCCCTGTCCGCTGATCTAGTTCCATGAGTCACTTTCTATTCCTGAGCCCTTTTGGCACACAAAGTCCTCCTCAGCCCCAGGCCAGGATTGATGAAGCTGCTGCCCTCTATCATGATGGATTCAAGTGGGATTTAATCCACTTGGGGACCATCACCCTTCCCTGTGGACTTTGGCACCCAAGCCTTAGGGTTGTCAGATTTGTGAGTGGCCTGAACTGTGAATATTATTTCTTCATTCCCTTAGCTTTGGAAATATTTTCAGAATAATTTGACAGTTGTGCTCTAGTCACATACTGTATGATTCATTATATTAATTTGGCCATGTCAGATTGCTTGTGTGACTCAACTGGGACTCAAAATTTAAACAACTCCTAGCTGCCAGCTCAAGTTTTTGTCTTCTTGCTCACAAATTTACAGAGCATCTTCCTATCAGAGAACTCTTTAACATTTGGGAGGAAAAAGAAGGAATGTTATCATTGCTCAGCAGAAAACCCATTGCCATTATTTCAGAATAAAGCTTTCTTTTTAAAAGGAGTAATACACAGAGTTAAATCAATATAAACAACAAAGAACTCAAAGCAAAAGAAAAATATAGATGACTGTAATAAATTTATAGAGATGGTCAGAAGATAAAAAATATACACCACAAGATGAAAAAATCAAGACTGGATGAGCTGGATTAAAGTAATTAATGGATTATTAAGGGATGCTATTCCTTGTACAAGTTATTGTTGCTTTCATTTGTTATAACGGTTTGCAATTGCTGTGTTAATTCCTTTTGTTTTGAACTTGATGACATGAGTATTAAACTGCCAATATTTCAAGCTAATATTTGCTTTCTAGGCCAGTTCTGCACCTCCAGGGGACTTTGTCATGATTCATTTGCAGTATGTTCGTGTAAGGCAATATGTTTGTGTAAATTAATATTTGCAATGCAAATGAATCCATGTGATATGTAAGTGCTTGAGGGTTATAAGGAAGACTGTTTGCCAAGGACAAAGTATTATATAATGAGTTACTGTTAGAAACCAAGGGTTTCCTCATCTCTGATGAATTCTGCTTACAAGATTCCTAACAAGGTTAAAATCTGTCAGTCTCCCAAGCTGTCTGATGTAACTCTGGCATATTAGTTATGTTTTCAGAAATAGTTCCAAAGTTGATGCTGATGTGGAGACAGCTATGAGGGAAACCTTGTCATTTAACATGATAGTTTTGTCTATGTTTTTATCTATGCTTGTTATGAGTTCTGGGAGTAAGGCCAGACAAATTAAATGAAATAAATACACATGTCTTGTCTTTTCAGTGGAAATGATGAAGGCCTTAACATTGGAATTCTGGATATTTTTGGATTTGAAAACTTCAAGAAAAATTCATTTGAACAGCTTTGCATCAATATTGCCAATGAGCAGATCCAGTTCTATTTCAATCAGCATGTCTTCGCCTGGGAACAGGTAATGCCACTTGTATGAGCACAGTTTGTTTGTTTTTAAAACAAAACAAAACAAACAACAAGTTTCTATGCCACCCAGAAGATCTTAAAAGGAAATGAACCAAAACTGCTTTTCAGTTTTGAAATGAACAAAGCAGCAAAACTAAAATGGCAGCCTCAAACTACCTGTTAAATTAGCTTGTACCAAATCGATCACTCCAAAAGTTGGATGGAAAGATGTACTACACAGCATTTTCAAAATGTGAGCAAAGGAATAGCTTTTCTATTAGCGGTGTTTCAATTAACCCTTGTGTGTGGGAGGAGGGTGCATAAGGTTGCACCCAGTAGTGAAATAAAATAGACCATTTCTCAACTTCTGATAAATTATTGCACACCTCCTAAAGAAGCAAAATTTGGTAAAAGACAAAGATATTTTGTTTCTCTCTGTTCAGTGCACCATTGTTTGATTGCCTTCTGAAGTTTAGATGTCCAGTTGAAAATATATTAGCCTTATCACTTTCCTTTACCATGCAATAGAACACATTAATAATAGGTTTGATGGAATCTGGCTTTGGTGGGGAATTTGTTGTACTGTGTAGTTTATCATTTAATGGGGGTGAGAAAACAAAAACTATGATTAAATGAATACCATGAAGAGTAGTTTAAAGAACAATGACTTTCTTAATAATTTATCTAACTTGCTAATCAGAAATTTTCAGTGAAGTTAAGAAATGGTCCCTTTTATTTGTTTTGGGAAATTTAGTGTCTAATTCAAAAGGCAGTGTAGTTCAAGAGTTTTTTTTAAAGAGTCTTTAAAAATGGATATGATGGTCTATGGAGTCATAAATGGTCGGACTCGACTGTGCGACTGAACAACAACAAAAATGGAGTAATCAAGAAGCTTAGCCTTGCATGGTCTGGAAAGGACCTGGACCCTTTCTTGATGATTTGCAGGGCCCTGAAGTTGGGTGAATTTGGCTAAGTTGCTCAGTGAGTTAGGTGCCTGGTTAGGTGATGGTGAACCTTGGCCCAAGTCAGCACTCCTGCTGATCAGGGCTTCTGGGAATTGAAGTTCAAGAATGTCTGGAATGCCAAGATTCACCATCACTGCTCTAGTTCCTCTAAGAGGCAGCTAGTAACATCATAAACATCTTCATTACTCATCAGTGCTATCTTTAGCAATCTGGGTGGAGAAGATTGGCAGGTCAACAGGTGACAGCAATTTTATTTCATCTGAGAAGAAAATACTGCTTGTTATCAGCTAGAAGGCCATAAACAGGGCACATAATTAAAAATTCAGTTCTTAATGCTCTTAATCAGGATACTTTTAGAGTGACTGAATATTTTAGGGAATTATCTTATCAGCGCCACACAGGAATCATGTTTTTTCTGTTCATGTTGAGATCATGGAGACATTTTACACCTTCTTAAAACCAGAATCATGCCAGCAAGTTATTTTTTAAAAAAAGATATAAGAAGAGGATTTTAGATGACGAAAGTGATGTGAAGCAGGCCCTTATGTTTCTTCATGTTAAGTACCCTACTTATTTTTGAAGTCTTTTGGCAGCATTTTTTCAAAACACTAATGCTAGAGTATGGTATTGGTCTTTAATAAAACTTCTTTGAAGTGAACGAAGGAATAGATGTTTTTGCCCAAAATTGTGTCATCTCTCTGGTCATGTTGAGGATATTGATGGGATGCTGAATTTACTGGGTAGTTGTTCTTTATAGGTGAGGAGAAAGGGGAGATTTCGTGTTGAATGGTTGTGGGCTTTTATGGACTAATTGCACCTTCCTCAGTCTAGTGCCCTCCTGATATTTATCCAATTAACATGACTGATGGACAAGACCCTGGCTGGTCTATTTCAAATAAGGCTGGAGAAGACTATATTTTCCATTCCTCACTTCCCAGAGCTGAAATCTGAATCAGCAAGGGAACTAAAAGATAGCTAGTAGAAATATACCTTAGATGTGTCCAAAAGTACGTGCAATAAAATAAATGAGAGAGATAAGTTCTGAAGAATATAGTACTCAGTCTGAACTGATTTTTCACTGCCCACATTCATCATTCTATCTGTCTTACCTCCCCTCTTCCATTCTCTCTCTCTTTCTCCCCCTTATCTGCCTCATCTGCATGAACATTGGGGTGAGGGTTGCATATATGAAGTACTGTATCTGTCTTTACAAGGTTGCAGAGCATGACACATTTTTATAATCTGTTTCAGAATGAATACTTATATGAAGGAGTCGATGCACGTGTTATTGAGTATGAGGACAACAGGCCCCTGTTAGATATGTTTTTGCAAAAACCAATGGGATTATTATCTCTTCTTGATGAGGAAAGCCGGTTTCCTCGAGCCACTGATCAGACACTTGTGGGTAAGCTAATGGTAAACATATACCATACAGTAAAACCCTGATTTACATATGCTTCTACTTACATAAAATTTGACTTACGCAAGGGTTTATGTAAGGGGTTTCTTGGTGTGTTTAGATTTTAAAATGGTGGTGCCACCATTTTAAAAGGTAAAATTCCATCCCCGCCAACCCCCACCACTGAAAGTCGCAACTTATCACTTACCATGGTGGTGGCGGAGGCAGCGGTGGCAGCAGCGATGATTTTCTCAGTCTCCACTTCCTTCTGCCGGGACTGTGAGAGTGCAGGGAGGATATACGCTCCTTTCCGCTGTTCTCATGAGGTTTCTCCGGGCAAGTGCTTTAGTTGTGAACATGCCTCGGAGAAGATGGGGGGGGGGGCGCTTGTCATTACTGTCTCAGCCACTAGGGGCACAAAGTGTGATTTTCCATAGAGATACATTGAAAACCAATTTAAAACCTGTTTTTTAATTTTTCAATGCATCCCTATGAAGAGGCATCTATTTACATAAAACCCCTAATTACCGAATAAGCCATGGAACAGACTTTTTATGTAAACTGGGGTTTTACTGTATCTAAAAGTGCACTGGCAAACATGTTTATTCATTGGTCTGGTATTGGCTTGTTTACAGTACAGTGAAATAAAAGGCTATTTAGGGAACTAGTGCAAATTCTTTGGTTGATGGCCAGAATCCTTTTAGCTGTGCAACTTGGTGTAACTCAGTTAATGTAAATCTCAGCAACAAATTACACCAAATGATATAGTCAACATAGGAATCCTTTTTCCCCCCCTAATGCTCTGAGCACAACAGCAAATGGCTGGCAATTCACTACTGAAATTTATGTGAAAGTAAAAATCTAATAAGATTTTAGCTGTTATTGTTTACATATCAGGGCCATTTTTATCACTAGACAAAGAGAAGCTGCCAACTTGGTAATCAGATTTTGGACATAATAAAAAGGTAGTGGATTTGTAGTTATTTAATTAGGTTTTTATTTTTATTGAGGAAAACAATGGAAAAGTTGCTTTCAGATTTTTTTTCGTCTCGTAAGTCAAAATCATGTTACTGTCTTTATGTCTCATGTATTTTGACTTTCTTCATCAGGATATAAAGAACACAGACCTGTTTTAGGCAAAAGTTAGTACTGTATATTTATGTTACTCACTTTGGACATAAACCTGTGTCTTTCCTTCACAGAAAAATTTGAAGACAACTTGAAGTCAAAATATTTCTGGAGACCAAAAAGAATAGACTTAACATTTGGGATTTACCATTATGCAGGGAAGGTAAAAGAATTAAATTATACTTCTCATTGCTTTTTGGAAACATAAGTTCAGTCTGGGTTCTGGCTTAAAGGAAAGTTCTATGTATAAGTTGCTGTATGTCTTTAGCCGTGTGAGGTGAACCCTATAGTTCGAGTTAAATTGGCAATCGATTGGCAGTCCAGAAGTCATGTTTCCTTTAAATATTTTACAAGTGAACCAAACCATCTACTTAATTAGCTAAAGCATGATCTTCTTTGCTTCCTTATTTACCGTATATACTTGACTATAAGTCATCCTGAATATAAATCGAGGTACCTAATTTAGACCTCTAAAACTAGGAAAATAGATTGACCCAAGTATAAGTTGGGGGTGGAAAATGCAGCAGCTGCTAGTGAGTTTCAGTAATTAAAATACATGAAAACACTGTAAAATTAATTAATTTAGACATTTGTGTGGGCTTGTTTTTGAATCTTTACACTAACCCGAGTATAAGTCAAGTCTCATTTGTGGACCTCATTTGGGGGGGCTAAAAAACCCAAATTACACTCGAGTATATATGGTATTCAGCATGGCAAGAAATCATTGGGCTTAACACCCATTAATGAGTTTCCTCAGTGCATGAAAGTATAGGCATTTGACAGGCCTAGGAAAAAAACGTTGTATAACAGTTACTGTCCTTGTTTTCTTAAAAACAGGTTCTTTATAATGCAAGTGGATTCTTAGCCAAAAACAGGGACACCTTACCAGCTGACATTATACTACTCTTGCGGTCTTCTGAAAACTACTTGACTAGACAGTTGGTAATCCACCCTCTTACAAGAACAGGTAATATAATTTACATTTTTCCTGCTATACTTGTTCAATCCACTATTTCATGTTGCCTTTCTTAGAGGAGACAGTTGGGGGTTTACCTCCACCCAAACACATACTGTCCAGACAATGTTCCACTTACCTGTTATCATTCTTTTTTTTCTTGAGTTCCCATAACTTTTTCTCCCTCTCAAAACCCTTGGTTTATTTTATGCCCCTTGAGCATAAGTGCAGTTTAGCACCTTGGTACTTCCAAGACATTTTAGCACTGAATTTGTTGAGTCCTAGCTCTCTACAATTTCAGGCTATTGCCTCTGTGAAAGTTCAAGCCCTGAGTGCTGTGCAATGGAGTGAGCACTGTAATCTGTCCCAGCTCCTGCCAATCTAGCAGTTCAAAAGCAAGAATTGCAAGTAGATAAATAGGTACCACTTCTGCAGGAAAGGCAACATCTAATCATGCTTGCCACCCAGACCACAGAAATGTCTGCAGACACAGACAGCGATGGCTCTTTGGCTATAAACAGAGATGAGCACCATGTCCTAGAGTAGGATACAACTGGCTTTCAAGCAAGGGAGACTTTTACCTTCAGTGTATTGGCACTGAAAATAGGATGATGTGTCAGTGAGATGTTCACAAGCACTGTCTAGCACTTATTGCTAGACAGATAACAAGTGGATTGCTAATCCCATTAAATATCATGGTTTCCTGTCACCGAGCAATAACACTGGAAAGCTAGAATTAATGCTACATCTAGAAGAGCCCTCTGTTCTCATATCGGTTTGCTGCAGAAGCTATGAGCCTTTTCCATTGAACACTTACATATTTTAGGGATAGGAACAGAGAGAAATGTCATATTATAAGGCAGACCATTGGTCTGTCTACCTCTGTGTTATTTTTACCACTTTACCCAACCTAACACCCTTCAGATCTTCTGAGCTGTGGTCCCTGTTCCCACTGACAGCATAATAAATGGTCAGATATAATATGCATTTTAATAGGGTGAGGTTATCCAGATTAGTGAGTGTTGATATGGTGGCCCTCTAAGTCTCATACATATGATGAAATGTGGCAGATTAGACCAAGGATCCATATAGGTCATCATTCTATTCACACAGAACATTCAATCAATTGCCAATGGAAAATCCAGAAGCAGAATATTAGTCCTCTGAGTTCCCCAGCTATCCTTACCTAGACCTGTCAAGGATTAATCAAAGACCTTACATCATTATCATCATCATAATATTATAATTGCAGTGCTGGAAGGAACTCTAGATCAGTGTTTCTCAACCTTTGGTTCTTGGATTTTAATTCCCAGAAGCCTAAGTCAATTCCCCACATCGGGAAACACTGCTCTAGATCACCGAATCCATTTGTTTTTGCACACAGCCAAGCAGTACTAGGTGCTAGAGCAGAGCATGGAAATAATACATTACTTTTTTTAGCATGGTAATGTTTAAAATGGTAAATTAATGTTAAAATGTTAAAAACATCACTCATAAAACATGTTTCTTAAGTTGCAGCAATTGAGTTCCTGTTTAATGCCAAAGTAATGATTTTAACCTGAATTTAATATTAATGTGGTAATTTAAAATGTTATTTGCAAGCTATGTACTGGAAGACTTGTTAAACTCAGCACTACACCACGTAACTTGGAAGTATACCTTCAAATAAACCTAGCAATCACAATTGCTAAGCTTTTTTATTTGTCCTGAAACTGTCCTTTTAACAACAGAATTTTTATTCAGAAATGCAGTAGTGAAAGTATTTCTTCACACCATTTGCTTCATATGAGTAAAGCAATGTGTGGGTCTTCCTTCCTCTACCACCAATATGGACACTTGTCCAGCCAGCTTGGCTAAGGGGGAAAGAAATCGCCGGGTACTGGACTTAGTGAGTGGGGTAGATAGAGTTGTGATTTTTGTAAACTGTTCGAAGTGCTTTTGTATCGTTTCTGAAATGTATTTATGATGTCTTGATTTTGTAATTGTGGTGGGGGATTTCTTGAAATGTATGTGATATGTGATACTGTACTTTGATATGTTTTGATATGTGATGTTTTATTATTTATGCTGTTAGCCGATCTGAGTCGCTTCGGCGAATAGAGCGGCATACAAATCCAAATATTATAATAATAATAATAATAATAATAATAATAATAATAATAATAATAATAATAATAATAATAATAATAATAATAATAATAATAATAATAATAATAATAATAATAATAATAATAATAATATGTTCAGTCGCACAGTCGATTCCGACCCTCTACGACCTCATGGACCACTGTCTGCCAGGCACTCCTGGCCTCCACCATCCTCCTCAACTCGCTCAGTTCTGTACTCATTGTCTCTACAATACCATCTAGCCATCTCATTTTTGGCCACCCCCTTTTTCTTTTGCCCTCCACCTTTCCCAGAATCAAGGCTTTCTCAAGTGAATCTTCTCTTCTCATTTGATGTCCAAAGTACTTTAGCTTCATCTTTACAATTTGACCTTCTAAGGAGCATTCTGGGTTGATTTCTTCTAAGATTGACCTATTATTGTTAATAATAATAATAATAATAATAATAATAATAATAATAATAATAATAATAATAATAATAATAATAATAATAATAATAATAATAATAATAATAATAATAGCAGAAATTGTCCATACTAGTTTCAAAGGGGTTGGGGTTGGGGAAGATAATCTCTTTTATTTAGTTTTAATCTCCAAATAATATTAGTCCTCAGTTCTCTGCTTTGCCAGTTAAACTGTGAGCTGCTTAGTACATTTGTGCCATAAAGATGTTTGTGTAGACTCAAAAACATAGTGAGTGACGGTAGCAACAGGTCTAGGCCTATTGTTAAGCAAAGTGAAGTGACTGTCTCAGGCAATATTTCATGGATTGTTGTGAAAGGACAATGAAAAATTAGTCACTTGTTCATATACTGTAGTTTTTACTTTTTCCCCCCTTTGGGGACCAGTTTGGTATTGTACCTCAGGCACTAAACTCTCCTGGTTAACAAGCACGTGCATATATGTTTATATGATCAGCTGGTAACTGAAGCTTTTCTTCCCAGAAAGGAGCCATTTTTAGCAGAACGCTGTTCTCTTTCATTTCCTAGGTAATTTGGCACACTCTAAAAGCAGGAGTGCCATGCATTACCAGACATGGACTCCACAGAAATCAGTCAGCCAGACTAAGGTAAGGCTCTCAGTGGCAGAGACCAAATCCACATGTTAAAGTAGACAAAGGCAATATTGTTATTGCTACTAAAAAAAAGTAAGCAAATAACCCCTTCCTTGGTTTCTCTCCCTCTCTCCTATTTTCTTTTCTGTTTAGCTGGATATCTTTGTCTTGTGCAATACGTATTCCTTCCGTGAGGTAAAAACCTACATTTCCCTTTCTTTCTGATTATAGATTTATAACTATTTCAAGGAAAGTAAACTTCATTCTCTACTGTCTCTGTCTTTAGCTCTCATCCCTTAAGCATGCTTACTTGTAAGTATGTTTTGGTGAATTCAAAGAGTCCTACTTCCAAGTAAATATGTTCTGGGTTGGTATCTCAGTTTGAAAAGAGAAGAACATAAAAAATTCAAGTGTGCAGCTGCTATAATAGGCTCTGCTGTTAAAACAGGCACAACAATTGAGCTGCAGTACTACACTATTATTACATTGCACGTTTAGTTTCTCAGCATTGCTGGTGCATGTGTGAAGACTAAAAGAACAAGCCTAAACGTTAGGAATCAATAGGCTTTGCAAACATGCCATCATATGTGGATGAGACGGCATGTTTGCAAAGCATATTGTTGTTGTTGTTACTATTATTATGCTGAAAGTTTAAAAATGAGGGAGGAAAATGAAATCTAGATAACTTTTTTGGCAATGATATTTGTGACCGATTATCTATATGTTCAGTTACACTGCACAACAACAGTTTTGCTACTGGGAATAATACATGTGATTTATATGATATTGAGTGTGCTGATTCCAAATCTGAACTCAGAATTTGCCTATCACATACAGATTTTAAGGCATAGTATAGCTGTTCAAATGGTTGGTAATTGGGTAACGTATTTTTACATGGGAACATTATAACAGTTGCAGCTACCACTATGTCTGCTGCCCCCTCAACTGAATCATGTCCCCAGGTGGTATGCATGTTCCAGCAGCGGCTGGCCATGTCTGGGCAAGTCAGTGAGCTGATGTCAGAAATAGGTATATAAGGTGAGATGGAGCAAGGGCTTGTCTCTAGTCTGAAACCATCTTATTGGATAGTACAGCTAGGCCATAGTGAGTCTGTTTTGAGCTAAAGATGAGTAGGTGCAGCTGTGTTAATAAACTGGACAATTTTTGCTACATTTGTGGCAAATATACTCGATGTGATCAATACAAGAACCTAACCAAGAGGGTGAGATTTGCTTATTTAAGAGCCTGACATTCCTGGCAGAATTGGACTTCAGTTTTTGATTTAGCGCACTTGATTTAGTATAGGGCACATGGATTAGACCAAATAGCAGCCAATATTTATTTATTTTTGTGCTGCAGTGATCAAAATGTGTTTGGTATGTGTTTGTCTCTATACTTGTACATTGTGATAAACTATTGTAATGTCGCTGGTGCAATCATTTCTAGCTTCTTTAGTGATTGCTCAATAGCAGCTACAGCTTAGAATGAGAATGTTTTCCTCATAAATAGTATGTGTTAAAAGGGCATTTTGTTGAGCAGGAGTAGGAAGCTTCAAACAGTGTACAGAAAAGAAATACCTTTTATCTTTCTTGATATATATAGAGTGAGCCAGAGGATTCTATGCATCATCCAAGAGAAACAACCAGTATGAAAACACAAACAGTTGCTTCATATTTCAGAGTAAGACCTATGTTGTTCTTCATTGTTTGCATGTATTTTATTTATGCATTGGATATAATAATAATAATTTCACATCAGAAATTATTCTGGGTTGAAAGGGTTTTTTTCTGGAGAAACTCCGCTCAGGGGATGCCCAAATGAGGCTCCTTTCATGTCCCCAGGATCTTTTCCAACTGAAGTGGTCCCTATTTATCTACTTGAAATTATTTACTTTTGAACTGCTAGGTTGGCAGGAGCTGGAACAGAGACGGCACTCATTCCGTCATGCAGTCTCTGGGTCTCGAACTGCCAACTTGCTGGCCTTCCAGCTAATGAGGCAAGCTTCTTAACCAGTGAGCCACCACGTTGGGTGATAACTTGTCTCTTTTCCTCAGCCTTTGTCTTCTTCTGTTGCTTTTTAGGAAAAGGATATTTGGCTTACAGTTTGAGATCCCTTAGGAAATCTAAAGATTGTGTCTTGTGACTTGGTTTTACCAAGAACAAGTATTTTATAGAGCCAATGGGTCTTCATTACTGTTAAAAGCCAAGCTCCTAACATTTCATATCACAACAAAGAATATTATAGTTGCTGTGAAATCCTTAAATTGTTTTTCAGCCACTATGAAGCAGGTAGCTAAGTCTAAGGAGAAGAGGAAAGACTGAGTAGACAAGGACAGAATCCATAGGGAGGTTCTAACCCAGAGGTGCCCAAACTTTTCAGGCCGTGGGCCGGTCATGTGGTTTAGGGAGCTGGTCAATATGGCCTGGAGGCCAGATGTTGCCCCCAATGTCAATTCATCCAGCCTGCGAAGCCCTCGTTGCTCCTGGAAGCGGAAGTAAAACATGCCCGTATGGGCGCGTTTTACTTCCACTTCCAGGAGCAACGAGGGCTTTGTGGGCTGGATGAATTGGCATTGGGGGCCGCATCCGGCCACCAGGTCATAGTTTGGGCACTTCTATTCTAACCTTTCCATCCGTGGTTGTCTTGCCATAATGTGAGGTTTTGCTCCCTTTTAAATTGACAGCTTTCCTTTCATTCTTGGAAGTTAGACTGAAAATTGTTGTGATTTCTTTGCAACTCAACATTCTGTGCCACTACTTAGTGAACTGGAAATCAGGGGCTTGAAGGCTACAAGCAAAATAGAGTGATGCTGGTATTAATGCTTCCTTGTGTGATTTTCAAACATATGTGAAGAGAGAATATCCAATTCTAGGAAAAGTCCAGCAATGTTTTCCTATTTATTTATTTAGATTTAGATTTATATCACTGCCCATTCGCCATGGTGACTCAGGGCGGTTTACAGTCAGGAAAAAAAAAACACACACACACACACGTTAAATTCTGCTTAGAAGTTCCCCCCACCAAATGATTTATCAGTCACTTCCTCCAACTTAGTTGGGACTCATTATTGGCAGTGAACTTGATTTTGTTCTATGATTGCAAGTAAACATTCAGTGAGTGCCTGAAGATACTTTTTAAATTTACATAATGTATCATCAAGCAGTGCTACATTATTGCTGCTATTTTCCTTTGAGTCACTCTAATGCTAGCAGAGTTAACATCTCTGTTGCAAATAAGACTTTGTATTAGAGCCACTGTGCTATATAGTCCTGTAAGTGTATTGTTTTATGACAGTATCACCATTAACATTTTTATGCCAATAAGGCTATTGCTTCTCCATCTGCTTATAAAGAATGCAGAATTGGCAGGGAGTCTACTGTAGGCAGCATTTTTCATGTGCTATTCTAAGCTAGGGGTGATGAAAATACGGCTCATGGGCCGGTCCTGGCCCACAGTACCATTTCATATGGCCTGCTGCCACCCTCGCCACAACAGCTGTGAAACATGCCTGTGCATGCATAAATGCACCCGCACCCGCTGTAAACACTGCAGTAAATGCACCCATGGCTGTCATAAACGCACTTATGACAGCCATGGGTGCATTTTACGGCAGCATTTATGGTGGGAAGAACCATGTGATTGACCTGCACAGCTACTCAGGGGCATGGTCAAGCCCACAGCATGAAAAGTTTTGGAATCTCTGTTCTAAGCCATAGGAGGTGATAAAATTTTGTTGACTATCATGAGGATTAAAAAAACAGAGCATGATTTATACAACTTCAGTCATAAGAGCTGGTTGCTTACTTGGTTACTTGGCTGATTCACATGTCTACTTTGATGTGGTGGATTGGAGCACTGTCTCCCACAAGATTTTAGCTGGCTCTAGCCATCAGGAGGTCCAACTGCTACTGTAGCAGGGTCCGATGGTGCACAGAGGACTGAGATCTATGTTTCCAATGCTCCTTTAGCCATTTTAAATACGATGACACAGTTGGCTGGGCTTATGTCGGAGTTGACCATGTTCGAGCAATGCACTGATGAGGTGCATTGCCTGAATACCCAACCCAACTTAGCTGACCTGTGGTTCCAAAATGGAGAAATGTTCTGGACCACTAGCCGACACCTTTGTGGCATGGTTGAACCTGCCAGGGAAATACACCCCCACCACCATAGCTGTTGGACATCCAGGGTCACCACTGCACCAAGTTGCAGTGTAAGGTGGGATTAGCAGCGTAAGAGCTGTGGTTAAGAACAATTATATTTGAAAGTGACATTTTGCAGAGTAACCAGGAAATTATACACATATCCACAGAACCCCCTAGCTGCAATTTACAGGA
The DNA here is from genome assembly GCA_030440675.1 of Furcifer pardalis. Classification (NCBI taxonomy): domain Eukaryota; kingdom Metazoa; phylum Chordata; class Lepidosauria; order Squamata; family Chamaeleonidae; genus Furcifer; species Furcifer pardalis. The sequence continues at coordinate 92,790,890 of CP126897.1, forward strand.
GATACAGAGCAAATATTTAAGAATTTCCAAACCACTTCCTTTTACAAATCCCACCATCATTTTGGATGCCAGTTTGGCACATAAAGAACTCCAGTTATTTAGAAACATATCTGAGAAGTCAAGGTGAGTAAGCTCAATCATGTTGAATAAGCAACCGCTCTTAAACGATCTATTTGAAAAAGCTTCTTCTATTATTGAGCTACCCAGGGTGGAACATTGGCTAAAGTGATGGACTAGGACTCCGGAGGTTCAGCTCAGCCACGGAAACTCACTGGAGGTGGAACTGATAAAATCCACTCCTTAAATATCTTGCTCACATCGACAAGCCTTATTAGAACCTTTGTAAGCTGATTCTAACTGCAGTGGCTTAGTGGTTAAGATGCTGAACATGAAGACTAGAAGGTCAGTAGGTCAGCAGTTCGAGACCCAAGTGCTACAACACGATGGAGTGAGCTCCCATCTCTGTCCCAACTCCTGCCAACCTAGCAGTTCGAAAGCAATAAATTGCAAGTAGATAAATAGGTACCACTTCGGTGGGAAGGTAACAGGGTTCTGTGCACTCCAATGTCTAGTCATGCCTGCCACATGCCCACGGGAATGTCTGCAGATGTAGACAACACTGGCTCTTTGGCTGTAAAAAAAATGGCCACTGCACACTAAAACCAACACAACTGGCTTTTGAGTAAGATCAGCCTTTACCTTTACTTTAAGCTGATTCCTTATGTGACAACATGTAACAATAATAACTTTTAATGTTATCTAGGTGAACACTTTTCTACTGTTTATTTAATAGATTTATATAGCACTCTAGTTTTTAAGGTAACCAGTCTTGTTTATTGAATCTAAGATTATTGAATTGAAGTTTAAGTCAATAGACATTAATGGTATTCGCTGTTCTTCGAAGTACAAAGTCACCATGGTTTGTATAGCCACTTCCACTTCAAGTGGGTGCTGTTTAAGATCTATAGAAAGACTGTTCAATCCACTGTATGGATTCCCACAGCACTCAGCCATAATATAATGTGAGTGTGGCCTCAATGGTTCAGCACTTCAATGTTAATATCAGGCAATAAAGAGCTCTTTTGCCTGATGCCATTAGAACAGATCACTGTTTCAGCATAAGAAAGCTGTAATGTGCAGTACTAATGCCTAAGTCCTATACATAATGTGGACACATACTTTGAGGGCATAATCAAATGGCAAAAGTGTTGCAGATCTTATCTCACTGGAAAGATTCATTTTGCTGGGAGAAATCTTCTTTAAAATGACCCTTCCATCCATAGAGGAATCACTCCAGCCTATCCCTAAACACAATAGTCCTACTTCATATTGGGCATGCATTGGGATTAGACCAGAGTGCTGTTCCCCATAAATAATGTAAACACCAGGAAATAGTTCACACCAGATCATGCCACAAGCAGTCCAAAATGCTACGTGGCCAGGCGATCAGATCTTGAGTCAGATATATCTCAAATACTGTGGACCTTTTAAAATGATAATTGTGTGTAGGCCCAACATTAGTGCAGGTATCAAACCTAGTCAAGATTCAAGAAAGTTTTGGGAATGCTAAAATAAAGGAAGCAAATTGCAAGTTCCGGATTTGTGCAGCATGGGGCAGGGGGGACAGGGGCGGGGAGGCCAGGGGCAGGAAGCCACTTTGGGAATGATTGGTGATGGAATTGGAGAGGTGCTTAAGCCTGGAAAGAGTAAGTTTTGATTGTATATGTATTATATATGTTTTGTATCACTTGTTTCATATTTGTAATAAAAAAATTATTTAAAAAAAAACTCAGCACCATTTCATATGCCCCCCCTTACTGCCTCCACCACACCCATAAGTGCTGTGTGTTGGAGGAAGGGCAAAATGGCCCTCCAGCCCCCAAAGCTGTTTGAGGGAGTGTGACCCAGCCTCCAGCTTTAAAAGGATGAGAACTCCTGGGTTAGTGCAAGAACCATAGATTTCAAATTCTGTACTGTAATTCCAATTTCAAATAGCTCTTACAAAGAAATTAACCTGCAAAATAATTCCAAACATGTTGTGTTTCAGTACTCACTAATGGATTTATTATCAAAAATGGTGGTTGGCCAGCCTCACTTTGTTCGCTGCATTAAGCCAAACAACGATCGACAGGCAAACAAATACGACAAGGAAAAGGTATTAGTACAACTGCGCTACACTGGGATTCTGGAAACAGCACGGATTCGGAGGCAGGGTTATTCCCATCGTATCCTCTTTGCTAACTTCATAAAGCGGTAAGCCTTTTACATTTGTGTTTTTGGGTAGACCAGATTGTAAGAGATGTTTCTCTCCCTTCCCCATCTCATTATGTCACTGATAAATATTTTCATCAACGTAAGCTTACTTGTCAGTCCCAGCTCCTGCCAAATTAGCAGTTCGAAAGCAAGAAATTGCAAGTAGATAAATAGTACCACTTCGGCAGGAAAGGTTAACAGCGTTCCATGCACTCCAATGTCTAGTCATGCCTGCCACATGACCACAGACACATCTAAAGATGCAGACAACGCTGGTTCTTTGGCTGTTAGCACAGACGAGCACCAGTGAATTTCCAGAGCAGTGGCTATATTAATTTGTTGCAGCAAAAACACCAAGTAATATTTTGGTACCTTAAAGATGTAAGATGTTTTGTTTAGCATATTATTTGTGTACTTTAGTGAAAGTTTGCATGAAGTAAAATTTGTCAGACTCACATGTCACAAGATTTTATTATACCCCATGGCAAGGGATGTGAGGTTAACCTCTTCTTGATTGTCTGTCTGCTGACCAGCAAAGATCAACTGATTTTAGCAGACCTTTTGCAATTCAGCTGCATACAAGGGATATACTGGGTGAATGGGGGCTCACATATTGGCATAGTTTGTTTAGTTTCAATTATTGTATTTTAAATAATCTGTTTTTCCTTTAATTATTACATTTGCACTCATTCTCAATCCCCCTTTTTGTGGAGCATTACATATTTGAAAGCACTTCTATGTTGAATTTATTTCCTGTGTAAAGCCAGTATGTAAACGTTGTCTTTGTGGGTACTGTATATTTAGTTTTCTGTGTATACTACTTTTTGCTTTTGTGTTCAGAAGCATTTTTCTAAATGCATATATTAATATGAATAAATAAAATTAACATAAATGAAAGGTTTGAATGTTTTCTGGCATTTTAAAAATCTCAGCTGCTTTTGTATACAGCCATGCTTTTGGTTAGCCTTTTAGCTTAGTATTAAATGTCATGCATACAAATTCAGAGTGGCTGTGATATCATTGCACATCTGTTTATACAGAAAATAATCTGATAAACATCATTTGATGAGTACTAAATGTCTTCTGCAATTGTGATACTTAAAGATCAAAGGTTTTGTTTTCCTTCTGTCTTAGATACTATCTCCTTTGTTACAAATCAAGTGACAATCCTCCTGTAAGTCCTGAAACCTGTGCTGCTATCTTGGAAAAAGCCCAGCTTGATAACTGGATACTTGGAAAAACTAAGGTAATAATTTCATACACTGGGCACAGTCTATGAGGATCAACTCCAGCTAATATTCTGTTGAAATCAGAAGAATAAATCAATCGAACTTATTGAGATGGGTTTCTGCTTCAAATGTGAGTTGCTATATAGATATATCTCACTGGAGATCTATTACCCTAAAGCAGAGATGGCGAACCTTTTACAGACTGAGTGCCCAAGGAGGAGGAGGAGCATGGGCAGGTACCGTGTGTGCCGATGCACCCATGTGACATTGCTGGCTTGCCTCCAGAGATGTAACATGGGTACATGCACACATACCCTGTGGGTTCCCCTACCCCCATGAGTGTGTGCATACCCCCCAAGGGCTCCCCCCATATGTGCGCCGCTGCTGTCTCCTTGGGGGGGGGGGTGTCTGCTCACCTCACTTCTTCCCCACTGCTGCCTCCTGGGTGGGATTTCAGTCTCCCATCTCGCCTCCCCATTGGCGGAGGGAGAAGGCTGGGTGAGGAAATGACACTGCCATTGATGTCGGCCAGGCAGGGTGGGGTTTACTTTGGAAGTGTGCTTGCCCACAGAAAGGTCTCTGTGTGCCACAGGTTCTCCACCACTGCCCTAAAGCCATGGTTCCCAATGAGGGGCACACACCCCATGGGGGGGGATTTGATTTTTAAGGGGAGCAATTAGAGTGTGAGGTATTAACAGTGAATGGCCTTTTAGGTTTCTTCCACATGAATAAGAGTTCACTTTTTTAATAATAAGAATTATATGTCATAAGGGGAGATATCAGGATTTTAGAGATGCTTAGGTGGGGTGTGTTTTGGACTTCAGTTCCAAGAATCACTGATCACTTTGCTCACCAGCTAAGCCTTCCAAGACTTGAAATTTTCACCTTAATTCTGTTCTGGTCCAGTAGTTAATATGTTAAGGTCTAGTATCATTTTCAACTTGAGAGCTACTGTAGAAATTTATGATTATGGGTAATCCTAGGCAAATTGTTTTTATTTGCCATGTGAGTTCTCAGCCAGATGCCTTATAATCTTATCAATTTCAATCTAATACTCTTATTCATTTATCAGAGAATGGGTAAATGGTCCACAGTAAATCAAAACATTGGAGAATCAAACAAACCCTTAGTTCTTTTGACTTGAATTCTACCTACATTGTGAAATTCCATTATACTTTGTAGAACAAATAATCCAATGCACTTCAGAGATTTTAGAGTACAGTTTTTGTCAGTCACAGTCAACATATCCAGTGTTCAAGGAAGATGAGCAAAGTAGTTGAGAAGACACCAGCCTGGGGAAGACTGTTCCATGTGAAAACAGCCCCTGAGGGTTTGCATGTATAAAAGGCCAGAATTGCATGTTTACAGTCTGCCATATTATGAGTTCTTCCTACTTAAAAACCAAACACAAATTCATGTCCCAGACATCAATTTCTCTTCTTTTTCCATCCCAGCATTTTTCTTGTACAGTATTGTGATTTTTCCTTTTCCCACTCCAGTTCTCATTTCGCTTCACACAGCTATGAAACTTGTGAATATTGATTTCACAGTTACACTTATCCATCTGTAAAAGTTATAAGAACAGTATTTTCAACTTGTATTGTATGTAACATCTGTTTGCATCATTGTATAATAATCAGATTAACTGGTTTTTTGAGATATTAGTTAAGGTATACTATATTATTGTGTGATAAAACAAAGAGAGTTCACAAAAACACAGTGGACAACTAATGAGCAACATAGTTCATAACCAAAGGAGAAGTATATCATAGTTGCAGTTTATAGGTCATGCCCAGTTCCAGTTATCAGTTCTGAATAAAACAAAAAATATTCAATTAAAAATGCTGAACTAAATATGTATTTCTATGGTGCATTACTAGAGCTGGCCACCAGAGGCTGCAATGTAAAATACAGAGTTTTCTGTTATCCACAACTTTGGGTATCCACAGTAGATCTCAGAACATATCCCTGCAGCTGGGTGTGGGGGTAACCTGTATATGGCATGCTTAACAGAAATTGAACTCAGTCTTTGGGTTGAAGCCTCTCTCCTTTGGTTACTATGCTGTCCAAATCCTGGCTTATGGAACCCAAACACAGTAGAAGACATAAACCAAGAATAAACTCTGACTTATAATTCTGGCTTCTCCAGAAAATGATAAACATGGAATTCCAGTTCAGACATTGCATACGCATGCACGCATGCACACACTCCTGATTTTCTTAGATGCTGGAATGTGAAGAAGCAATATGAAAACCATGGCCCTGTATACTGAATGATTAAATGAAAATAGGATAAAAATTCTTAATTAAACAAATATAAGTTCATCCACCTTGGAATTAAAAGTTCTTAAATCAGCTTCCCTGCTTCTGATTGGTCTATAGTTACCAATAGGTGAGAGAAATATACAGTACTGAATAGTTGTAATATTATCAGGTCTTCGCCTTCTTTTTCTTTGTAATTGAAAAAAGATATGACAATGGAGGTGTCATTTATAAAAGAAAATCTATAACATAAAAGTACTGTATTCCCAACCTTCTTTGTTTGTTTATTTGTTTTTTAGGTGTTTCTCAGATATTATCATGTAGAGCACCTAAACTTAATGCGAAAAGAAACCATCAACATGATTGTTTTGATTCAAGCATGCATCAGGGGATGGCTTGGTTCAAAGAGATACAGAAAACTAAAGCAAAAAAGGGAAAAAAGTGCAGTTAAAATACAGTCAGGTAAGAGTTTGACTTAACTCACAACTTTGGAAATACGATTTGTGATGGGGTGATGAGGTATGTTCAACACTATACAGGCAAATATAATTCACCTGTTGTTTGCTTATTGTTGGCTTATTATTTGTTCATTATATTTAATCATATGCTGCTAGCTTCAGTGAACATTTTGCTTAGACATATGGGATAAAAATGTTAGCCCGAGTAATAATATATAAATAAAATTACCTGAATTTGATTTAATCGTAATTCAAATAGATGCAATGAAATCAAGGGGATTTGAGTTAGCTAGGATTGAAGGCAGAATTTTCCCGCTGAAATATAACAATTGAATATTGGCATTATTTCCTTCTAGGAGAGATCCCCTGCAGTCATGTGAAACAGACCAATATAAATGTAAACCATGGAAGTTCTGACATCTTCCTGGGCATCTTGTTCCCATTTCACTTTGAACTTCTAGGGTTCTTTCAAGAGCATGATTCTACTTTGGAAAAAAGTTGCTTGTTCGATTTGGGCAGCAATATATAAATTTGATAAATAAATAAATAAATAAAGGGCATGTCCTGTTTTTAAAGTAAATTTATTCTTTGTCACTACAGTATCTGGTGTATGGGGGGGGGGGCGTGGGTCATATGTTGTCCAGTCTTGTTCTAATAATATACCTTCTTTAATCACACATGCACAACATGCAAGCTCTAGTTTAAGAAAAGTATTTTAATTGCTTACTTATGAAGTTCTTACCATCTGTCTTTAGCTTACAGGGGATATATGGCTCGTAAGGAATATACAGCCACAAAGAATGCACACAAAATGGAAGTGCATATTACCAGGCTTCAGGCAGGTAGGAATGTTTGATTTCTTCAGCTATTTGGGGAGGTTTAAACAATCAACATGCATGGCTACAGTTCTAGATAATAAAGGAGGTATCTGCAGTTTTTGTTTTTGTTTAATTCACCTTACACAGAGCTGAGCAATAGGGTCATAGCTGGAGCTATGAGTCAAATCAGAACAGTAATTAGAAGCCAAGTCGAAGCCAAGAGACAGAGACAAAGTAAACTAACATGACCCAAGAAAAATCCCAGCCTCTTTTCTTTTGAAGGAGAAACAATGGTGACTTTAAATGGGCAAAGCTAGTCCAGTTTACAGAAACCCATTTACTGCCAAGAAAAAGCTTTGACATGTAATCCTGGTGGTTCACCACAAGAGGCAGTACTTTACAGTGAGCTGAAGGTTCTGATAGTCATTCCTGGTTACAATAGTACCTCAGATAACATTATGACTTGGTCAGTGGCTTCACGCACACTTCAGCCGCCTGGGGCGAAGAACAAACTCGCTCCCCCCCAGCTCACCGCTGCTGCCGCCGGGGGCCCCCCAGGACCCAGGCAGAAGGCAGCCCCCCTGCTGACGAGCGGCGTGCGCATGCACGCGCACACATGCGCACACACACGCGCTGCCCACCTCCTCCCGCCCAGCCAGCCAGCCCCCAGGGGCTCTCCGCCACGGCGCCACCCAACCCCGATGGGGGCGGCAAAATGTCCCCACCGGTTTGGCCGCCCTCTGCCTGGGCTTAGGAAGCAGGACTTCCCAGGCAGAGGGTGGCCCTTTTGCTGGCGAGCGCCCCGCGTGTGTGCGCGCGCGCTGCTCGCCTCCACCCGCCCGCCCGCCCGGCTGGCTGGCCGTCGGGGGCTCTTCGCCGCCTGCCCCTGGCGGGCGCCCCGCATGCACGCGCACGTCGCTCGCCTCCGCCCGCCCACCCAGCCAGCCGTCTGACAGCAAGCTGGGTGTGTGGCTGGGCGGGCGGAGGCGAGCAGCGTGCGCGTGCATGCGGGGCGCCCGCCAGGGGCAGGCGGCGAAGAGCCCCCGACGGCCAACCGGGCGGGTGGAGGCGAGCAGCGCGCGCACGCGCGGGGTGCTCGTCAGCAAAAGGGCCGCCCTCCGCCTGGGAAGTCCTGCTTCTTAAGCCCAGGCAGAGGGAGGCCAAACCGGTGGGGACATTTTGCCGCCCCCTGAAAGCTGCTGCCAAGGGCATCCGCCCCGCCCCCGCCGCCCTCCCACGCTACGCCACTGGACTTGGTTCTACAAGTTATAACATTATCTGGCTTTTAATGTTGTGTGGTGCATTGATCGCACAATGTTAAAAACGCCCTGTTCCCTTTCTGAAGAGGAAGGGAACAGGGGGGCTATCTCATTTGCTTAGCATGCCGGGGTGGGTGGGTGAAAAGAAACCTCTGTCTGGCTTGCTAAGGCTAAGGGGCTTAACAACCAAGCCGGGGAGGGGGTTTCTTTAGAGAGACTTGGGATCCTTTTCCCAGCCTCTCTTAAGAACCCCCATCCCCCACCATGGATAGCTCAGCCCCTTAGCAAGCGAGGCCGGTGTGTGTGTTTCTGAAAAAAAGTTAGGAAAACTTTTTGCTAACTTCTTTTCAGAAACCTCCATCTGGATTGCTAAGGGACTTAGCAATCCGGGGGGGGGGGTTCTTAAAAGAGGCTTGGGACCCTTTTCCCAGCCTCTCTTAAGAACCCCCCCCCCAACCAGGATAGCTAAGCTCCTTAGCAAGCCAGATGGGGGGGATCTCTCCCCCAACACCCCAGCTGTCCCAGGGAATTACCTGGAACTGCCGGGGTTTGGGGGGAGAAACCATGCACAAGTACAATCTCTCCCCCTGCCGTCTGTCCACCCAGATCTACGCCCACTGGGTCAACTATGCTGTCGAACCATCTTATCTTCTGCCGCCCCCTTCTTCATTTGCCTTCGATTTTTCCTGGCATCAGGATGTTCTCCAGTGACTCTTATCTTCTCATTTGGTGGCCAAAAGCCTTTCACTTCTATTGGACCGTGCAAACATCTTCCACCATGGTGCTTCACAGTTGTGTTTAGCTGCAATTGAGGTCTTTTCAGCACATCATAGTCATTACCTCCTTTGATGAGGATGGCTAGAATCCCATCCTAGTGCTTCTGCAGTTTGGAAGCAGGCTGCTGTAAACTCCCTTTCAGTCTATATAATGTGGCTTTTTTATGCCTTTGAGTTACCTCTTTTTAAAACAAAGTTTTGTTCTTACTCTAATTTATGTCAGCTGCAAGAGGATACTTAATCAGAAAAAAGATTAAAGAACAAAAGGGTGTGAATAATAAAGCTGCAATAACCATTCAGTCTCACTACAGGGGATACAGAGAAAGAAAGAGTTTCAGAATGAAAAGGTATTGTTTGTGTTGTTATTATTATAATTGTCCCATTAAATGCCATACTTTCCTGCAATTTTTTTTTAAAATCCAGACAGCAGCAATATCTCCTACACCATGACAAATAACAGTCCTCTGTATAGCCAGAGAGAAAGAAATCTTATTATATTTTGTTTTCATTCTACATTTTTTGGAAGGGTGTACAATTTCCCTTTAAAATAATGAATGAAAGTAAGATTTCAATAATGTTTGATTTGAAAACCGCTTTCTTGTGTCTGTATGTTGGATTCATGTACTGTATATAGAAACACAGGCAGCTGCTTTTACTTAGTCAGGCCATTGTTCTTTTTAATCAGCACTATCTCTATTTATTTATTTATTTATTTATTTATTTATTTATTTATTTATTTATTTATTTATTTATTTACTTAGATTTGTATCCCGCTCTATCTAGTAATGGTTCTCTAGAATTCTCCATAAGGCTTCTTTTCTGTTCCTGCCTTAAAGATACTGCAGGTTAAACCTGAACTTTTTCCACTCTAATCATGTGCTCTACTACTGAGCTTGGCCTTTCTCCAATATGGCCCTTGATGGCCTTCCATCCAAGTATTAATTGGGCCAGCTTCTACTACTTATGAAACTGTACAGAATAGGGCATGTTATGAGTAATGTGACAGCTTTGAGATACAAAGTGGATGCCAAGCGAGTGCTGCGAATTATAGCAGCACTATGATTATCCTTTGGCTCGTAGGACTTTTCACCACTTTTCTGGTGAAACAAAATCGCTGCCTTCCTATGGGACAGGTGTATAAACATACTTTGACCCAGTCCTGCTCAACCCACTCAAAATGAGGGCTGGTCTGAAAAATCTTCAGGTCAGCTCTGATCAATGCTGTAATATATTATTAGTACTATATGATGATTGTTATTATAGTTGTACATACATTAGCCAACCCACTTGACTTCAACTGGACTTCGCTGGCTTTAACATTTTGTGTATGGTGATAATTGCCTTGTAAAGGATATAAAATTGCTGATATTTCAGATGCTAAAAAATACGACTGCTATTCAAAATTATGCATCTGTATTTTTCAAAGCCTGTTTCCAGCTCTAAGCAACCACAAAAAGTCTTCTACTTTCGTATTTTAGCATTTGTCATATTAATGTAGATACATTGCCTTAAGGAGACTTGTAAGGTTACACAATCTATTTCCTTAATATCTTCTGAATATAGCATGTCTGTTTTAGGGAATCACTTCTCAGGATGGAGCAGGCTAAAATGATGGATAAATTGGTTGAAAAAGAAGGTGAACAAATTCCAGATGTTGAGGATAGGACAGCTGTTACACAAGCCTCCTCTCCTTGTAATGAAGAGGAAGCTGCTGTTATTCTACAGAGTAATTACCGGGGTTACCGAGAACGTAAGAAATTCAAGGAGCAGCTTAAGAAGAAAGGTACACCAGCTGTTGTACAAGGCCTCTCTTCAGAGGACCAGGCAGATGTTATACAGAACTCTTCTTGTACTGAAGAAGAAGAAGCTGTTTTCCTTCAGAATAACAATCCGGGCTACCGAGAGCATAAAAAGTTCAAAGAGCAGCACAAGGAAATGGGATGTTCAGAAGAGGAGCACAGCATTCCTCTGGAGGTTGAGAATGATGTAGCAGGTGCACAGAATTCACATTCTCAAACTGAAGAGGAAGCTGCTGTTATCCTTCAAAGTACTTACCGGGGCTACAGAGAACGTAAAAAAGTCAAGGAACAGGAAAAAGCAGAAGCAGGGCCATCTTTGATAAAAAGTTTCCAACCAGTTCAAAATATAGCACCAGAAGCAGAAGGTGGAACTGGCCAAAAAGATACAGCTATGGCACTTAGTCAGCGCATTGCCTACCTGAATCAGAAGGCATCAGAAGGAAACAAAGAAATGCTTCTTGGGGGAAGAGGCCCTTCAGCACTACAAAGGCCTCCTGAGGAAGACAAAAAACAGGTCAGTTCAAGGTGCTCCTCTATGAAAACATCCATCCCAAAGGCAAGTGAAATTGGCTGGCAGACTCCTCAGGAAAGAGGCAGTGGAAAAGAGAACAGCCAAACGCCTGCCGCTTCCTTTGAGAGTCACCTGGAAAGAGGGTCTCTCAAATATGGCCAGCCAATTCCCTGTGAATACAAGATGAGAAGAGGCTCCTTGAGAGGCCCTCAGAAACATATGGAGGCCAGTAAGCTGTCCTCAGGAGACAAAGAGAAGGCAGCGTTAGTCATCCAGAGTAATTACCGAGGGTACAGAAGACGGGGGCAGCTCAGAAAAGAAGGGAAATTGCCTTGTGAACATCACACGAGAGCTCACAATGAGCTGAAAGGCGGTGGGCAGAGTCAAAATCTCAATTCTAATGGAACAAAAGAGAGGCAGAGCTCTGGTGCAGAGTCTGAGGACTCAAAGAACCTTCTGAAGGAAGCCCCAGAGAAGGAAAAATCTGACTTGGCAGCATTCTCCAGGCAGGTAAGAAGCTTAGAGCAGCTGTCTCATGCATGCCACTCTCCATTTGCATTAAACTATAGCTGTTTAATACATTTATGCTACTGCACCCAACTGGGAAGGGATAACGAAGGTTGTGATGCACCCATCTAGTGCAGGGGTGGCAAACCTTTTTATTCATTTATTTATTTATATGTTTGTTTGTTTATTGTTCACATTTGTATGCCACCCTACTCACAGAGTGACTCAGGGTGGCTGACATGATATTGCAGACAAACATCAGGACCACAATAATCCAATAAATTCATCAATAAGACATAACTAAACCCATAAAAATTTAAAAGATTACAAAATTAAGAAATTAAAAGAGAGAAGGGAATATCAGATCAACCAGCAGGCTGAGGTCACTGTGTTGCTGTTACCCCACCCCTATATATGCCACAGGCCTGACCATGCTCCTGGACAGCTGAGTGGGCTCGACCATGCCCCCCCCCCAAAGTGGAAGAGGGGCACATTTATGGCTGTCACATTTATGTGCCCACTTCTGTGTTTACAACAGCCATGGGTGCATTTACGCGTGCACAGGCACGTTTTACAGCTGCCATAAATGAACACACTTCCACTTCCTGGTGTGGCGGAGGTGGCAATGGGCCAGATGGAATGGCATTGCAGGTCCGGCCCACAGGCCGTAGGTTGGGATACTCTGGTTGGGATACTGGATACTCTGATCTAAAGAGTATCCAGTTGGCAGAACCCAGCTTAACATTGAACAATGAATTTTTTAAAGTGGTAGCCATGCTAGTCTGTGCAAGCATATAAAAGAGTAAACAAAACAAAAAGACAAAAGAACATGGTTGCACTTTAAAGACTAACTGTTGTATTTTAATGCTAGCTTTTGTGTATTAAGTCCAGTTCGTCAGAGTGAGACTTTATGGCATCAATTTATACACATCAGGTACAGAAGCACAGAATGGTTGGCTAGCATAACAGATAAGTATACAGATCAGTGTGGCTTTTTACAACTGGTAATAACAAAAGATCCCTGGTTGGTATTCTGATTTGCTGTGAGGTTTGGTCCTGTTGACCATTTGCTAACCATTTGCAACTCAACAGGGCCAAACTTCATAGTAATAAATCAGAACCCCCAATCATGGATCTTCTGTTATTATTGGTTGTAAAAAGCCACACTAATTTGTAATCTTATCTGCTATGCTAACCAACCATTGTGTACTTTTGTACCTGATGTATATAAATTGATGCTATGAAATGTAACTCTTGTCTGTTGAAATGGATTCAATTTATTCATTCATTCATTCATTCATTCAGATATATATTGCTGCCCATTTGCCAAGGCAACTCAGGGTGGCTTACAGTCAAAACAGCAACAGTACAGTAAAAATCATAAAATACAACCTCACAAAACAACCAAAGCAGAACATAGTGGATTCAATCCATGACAGCTAGCATTAAAAGACAACACTTAGTCTTTAAGGTGTCACAACATATTAAACAATGATTCACTGAAATAAAAGCAGTTAGTAATAGCAATAAGAATAATTCCCACCAGGGTTCCATTTTATACTATACTGTACTGGGTTCAGCATATTGATTAGCCTTTGTTGGAAATTTTGATACAGATTATTAAATCTGTTTGTGAGAACTCTGTTAGGAGTTCTTCTTTATTAGTGTTCCTGTGAGCCTTTAAACCCACCTTATTGATCTGTTGTCTGGTGCAGTAAACCAAGCTAAGGTTGTGCTTAAAACAAAAGTTGCTCAGTTTATTTCGAAAATATATTTGATAGAAAACCCTGTGCTAAATAGAAGATCATGCCTCAAGCCTGGTCACATTGCCCAGAGAAGGAAGGTATACATTACCCTTGAAGAACAGATGTCAGAAACTTGAAGATTAAAATGACTAAGGGTGAGGAAACAGAAAATAGTTAATATACATTTATTTAGGGGAGAGGCTGCCAGTGAAAATGACAGATACAGCCTAACTCTGACTTTCAGAATGCCCTTGTTAGATGCCCATGGGAAGAACTGCAAGACAGATTAAATTGGGGACAATTCTTCCAAATGTCATACATGATGTCATAAGATTCTTTCTTGGTCCTTTTGTGATTCAGCAAGTGTTTATTAGTTTTTCAAATACTTGTGAAAATTTCCTGTAACAATAGAAAGAGGTTTGCACTCTATTTACCTTCCCTTTCCCTCTTTGAAATTCCTTGAAACATGTTTTTGTTGTATTGTTTTCACTTTAGATATCAAAATTATCAGAAGACTATATGGTGCTACAGCAGAAACTGAATGAAATGATTCTCTCACATCAGCTGAGACCTGTAATGCTCTCCAAAGACAAGCAAACAAATGGCCGCCTTTCTCCCCGTGTTTGTCAGCCTGGTAAAGAACCAATGTTATTACTTGAAGGCAATTCCATCTTACCCTAGTGGAACGTGTGCAACCACAGCTGCCTTAACAATCTGTGCTGTATATCATGAGATGGCAACTTATGTGTCTCTGGGAGTTGTTGGACTGCAACTCCAATCGCCACCTACCATTTGCTTTGCCAGTAGGGCTAATGGAAGTTGGAGTCCAATAACTTGGAGAACTACAATTGCTCTGAAGTAAGAGTTCCATACCTGAAAGAGCTAGCAGGTTCCTATATTTTTTACATTGTCACACAATTGTGGATCATAAAATAATTGGCCCTCAATTAGTAATTAGTAATAATTGGCCCTCAAATATGGGAAAACTGATTTGAACAACCCATTGTTAATATACCAGGTTATCAAACCATGTGATAATAAATACCCTCCTTTATTAATTCATTAGGGATTGTTCACCTCTTAGTTTTCCATAAGAAGATGAAACAGTGGTTTGTGTTGAACCATAAATGGAAGGTTTTTATTTCCTTCCCTGAGAAGGAAGGCGTTAAACCCCTGAACCTGAGGCTAACCATAGCATATTCATATCTGATTGCTAAGTGCAGTCTGGCCTATTACTCTATTTCAGTGCCTGAAGAGAGAGAGAGCATGAATGTATATACTGAAGTTTAAACATAGGAAATGAAATTAAATTTTCTCTGCATATTGTCTTTAAGTGAAAGACTCTGGTTTTTATTTGCTTTCAGTATAGTAAATATAAATTAATAGCAATGAAATTTCATTGTCTCTAGCAAATTGACTGCACCTTAGTTAAGAAAATCACCATTGTTCTTCAAAATGCAAATGTAAAGAGATAATTGCCAATTCATTAAATTAGGATCCATCTGCATGGCAGATAAGAAGCTAGAACAATAAATGTATTCATTATTTAGCTATATTATAAATTAAGATTATTTCTTTTGGTCCTCTAATATATCAGTGACCTTTCAAAGACATTATTTATCACATACAACACAGCACAAGTTCCACAGCTATTTGTGCTGGTACTTATGCTGATGAATTGTTGATCATTTCTGATTATAAATGCTAGTGCCATTTTCTTAATTAAAATAATATTATGAGGGTAGTAGAATAGTGCTTTCCTTTACCCCCAGTAACAAGCTTCTTTGAGACATCTGAGAGCAAAATTCTTTTCCAGTCCAGATGAATATAGTAAATAGCTGGTGGATGGAACATTTTAGATTATTCCAGTTATCTGATTGGAGAACAGTTCCCAGAATACTCAAATAAGTGTCACTGCTGGCCACCATGACTGCGAAACCTGGGGGATGTAGTAAAAAATAATAATCCTGTTTTTCAGGCTATGGACTGGGGAGCTGTAGCAAGCAAATGTTATGGACCATATTTCTTATACCAGTAAACTTAGATTCATTACATAACAGTTCTTATCTCACACAGATGTTTCCTGTTGTGCCTCCTAGGTATCAATTAAGTTTTGTGGTCTACATTTGATCCTCAATTCCAGCTAGAGCAGGTTCATTGGATGAGTGGGAAGTATATATTTATAGTCTGATCTAGCCAAGAAGAGCAATCGCATTTAAATCTGTCCTTTGAATGTCTCACCTATTACATGATTTGAAAAAGATTCTGAAAAGCCAGCATGCTTATTTTAAGTTTCTGTAATGTCAAAAATGAGTTAGAACTAGCAGACTTGGAAATATCTAACTAAAACACAAGTCCGTATAGCTTTCTGTGCAGTGCTGTTTGGATTATAAGATTTTTGTATTGCCTTAAAATATAGCATATTTATGAAGAGAAAGATGATTAGTTGGATTAGTAATAGCACAAGATGTTTTGTGAGAAGTGGGACTGGTGATTTCTGAAGATTTTTTTGTCCAGTCCAGTTCACATTTTCCAGTCTAATATGTGTACTTGATCACCATTAACTCTTCCTTTTTCACATTTTTCCAAATACTGACACAATTTTTGTTACAAAAAATGTAACAAAATGCTTTTAAAATGTGTTTTTGGGGATAAAAAATGTATAGAAATATTATATGAAAAAAATACTAAAATGCTTTAAAAAATAATAATGCAAATATTTCTGCAGAGACAAGATAATCTTGAATGAATGTTAGCTAAACTGACACAAAAATGAAGCGGACTGATGCATCCATTCCCAATTTGCACTGAAAGATTGATTGGGAGACTGGCTTTTTAAACATACTTCCCCAACCATATTTATCCTCAGGGAAAATTTCAAGTTAAAATGCTAGAACAAAAAAATAAATAAACTTACAAGAGAACAAATTTTCAGATTAATATATGTTATATACTTAAAAGACCTAATATTGTGATTGAAAGCAGTATTCCAAAATGGGTATTCAAAATAGGGTAAAAGTCAAGGTTGACCTTGCTTGAAAGCCATGCATATCCAGCTCTAGGGTTTAGTGGTCATTTTTGTGTATAGCCAAAGAGCCAGCATTGTCTACGTCTGCAGACATTTCCATGGACATGTGGCAGGCATGACTAGACTCCAGAGGGCACAGAACGCTGTTTACCTTCCCACCGAAATGGTCTCTATTTATCTATTTGCAATTTCTTGCTCTTGAATTGCTAGGTTGGCAGAAGCTGAGACAGCGATGGGAGCTCATTCCATCGTGCAGTGCTCGGGTCTTGACCTGCTGACTTTCCAGTTCTCAAATTCAGCGTCTTAACCACTAAGCCACCACAGTTCCACAGTTCCAAATAAGCAAACCACTAATGAAATCTCACAGTTAGGTTTATAAGGCATGAGTATAATCTTAAAGACAGTTACCTGGGTGTAAGCTTCATTAAGCTTAATAGTAGTCACTCCTGACAGTATAGACTTAGCTCATAAAACATAACAATACTTTAATCAAAGCTCTTCAGCTAGCTAACAACTACTCTTGAGCTTTTGAATTTGCAAACATGTTTCTGTTTTGCAGGAAAATGTTTCTATTTTGTTATTGTCATGTATAAATCAATTACTGTGATGCTCTGGCAGATGTTATCTACTCACAAGAAAAAAGTCTCTAGATCAGCTTTCCACCTTCACAACCTTGCCAGCAATTTCTGTTTATCTTGCAGTGGACAAGCAGATATCTCATTGTAGGAAGCTTTGTAACACACATGAGCTGAGATGTATGAAGGATGACTTTGCTACAGGAGAACTGGGAAGAAGGGTGTTTTTTTAAAAAAGTAGGGTTTACTGGTGGCATGGTGGCTAAACTGCAGTACTGCAGCCAAAAGGTTGTGAGTTTGATCCTGAGCAGACCAGGGCTTAAGATTGACTCAGCCTTCTTCCAAGGTTGAGGATGTTGAGAGCAAAATGCTAATTAACTTGTGAGCCACCCGGACAATGCACTAAGTGATATGGGACAGTAGACAAGTGTAATTGCAATTATTATTATCTGCCCATTATTTTTGAAATCTCTTGGGTTCTTCCCTTGTTTGTATGTATGTATGTATGTATGTATGTATGTATGTATGTATGTATGTATGTATTACAATTGTACCTCACTTAAAGAGCATAATGCGTTCCACAGGATTGCTCTTTAAGCAAGTTTGCTCTTTAAGCGAAACACCATTGTAAGTGACCAATTGTGATTTCTGGCGAGGGGGGTTGCGAACCCTGATTTATTTGTTAAATGAGTTTTTAGTTGGTTTTATTTGTTAAGCAAAGCGAATATTCAGAGAAAATTCTGCTCTTTAAGCAAGTTATTCTTTAAGCAAGATGCTCTTTATGTGAGGTTTGACTGTATTATGTGTGTGTGTGTCTGTCTGTCTGTCTATCATACCAGAACCAAAGAAATCCCTATAGCAAGCCAGTGAAGTTGCATAGTTTTTGACAGCACTTTAGATTTTGGAATTGGGTATGTTGTTATTTTTAAAAACCTTATTGTATCTGCTGCTTCTGTTAACAATTCTCGCTTGCTTATTGATCTTTTTCATTGCAGCTACCTCCAAAGCAGAGGACAGTCATCCTATGCAGAGAAACCCAAGGAGACCTCAGAAACCCAAAACTCTAAATAACCCTGAAGATTCTACATATTACAGTCTTATACATGTAAGTCATGCATGTAAGTCAAGCTCTGAAAGATTTTAAGGTCCATGAGCAGGGCTAAGGGCACAGGATGAGAAAGAAGCAAAGTAGATTGAGTCACTGGTAATCTTTACCAGTGGTTAAGATGCTGAACTTGACGACTGGAAGGTCAGAGGGTCAACAGTTTGAGACCCAAGTAGTGGACTATGGAGTGAGCTCCCGTCTCTGTCCAAGCTCCTGCCAACCTAGCAGTTTGAAGGCAAGAAATTGAAAGTAGATAAAAAGGTACCGCTTTGGTGGGAAAAGTAACAGTATTCCATCTAGTCATGTCTGCCACATGACCATGGAAACATCTTCAGATGCAGACAGTGCTGGCTCTTTGGCTATTAGTGGAGATCAGCACTGAACCCTAGAGTCAGATACAACTGGCTTTCAAGCAAGGGAGACCTTTACCTTTACTAATCTTTACCTGTTTTCTCACCATGCATGCAAAACACAGCTCAATTCAGTGAATATCTATTTGAGTATAAGGCCCAGTTTGAGAGCTCGCAAGAATACCAGTTACAGCACAGTTCTGTGTATCTCTAGCCCAGAGTAAATCAATGCAGTTGTTTTCTCAGCTGGAAATTAGTTCCATGGGACACAATCCAGTTCCAACTAATGTTACACAGCAACAATGATTATTCTTGCAGGCAATTCTTATGTAGGTCTACTAAATTTGATGTTTTTATATATAGAGAGAGAATCCCCGAAATCAATACAACAAAGCTGTTGCTTTCAAAAGATCTGATTTATTCCAGTTCCAGAACTAAGATCTTGTTCCTTTTGAGCATCTGAGCAAGTATCATATTCTAAAGCATCCTTTGTTTATATTTAACAAAACAATGCAGGGAACACATGAATGTTCTCTTTCATCCACGTAACTCCTGGTTCCAAGGTCAAATATCTATGAAGGGGTTGTGATTCTGGCACCCACTGCTGCTAAAAGGAGGGAAGAGGAGGGAAAGCGTGATCTGCTATGTCAGGAGGCAATTGAAGAAGCTGTTTCCCTAGGTCCCTCTTAAGAGCAATTAAGCCCACTTGCTAGAGGCATATGCATACTATTGACCTACTTAGCAGCAGGTGACAGAATGCATTTGCTTAGTCAGATTGCTGGCACTCAAACAAAATTATAGCAAAATCTTTAAGGAGAAGGGAGAGGGCAGAATTAGATCGTTCAACTAAGACATGAACCAGCTGCCATTTCGAGTCTTTTTTTTTGGGGGGGGGCTTCTTTTTTGTAGCTTCTGCTACAATAAATATAATGTGACATCTTTACACTGTGTGTTTTCCTTTCCCTAGTTTGTGATGTGTGGCAGTGTCATGAGATCAGTTGATGTCACACAGTATCTTGTGTTGTATTAGATGTTCCCAAAGTGAAAACAATAGAGTCATAGTCATTGCTGCCGATCTGTGCCTTCACTAGTTCTACATTTATGTAGTTGATGCTAGTAAGCAAATTAATGGATGCAAATAGGTTTATCTTCAACTTTTTCCCAAAATGTCTGGTTATCTCAATAGGCTCCTCTTTCCTGTACTGTTTGACATGCTCAAACAAGTCACATTGTGTTGGTTACCCTAAATCAGGGGTTCCCAACCTATGGCCTGTGGGCCTAATCCAGCCCATGGCACAAATTAATCTTGCCCGCGGTGGGAACCCAGGCACTGCCGGGAGCTCCATCTGCCACTGGAAGTGCCAAAATGCTGGTTTGCATGGCGGTGGTGGCAATTGCAGCATTTTCCCCCGCTGCTTTCACAACCTCCGCCACTTCCTATGGTGGCTGGAGGATATGTGGAGCATTTTTGCTCCATTTTTGTTATTTTTCATCCTGTTTCTACACTGTTTTTGCAGCCAAAATGCAGTGTTTTCTATACTTCTGGATCAGTGAAAAATTACAAAAATGGAATAAAAATATACCCTCCCACCACTATGGGAAGTGGCAGAGACTGCAAAAGCAGCCGATAAAACACCACCCCACAGTCACTGCAGACACTGGAAGCACCCAAAACAGTCAGAGGAACTATGCTTCCGGCCCACACACCTGTGAGGTGGGAGCAAGGGTGGCCTGTGGTAGGAAAAGGTTGGGAACCCCTGCCCTAAATGATAATGAGGGTAAAACAGAGCAGCAGATTTACATGGAGAGGGATGTGTTCTCTAATCTGTGACACTGTCAATGACCATAGATACAACAGTAATCATTTCATGCAGTCAGGTTTATTCCAATTTATTGTTCCTGGGGACAGCAACCTCCAAAGTGGTTTAGCATTCCATTTTTCAGTGGGTGCTCTTTGACCATGTAGTTTGGCCCAAGGCTGGCTTCCCAAGGCTGGCTGTTCTCCCAGGAGGAGATGTGGAGAATCAAACCCTCAAACCCCTGACACTGCAATTAAGTGCTCCTCTGAGCTCACTAAGATCAGCCATTGATAGGGAAGGAAAATGTGCCAGTTGCCCTTTCTTCTTCATTTGGAATGTTTAATTCCTATGGCTGATGTATCACATTGCATAAATGTAGAACAGAAAGGAAACTGCCCTAACATTCTCTCATCCGTTGACTCCTTGCTACCTGCTTCTAATCACATTGATTGTGAGAATAGCTTCCCAGCAACAGAAAGTATATTAATGCAGAGGAGATGCTTCAGTGATATTTCATCCACTTTGTATTTAGGCAACATTGTTCCTGCTCCAAAATTTACTAAAATTACCAAAACTTACCTGAATCGTTCAAAAAGGAAGTGAAATGATATTCCCTCACCTGAACCCACATTGGTCAAAAATCAATCAATGTAAGTTTTCCCAGCATTGAGAGGGCTGTATTGTGCTTGCCTTGCCTAGCATATACTTAAGGCTCCAGGGGAGGAGAGTATGTGTCAACCCTAACTCAGTACATAAAGAATCAAACCCAGATTTTAAAGAACTGAGCACTTCAAAGTACAGTACTGCCTGGATATGCATTCTGTCAATGTCAGTTTTTCCTATATTTGTTGTTATTAAAGATCCCAAGTTCTTTCTATCCCAAATACAAAGCAATGTGTTTGGGATGCATTTCTCACACTCCTATCCATACATCCTTGAAGTGTAAGTATTACATTTTTATAAACATAGGCCCAATGTGCGTGTGTGTGTTTATCATTGCTGATTTTGGCATTTTTGTTTCAAAAATGAACCCCATGTAGGGTGAACATTAGTTCCAAGAATGGTTTACAGTTGGTTTATACTCATAAAGACAATATGATTATTCCACTTCTAGACTGTATCTGGGCCTTTTGTCAGGGTTTGTCATACATTCATGTGACCTATATGCTTCTTATACACCAATTCATCCTGGACCCCTTCTAGACCACAACTGGGTCATAATCAAGAACTAGTTTGGGAACTATGTGGTTTGTCAGAAGGTTTTAGACTGAAATGTTTGTCTTCTGTCCTCTCTGGTTGTTTTAGCTCGCCCTGAAAACTGAATAATTGGACACAATGTTTTTCTTCAGGGTCTAGCTTGCTCACTGTCCTGCATTTGTGCATTGTAGGGCAGGAGCTGGCAATTTTATGAGACCAGAAGGCTGCACTGTCCGTGCAGCTGCCAAATTTTCTGTCATCACTACGATTGCCATTAAAGTGCCATGTGTGTCTTCCCTCATCACAGAGCTCTTCCCTTGCTTTCAGAGTGGCCCATAAGTCCTTACTCGTCCTCTCTATGGGTATGCACACCATCTCCCCAGGATTTTCCCTGTCCCTCTGCCCAGCAGTCCAATGGGAGCATTTCCTCCCTCCTCCCAGGACAGAGTTCGCTCTGCCCAGCAGCCCAATGGGAGTGCTTCCTCCCCCCCCCCCCAGCAGAGCCCTACTCTCTTTGTCTCGGGTAGGGACTTACAGGTCACCTTGTAGAAGGAAGGCAGAAAGATTTGGCTTCGAATTCTTCCTTTTCATTAGTTTTCTTAGTTTTCTTTTCTCCTCCTTTTTGGGGTGGGCAGCACAATTTTCTCAGTGGTGCTGTTGCCGTATCAGAAAATGAGGAAAGCAAAAATGGGCCTGGGCTTCAGGTTGCCCAACCTGCTATAGAAGGTCTACCTCCTGTAGAATATAACAAGTTGTTTTCATACTCTCGCACTGGTTTAAAGACCAGGTTTTAATCTCCCATGTTACTGGAATGAGCATGTGACTGACAGTGATGCAAGAGAGATGCAGATCAGACTCATTTAATGCTTTGAAATATAAATTTCCAAATGCCTCACATTGCTTTGTGTATAGAGAGATTGAAAAAGCTGTTGAAGATAAGACAGCAATAGAACTGTCCAGGGGTTGTCTTGTGATGAATGTCATCTCTAAGATCAACTTGCATATGCAGGGTACATAGGTTCATTACGATAAGTTGAGACTGAAGAGAAAGGGAAGAATAGAGAGTATAGAAAAATGGAGTACAGAATTGTTATGTCATTTGCATTGACACAACACATGTCAGTTGTGTTGAAAAGGAAACAAGTTCACATTGAACTGTAAATTTCAGGAGTTTTGTGGGGAGGGAAATTCTGCTCATATTTGTGTTAAGAAAAAGATATTCATCTGTGGCAAGGATATGTGCAGATTTTAAACTGTTTTAAACTATTCTAAGTTAAATGGCAGGATTCTTGGTTTGAAAACCAGTGTCCGCATAAATGATAATGCCAAATATCTATAGGAGACAGTTTCTCTGAAACAAGTTGTTTGTGGAATTATGAGGGGAGTGTGGCATTGCTGATTTGGCCTCAATGTTTAGCTTGGTCAATGTATCTAAGTATTTATTTAAGAATGCTCATGTGTTTTTAATTAAATTATTAAAATTGTTACCATTAAAATGGAAAGAATTAAATAATTTAGAAACAGGACTAAATTGATGGGTAACCAAACATTTGCAACACTGCAGTGGGCTTCCGTTGAGATTGATCCACCCATCCCTTACCAATGCATCACATAAAACGATTGTAAACTATGGTTTGCAAAGAATGTGTACTGTTTTGATCCAAGTTGTAACCATTCCAAAAATTATATTTTCAGAAATCAGTCCAAGATGAAAAGCGGAAACCAAGAAAAAGCAGGTAACTATTTGCCTGAAAGTATGATGCAATGCTACTTTGGTATTGTTGCTCTGTTATTAATGGAGAGCAACATAAGTAGGGGGGGAACTGTTGTCTTTTTGAAGGACAAGGTTTATTACCAAGTCTTGAACTGTCAGTTTATTCTTGCATCATCATTTCATAGTTGCATCAGTCACTTATCCGTACATTTGTATGGTTTATAATTTTTTTTTAATTTCACAATGTTTTAAACCCAGACAAAGACAATAATGAGCCTTAAATTTCCACTTCAAAGAAAAATAAACATGTATGATATGTATCTCCTGCATGACATATAGTAGCTCACTGGAGTGAATGAAATCACAGTGATGATGCAGCTGGACCTTCTAGCTCTTTCCCTTCCCTGTACCATCTCCCTCATTTGGTGACAAAGAAAGTTATGTTTGGAATTTCCATGATTCAAATTTAATGTGCTGTGTAATTTGTTTGTTTGTTTTTGTTGTTCAGTGGCACAGTCCATTCCGACCCTTTGCGACCATATGGACCACTGTCCGCCAGGCACTTCTGTCCTCCACCAAACTCTTCAACTCGTTCAGCTCTGTGTCCATTGCATCCACAATACCATCTAACTATCTCATTTTTGTCCGCCCCCTTTTTCTTTTGCCCTCCACCTTTACCAGCATCAAGGCTTTCTCAAGAGAATCCTCTCTTCTCATTTGATGTCCAAAGTACTTTAGCTTCATCTTTACAATTTGACCTTCTAAGGAGCAGTCAGGGTTGATTTCTTCTGAGATTGACCTATTTGTTCTCCTTGCTGTCCAGGGGACTCTGTGTAATATAAAGACTAAATCCAATAATTAGTTTCAACTACAGTAGATCCACTGTGTCAATGGAACTAACTGAAGTATTAACTTAACCATTCTTGTTTGTTCAGTGGGTATATTGTGGTTGGGTCTAAGAGTTGGATTTATGCCATTCTTTTCATCAAGTTAGTTTGCTACTGGAGCTGGTGTCCCTTTGACCCTTATACTAGCACCAGCTCACTTTGCTCCATGTGCTTCATGTACACTTTGCTTCCAGTACGGTCTGTTGTGCTCTCCTAACAGTGTACAGGATAGAAAAATCAGTGCTGTAGAATATGGCTAATACAAAAGAATGGAAACAAGTCTTAATAAAGTAAGTGCTCTCTTCTCCAGCACCAAAACAGTTAAGCATATAGAATGGTGATTATCTCTTTGTGCCTTATTGATCAAACTAAGCCATTCATTCATTCTGAAGCCTGACAATACCCCTGATAACGTCACATTGTCAGTGATATTGCAGAATGCTAGCGTCTGAATTTAAATGGCTTGCAGCTATGGCTTTAGCAGAAGTCTTGCCTGATGCTCCGAAATTGTCATATAGAATGTGTGTTGGTATTAAACACGTAAATTTAACTGAACAGTGAGTTATGATAGAAGCCCTGATACAGTCCTAATTAAATCAGTAAAATAGCATGGTAGAATATTGCCCAGTAATTGTAGTGCCTTTCGGGCTTGGAACAGCTCTGAAATACAACTAGCAGTGGTGGGATTCAGCAGGTTCACACTAGTTCGCCAGAACCGATAGCAGAAATTCTGGCTGGCCCTGCCCATCCAAGTTTTTAAAAAAGTAGTCCTAATTTGGGTGCAATGCAGGGCTTTCCCCCTGGCCACGCCCACCATACCATGCCCACAGAGTAGGTAGTTAAAAAAATGGAATCCCACCACTGACAACTAGTGCATGTTTTGCTGTATGCTTTCCAAAGGCTGCATCCTTAGGTACTATAGGAGACATTTTAGAAAAGAGATTCTCAACCTGTGGCCCATGGGCCAGATATGGCCCATGGTACCATTTCATGTGCCCCCCATCCCCTCAACCCCTAAAGCTGTTTGAGGGAGTGTGACCCAACCCCCAGCTTTAAAAAGTTGAGAACTCCTGTTTTACAACATTGGAGTTTTGCTTTCTTACCTATTAGTTAGACTTGAGGCTGAATTGCTCATATTCAGGTTTCCAAACATCCTCATTTCTAGGACACTCAAGGACAGAATTTTTAGAGAATGACATATTTTACACAATTTCCAATTATGGTCTTTAAATACTAACAATATCAATCTCAACCCTTCTTCCATAATCTGTTGCTGTGTTGGTCTCAGAAGAGTAGAAATCATGTAGAATGAGTAAATTAACACAGTCATATTTTTTTCACAAATCCAGCCATATATCCAGTGAAAACAGTATGGCTGGTGGATAGGAATAATAGAAGTTGCGATCCAGACAGTGGTGGACAGCAAAAAAAAATGCTACCACACTGTGGACGGAGCTTACACCATGGGTGGAGCCTTTGTCATGGGCGGAGCCTACATCATGGGCAGGGCCTACGTCATGGGTGATCCAGTCATGCCTGCCATATGGCCATGTATACATCTGCAAACACAGGCAGCACTGGCTCTTTGGCTGTAAATGGAGATGAGCGCTGCACCCTAGAGTCGGATATGACTGGCTTTTGAGCAAGGGAGACCTTGAACGACTTGCAGGGACAAAACCTGATGGGGCAGGGCAGGGAGGTGGCCTTGGCCACCCAATTTCACTACCCCCCTGCCCGAAGGCCACCCAATTTCACCACCATCCTGCCCAGAGGCCACCCAATTTTGCTCCACCCCCCATCCCAGGAGGGTGCGAACCTGTTGCTGCCCACCACTGGATCCAGATATCTTTGGAAATCCAAATTTGGGTAGATCAACTCCATATCACATACAGTATTTGGCTGAAGGCTGGAGAAACTCAACCTGCGTATCCTCAGAAAGACAATTAAAATTAAAAGCAGCCCCCCCACGCAGTGCATGGATTTGAATTAAATTACATCCCTCAACCAGTTTCCCTCAACACGGTGCATTCCAGACAGACTGGGCTACAATTCGCATCGTCCCCAGATAGCAGGGGAAAGTAGTCCAACATATTTATAGGCGCCAACCAGATTAGGATAAAATGGTTGTACTTCTACCACAACCTGTTGTTGAAGCTGGAGGTGGGAAATCTTGTAGCACTGCTTCAGGGAGACCCTCCTCCCCCTCACTGAGAGTTGCCATTGTGTAAATCCAAGTTGCTGTTGCATTAATCCAAATCTCCACTCATAGGGGATAGATTTATCAGTGGCTTGGCAATCAGAAAAATAGCTAGAACCATGTGACTGTCAGACAAGATAGATCTGTGGAACAAACAGATAAATCTTACATTCTTATGACACACCAGCAACCAGCTCTGCATTTGGCATCTACCCCAGGCAGCAGATTTGGGGGCATTAAGAAAAGGGCAGCAAATTGCTGGCTATTTATTTTTTGTTGTGTTTTCACTGTCAAAGATGGGGAGAAGCACTTATGACATTGTCTGTCTTGTGTGTCAAAATAACTTGGCAGGTCTAGAATATTGGTACAACTTGATTCAGAATGGTAGAGGTGTCATGTGTTGCTTTTCCTTAGAGAACAAAATATATTGGGCTTCCTCCAGACACATTGCTGGCTGGTGTAGTCCACTCTGTATTCTCTGTCACTGCTATGGACCCTAGGCACATATGGGATGTGTTTAAGAAGTAATTAAACCTTCTGTCCTATTCCAGTGATGGCAAATCTTTTGGAGAGTTTGTTAGCCAGCCTGGGTCTTTTTGAGGAGGGCAGCATAAAAGTGTGATTAAATAAATAAATAGAGACTGAGTGCCCAAACTCAACAGGCTGCCGTCCATGCCACAGAAGGGTGGAGCAAGCTCTGTGCTGGGGGAGGGAGGAAGCACTCCCATTGGGCTGCTGGGCAGAGGGGCAGGTGTGCTGTGGGAGGGAGGAAGTGCTCCCATTGGGCTCCTGGGCAAAGGGGCAGGGTGAACTCTGTGCTCAGGCGATGATGTATGTGCCCGCAGAGAGGGCTCTGAGTGCCCCCTCTGGCACACATGCCATAGGTTCGCCACCACTGTCCTATACCTTCTGACCTGGAAGTGAGTTCCATCACATTCAGTGGGTACTCTGAATAAAAATGTTGAAGATGAATGTAAGTAGGTAGGAATAACCTGGCATTCCAGATAGAGTGAACATGACTAATGATGAGGCATCATTAGAACTCCCACTCACCAACATCTGGCAGGCCTAAGGTTACAAATTTTGACTTCTATGTAAACATGCATAGGATTGGGCCACATTTGGGGGGGGGGGTAGTTTGAGACATAACTCCTACTTCCCATGCTTTGTCCTCACATCTTCTACTGTGTTTCCTTATGGCCATATAACAGTACTATTCTAATTTTCTCATAAAGGTAAAACATGT
This sequence comes from Furcifer pardalis, assembly GCA_030440675.1. Classification (NCBI taxonomy): domain Eukaryota; kingdom Metazoa; phylum Chordata; class Lepidosauria; order Squamata; family Chamaeleonidae; genus Furcifer; species Furcifer pardalis. Next base: position 92,818,605 of record CP126897.1, read on the forward strand.
GATTCTGAATCTCTTCGGGCAAGTAAGATGGTCCTGTGTTTTTATTTTATTTTATTATGTTTTTGATAGTTTGGTGAAGATATTGGATGTAGAAGATCCATATTATCAAGAATTCTCCTCCACTAATTCCGTCTCCAGTGATAATAATACCACAAGGCCAAAAAAGCTACCGCAAGAGCTTAGAGCAGTAACGTTAAGGATTAGTGAAGGGTGAGTAATATCAAACGGACGTCAAATGTTTTAATGCATCACTGAATTAAATGGAAGAGTACTGTAGCGATCTTTAAGTCTTTCTCTAAAATCAGAAACTGGCCAGTTAACAAGAGCTGGATCATGAGATTTATCAGGAAGAAAAAATTGCAGCCAACAAAATTTATGAATGTTTGAATGTGTTTATATATGTTTCTGCTGCCATTTTGTGGAGTCGGGGCAAGATGTTCATAATAGCTTAGCCAGGTCAGGGTCATATACCATCTCCATATAATTTTATAACAGTGCTCTTTAATTCTCACTGATGTAAAATTGCATTTCAGAACCACTTAGAATTGGAATCATGTGATGTTGCTGAAGGTGAAATATTTTTCATTGCCATCAGTAGGACTGACTAGTCTCAGTGATTTCAGTGCAAACCAAGTTCACCTTAACCTCACATCAATAAAAAAGATGATAACAAAGATGGGCGACTGCGGTGGCTCAAATGGTTAAGATGCTGAACTCAACAACTAGAAGGTCGGAGTTCAATATCCAATTGCTGCATAATGGAACCAGCTCCCATCTTTGTCCCACCTTCTTCCAACCTAGCAGTTCGAAAGCAAGAAATTACAAGTAGATAAATAGGAACCACTTCGGTGGGAAGGTAAACAACATTCCATACACTCCAGTGTTGAGACATGCCTGCCACATGTCCATGAAAACATCTGCAAATGCAGACAGCACTGGCTCTTTGGCTATAAACAGAGATGAGCACTGAACCCCAGAGTCGGATATGTCTGGCTTGGTTTTTTTCAACGGTACATCTTGTACTTAGCATGATTTGTTTTGTGATTGGACATTGAAAGGAAATAATAAAATTAAGGAAGATGACTGGGAAAGAATATGGAAACAAAAGTCTATGGATAAATATGTCAGTGGAAATTAAAGAACATTGTTATAAAATTATATGGAAATGGTATATAACTCTAAGTATAAAAAGGAGTGTTAAAGATGCAAAGAAGAGATAGGGACATATTTTCATTTATGGTGGGATTGTAAGGTAGTAAACAGTGTTTGGACAAAAGTGTTTGAGGAAATGAATCAAATATTGTAATGAAAATTAGAAATGTGTCCTAGATTAGCATTACTAATGGATTTTGATAATATAAAGTTGGATAGAAATAAAGAGATTATCATTATTATGGTACAACAAGATTGTTAATGGGTAAAAACTGGGGGGGGGGATGATATGGAATTTACATTGGAGTATAGGTATAAAGAGTTATGGAATAGAGGTAAAATGATAAAGTAAAATGTGAATTAAAATTAAAGAAAGGTATGATAAAGAAAAATGATTTTATAGAGATATGGGGTGAGTTTATTACCAGTAATTTTTGTTAAAACTAAAGGGATAAAGCCAGCATGTGAATATTTAATCTTTTGGAAATAGGGGAGAAGAATAAGAAAGATAACTTTTTGTTTAGATTATATGGAAAAGATAATAATGTCCCATTGGTGGTGGGTGCACATGTTTGTTATGTAATGTTATTTTTATTAATTTTAGTGTTGTATTTCCGTTTATATGTATTTTTCCTCTTGTTATTATTAATAAAAATATTTTTAAAAAGAAAGGAAATAATAGTAATTATATGCTGTCAGGTGAATTCTGACTTATAACAACTCTTTCGAGGGTTTTCTAGATAGAAAGCAGTCAGAAATGTTTTACCATTCCCATCTTCAGGGTGTGCTCCCTGGCTATACAGGTGAGTCAGGGCTGTACAATCTGGCTCATCTCCCAGGAGGCACAGCGGGGGGGGGGGAGGTTGCCTACCATAAGAATAGTTCTCTGAATGGTCCTGTGAGCATTCATACTTTGGGTTTTGCCACCATCCATGGGTGGAGGGAAAACCCAAAGTCTGGATGCTCACGGACCACAAAGGAGAAACTTTGGTTCTGCAGCCAGATACCTGAATCACTGAGCTATCTAGCCAGGTAATGTAATGTAATGTAAACAGGACCTTGAATTTCAAGTCTGGTCCCCCCAGAACTCTGAGGAAATTCCATTGATGGAGAGAAGAAAGTAATGGATTAATAGGGGGAAAACTACTTGTTTCCATTAACATCTAGTTGACCCTAAAGCTGCATTCCTATGTACAGTTTGAACAATGTGGGTCTTGCTTCCAAGTGAACAAGCATAGGGATGGATAGCATAATGAGAGGACACCATGGTGCAGGTCTATGAACCAGTGATAAGGAAAGTGTGGCTCTCAGATGCTGCTCAACAACAGCTCCTATAATTCATCACTATTTGCTAATGCTGGTTAGGGCTATTGGAAATTGCAGCCCAACATCTGAAGAGCCATACAGGCCCCCATCTTTACAATCAATCAGGTTCACACCACTAATGAAGCTTACTAAGGGCCTCAACCTTCCTGTCCAATGGCCATTTGGGAAAGTAATAGGTTAAGTAATAGCAATAGAAATCACACTTATATGCCAATCCTTTAGTGCAGGGGTTCCCAACCTTTTCCTTCCAGGGGCCTGACCACGCCACCTCAGTCAGCTGAGCAGGCTGGTCACATGGTTCCTCCCGACAACGATGATGTTGTCGCAGTCATTTGTGCCATGTTTCTAGGCATTTCCCCCCACCTCCGCCACCTCCCTTAGAGGAGGGAGCAAGGGAAGAACATTTTCATGCCATTTTTTTAATGTTTTGCCACATTTTTGCTGCATTTCGGTACAAAAACACAGCATTTGTGGCACTTCTGGTGATTTTGGGACACTTCCAGCATCGGTGGAAATCCCTGCCTTAGCATTTAGTGCACTCTCTGGGTGGTTCACAAGGATAATTCGCATTTTGCCCCCAACATGCTGAGTACTCATTTTACCAACCTTGTAAGGATGGGAGGCTGAGTCAGTCTTGATCCCCATCAGGATTGACTTCACAATGTTTTGGCTGCAGTATAGCAGTTTTGGCTGCAATACAGCAGTGTGTAACCAGGGCTCTTATAGGCCTTACACTCTTGTTTGGAACTCATCAAAGAAAATAAATGCATCTTTATTAAACCATTACATGAACAAATCAAGTGTCTCACAAAAGATGTTCCAACCCAAAGTGAGGTTGCCTCACTTTGATGATGGTAATGGTGGCGGCATAGTAGTAGTACTTGTACTTGTACTTTGTATAATTCCCATACAACTGTGGAGCATTGACTGGGCAGTTCACAACATAATCATTGCAGACTACAGTTTGCCCCTGACACGCTGAGTACTCATTTTAATAATCTCAGAAGGATGGAAGACTGAGTCAACTTTGAGCCCATCAGGATCAAACTCAGACCATGAGTAGAGTTTTGACTGTAGTACTGCAGCTTAACCATTGCACAAGAATGAATGGGCTGGCTGGATAGCTTTTTGGTTTAGGTAGCTGACTACAGAACCAGAGGCTGGGAGTTTGGTTCCCCACTATGTCTCCGAGAAGAAAAGCCACCCTGTAGAGTTATAGGTAAGCTGCATAGTCACAGGTAAGCCCCAGGAGGAGAAGCCTTGTTGATACAGGTCCTTTGAGCTGTACTACCTACAGATGCTTCAATAGAACTACAATTAAAAGGCTTTTACTCCTCAGCCAGCAAACACTTACAGAAGAGAACTGAATCCTGCACTACAAGTTCATCAATTCACTTTTCTTTCACCATGTAAACCGCACCCTTATTTCGTGGCTAGGAAGTAACCCAAAAGGTCATTTCCCTATCAACCTGACAGGTGGATTATCTCTTTTCTTAGTTTCCAAATTCCTGCCTGTTAAGCAAAGTACAGTACAGTGCTGCTGCTTCCATGTCTAGGCCAGACATGAAACTATGAAATGAAACCACCTTTTGGTGAACTCATTCCACAGTTCCCTTTGCCTGACCTAGTATGAGAAAGATTAGCTGGCACAAGTTGGCCATTGCCCGGGGTACGCCCGATTGTGGTTCATAAATACCACAACCTTTGAGGAGGCTCTTTCTGTGTACCCCAGCTGAATTGATCAGTTTCCTAACCATCGTGTTTCCACCTGTTGCTGCATGATGATGATGATGATGCAGTAGGAGGAGAATGGAACGGCTGGCTTGTTTTCATTTTGCCTTTTGCTGCAGACAGGCCTTAAGTAGTTCATCAGCAATATTTAGCAGCACTGCGGTGGCTTAGTGGTTAAGGTGCTGAGCTTGGAGACTGGAAGGTCAGTTTTCGATACCTGAGTGCTGAACGACGGATCTTGGGGACATGAAAGGAGCCTCATTCGGGCATCCCCTAAGCAGAGTTTCTCCAGCAAAAATCTTTTCAACCCAGAGTAATTTCTGACACTAAATTTATTTATTTACCAGAGTAAATATTTTCATTCTCTAGTTTCTTTTGTGCTTTGACACTTAGGCCAAGAGTCAGAGGGAATCCAGTAGAAGAGAACAAAAGCAAAGAGAATCCTTATGATTTTCGAAAACTGCTGCGGAAGACTTCACAACGCCGGCGCCTTTTCCAGCAGTATTAGCTGCTGCTTCTGTTTGGCTTCTTCCAGCATAATATCTCCCTCTTTTTTTGTATGGTTTTGTACTGTGTCCTTTTCTTTTTAATACATCTCTCTTTCGCAGCCACTCACTCTCTGCCATATTAATTCTATTGTGTGGCTTTGCATATGGCATTTCAACTCACAGTTACTGTGGTAGAGCCTTACAAGGAAAGATGTTGCAATTTAAATAGTAATTTGTTGTTGGGTTGTGTTTTTTTTTAAGAAAATGGACACAGAAGTGCAAATTATTTTATTAGTATGTTATAACTTATTAAAAGCCTAGATAATGCAAAGAAACAAATAAGTTATCTCCTTTTTTCATTTCTCTATACAGTACTGTGCTTCAACAGCAAATTCAAATTCTAAAGTGAATCTTTCTCTTGTTTTAGATTGTCTTCTCTCTCTTTTTAACTTGTGAGACCTCCTGGCACACATTTAATGTGAATGAATAAATAAGCAACAAAATGGAAAACCCTGGAAATTATGTTGAGGCAGGGATACAGTTTAACAAGCAACTGCATTTTGGATCAATATTAAGCAGAATGAATGCCCATTATACAGAAAATAAAAAAAGAGCAGATCTTTTAACAAGTGGTAATAAATTATATCAGAATATTTCTTGGGAACAACATACAACTACCATTCATTTTGAATAGCACCATACTAAAATCCTGTGAAAGTTGTTGGAAAATGAAGGGATAATGTGCATCCTAACCGCTTACATGTTCATTTGCTTTCTCCTACTTTAGAACTCAAAAGATCAGGTCACTTTGAGTTTGGATACCGTTCTTACAAAATATTTAGTTTCTTAAGGGTCTACAGTGGTTAAGAAAATATGGTTTAATTTTCCCCCAGTTACACTGAGGTTATGCTGAAGAGCACAGAAACAAATTCTTCAATTTTCAATTTTCTGAAACAAATGGAGATACCGAATACTGCTAACATTCCAGTTTCTGCATGAATGGTTTATAATTGACTGGTAGGTTCTCGACACAGCAGGGAAGAAATATTTCCACCCTTATGCAAACCATTGTAAATGACCAATAGTGGCGGGGATTGCGAACCCTGATTTATTTGTTAAGCGAGTTTTTGGTTGGTTTCATTTGTTAAACGAAGCGAACATTCGGAGAAAATCCTGCTCTTTAAGCGAGTTACTCTTTAAGTGAGACGCTCTTTTTGCGAAGTTTGACTGTAATGATTTAGTGCAATGAAGTCACATTTGATTTACGGCAACCTTTTTTTAGGGTTTTCCAGATTGAGAATACACAGAAATTGTTTACTATTCCTTTCTTCAGTGGGGCCATGGGACACTACAGCTTTACACCTGAGTGTACAGTCTGCTGCTGCTTCCAAGACCCACAGTGAAGTTACTTTGATTTAAGATGAAGCAAGATAGTTTTCAGAATATGAGAGTTATGAAAGGTTTATGTTGTAATAACCATATAATTTCAATAGAGAAGGAACTCCATCTTCCAGTACTGAATTACTGTAATGTATACTATGTAGACCTGTCTCTTTCAGGCTTTGTTCCCAATCTGAAAACTGGGAATGATATTAATTGTCTGATCAGCATTTCCCAAACTATGTTCTGCGGAACATTGGTGGACTTCAATTCCCAGAAGGCTAAGTCAGTACATTCGCTGATCAGTACTTTGGGGAATTGACTTAAGCTTCTAGGCACTGAAGTCCAAAAAAACAAAGTTTGGGAAACACTGGTCTAGATTACAGAGTACTGTATTTATTTATTTTATTTAATTGCATTTCTATGCAGCCCTCCTCATCAATGATTTAGGGCGGCATAGATATGCTGTGAAAGTGAAGTAAAAGCATGTTCCATGCAAGAAGCACAATCAAGGTCAAGGTCTCCCTTGCTCTAAAGCCAGTCATATCCAACTCTAGAGGGGTGGTGCTCATCTTTGTTTGCAACCAAAGACCCATTGCTGTCAGCATCTGCAGTCATTTCTATGGTCATGTAGCAGGCATGACTAGAAACTAAAGCACACAGAATGCTGTTATCTTTCCCACCAAAGTAGTACCTATTTATTTACTTGCAATTTCTTGCTTTTGAACTTACTATGCAAGATAATGTTTGATTTTAAAAGAAAGTGCTCATACCCTAGATAGCCCCTAATTCTATACAGAATACAGTTTTGTCCTTTTTAAAAACGGTATTGCCAAAAAGAAAAAATCCCAAAATCTCACCAATTCAACTCTGAGAATCCAACAAAAAGGCAATACCCAGGATCTAGAAACTCTTATGTTTGCTGCAAGTATTTCTGTTTTCCAGTCACTCCAGAGTTGGTCCTTAGTGCTTCCAGCACTGCTTGATGAAGAGACTAATACATTTGTCTCTGCAGTTCATTAACTCAGAAATGTGTTCTTCAACCAACCAGCTGATGCCCCTTGTTCTACCACCTGTATACTGGCATGATAAACCAGCCCAGAAGCTCTTTTGTAAACACAGCAGATGAAAGCTGGCAGCAGGCAAGAACATAAAGTTTTCTCAGCTTTCACTAACTTGAAAATCTTTAGTTTTTCAGATGTTGTTTGAATATAGTTTTAATCAGCAATCATAGTCGTTGCCACCCCATCCCAAATAACCAGACATACATGGGTGTGGAATATAACTAGGGCCACTTTTATTAAACAACAATATAACAGCCGCAGGACTTCGAAGTACAGAGAAGCCCACTGAATATCACTTCCGAAGGAAGGAGGTCATCACCTGGGAGGTGATCTTTCCCCATAAACCATGCCCCCTCCTGAGCAGAGGGCATGACCTAAACATGCCCCTCCCATCTCAATTTACCACAGCAAGGCTACCCCTTCCCTCTAAATCCCTGGCATTTTCCGTTCTTCCCGCCAGAACAACAAAAGTAACCAAATCCCTCCTGGCCAATTACCCAATACCCTTACTTTTCATTGTAGAGCAGGTGGTGAAAAAGACTTCAGGATTGGCCAATTACTTGAAGCCAAAAAATTAGTGATGTTGAGCTTCTATCTTATTTATTTATTTATTTATTTTTCCAATTTTTATACCGCCCTACTCGGATTGGGCCGACTCAGGGCGGTTCACAAGCACAGAGAAACAACAAATTTATAAACACAACATGTAAATATAGGAAAAAATAATAATCAGCACTGTATCAACACCACAAAACATCTCAACATCATTACATAATCATTACATAATCTTACCTTCCCTTTGGTTATGCCAGCTAGGGCTGGTGCAAGTTGCTCTCCAATAGCATTTAGAGAGCTATAGTAAAGGTAAGGATTGCCCTTGTTCAAAAGCCAGGCGTATCTGGCTCTAGGGCCATGATGGTGAACCTTGGCACTCCAGATGTTCTTGGACTTCAATTCGCAGAAGCCCAAACCCCCATCTGCACAAATGGGTGGAGTTGGCCAGATGAATCACAGTAAATCCATTCATGCAGATTCATGGGGGCTTGGGCTTCTGGGAATTGAAGTCCAAGAACATCTGGAGTGCCAAGGTTCGCCATCACAGCTCTAGGGTGTAGTGCTCATCTCTGTTTATAGCCAAAGAGCCAGCACTGTCTGTATCTGCAGACATTTCTGTGGTCATGTGGCAGGCATGACTAGACAGCAGAGTGCACAGAATGCTTTTTACCTTCCCACCAACGTGGTACCTATTTATCTACTTGCAATTTCTTGCTTTAGAATGGCTAGGTTGGCAGGGGCTGGGACAGAGACAGGAGCTGACTCTGTCATGGAGCACTCGGGTCTCGAACTGCTGACCTGCCAACCACCAGTCAAGTTCAGCGTCATAAGCACTAAGCCACCGTAGTCCCACTTAGAGAGCCATACATTCCCCTAATTTAGATTAGGTCTTTTTTAAAATAAAAAAAGTCTACATGTTAAAAGCTACCCGTACAATGTTAAATGAAACTCCCTTTCTTGTAGAGCAGTGGTGGTGAACCTTGGCACTCCAGGTGTTCTTGAACTTCAATTTCCAGAAGCCCAAGTCTCTGTGAATCCACACAAATGGGTTTAATGCACAGTAAACCCATTTCTGTGGTTTCACAGACGCTTGGGCTTCTGGGAATTGAAGTTCAAGAACACCTGGAGTGCCAAAGTTCACTATCACTATTGTAGAGTCTCTAAGGTAAGCTCCTGAGCTCTCTTTGTTGTAACAAGTTATACATGACCACCATCCACCCAACCAACACTCCAGTTTTCCAAATAATATGTGACTCATTCGGCACACAAGAAGCAATAAATGTCTCAACTACCTCATAATATGTCTCCCTACATGGATTGCTCTCAGAGCAGTCAAAATTTTCTTACCACATCACCACTTGTTTCTCCCATAAGTGGTTATCAGCAACCTGCAAAGGAAAAACTCTTACCTAACTGGCAGGTCAATCTTTATACTAAACTATTCTGAACTTCTGACAGCAATTCATGGCATATGTTCCTGCAATGGGTGCACCATTATATAGCAAGACATACTACAGTGAAGATCAAGGATTTTATTTTAATTTCCATCATACTACAGTTTAAAATCTAGTTTAACATATAACTCTCGGAACTGCCAGTCATTTTGCCCTTGAGGATGACAACTGTTCTTTGAAAATGGTTTCAAGGACTGAAGTAGAAGGGTGGGATACTTGTTTTGTAAATAGATGTCCCAAATCCAGTCTTCGGCATTTCCAAATACAGGAAAAATTAATCTCTGAAATTCTGGAGAGCTACTGGCCTAAAATACAGACAGTGGTGACTCTGAAGGACCCGTAGCCTGACAAGGTACAAAGCAGCTTCCTTTATTGTTAAACATTGCATAGGACAGTGATGACCAACCTTGGCACTCCAGGTGTTCATGGGCTTCAATTACCAGAAGCCCAAGTCAGCATTCCTGGTCAGGGCTTCTGGGAACTGAAGTCCAAGAACAACTGGCATGTGAGCAATGATCACCATAATGATTTCCTGGATGTCCAAAACTATGTGACCTTTCAGTGTCACCAAGCTTGAAAGGGGTTGAAAGGTTGAGACATTGGCTTTGACTCCACATCTTGGACCACCCAAATTTGCTTCCAGCACAATCTTTCATTGGGCAAGCTTTTATTTCTTTTGTTGGTGGTGGTGGTGGCGGCGGCGGCAACAGCAGTATAAATTTCAGAAGCCAGAGATGCCCATAGCATCAAATGCAACTGTTTATTTTTATTCCCTAAAGGTCAGTGGAATATTCTTGTGTTGTGGGTATTGTGTTTTTTTGTTTTGTTTTTTGAAAAGACATTTAATTGCAGCTCTTTTGTCTGTACTTTTCATCACCACCTTTCCTTGCAAGATTGTGCATGAATAGTTGACAGACTAGCAGTGGTGCCTTAGGTAAAGGTAAAGGTCACCCTTGCTCGAAAACCAATCATATCTGACTCTAGGTTTCAGTGCTCATCAAGGGTTCAGTGCTCATCTCCATTTATAGCCAAAGAGCCAGTTCTGTCTGCATATGCATACATGTCCATGTCCATGTGAAAGGTATGACTAGACACCAGAGTGCAGGGAACATTGTTACCTGCCCACCAAAGTGGTACCTGATTATCTACTTGCAATTTCTTGCTCTCGAACTGCTAGGTTGGCCAGGAGCTGGGACAGAGATGGGAGCTCAGCCTGTTGTACAGCACTTGGTCTCAAACTGCAAGGTCGTCAAGATCAGAGTCTGAACCACTAAGCCACCGGCAGTTTAAAGAGAGAGTGAGTGTGTGTGTGTGTGTGTGTGTGTGTGTGTGTGAGAGAGAGAGAGAGAGAGATCTTTTTGTCCTGATACATGTAGCATTAGATCTTGATGAAAGAGCAGGCAAGGCAATTCAGGAGGGCTGGAGACCTCCTTTTATCCCTAACCTTCATTCACTGGTAGACTCGAACATCCTCCTTTCATTCACTTCATGGCGGGCCAGGTCCCTCAACAGGTCCATAAAGGACTGAGAAATCCATTTTGGCGCCTCCTCGCTCGGCGCGGACCCTCGAAGGCTCCTCGTTCCCTACGTGCCAACAGGTCTGAACTCCACGGCTGAGCGCAGGCACGGAGCGCTCCGAGGCCACCGCCGTCTTCTCCTCGCCCACCCCCACCCCCACCCCCACCCCCCGCTGTCTCTCGCAGCCTCTCCTCACACACAGTTGCGCTCCGTCCCTGGGAGGCAGTTTTCCCGCCCTTCCGGCCGCCCCCCATCCTCCCCGCCGCTGTTGCTGTCTGGGTTCATCGCTTCCCGCGCGCGAGCTCCTGGCCAAGACGGCTCCGGCTAAGGACAAGCCTCGCCAGCCTCGCCGGGGGCGTCGCGGTCAGCAGAGACGCGGAGGCCGGAGCGCGCCTCGCTCCCCCCCCCATCCACCCCAACCTTTGTCTGGGGTCCCTGAGGCCAAAAGCCGGAGTGACTCCCAAGCGAGTCAAGCCTCGCCTCGCCTCGCCCGGCTCCTCCGCCACAGCCGTCGCCTCAGTCCAGTGAGGAGCGAAAAGGGAGGAGGCCGCCCAAGAAGAGCGCGAGGCGCGCCTCCAGCCTCCCTTTCCCGCCTTTCCCTCGCTCCGGAGTGTGCCTAGTGGTGGCCACGCTTGGCTGCTTCCCCTGTGGAGCCGCCAACCAGCCGCAGCCCGGTCACCCTCGCCTTCACACACACACGCGTGCGCGCATTCACACTCTCTCTCACACACACACACACGGTGCCCTCCCCTCCTCCGTCCTGCCCCTCCTTCGCGCGCTGCCTTGCCTGCCTGGCGCCCTCTTTTCCTCCTCGCGCGCGCCGTCTCTGGCCACACACACGTCCGCTCACGCCCGCTCCAGCGCCACCCGAGCTCCCAGGCAGGCGCCCTCGCCACACTTCGCCAGCAGCCCCTCGCCGGCTCCGCAGATGGCCACCCCCGGCTCGGGCTTTTGGACCTTGGGGTCCGAAGAGGGCTCCGGAGACCCGAACAACCCCAACCCAGGTAGGGCGCTATCCCCCTTCACACACACACAAGTACACGCGTCTCGAAGGACGACGTCTCTCTCACCCCGCCACACCTGCTTCGACCAAGTTCCCCCCGCGTCGCCTCAGCCGGAGCGGACTTTGCGGGCTCGTTCCGTCGCCGCCGTGTTTTGTTCGCCCTGGAAGGAATGAAGGAGCGCCGCCGCCGCCGCCGCTACCTGTTCCTCTGGGGGGGAAAGCGGCGCTTGGGCGCGAAAGGCAGCCAAGGAGAACCAGCCCTGGACGCGACCTTCGGAAAGCGCAGCCAGGCGGCTCACCTGCGCACCGCCCGGGAACCGAGCGCGCGGGGCGGCAAAGGGAGGCGCAGGGCAGGGCAGCCGAGAGCCCGGCAGCTGGTTTAGATACTCTTAATGGCCAACTGATCGAGCCAAGATCTGCCCGACCAGGCTGGGGGGAAAAGAAGAGCGGCGCCAAAACACAGACTGCTAAAAGAGGAGGGAAGGAGGGGGCGGACGGGGAGGGTGGACACAGGTCGCCAAAAGAAGAAGTGATCGCCCTCCCATCACAAGACTTGAGGTTTCCTCCTGGATTAGAGAAGGATCGGTCCTTTGGCATGTCAAAGGAGGGCGTAGCTCCCATCCTAACCGTGTTGAGTCGGGAATAAGGTTCCCCCTGATTTCGAGGGGATTTACTCCGATCTCAGCGGGTTTAAGATCGCATTTGCATGGCAATCACCCTAAAGCTCGTGCACCTGCGCCAAATCCTAAGCAAAGCTAGGACAGCAGAGAGAGCCGGAGAACAGTGGGAACAGTGACCTCCTTTGGGTTGGGTTGGGTTGAGGAAGACCAGGACAAAAAACAGCTCTGCTAGATTCCGTTCAAAACATATCGCCTCTGATTTTATATTTTTATTTTCTCCCTTCTCCGACCTGCGTCGTTCAGCAAAAGCTTGGTGTCAAGCTGCCCAGAAGTTTACAGGAGGCATTTCTACCAAACTCTGTGGTAAGCAAGAATAACATCGTGGAGTCTCTGACCCAGAAGAGTAGCGTGCCTTGGCGGGGCCCCGTATAAAATTTGTTTGGGGGCCCTTAGGAAGGGTAAAGATTTGTTTTGCTTACGCACGTTGGGGGCCCCTATGGCCCGGGGGCCCCGTATAATTGATACGGCAGATACGGCGGTAGCTACGCCTCTGCTCTGACCCACAATTTACAATTAAAACTTGGAAGGGGTGTTTAATAAGGAAAACAACGATATGGCCGCAAATATTTCTAAGAATTGGAAGATTGCTGACATAAATTGAAGATGAAATGGTTTATCTGTGGGTGTCAGAGTTAAAACGTGCTAGGAATGGAGAAGGGGCTCTCCATGCGTGTGTTTGTGTCTATGTGCGACAGAAAGAAGGAGTGTGTGTGTGTGTGTGTGTGTGTGTGTGTGTGTGTGTGTGTGTGTGTGTGTGTGTGTGTGTGTGTGTGTGTGTAAAACTGAGAGTGAGCGTATTTTAACGTCCTCTGGACAATTTAGTCTTTGCCCTTTGTGTCTTTGTTAGCTTTGTTGTATGGAGATGGAGACAAACCCATGGAACCTGGGGCTACTAAGGAGGAAACAAAGTCAACGTCGAGAAAGGAGGCTTGCTCCTGCAATAAAAAGCCTTGTGGATGCCAGAAAGAGGATATTAATTATGCCTTTTTACATTCTTCAGGTAACAGCCATCTAAGTGGGGAGTCGGGGTGGAGATGAAGAGGGTCAAGCTGACTGTATGTTTTCCAAAGCATCCTTTTGTCCAGCCATCCTCTCTCTCTCTCTCTCTCTCTCTCTCTCTCTCTCTCTCTCTCACACACACACACACACACACACACACACACACACACACACACACACACATATGCACGTGCATGCATGCACGCACACACGCACGCACGCACAGGTGTGGACAGATCTCTTGAGAGTACACAAGTCTGCATGAAGTGCCCTGTTATTTCAGTCTTGCATCCAGTTGGAAAAATGTCCACGCATTCTGGAGATTCCTTTGACTTAACAGCGAAGAAGAACAAAGAATGCATAGGGAGTTTCTCAGTGAAAACAGTGTCTTTCTCTGGCCTTTTGGACACAATTTTGTAACCTCCTAAATTACATATCAGAGCCTTCTTGAGGAATGGCTGATATGAATAAAAGACCCAAAAAACCCTTGAGAAATGGATCTAGGAATCGGAATCAGACTATTAAGTCAATAGGTTCTTCCCAAAAAGTATGTTTATGGGATATAAATTATTCTGCTCTATGAAATCCCTCCCATACCTTCAGCGCTGAATGGGAATATGTATAACCGACAAATGGCCTTCTGTTACACATTGCTAATCACCAGTATCGGGAGAAACATCAACAATTTGAGATATGCAGATGATACTACCCTAATGGCAGAAAGTGAGGGAGACCTAAAGAAGCTCCTGCTTAGGTTGAAAGAAGAGAGTGCAAAAGCTGGCTTGAGGCTCAACATCAAGAAAACTAAAATAATGGCAACAGGCCCTATCAGTCCCTGGAAAACAGATGGGGAAGAAGTAGAAGCAGTGACAGACTTTACATTTCTAGGATCAAAGATCACTGCAGATGGTGATTGCCGCCATGAAATAAGAAGGAGACTGATTCTTGGGAGACAAGCTATGATAAACTTGGGGAACATAGTTAAAAGTAGAGACATTGCCTTGCAAACAAAAATTTGCATAGTCAAAGCAATGGTATTCCCAGTGGTAATGTATAGTTGTGAGAACTGGACCATTAGGAAAGCTAAGAGCAGAAGAATAGATGCCTTTGAAATGTGGTGTTGGAGAAGAGTTTTGAGAATACCCTGGACAGCGAGGAGAACAAACAGATCGATCTTAGAAGAAATCAACCCTGACTGCTCCCTAGAAGGTCAAATAGTAAAGATGAAGCTAAAGTACTTTGGACATCAAATGAGAAGAGATGATTCACTTGAGAAAGCCTTGATGCCTGGAAAGGTGGAGGGGAAAAGAATGGGGCAGTCAAAAATGAGATGGCTACATGGTATTGTAGATGCAATGGTCACAGAGCTGAGCGGGTTAAGGAAGATGGTGGAGGACAGAGGTGCCTGGGGGGCAATGGTCCATGGGGTCGCATAGGGTCGGAATCGACTGTGCGACTGAACAACAACAAGCGTTGAAGAATCTTGCTGTACAGTACTTGGTTCTCTCCGAAAGTTTGTATTGATTTCAGCACCACAAAGAGGGACAGCGACCAAGCGCGATGTAAGTCTGTGGAATGAAAGCTATTGACTGTGAACAAAAGAAACGTCCAGATTAAAGACAAGGAGAAAATCATATTATCACAGACACAAGGCAGTACGATCATGGTGATGGTGATGATTTTATAACATTTAAGAATTTCGACCTCTTTTCTCTAGGACAGTTCCAACATGAGTATAAACCTAAGTCGATATGCTGGCCTTCTTACCAAATATATTTTCAAAGACAAATTAAATTATTAGAGATTTGCTTAATAACAGGAACATAATTATAGATTAATCATTTCTAGGGCACTTTTTTTTAATCCAGTGAGTTTTGTAATTGTGTACAAATATGAATGAAGAATCTTTAAAAGGAAGAAAACAAATTTAAGTTGTCCACCATAGTTTTTTTAGTAGTTTCCAAAACCAATATATTTCCTTTCTCTTCCCCTCCCAGATCTTCTACCAAACTCTGAGGGTGAGGCGTCTACGTTGTCTTTCCTACAAGATGTTGTAGATATTTTGCTCCAGTACCTGGTGTCAAATTTTGATCGCTCGACCAAAGTGATTGATTTCCATTATCCAAACGAGCTGCTTCAGGAATATAATTGGGAACTGGCCGATCAGCCCCAAACCTTGGAGGAAATACTGCTAAACTGCCGGACCACGCTGAAATATGCCATTAAAACAGGTAAGGGCGCTAACACACCTTCTCTAAGCTAAATGAGAAGCTAGATGAAGTCATGCATGTGCGCGTGCGCGCGTGCGCACAAACGGCTCATTTGTGTTTTGTAGACTCAGAAACAAAATCGGGTTGGTGTTCTAAATTTATTGTTGGTTGCTGATGAAATTTAGCAGGGTCTGAAGTCTGCAGCAAACAGCAGTAATTCCCGAAATGAAAAAGAAACGAAAAGCTCTTGGCTTCTCGGATGTAAAATAGGTTGGTTAAGCTACCGATTTCTTTCATAGGTTCATGTTGCGTCAGTGGTAAATCGTGGAAACCTGGTCGGTCTCTTTAATTGAATATACGCGTCCATAGCATATAATATACAGATGTCATTATACAGAGAAAGCACTACCTCTTCTGCAATGAAGTTGTTGCTTTCTTGACCACATCGCCTCCAGCCTGGGTGGTGTTTCTCTTCTGCTAATAGAATCCGCGGGTTCAATCGGTTTCTCATAGATACGCATGAATTGATGGTGTCGGCCCCAGATATATTACACCCGTTCTCATAAAATAGGAGGTCCTGGTTCTGTTTTCCTGCACACTGGATAGCCTTGAAACGAATGCCACCAAAGCACAGCAGGTGTGCCAATCCGGAGGCAAAATCGAATTGGCACCCTTGCAACTGGAGTCTTTGACTGTAAGGAGAAATGATTTGCATAGAAATTACTTGAGTCTTCTCCAGCAATCGGTCGTTGGGGGAGGGAAGGCTGCCGTGGGGGTGGAGTGGAAGCAGCGATGTAAGGAACAACCCATAAATTGAGTTTTGGAGCTTGAAGCTTTGTCTTCCCCTTCCCTCCCACCGCCTCTCCCCCTTCCTCCCTGTCTTAGACCGCTTATAAAAGCAAAGGATCCCTCCCGTTTCAGATTCGGAATGCTGGTTTCCTGAAGGAAAATCTTGGGATCCAAAAAAACATACAGAGGCTGCTCCCTTCCTCGATTTTTCTAGGGGCCTAAGAACCCAATCGCTCTATGTGTTTGGAAAGGGAGGGGCATGCCAAATGGGAGAGGGATGCCAAATGGGAAAGGAATGAGAAGGCAGGTTACTTTTCAATCTTGCTTGGTCGCCCAAATGTCAAGAAATATTTTATTTCAGTTGCAGGAAATGCAAATAACAACAATCCCTCACACGTGAAAGCCAAGAAATTACGCATAATATTATTTTATTTTATTTTTGGCCCAGTGAAGAGGATGCGAACCCATCAAAGCATAAAATATGGCTTAGATCCTATGTATGTTGTTTACACAGGAGTAAGCCCCACTGAACACCAATGGAACATTTCCACGCATTGCATTCTACACTAGGGACGTTTTTCTATGTAATCGCCCACTGGATTTCAATTTTCCGGTGCAATATTATGCCTGTTGTTTTTTCGGTAGTGAACCCTAAGAAAGAAGTACAACGTGTATTTTCCTAAGCAATAAGCTGGCTCTTTTGGCTGAAAACAGAGATGAGCACCGACCCCCTAGAGTTGGACACGACTGGATTTTGAGCAAGGAAGACCTTTAATAAGCGTAAATAGGTTTGCAGCCTATTTTTGTTTGTTTGTTTAGCTAATCTAAACTATAAAAAATAATGAATCAACTAATAAACATAAGGATATTGGGCAATGCCAAGGTGCATTTTACTTCGTGCTTGAGGACAATTTGACTGTTCTCATTTCTTTTGTTCGATGTTCGGTTTCTACACTTCCTCGTGTTGTTTCCTAAAAACAGCAACACAATTCTCTCTTCTTCCCGCCCCTTGTTTTGTTAGACTGGCTGGCTTTTAAGAATGTTCCTGTCAAACCCCTGTGCACAGGCCAGGATTGGTTGCCTTATTGTTTTGAAGTCCTGATTTATGACTCTGCAATCTATCACAAGAGATAAATTTATTGAATGGCCTAAAAACGTCTCATTTTGGATGGAGTCCAGATAAGAAGCAGCCTGACAATGTGAGGTGGATTTCAGAGCGATGATGGCATCTCCTTTGACAACCCCGATTCTAACCATGTTCTGTTAGGAAACAGTGCCTTTGGTTTCTACCAGATCAACACCTAAAGTGTAGGGGGAGAGGGAGAGAGAGAGAGAGAGAGAAGGAAACAGGGAAGGGAAGAAATGAACCTGCACCCCCTTATCCCCACTTTCTTTGGAGTAAGTCTCACTTAAACCAGTAGTATTGGCTTCTGGATAGAGATACTGTATATAGAAATTTATTGTAAGGCTACAGTCCTCTGTTTTGTTTTTGTTTTACCTAGGAGTAATCCTCGTGGAGTTCAGTAGAATGCTTTTTGAGTAGACATGTCTAAGACCGAGTTAGCAAGGTCATCAGCATCTGATATGCAGAGATGTACCAGCTATTGGCACACACAAAAAGCGTCAAAACACAAGCAGGAACCAGTTTTGTTCGGGTTTGAAAGCAAATTCGTTAGGACTTTCGTTTAGGAACAGATTGGGAAATCGAGCTAGACAGGCAGATACAGGCAGCTTCTGGGAGTCTAATGAATTAGTATAAACTACCGTTGATTTAGGGTGATCTAAACATTTGCAAAGTAGAGCTCATGTCTCCTGAAAGAGGGTTGTGTTATTGTGGTTTTAGGTAGATAGAGAAAAGAAAAATGTAAACAGTGGACGCAACAACAATGAGTAGTCCGAAGGCTGTGTGGTTTTATGGACAGCAGACACTGCCGCAGTTATAGCGGTAACTACAGAATAGATAAGGGACTGCGGTGGCTCAAGTGGTTAAGATTATGGACTTGACAACTGGAAGGTTGGCAGGTCAGCAGTTCGAGACCCGAGTACTGCACGACCGAATGAGCTCCCGTTGCTGTCTCAGCTCCTGCCAACCCAGCAGTTCGAAAGCAAGAAATTGCAAGAAGATAAATAGGGACCACTTTGGTGGAATGGTAAACAGCATTCCATGCACTCCGGTGTGGAGGCATGCCTGCCACATGTCCAGATAAACATCTAGACAGCTCTGGCTCTTTGGCTATAAACAGAGATGAGCACTGAGCCCTAGAGTCGCATACGACTGGCTTTCGAGCAAGGGCAACCTTTACAGAATACATAATAAGAGGCCCAAAGCTAGCGGTCGTCCAAGCACTGTAGTGATTACAGTGTCCACACTGGCTGTAACCAAGCCAAAAGGAACTGTCGCGCCCTTTCACCCAAATGAGTGTTGTTTATTGCGACAATGAGAAGATGATATGCAGTCAACCAACCTCTCAGGTTTCAACGCCTCCCGCCCACCTTTTTCGCTCTGTAGGGATTGTAACGAATTCAAGCTGATTTGGTACTATCAAAATGGTTTGTTAGACGTTACTTAGAGTTTCCATTATGGCTTTCTTATATTACTGTACAGTATTTCGATTCCTTAAGCACTTATAAATCTTTCCCAAAGACATATGTTGGGAGGAGCATCCACCTAAGGTGGATCAGACATTTAAAAGCCACACAGGTTTTAAAGTGTTATATTGTTAAATGACAGAAACTCTGCTGCTAAGACCTTTTATACATGATTCGATATCTATTATAAAGCACTGTGTATGGATGCACATTTAATCCTTTGTTATAACCCACCATCATCTATGTATTACTGATAAAAAAGCATTTTTATGGAAAAGATTTTATCCATTTCCATATTTGTGTGTGCTTATTTTTCATAAATAAATAAACAAGTACAACATACACACAAATTTTCACCGGACTAGTAGATGAACAGGTTCTCAGTTGCATTTTAAAAATACGGAATATTGTAGTTTCCAATAGTAGCTGCTGCTTCTGGAAGGGTCTTAATGGCTAATGGCTATGTAATTGATCATCTTTAGCAGAGATAAACATATCCTGTGCTCATTCAGTACCAAATGATAGGGATTTGAATGCAGGAATACTGATGTTTGTTTCATTCTGATCATCTAACTGGTTTGGGCTGATATCCTAAACACTAGCTAGAAAATCTGTTGGATTTAAAACAATGAGGTTTTCTTAGGAATGAATAGGTACAGGATCCTGTTATTTTAAAAAGTGATGGATTTTTAAAATGCAGGAACGTTTACTAATGATGCCAGTGTCATTAAAAGATCCAATATCTGTGTTCCACGGTCCACAAAAAAGTCTTGTGTGTTCAAAATATCTTTACCAGTCACGGTGATAAAAAGCAAAAGCTGCAGTTATTTCCCTGTGGAAAACCAGATCACCTTCCTAACAAGCATCATTGAAAAATCTAGAAGAGGTTCTTTTGTTGGTGGTAACCTGTAGCTTCAGGAACCTGAGAAAGGACACAAAAGAAAAGGAAAAACTACTGTGTAGGTATTTATGCACATTTTTCTGAAAAGTGGTCAAAAGCCTTAATCAGACTCTCCTAGAAAATGGTGATTCAATTATTTTTAAGAACCACTGCTCTAGAATTAGTTGACAAGAAGCTCCATTGGATTGAGCTGCGATTTCTTCCCAATAACTAGGAATGCGTCTGTGCTTTGTGTAACCTTTGCACAATCTAGGTGTGGGAGGGCACAAATTTCATGGCAGTCAATCATCTGAATAGGATAAGACTTGCCACTCTGTCCAGGTTATCCTCCTATGGTAATAGAGTAAACCATACTGCAAGCGACTCAATGCCGATCATCAGGCAGCGGGTTAACTAACCTGCCAACCCTGAGGACTGATGGCAGGGAAGGCTGATGTCCCCCAAATAGATTAAATCCCACTTGAATCCATCTTGATGGAGGGCGGCAGCTTCGTCAATACTAGCCTGGGTTGGGCTGTAGAGGACTTTGCCTGCCAAAAAGGACTCAAGACCACAAAATGATTTATAGAACTGGATCAGTGGTATGGGTGTCACGCTGTGATGCGGAAGGCCAATGGAAGGACAATTTTCATGGCTGATCGCCATGAGGATAGCTAATTTTCGAAATCGGATATGGCACTTGAGGGAGGAGGAGGAAGATAAGGCGTATGTGGATTGCGCAGATCGGTTTCGCAGAATCGAAGGAAGGGGAGAGCGACGGCGGTGGCTCATTCTTCTTTTCCAATTCTCTGTTGCCCTAATCCCCAAAATTCGGATACTGCGATTTAACAATTCTGTAGACATCTGGCCATCAGGATTGCGCACTTTGGAAGTGTGTTGCTTTTCTATGCGCCGCCAGCTCGCTTCCAAGTTAGGGAGACGCTTGGGACCACTGTGGCACACACTGTGACAGCCTTAGGACACTGGAAAAATACGAGGCGAGCGGCAGGGACGTGGACAAAGAACCCATGGTGTACAGTATTTGATCCAAAGCAGGGTCGTGACCGTGGCCTCCTTTCTTTGGGACGTGAGAGCGCTGCAGCTTAGGGTCGGGTATCTCTGGGGGTATCTGTGGACGGAGGTTGAGCTACGATCCAGAAATAGGACCTTTCCCGCCCGCGCGGATCCTTCCCAAACGAGAGATGTACCAGAGGAGCCAGCATATCTAAAGGTCACAGCAAGGGTGTTTTATGCCCTTTGCGCATTACTTTGCCCGGTTTTTTTCCGGAAAGGCCATGCTATTCACGATCTCCGCTTGCCCTGATGCACCTTCGGCGGTGGTTCGGGCATTTCAGCAGGAACCGATTATACTGGGTGCGGGGGAGGGTACATGTGGGGAGACGCGGAGAGGGGGTCGGCGAAGGCGGGCAATGTCTGTAAAGACTGGGGGAAGCTTCCCAGAGAGAGGCTCGTCCGGAGGCGAATTGCAAAGGCGAGATCTAGAACAGAAGAGCGCACGTTGTGTGGCAGGACTCCTCGGAAGTCTCCCAACAACCGCGGATCGTCCTATGTAACAAATGACGCTGAGCAGGGGATGCATGGAAAGGGAGAGTGCACCTCCCGGTTCCAGCGGGAAAGGAGGACGGAGGCTGCTTGGCGGGGCGAAACGCGCTCTGTTGCCTGTGGGAAAGTGGGCGCGTCTGTGAGCGCGCACCGCATGATGCGCGCACGTGACTGACTGTCATTTTGCGCAGTAGACTTTCTGGGTCGGATTCTTCACAGTACACAGGGGCGTCTTTTCCCCCTTTCAGTCTGCCTTGTGTAATTGCAATCCTGTCTGTAGTAAACCAAGGAGAGAACTGTGATTAATCTCCCCCCCCCCCAATCAACAAATGTTATTTAGTTTTACATGGAGGATCCGAAACAAGCAACCGTCAGTAAAAAGCAGCACACTCTAAAATTCTCAGTTTGTATTATAAATCCCAGAATCCCCAAACACCAATGACCACCTACTTCACTGGTTGGAGATTCTAGGACTTGTAGTCCAAACGTAAGTTTCCCAAATTTCCTCCCATAACTAAGAGTGTTTAAATAGACTGAAATCAATGGGTTTGGAGGCACCTTTTAATTTTCCTTAGTACTGCAGGGTATCAGATCTCTTTCTACTTTTTAGTAGTTGTGTTCCTGAAGACAATCTGTAAAGGTCAAGAAATGAGTTAAATCCCCAAACTGAGATTCCAGTAAACTGAACCTTTGGTATTTTTCTTAGAAAGTGAGTCTAAAGTATTCTGGCCTTTTTGCATTTTATTTTCAAAAACCACCAATAGAAACCTGGAGAGAAAGTTCCAGTTCAATGCTCAAATGAACCCAGGAATCTTAATTAGTAAATGCACATAAAACAATAAACCTGGCTGTTGGAAACCTGGGAATCAGATCAAGATCCATAGGAAATAATGGGAGTTGTGCATTATTATTTATTTATTTATTTGCTCGTATTTACTATCCCGCCCCAATCGGGTAAACCCGACTCTGGGCGGCTTACAACACAGGTTAAAATCACAGGTTGAGCCTACAATAATACTAAGTATTCTTAAAACTTAATACTTAAAACTTTAAAAATTCATAAAAGAATTAAAACAGCACAAGAAGATAGAACCGAAAGGGTGGCTGTCCCTTAGATCAGCCACCCTACATGAGATCCCACGTTCCTGGGTCCCCACGCTTGCCCTGCCAGCCAGGTTTTAAGCCCTTCCAAAAGGGCAGGAGCTCTGTCTGTAGGCACAGCTCAGTTGGCAGGAGGTTCCAAAGGGCTGGGGCGGACATGGAGAAGGCCCTCCTCCTGGTGCTAGAGAGATGCACCTCTCTAGCCGATGGAATAACAAGGGAGCCTCTCCGATCCTCCCTGGTGGGACGGACAGATGTTCTTAGGGTGACGCGGTCTCTTAGGTATCCTGGCCCACTACCATATAGGGCTTTAAAGGTAATAACCAGCACCTTGAATTGCACCCAGAGACATACTGGCAACCAATGTAGTTTGAATGACTGGGGCAATGCGAACCATAGGAAAAACTCACAGTAAAGATAGGAAAGCATTCTCAGAGGGAAGGCAATGGGTCACAGAGCTAGAAATCCTGCATATTGCTCTTTCTGTTTTGTTATCTTAAAAACTGTTTGCTGTTTGTTTCAATGAAATTATGGGATAAATCTGGTCAGTGGGCCTGAAGTATTAGATAATAATGCCTTTTCTCCATTATTATCCATTTCAGTGGCCTCCTGTCCTGTCATTGGTTATTCTCAGCTTCTATTGTTTCCAATCAACCTTCTCACAACTCCCTGTGCTTTCAAAGGGTTATTCTTAGTCCTCTCTTTTATCCTCATTTTGTCCCGTTTCTCCTTCTGCAGCTTGTGATCTATTGAGACAAGCAGGGTGTGAAGCATTCACACCTCTAAAGTCTGGATGATGTCAGGGGTGGCCTATTTGAGGACCATTGGTTGGGAAAACACATGTCCTGTTCAGCTATTGCAGAAGTGGAGAAGCTGTGACCTTCTAAGACATAGTACTATGTCAGTGATGGTGAACCTTGGCATGCCCGATGGCCTTGAACTTCAATTCCCAGAAGCCCTGATCAGCAGGAGTTCTGACTTGGGCTTCTGGGAATTGAAGTCCAAGAACACCCGGTGTGCCAGAGTTTGCCATCACTGTACTATGTCTTATCCTAGACCAAAGAGAACTAAATTTCCCAGAATCTCTCAGGTGGTGAGGCTGGAGGATTCTTAGTCGTCCCCCAAAGTAACTTGTGTTGTCCTTTTATTAAGGTTTGTAGGCCATGACCTTTCTAAGCAAGCCTGCCACAGGCATCAGGTAACCTTAGACATCTGATATACAGTAGATCCACCATTTTGAGAGAGCATGCTAACATTGGCTCCTGCCCTGGGCTACCAGCTGTAGGCATTACCTGGAAGCAAACTAAATTTCTCATAGTATCTTCAAGTAGCATTGCATCTGGGCTTTGAGGGGAAATATGTGTAATATCTCTTCTCTTTACCCTTACCCTTTGAATGTTCAAAAATGCCCAGCAAGATGGGAAATTCCAGTGATCTTGTTTGGCTAGGGAAATACCAGTTTAGGAGATAAGTTTGTGGGTCAGCTTGCTTGTAACAGACTCTGCCTTACTATCAGCAGTTTGCTGAATAATGTGTTCCCCACTGGTTTTTAGTGGGAATCGGGTTGACTTTCTGTGGAAAGCATGGACACAGATGGGCCAGATGAGAAAATATAAGAAACAATTGCTGGATTGATTTCACCGTTTAAAATTCCACAGGCAGATAGATTTGCCACTCTATAGGTGGGATTGGAAGCAATCTAGAAATAAATGTTTCCTGTGTCTCGGCCTTAGACATTCAAGTGTCATGTTTCCTTCAGAAGAGCTTCCCCAAGTGGTAAAGGACATCTGTTCATCATAGGACATGAGTTTCCTTACCTGTGTATCTTGTATTTAGTGTGATCACGAATGCAGGCTTAACTGGCAAGTTGGAAAATGGAAACAAATGGGATTATTTTAAATTTAACATGAGGGTGTCCGGGGAGGGATTGAAGATGGGAAGGGTTGTTGTAGTCTGCGGCTGGGACTATACTGCATAGATAAAGTAGTTGTAGACCTGTGTATAAAGTAAAAAGCATTTGGATGGATGGATGAGACTTGAATAGTATTACTACTAGTTATTTTTCACTTTCTCCTTAGCTATCTCTTACCCATAGTACCTGGAAACGTACCAGCAAGAGAATGTGGGTTCTTAGAGTGACTGTTGTAACAACTTCAAAAATAAATTCTTTTATTCAGAAACTGTCCAAAAGGCGATGAAATGGAACTTGCCAATCACGGGTGGGCAAAGTGCAACTATCTAGATCTGTGATGGCGAACCTTGGCACTCCAAATATTCTTGGACTTCAATTCCCAGTAGCCCCCATGGATTCACACGAATGGGTTTATTGAGAGTCATCCAACCATACAGGCACATTTCACTTCCGCCTCCAGGAGCAACGAGGATGGTGTGGGCTGGATGAATCGCAGTAAACCCATTCGTGTGGATTCACATGGGCTTCTGAGAATTGAAGCCCAAGAACATCTGGAGTGCCAAGGTTCACCATCATGGATCTAGATGTTAAACTGCTGCTCCCAGCATTTCTCTCAGTAGACTATGCCGGCTGATGGAAGCTGTAGTCCAGCAACAACATCTGGCAGGCTACACTTTGCACATACTCAATGTAAATGGACTAATCAGTCCATGGAATATTTCCTCATGCATCATTTTGACACAACAATGATGCTGACTTCAATCAAGCTTATTTGAAATGTGCAATTACTAGGAAATTCAGCTATTTATAGCTGTATGTGTTCTGACAAAGGAGAGGCAATATGTATTTCTGTAGACAATCCTCAGCTCCCTGGCTCAAAGCAGAACGCAAAGGGTTCCATTTCCTCATTTTGTCCTGTCACTTATAATCTTTAGCTATTCATCACAGAGGTTATTACAAGCCATGGCAAGCTCCTCAGCTGCTATGCCTGCTTCTGCCTTTGAAATACAGCATTTGTTGACAACACGTGGCATGTGAACAAAGGTCTTCAAGGAGCTGTTGCTAAAGGCACTGCTGACTTCATTTTAAAGGGGAGGAGGAAAAGCCATTGGGATGAATATGCTGTTTTATTATTTCAGTTTCTTTAGCCTGCACTTAAAAAGAAAACTTTTCCCAGAAATCTTTTTTCGTCTCAGCTCTTGATTAATCCTTGTGCCAAGGATCTGATAGAGCTGAATCCCAAACCAGCTGTGCCGCCTACTCTAACCTCCCTACTGCAGATTGGCTTTTGGTAATAACACACATTTTACACCATTTATCTTTCTTAAATCTCTCAAGCTTTGCACACTTAGGCTCCTTCCTGAGCAAGAAAAGCAAAAGCCCTTGAAATAACATTGGCAAATGTGTGGATCTCCTGATTTCAATGAAATCCTCACCAGCCCTAGCAGACATAGCCAGCAGTTAATGAAGATGGGATTTGTATCCCAATAGCCACCTATGAGCCAACACATCCATCAGTTCTGTTTACAAGTTCTAATTAGATCAGGACACGGTGGGGATTTAGAGGAACTAGTCCAAAGGAAATTAGCTTGTCTTAGGTCCCATTGATTTGAAACAAAATTGTCACGGACCTTCTGTGGATTGTGAACATAAAGGCTAGTATCCCATTATCAATCACCAACATCCCAGCTAACAGTCATGTGCCATTTCTTTGATTCAACCGACTGTGCAATAGAAAGTGTACTGGAACAGGGAAGAGCATTTTTGTAATTGTCCTTCCACTATGCATTTAGATAATATGATACTGGCCAAAGGTTTGCAGCAATCAGTTCACACACAACTGCATAATATCACCTTCCTAATGAGCATTGTTGTAAATCTAGAACAGCAGTTCTTAGTTGGTTATACCCGTAGCTTCAGGACTGTGGTGGCTTAGTGGTTAAGATGCTGAACTTGACAACTGGAAGATTGGCAGGTCAGCAGTTTGTGATCTGAGTACTGTATGGCAGAGTGAGCTCCTATCTCCTGCCAACCTAACCATTTGAAAGCAAAAAATTGCAAGTACATAAATGGGTATCACTTTGGTGGGAAGATAGCAGTGTTCCATGTGCTCTGATGTCTAGTCATGTCTGCCACATGTCCATGAAAATATCTGTGGACGCAGACAGTACTGGATCATTGGCTGTAAATGGAAATGAGCACTGCACTCTAGAATCTGATATGACTGGCTTTTGAGCAAGGACGACCTTTAGCTCAGGAACCTGAAAAAGGCTACAAAATAAAAGAAAGAAAAAAACTGCTGCATTTATGCACATTTTTTCTGAGAGTGGTCAAAAGCTTCAGTCAGACTCTCCTAGAAAATGGTGATTCAATTGGTCAATTAACATTCCCCATTAATGGCAAGACCTAAAGGTGCATTACTCTGTAGAAAAGAAGAACATCCTATTTCCAACAACTTGGTTGTAGATAGTCCATAGCAAAGATAGATATTTCATACTAGCATATAATTCTTTCTTTCAACACAGCATCATCAAGCATTTGTTGGGTTAGAAACACAAGCAGGGATATGTGAACTTGTTTGTGCCTGACGACAAGATATAGACAGTTGGTTTTTGATGTTGTCACTGTTGTTTGGGGAATCAAGAGGGGACATGTACATCACGTACTGTGAGAAAAACAACACAGCAATCTAAGGATTCAACTTGTACTGTTACAGCTCATTGTTAGTCAGGCCACCAAGTAGGAGAAAGCAGTTTCTGCCCTTTAGTAACCAAGAGGCCAAGAAAAACTGGTTTGCATACAGTTACCAGTGCAATATATTCATATGAACACTAAGCATAGTTCTGCATCAGCTTTCCCTAGTCTGGCACCCTCTAAATATGTTGGACTACAATTCCCAGAATCTAAAAGTGCCAGAACAAGAACCTTGTACAGTATCTCTCTCAGTGACCAAAGAAACAAAAGAGGAAGAAGAACTCTCTGATTTAGGGATTCTGGAAATGGTCCTCCAAAGGAAATAATTAATTTCAAGTTCTTAGTTATGTGTGACATAACTAGACATTCTAGACATTCTAGAGAGTGAAGTCAGAAAGGCCCTAAAAAACACTGCAAACAACAAAGCCAGTGGAGTTGATGGTATCCAAGTTGAACTGTTCAAAGCCCTACAAGCTGATGGAATCAAATTATTGCATTCTATATGCCAGCAGATTTGGAAAACAAAACAATGGCCACAGGATTGGAAAAGATCTGTATACGTTCCACTCCCCAAAAAGGGTAATGCCAAAGAATGTTCAAATTATCGAACAATTGCGCTCATCCCTCACGCTAGCAAGGTGATGCTCAAGATAATACAGGATAGACTGCAACAGTATGTGGAGAGAGAATTACCAGAAGTGCAAGCGGGTTTCAGAAGAGGCAGGGAGACTAGAGACCACATCGCCAACATAAGATGGATCATGGAAAAAACAAAGGAATATCAGAAACAAGTCTACTTCTGTTTCATTGATTACACGAAGGCTTTTGATTGTGTCGACCACAACAAAATGTGGCAAATAATTAAGGAGGTGGGAATACCAGAACACCTTATATGCCTCATGAGAAATCTGTACATGAATCAAGAAGCAACAGTTAGGACAGAAAATGGAATGACGGAGTGCCACCCTAATGGCAGAAAGTGAGGAGGACCTAAAGAAGCTCCTAATTAGGTTGAAAGAAGAAAGTGAAAAAGCTGGCTTGAGACTCAATATCAAGAAAACCAAGATAATGGCAACAGGCCCTATCAGTCCATGGAAAATAGATGGAGAAGAAGTAGAAGCAGTGACAGATTTTACTTTCTTAGGATCTAAGCTCACTGCAGATGGTGATTGCAGCCATGAAATAAAAAGGCGACTGATTCTTGGGAGGCAAGCAACGAGAAACCTGGGGAGCATAGTGAAAAGTAGAGACATCACATTGAAAACAAAAATTCGCATAGTCAAGGCAATGGTATTCCCTGTGGCAATGTATGGTTGTGAGAGTTGGACCATTAGGAAAGCTGAACGCAGAAGAATAGACGCCTTTGAGATGTGGTGTTGGAGGAGAGTTTTGAGAGTCCCATGGACAGCGAGGAGAACAAATAGGTCAATCTTAGAAGAAATCAACCCTGACTGCTCCTTAGAAGGGCAAATAGTAAAGAAGAAGCTAACATACTTTGGACATCAAATTAGAAGAGAAGACACACTTGAGAAAGCTTTGATGCTTGGAAGGGTCGAGGGCAAAAGAAGAAGGGGACGGCCCAAGATGAGATGGCTAGATGGTATCGTGGAGACAATGGGCACAGAGCTGAGTGAGTTGAGGGGGATGGTGGAGGACAGGAGTGCCTGGTGGACAGTGGTCCATGGGGTCGCAGAGGGTCGGAATCGACTGTGCGACTGAACAACAACAAAGTTATGTGTGCCAACCAGTCTTTCAAGTGCCTCTGAATTGTCTTGCAGCCCTATGCATGGTAAAAACTAGAAACATAGATCCCTCAACCTGCTTCCCTTGGGCTGCATGAAGCCCCTGAGCTTTCTGTGCTGCTCTCCAACCTGTTTGTTTACTGGTATCATCCTCACTGTTCTTTCTACCTCAAACAGCACCATCTAGGTCAGTGATGGCGAACCTATGGCACGTGTGCCAGGGGTGGCACTTAGAGCCTTCTCTGTGGGGACTCGTGCAGTCACCCCAGAACAGAGTTCGCCCCACACCCTCTGCCTAGCAGCCCAATGGGAGCACTTCTACCCAGCACAGAGCTCACCCCACCCCTCTGCCCAGCAACCCAATGGGAGCACTTCCTCCCTCCCTCTAGCACAGAGTTTGCCCTACCCCTCTGCCCAGCAGCCCAATGGGAACATTTACTTCCTCCCCTGTTACTGTGCTGGCACTTTGTGATAAATAAGTGTTTTTTGGGTTGCAGTTTGGGCACTCAATCTCTAAAAGGTTTGCCATCACTGATCTAGGTCTTATCCTCCATACCAGCATTTTGTCCATTTTGGGTGCTTCACTACCCAACAGAGCTGTACCCATAACATTAACATTTCTTCATTGACCTCTCAATGTTTACGTTTGATCTAAATCAGTAGGTTAACAATTTTGTTACATTTTGATTTGAGATGTGGCTCGTTTTAGGTATTGGGCACTCTAATGCAGCACCCATGCCCCAGAAAGTTGGAGACCACTGTTCTAAATGGTAAAATATGAGACCACTTTCAGTCCAGTTCATGTCTGAATACAGAATATTGAGAGGAGAAATTCTTTGGCCTTCATCTGGTTGGGTCTAGTGTGAAAGGTTGCTTGTTGTTTTAATACTTTTATAAGCAACAACATGGATAAGACAATCTCTGTTAATTAGTCATGTTTGAAACTAAAACACTACTACCCTTATCTGGCACAAAGTCTTGCACAAGTTCTGATTACAAAAGGATATGTTGAACACCAACAGAATTTTAACAAGACATACCATATATACTCGAATATAAGGCACCCCAAATATAAGTTGAGGTACCTAATTTGGACTAAAACTAGGAAAATAGTTTGACCCGAGTATAAGTCGGGGCTGGAAAATGCAGCAGCAGTTAGTGAGTTTCAGTAATTAAAATACATGAAAATATGGTAAAACTAATTAATTCAGACATTTGTGTTGGTATGTTTTTGAGTTTTTACAATAGTGTTAGTGCTTTTTAAAAAATTTATGTTTGAATTTGCACCACCGTGGTTTTGGGACCCTCGGGGTTGTTGACCCAAATATAAGTCGAGTCCCTTTTTTGGACCTCATTTGGGGGCCCAAAAAACTAGACTTATACTGGAGTATATACCGTAGGTATGATAATACAAGATCTTCAGCTTGCCCTTATATGAGATTAAAATCAATTGTTCAGGATTTTTCAATAAATGTTTTTAATCAGCAACTTGAAAGAATCCACATTTTTAATGTTATGCAGGACATCCCAGGTATTTCAATCAACTTTCAACTGGTTTGGATATGGTTGGATTAGCTGCAGACTGGCTAACTTCTACAGCCAACACTAACATGTGAGTAAATAATTTTGCTGATTATTTAATGAGTGGTTCCCTTTAAGCTTAGTTAACATAATATTAAGACAATCCTAAGTAGTCCTTTAGCTGGCTGTATATCTCAGTGCTTTAGGTATGTGTCCAGAAGGTTTTCACCTTAAAGACAGTATATATATATACCATCAGCCAGTGGCGTAGCGTGGGGGGGGCGGGGGGGCGGATGCCCCGGGCAGCGGCTTTCAGGGGGCGGCAAAATGTCCTCACCACTTTGGCCTCCTCCCTCTGCCTGGGCTTAGGAAGGAAGCAGGACTTCCCAGGCGGAGGGCGGCCCTTTTGCTGGTGAGCGCTGCTCGCCTCCGTCCCATTGGCTTGGGTACTCATTTAACCGGCCTCGGTCGCCAGCAACCGAGGCCGGTTAAAGGAGTACCCTAGCCAATGGGACGGAGGCGAGCAGCGCTCGCCAGCAAAAGGCTCGCCCTCCACACACCTGGGAAGTCCTGCACGCGCGCGCGCGCGCGCTGCCCACCTCCTCCCCCCCACCCCTAGCCACCCAGCCAGCTTGCCGTCAGAATGGGCGCTCGTCGGGGGGGTGGCGCCGTAGCGGGGAGCCCCTGGCTGCTGGCTGGGTGGCTGGGCGGGAGGAGGTGGGCAGCGCGCGCGTGCAGGACTTCCCAGGTGTGTGGAGGGCGAGCCTTTTGCTGGCGAGCGCTGCTCGCCTCTGTCCCATTGGCTAGGGTACTCCTTTAACCGGCCTCGGTTGCTGGCGACCGAGGCCGGTTAAAGGAGTACCCAAGCCAATGGGACGGCCACGGAGGCGAGCAGCGATCACCAGCAAAAGGCTCGCCCTCCACCTGGGAAGTCCTGCACGCGCGCGCTGCCCACCTCCTCCCCCCCAGCCACCCAGCCAGCAGCCAGGGGCTCCCCGCTATGGCGCCACCCCCCCCCCCCGACGAGCGCCCAGTCTGACGGCAAGCTGGCTGGGTGGGTGGGTCGGCACCCCCCCCTGCCAGCCCGCCGCCAGAAGTTCGAAAAAGGTAAAGATCGCGGCTCGACTGCGGGGGTTAGCTGGGATCCCGAGGGTTTTCCCCATCGTCGCCTAACCCCCGCAGAGCTGCCCACGCGCACGCCCGAGGATTCGAAAGGGTATTCCTACCCTTTTGAATCCTCGGGCGTGCACGCGGACGGCTCTGCGGGGATTAGGCGAGGATGGGGGGAACCCTCGGGATCCCAGCTAACCCCCGCAGTCGAGCCGCGATCTTTACCTTTTTCGAACTTCTGGCGGCGGGCTGGCAGGGGGGGGGTGCCCACTATTCAGCAGGGGAGGGAGCGCCTTCTGCCTGGGGGGGGGGCGAGCGGTGGGGGGGGCAGCGAGCGGGGGGGGGGCGGGCGGCGATTTTCTTCTTCGCCCCAGGCGGCTCAACGCTGCGCGACGCCACTGCCATCAGCAAATCAATAGAATAAAAAGACCCCTTGGCAGGCCCACCAAAAGATGGGAAGACTCAATTGTGAAAAGTTTTGGATATGGTTTGGATGCAACAGCAAAAGGAATAAAAAGCGAGTTGTGACCAACAAGAACTTATCCCTTGATAGTCTGGTTAATTGAATCGAGGAAATGAATATGAAGTTACCTTGTACTTTGTCACGTCAATACTGTCAACTCTAACTATCAGCCTTGTCAATTAAGGTCCTTCAACTGAGGGCTGAAGCTGAGACCTTCTGTCTGTTATGACCCTGGTTCAAAGCTGTCCACTCCAAGGGGGGCACTTTTTGGGAACCAGTTCACTTTTTGTTGGATTAGTTGGTCTAAAACCAATCCAGCTTTCAAGCTCATATGCTAATCATAGATATAGATTTATTAAATAATAGCTTGTATCTTTTATAGCTTGCTGAATAGCTCAGTGGTTTAGGTATCTGAATGTGAAACTAGAGGCAGACAGTTCAGTTCTCCATTGTGCCTCCTGCAAGTAGGGCCAGTTTATGTAGTCATGGCAAGCTGTACACTCCCAGGAAGAAGGGAATGGTAATCCCACTTCTGAGTAGTCTCTATCTAAAATTCCCTAGAAAGGGTAGCCATGAGTCAGAATTGACATGACAACACGATTATTAGTAGTATTCTGTGTGCAATTGCTAAACTGAACACTCCAATGGAGGAGTGCTTCATAATATCTCAAACTTGCTGCAGTTAATGAGGCTTACATTTATGCAAAAGACTTAATGGATACCTCTTTGCAAAAGTGCAGAAAAAGCCCAGCTGCTCACACAATTGATTTTTTTGTGTACAAAGAAGGTGGAGAGTTTCTTGCTCACTGTGTTTTTATGGACTTGCTGTATATGTGAAATCTTTAAGCTGGGAAATTCTATTAATGTTTTAATTCATTCAATAAAATGTGGATATTGATATATTCCAGGTTCACCTATGAAATTGCTCCAGTGTTTGTCCTTTTGGAGTATGTCACGTTAAGAAAAATGAGGGAAATTGTTGGCTGGCCAGGGGGTGCTGGCGATGGAATATTTTCTCCTGGTGCGTCATCTTTCTTTACATATTTACATCTGTGATATATGATGTCTGTTGCAGCTATTCTAGTGGGAGAAAAGCAGCATGCTTGTTCAATGTGGCACTTGCTCATAATTATGCAGCTTCTTCTTTGGGATATTGAAACAATG
This sequence comes from Furcifer pardalis, assembly GCA_030440675.1. Taxonomy (NCBI): domain Eukaryota; kingdom Metazoa; phylum Chordata; class Lepidosauria; order Squamata; family Chamaeleonidae; genus Furcifer; species Furcifer pardalis. The sequence goes on from CP126897.1 coordinate 92,851,693, forward strand.
CATATTTATGACTGTCCAGAGACATGATTATTAGGGACATTAATGTATTCCTCTGGTGAATACTTCCTTGGGACAAATTGTTCAGCTTATAAAAACCCAAAGTGGCAGCCTGGGAAAATGTAATCAGGAGCGTCATTTGCCCTTTAGGTCTGCTCAGTACCTTTGTGAATTGTATGAAATATAGACATCAGGGTGTTTAATAATGTAACCTTGGTAAATGGGGAGAGCACTAAACATATAAAGTGAAAGAACATATCTTTCCCTTTTAGAGAATGTGAATAAGCTATAGTAAATGTTATAAAATAAAAATACCAATAATAACTACTAAAAATATCAATAGCACAAATAATAACAATTATAACCTAATAAAATGAAAACCTTGTAAATATGATATGTTTGTTTGTTGAAACATTTATACACTGCAATTTAGATATAAGGAACCACTCAAAGTAGCATGCTTCAATGTCGTTATGATTGTATAAGGCAGGAGTGGCCAACCTTGGTACTCTAGGTTTTGTTGGACTTCAATTACCAGAAGCCCCAGTCAGCACGCCTGCTGATCAGAGCTTCTGGAAATTGAAGTCCAAGAACAGCTGGAGCACAAAGATTGGCCACCTCTGGTTTAGAGTTTTTGCTTGGTTCACATTTAAATCTGGCCTTTGGGGGAGCTATAGGCCAACTGCCTTTGGAAAACCACAGAATGAATGGCTTTCCAATGGATGTTGAATTGAAGCTTTCATCATCCATGACATTTGATCATGTTGATTAGAGTTGATGGGAATTGCAGTGCAACAGCATGTACCAAATATTCTCCAAGCTTGGTTTAACCTAGACAAGATATTAATTAGAACTGGTGCTATCTTAAGAGGTAAAGAACACTAAACTATTCTCTGTTGAGGTTTCACAGCTCTCATGCTGCAGATTAGTTTTTTTTTCATTCAGTTATTGGTCAATGGGCAGTAAACAAGTTTTATTTGCACATTGATAGCATTAAAAACAACAACTTTGAATAACATATGACTTTCAAAGACAAATGTTAATATGTGAGGTAATAATGCAAGAAAAAGAAGAAATCCCCATCTTGAAAAGAAAGTATGACAAATGTCATTTGTACTTAAAGCAATGCAATTGTGAATAGAAGAAGTAACCATGTGTTACTGTGGACTCCAGGTGGTGCCATATCTAACATGTATGCTATGTTGATTGCACGTTTCAAGATGTTCCCAGAAGTTAAGGAGAAAGGAATGGCAGCTATTCCAAGACTGGTTGCCTTCACCTCAGAGCATGTAGGTGTTCCTCTTTTCGTTATTATGCTAACCTAACTTTATGTTAATTAAGACTTCTCTTTAAGTGGAATATATAATCATATTTTTTTCATAACAGATAGCAATCCATGAGAGGCTGACTAATTTATGTCTGCATTTGAATTTGTTAGTAACCTTTGCAGGTTTTTATTGTAAATATATTTGTCCTGCACTTCCTCAAAGAATATAGTATATCAGGGGAGAAGACCTTCTGGCCCATTGCCTAAGCCCCATGAAGGTTGCTCATGCAGGCAATTTCTGCCCCTTCTTTGTGGCCTGCTATTATGCTACCCTTGAAGGGAAGCCTCACAATCTATCACTAATTATGGAAACAACCTTCCATACACAATAAAGGGGAAAAGAAAGCAGAATTGTTCATGATCAGCTGTGTTTCTTAGCTGCAGCTGAGAGTGCTTTCTCATCCAAAAGGAATTCCCAAACTCAATATCCATCTTCAATATCTTTCTCCTAGCTTTGCATCATCCTTTTCCTCACTTCAAAAGTATGAGACAGACAGTGGTGGGTTCCAAAAAATGTACTACCACACTGTGGGCATGGCCTATTTTGTGGGTGTGGCCTACTTTGTGGGCATGGCCTACTCTGTGGGCATGACCATGTGACTGGGTGGGCGATCTAGTCCTGCCTGCCCAGTGATGGGAATTTTTTTTAAAAAAATTACTACCTACTCTGTGGGGGTGGTATGGTGGGCGTGGCCAGGGGGAAAGCCCTCCATTGAACCCGAATTAGGACTACAGTACTTTATTTCAAAATGTGGATGGGCAGAGTCAGCCAGAATTTCTGCTACCAGTTCTGATAAACTGGTACAAACCTGCTGAAGCCCACCACTGGAGACAGGTTAGGATGAGAGATAGTGCCTGATAGTGACTACCCAACACTGTAACTTGTGCACTAACCCAGGGTTGGCAAATCTCCCCTCCCTCTTCATAATCTCCAAAACGTTGAGCCATGGAAAGTTTGAATGTGGTAGCGATTTAAAAGTAAAATTCTGGAGTTAGTTGGCAAGTTGGTAAGCAAAGTTCAAATGCCTTGGAAATAAGACCTAGGATGGTCTTATGCATTTATATTTGAATAAAAGGCAAAGCATAGTCCATAAGGCAAAATACTGCTTTAAAAAGCAAAGCATAGCAATAGCTCAGAATATCATCAGGTTCTGCATAACCAAAATGAAAAGTTCCATTCCTGGGTAAAATCTAAGCTAAAAAGCTTCTAAAATAGTTCTTGCTAGCTAGCTATTTCCTAGCCACACAAAGCCTATCAATAAGATATTTTCTAAGTGTAGCTCAGCAAGCTATCAAAAAATCTTCAGTCTGAAGATGTTAGAAAATGGCAAAGTATCAATACTGGAAAATTGGCTAAGTCCTAAACTTGAGGTTTTTCTTCAAAGTGTAACTGCTGGGAAAATGACTAAGTCCAGCCTCGTCCCTCCAACTTAGACGATAAGAGTGGCCATGAAGGCCACATTCCTTTAGAGTCCAATCCTCCGCTTCTCCTGGTGATGGTTCCTCCTGAACTTCAAAGCCTCCTGCAGCACTTCCAAAAGTCCTCTCTAACTTGGCTTTGACAACCCTTTTTATCCCCCAAAGGTGCCTCATCTTTCCTCCCCTTAGGAATGTCAAGTGTATTTGGAATTAGATCGTTATCTTGGGGTTACCCATCCCCACCTTCAAGGACCGATTTTTATCAATTAAGGGCTTTCTTATCATGATATGCCAGATTTTGGCAAGAAGCCTAGGGATTATTGGCAAAGAGCCCAGAGATTATTTTCCTCCCCCCTCTCTTTTTGGGTGGATGAACCCTAGACTTCAAAGTGTATGAACCTGTACTGAGGTGTCCCTGAGTTCTTCCCTTTATGATTTCAAATGCCACTAGAGGCGCTCATCTAATGATTCTCTATGGAGAATTCTAAATACTGTACAGTACAATGCAAGGCAATACAAGTTCCGTTTCTTCGCAACTTAAACAGAATGATTAAAGTAAATCATTCTAACACACCTGTAATTGATTTACATGGCTAATTCATTCAAATTCATTGACATTATAAATTAATGTTTTTAAATGGTTTTTAGTCAGTTATAGATACTTAGTTCTTCTCAAGAAGCTTCCTAGCAACAGGACATATAAACAGCAAGATAACTATTTATACTGGAGATTTTCCTGGTGAATTTGCACTGCTTCATAATAATTTTTCAGCTGAAGAAACGTTGCAATATATATATATATATATATTTCATGTGTTTTTTCAGAGTCATTTCTCTGTGAAGAAAGGAGCAGCAGCCTTAGGAATTGGTACTGACAGTGTGGTTTTAATCAGGTGTGATGAGAGGTAAGCCAATTGTTAATCACCATTAGAAGAATCAATCAATAAATGCAGGGGGGAAAGGAAGGAAAATATCTATTAGCTTGTGTGGAATAGTTTTAAGTCTCGTTGTGTTAAGCAGATCCTCCCGAAGAACCACTATATCTGTACTGCGTGTATTTAGATTACATGGAATGTGTTATTAACATAAAAGTATTGTGCTCCATATTAAAAGCTAACAGATGTGATACAATCATGACAGCTGAATGATAGAGAAGGTGGCCAGTGAACACTTTCTCTCACAAAGTTAAGGTTTACAGTATTTATAAATCACTTCTCAAGCTAATCCATGGGTATTTAAAATTGTACAGTCTTTGAGGGGGGGGGGACTGCAAGAGACAGGATGAAAGAGAAGATAGAGGAGAGTTTTGCCTTGAGGGTGTTCTACTTATAGAGTAGAATCATTTGGTATGGCCCTCCTAAGACTATACCATTACAGCATGCAAGTAAGGGTATCCTTTGATAGAATATTGCCCTATGGTGAAGATCCTCTAAGTGTAGGATGCTAGAACCGGTAGCTCCTTTCTTCTTTTTGTGCCATATCTGATTCCAAATATTAGCAATCATCATGGTGATCAGCCATGAAAACTGCCTTGTGAATATAATGCAGTGACCTCCCATTTGCTTTCCACATCACAGCATGACACCCTTACCTCTGATCCAGTTCCATGAGTCACTTTCTGATCCTGATCCCTCTTGGCACACGAAGTCCTCATTGGCTCCAGGCCAGTACTGATGAAGCTGCTGCCCTCCATCAAGATGGATTTAAGTGGACTTTAATCCACTTGGGGACCATCACCCTTCCCCATGGACTTTGCCATCCAAGGCCATTAGTTGTCAGGGTTGTCAGGTTAGTTAACTACTGCCTGATGATCAAAACTGAGTCACTGCCGGTATGGTCTACTCTATTACCATAGCATGATAACCTGGCCATATTGGGGGTAGTTCCTATGCTGCAATTTAAGGGTTGTTCATCCAATCATATGACATACGGTACATTTTATGTCCTGCAAGATTCTTAACCAATCTTTGACTAATCATGGTGTGAGTAGGCAACATTCATGAGCTGTGACTATGACACAACTGCTTTTCAAGAAATTGAAAACACTGGGGATAGAACACTGAAATAAACCATAAACCAGACTTCCCCAGCCCCAATTTTCCAGTGAGTTGGATTACAACACCCAGCATCTCAATCAACATTGACGTCAGGTGGAAAAGGCTGTCAGAAACCATGCTTTGATATTCTAGTCTTTTATGCCCTCCTTATCTTTGGTAAAGATAAGATGAAGTTGCTGTAAGTAGGAACTCAGCTTTGTATAAATGAGAACAAAGTCTGTCTTCAAACAGTTGTTTAGATCACTCATTTGAGAAGGATAGAACACAATCTTGTATCACTACCTCCATTTTAAAGCTTAGTGCCTTGATAGTGAACCTTGGCACTATAGATGTTCTTGGCCTTCAATTCCCAAAAGCCCAAGAACCCTGTGAATCCACACAAATGGGTTTACTGTGATTCATCCAGCTCGCGCTGCCATTGTTGTACATTTTACTTCTGTTTTCAGGAGCAACAAGGGCAGCGTGGGCCAGATGAATCACAGTAAACCCATTCGTGTGGATTGAGAGGGTGCTTGGATTTCTGGGAATTGAAGTCCAAGAAAATCTGGAGTGCCAAGGTTAGCCATCACAGGCTTAGTGGGTTGGAGTGGTTAGCCAGGAGCCTAGAATTTGAATCCTCACTGCACCTCTAGGAGAGGGACCTGCCAAAAACACCTGGAGCACACAAGGTTTAGAGATTACAAGTCCTGCTATCTGTGTAGCCTTGAACAAGCTACACAGTACCAGAACATCACCTGATAGAGGAACAGAAAACCCTCTATAGAATACTTTATACCCAGAAAGACAAGTTAGGATTGCCATGAGTCAGAACTGGCTTAATGGCACACAAATATTTTTATAAGAACACATTGGAGTGAAGAAAACCTTAGAGGAGCAGGCTGATTGAAAATTTGTTTAGCCAATTAGTTACTGGCCTTTAAGCAATTCATCTGTTCACCTACTCACTCAAATCAGCGGCAGCAGTGGCTGCTACTCATATCCAAGCATAGCCAGGGGGCGGCCAGGGTGGGCTTGGTCCACCCTAAGTTAGCACTTTGCCCACCCTGGCAAAGCATGGTTTCCCATAGGAAAAAGGCTTGGTTGCCCACCCTGAAAAATATTTGCCCACCCTGGCTATGGCCCTGTATTCAAGTATACATTTTTCCTGGAAATAATTTTCACAACAAACAGTAAAGCGCCACTGACATGAATTTGTTTAAGGTGGATCTCACCTTGCCATGAAGTGACCCACAAACTGTGATCATGGAACCATCTCCTGCAGCAGATATGAATGAGACAGTCAGAATTTAACACTGGGTCTGCAATGGACTGCCCCAGCCTCAAGGATATTATCAAAGTGCGCCTTCACAGCCAGTCCATTTGGCATGGCCTCTTCCACCTCCATGGCCGTTGGGAATCAGAATAGGGAAGTGGATCCTCCTCCACTCAACTACATACGTAATACGTAGGTAATAAGCTATATGCAGGGCTGGATTTACATGAAAAGAGGCCCTCGGCTATTCCACTTATGTGGCCCTTTCACCTCCCATTTTTAAGTTTGTAAATTACATGAGAGATAATAAAATACATCATTACTGTTATATATATCAATAAATACGCCCTTATTGATCTTTAGGCCCTAGGCTGAAGCCTAGTTAGCCTATAGGAAAATCCGGCCCTGGCTATATGGTACTTGACAGCACAGAATTATGAAATGAGTATCTTTTTAATGGCTCCTAATTGGCAAATAGGAATACTCCTGTATCAATGTCTTATCTAGCTCAACCTAGTACAAAATGGATTGGAAAAGGCTGAAACCAAATTGATCTCTGTCATGTTTTGATTTCTCTGTTCCAGAGGAAAAATGATCCCATCTGATCTCGAAAGGAGAATCATTGAGGCAAAGCAAAAGGCAAGTAGAGTCCTGCCTAGGGTTCACATTCTAAATCTGATGCCCTCCCGATGTGTCTTGGCTGTGGCCAATGGGAGCTATAAAACAAAACATTTGGAAGGTGCCCGACCTATCTGGAAAATTATCACAGAGAAAGACAAGAGAAAGACAAGGGATTTTTGTGTGTGACTTTTATATGTATGTTAGTGTTGGTCCTTTCAGTCCTTTATGAGGCTTTAAATGTCTATATTTGTTAACAGCAATGACTGGATTGTTTTGTTTTTGAAAAGTATTTGTTTTGGCTTAAAATAGACTGTTGGATTTAAAAAATCTGAATGATATAGCTTTTAGCCTGTAGTATAAACATTATAGGGACTGCAGTGGCTTAAGACGCTGAACTTGATGACTGAAAGGTTGGCAGGTCAGGAGTTCAAGACCCAAGTACTGCACAATGAAGTTTGCTCCCGGTCTCTGTCCCAGCTCCTGCCAACCTAGCAGTTTGAGAACAAGAAATTGCAAGTAAATAAATAAAAACCACTTCAGTGGCAGTAGCGTAGCATGGGATTCAGCCGTCCGGAGCGTAAGCCAAATTTGCCGCCTCCTGGGCGGGGCCGAGGATGCTGGCACCCACTCCTGCTAGGGTTTCTGGGAATTGTAGTCCAAGAACGCCCATACACCCAAAAAGTGCCACCCGGGGTCCCCCCCCCCATGGCCCCCCATGCTACGCTACTGTTCAGTGGGAAGGTAAACAGTGTTCTGTGCACTGCTGTGTTTAGTCATGCCTGCCACATGTCCACAGAAATGTCTGCAGACACAGACATCGCTGGCTCTTTGGCTTTAAACAGAAATGGGCACTGAAACCTAGAGTCAGATATAACTGGCTTTCGAGCAAGGGCAACCTTTACCTTTACCTATAAAACATTCTCCCCTCCAGCTTCAGGGGCCAGATGGCCACATTTTGCCCTTCCTCCACCACATATTACTTCTGGGTGTGGTGGGGCAGTTGGGGGGGGGAGCACATGAAATGGTGCTGTGGGCTGCATCCAGGCCACAGCGCCACAGGTTGAGAATCACTGCACTAAGTGATTGATACATTAGGTTGATAGCTCAGTCAGCAGAGATCACAATTACTGTAAAAAGCAAACATCACTCTTTTTTTGTGTCTCAGTAGGCAAAGCCTTATTGATGTGTTGTTGTTTTGCCTTTCTCAGTTTGCTGCCATCTACAGGTAGAAACTATAATAGGGTTGGCAAATAAAAGGCTAAAGGAAGGAAGCAAACATCTTGAATAGGTTTTAAAAATAAATAGGTACCCAATGCAATACTGTACTTTAATAATAATAATAATAATAATAATAATAATAATAATAATAATAATAATAATAATAATAATAATAATAATAATAATAATAATAATAATATTTTCATGTCTGAATTTATTCTGGGTTGAAAGGATTGTTGCTGGAGGAACTCCGCTCTAGGGATGCCCAAATGAGGCTCCTTTCATGTCCCCAAGATTTTTCCCCACTGAAGTGATCCCTATTTATCTACTTGCAATTTCTTGCTTTCAATCTACTAGGTTGGCAGGAGCTGGGACACAGATGGGCACTCAATCCTTCATGCAGTACCCAGGTCTCGAAACTGCTGACTTTCTGGCCTTCCAGCTAACAAAGTGAACTTCTTAACCACTGAGTCACCACAGCACCTAATGTTTCAATGTAATGTGATCTCACCTAGCTGTGCTAATTAAAATGTCAGCAGCTACATTGGTTACTAATTGAAGTGCCCAGTTCACCTTCAAGCATCCTGTCACTGCTGAGGAATGGTCATGCATCACCAGTGAAACAGCTGAAATGAATACATCATACAGGTGACCTCAGCAGCAAGGACAATTTCAGAGCTAAACATTTCTGTTGAGAAATAGATTTTGGTGTAGTCCTTAATCCAAATCTTTGTTTCAGATTTTAGGATACTAAAATCCCAAAGCTACATGTATGGTCTTTCATGAGGAATACAGTCCTATCCAGAACAGATTGTTGAACAGCCTAAATCCACCTACCTGCAGAAACTCTTACTTGCCAATACTTTGCTTTTATTTATTAACCCTAATCTAATCCATTACAATTCCATACAATATAATCATAACGTCAGTACACTCTGACATTTCCATTAAAAAAAAAGCTTTTATTTTGGTGGCATAAAACAAGCCTGGGTTGAATTTTCCATGGGAGGGGGCTCACACACAACCTAATATTTGAGCGTGTTTAAGGAGCCAGGTATTCCCAATAGTGCTGGTATTCCCGGTAGTAATGGAGCCAGGTATTCCCAGTAGTACTGGTATTCCCAGTAGTAATGTATGGCTGTGAAAGCTGGACCACAAAGAAGGCTGAGCACAGAAGAATAGATGCCTTTTAATTGTGGTGCTGGAAGAGACTATCGAGAGTTCCCTGGACTGCAAGGAGAACAAATCGGACGATCCTGAAGGAAATCAACCCTGACTGCTTGTTGGATGGACAAACACTCAAGATGAAGCTCAAGTATTTTGGCCATCAAATGAGAAGAGAGGATGCACTAGAGAAGGCCTTGATACTGGGGAAGATCGAAGGCAAAAAGAAAAGGGGGGAGCCAAGGATGAGGTGGATAGATGGCATTGTCAATGCAATGGGTGTAGATCTGTGTGGGCTGAGGAGGTTGGTGGAGGACAGAGGAGCCTGGTGCACTATGGCCCATGGGGTTGCAAAGGATCAGACTCAACTGTGCAACTGAACAACAAGGAACCAGGAGATTTAGATTGGAAGGGGTAGTGTCCTAAAATTTTGCCCATCCCTGAGATAAAATGGTTAGAGATGACTAATGAGAATTACATTAGTTGAAGGTTAGAGAATCATTTTGTGCTCATTGATGTGTCATGCACTGCTCATGTGAAGTATTTCTGCTACAGGCTACTTCTCAAGGGTGAGTAGTGGTAGATAATAGATTTTATGGCTAATGAATGCGACTGGCTTTCAAATATTTACCTTCTTTTTCTCCCTTAGGGATTTGTTCCTTTCCTAGTAAGTGCCACAGCAGGAACCACAGTATATGGAGCATTTGATCCGCTGATAGCCATTGCCGATATCTGCAAAAAGTACAATATCTGGATGCATGTTGATGTGAGTATAAGATCTTCCTTCTACAAACCATGAGTCACAAATACCAGATTATCTAGTCATAAAATGCTACAAGAAGCCAGCAATGCTCCATATGTTCTGTTTAATATGAAAATGGCAAAGCAGAGCAAAACAATCACACTTATATGCCACCCCATAGTGCTTAGGACAGGGGTTCTCAACCAATGGCCTGTGGGCTGGACCTGGCCTATGGCGCCATTCCATCTGGCCCATCGCAGCCTCACCTGGAAGGGGGAGCGGGTGCATTTACATCATGCTGGGGACTCATTTTACCAACCTCAGAAGGATGGAAGGCTGAGTCAACTTTGATCCCTGGTCAGGATCAAACTCACAACCTTTTGGTTGCAGTCAGCAGTTTAACCATTGAGCCACCAGGGCACTTAATAAACTTTCTAGCAGTGTCTTTGGGCGATTCAAAGATGGCAGCTGGATTAATGTTCTTGTAGCATCTTAAAGACTAGCAAGCTTTTACAAATGACAGTTTAGGTCTTCAGATACAGTACCGTATATCCAGATTTATTGCTGAAATGCTAAAAGCTTGTCCAGACTGGCACTAAATCCTCTTTAATGATGGTGTGATCTTAGGGATGGGGGCTGATCCATGCATCTTTTTAACAGCATCCACACTTGTTGAATGCCAGAATTATCCAAGTCACCCCATCATACATGCATTTTGAGCCTCAGTCAATGGTTTCAGCTCCTGTTCCAAGTGCCTGTGGATGCTGAGAATGGCATATACCTTATTTGCTGGTGTATAAGACTCATCAGAGTATAAGACGCACCCTGTTATTAACAAAATAGCCCACTATAGTCCACTATGTACAGTACGAGACACACTCCATTTTTCCAGTGTATTTTAACGGGGGAGTGAGTCTTTATACACCAGCAAATATAGTACATAACTTTGTAGCTCCCAAAGGCCACTTCCAGTGTAAACATCCATTATGGGGAAGGGGCTAACAAACCCTTTCAGGATATTTAATATTAAACACTTGCCCTAACCATCTATGAATGATCAGGGAAAGTGAACTATGTCTGCTAATAATTACTGAAGTGATACATCACTTTTAAAAATGAATTTTAAAAAATTGTTTGTACATATTTTTTTCTGATCAAAACCACAGCCGCAGCAATACATCAGCAATGTATCAGCAATGCAGCACACATGGAGATAATACTTTTTATTTTTATGTTTTTAAATGATGCATTTTATGTCAATAAACCTAAAAATACAATACAGGTACTGTAGTTCACTTCACCCAACCATTCATCCAAGGAAGTGGTACATTGTTCCTCCCCTCCAATGGAAATAGATGCTTTTTCAGCTGATGCAGGCAGGCAGTTTGGGCAGGCCCTATGAATCCACCAAAAAGCATTGAAAAGAAGGGCAAAAGTGGAAAAGAAAAGGCATATAAGCATCTGCTATCCCATGGACCTTGAGGTTTCTTTTAATTCTCCTATATTGGTCAATCACAATCTAAAATCTTGCAGTATGGTCTACTCTATTACCATAGGAGAATAACCTGACCAGACCTAAGGTCATCAGGTCCATAGATATATTTGGCTGTATGCTGTTACATAGGCAAGATCATATACGCTTTCCTCTTTCCAGGATCCCTTCTGCACACTACATTTTGCTTTGGCTGCAAACTGGAAGTATGGCCATTAATACAACCAATTCCACAAAGAGGCATCACAAGGAACTACATAGACACCATTGTTTTCATGCACATAGCTAGTTGGTGTTTGGCTACTGATTTGTTCATTTTTATGTCCCACCATTTCTTTTCCATATTTTAGTTGCTCCTCGAGTGTTGTACATTACAGATTCAAAACCATCCACATACTCCCCAGAAATCAATATGATTTAGCATAATTAATTATGATTGTCTTCTTTTCCAGGGAGCATGGGGTGGTGGGCTGCTGATGTCAAGGAAACATAGATGGAAATTAAATGGTGTTGAAAGGTAAGGCTTATAGAAATATTACTAATTACTATTTATGTACTTCAATGACGTAGCTCAAGGGTTCCCAACCTTTTCAAGCCAGGGGCTGGTTCACGCTCTCTCAGTCATGGGGGGCCACATGAAATGATGCCACAGGCCGGATCCTACCCACGGGTCTTAGGTTGGGCACCCTTGACTTTGCTAAATCCAGCGTTGCACCAGTGATCATAATGGAATCTACTTCCCGTCTCTCTACACCCTTTTGGGCAGCTCGGAAGTTGCCCCTGAAGGATTTTTCAGCTCACCAGAGAGCTAGTTTGGGGGATGCATGAAGGAACTATAGAGGGGAGTAGGGGTGTGCTATCTCTTTTATCACGTAAACTTGGAAGAACTACATGATGCACTTATGTTTGTTGTTTTAATTACAAGTAGTGCTTTAAGAGAGCAATAAGAGATGATACAAGAAAGAGTGAATCTATATTTAGGATATAGGAGGATTAATTCTAAACTTTGCTAAGAAAAGCATGTCATCCCTACAGTTTCCATGGACATTTATTTAAATGGGATGGACACGTTGCTTTGGTTCTGCTTGGGTTCCTTCCAGTGATGTAAATTCACAGGAATTAACAAAAGCTAATCAAAATGCAAGTCTTAACTGTGAAAATCAGCTGTACTAAATTTGCACACTTAGAATTCAAAACGACATGTTTTTGAGCATTTAGTGTTAGCATTGGCAGTCTAATTATCTTTCCTACCACTAGTTTTTAGTGCCATTTTGGGGGGGTTTTCCCCCCAAGAAATCACTCCCTATCAATTATGAAAAATATTCAATACTTAAACAAATGCTTTTAAAGTGATCTTCTCTGGTGGAATATTTTTTCTTTGTTGTTTTCTGATGCTTGACCTTGGCAGAGGACATCTGATGCTCATTCACTTCAGAAGTCTGATCGCTTTAAAAATTTCCGTTATAAACAATCTTCTTAGCTAGATTTCTGTGGTTGTTTTAGCAGATCCATGCTAAATTGAAAACTTTCAACCTGAAAAGCTCTTGCGGTATAGAATTTGCTCCTGATACAAAGTTAAATAAGAAACAAAAATAGCTATACGAATTTTTAAAAATATATATACTGTATCTGGAAATCTAGGGGTTTTCTCATGGATGATACAAATGTAAGCCTTGCTTCATCTAGGCAGCAGGAAAAAACTGATATCAGCACACAATCCAGTATATGTAGGACAGCAAATCTTGATGAGTTCATAGATCAGGGAGTTCCCAGCTAAGCCCCATGGGATGGATCCGACCCACGGTGCCATTTCATGTGGGCCCTCACCCCTTCAATGGCTTTCAAGAGAGAAAATGACCACCCCCTTTGAAGCTGTTGAGACAAAATGACCACACCCATTGTGCAGGCAGGGCAAAATGGCCATCTGGCCCTCGAAGCTGACTGAGAGACCATGACCTAGCCCCTGGCTTGAAAAGGTTGGGAACCCCTGTCATAGATTTGAGGGGAGCACTCCTTGGCTTCAAAGAGGGGCCAGGTCCCCCCTGATGCACAAACCATCAATTAGATAAGGAATCTCTCATGTTTAAGCAAAGCATGCATAGGATTCTCACTTAAAACTTCTGTGTGAACCAATTATTTTGTATTGTTGTGGTCATTGCTGCTATTGTTATTATCCTTTTGGGAATTCTCAAGGGAGGATGTAATTATTATGCAATGGTAAAATAATATTAATAGCTTTACACATGCACATTACTTCTGGAAAGGTTTACACTGACAAGCTACAGCATAAAGCTGCTTGTACAGAAAGTAGATCGCCAATGTGTGGTATCCTTCTTAGATCCATTCATAGGATTAACCAGTTGAAACATAAAGGGAAACCATGATTTTGGACCTAGCTACCATGGGCCTTAGGTTCATGTACTGGCAGCTCATACCTTCTCCTGTTTTACACACTAGAGAAGGAGATGAAGTTTCTCCCACTAATCACAGCTCCCTGTGATGTTAAAATTGGAGTAACTGTGGTTTTTTATAGTGAATTAGCTAAAAGCAACTATCCTGGTCAAACCATGCTTCGAGACCCTAGCTCCCTGGTGGCTAACCTTGGCACTCCAGCTGTACTTGGACTTCAATTACAGAGCCCAAGTCAACACTCCTGCTGATCAGGGCTTCTGTGAATTGAAGTTCCAGAACAGCTGGAGTGCCAAGCTTTGCCATCACTGTTCTAGATCATTATCACTAAACACAGTTGAGATGTCACAGTGCTGAAGTTTGTATTTCATAGGGTTCTTTGCTTCTTCCTAACATCAGAAGTGAATCTTTCTGATCTCTTCCTCACAGCTGCAAAAGTGAAATAAAACCTAAGTCTTGCCACAGTTAACTCTCATAATGAGAAACCCATGGTTTCTATCAGAACTGGGCTTAAGTGAAAGGGGCATATCAAGAAGCAATTATTTTATTTATTTATTCAGTTTGTATAACTGCCCAAATTGACATACGGTGTACATAAAATCTCCAATGTTTAAAACTATAGAAACCCTTAAAATTCCTTTAAAAAACCTGAAAAATTACCTCCCACCATCACCAATTAAAAATGTAATTAAAAACTTTTACAAACATGACTGATCCTGCTCTAAATGAGCCAGTGGGGGGTGGTAATTATTACTTTATTGTGAATCAGCACCCTAACTTTCACTGGTGGGCTTTTACCTTTAACATCTTGTAGTTACCAAAGCAAAAGAGAATTGTTAAGGATTTCCAAACAGAGAATAATTTATTTACTTTTATTTAGTTAGTTTGTTTATATCCTGCCTCTAATAATATGTGTATGCAAAAATAGTAAAATCACATTAAGAATATTTTACTTGCTACCATGGTAACATCGAACACAAAAAGTTGATACTGGAAAAGACTATTCAGGGAATCAGAAGTTTAGGGGAAATAGCTCTGATATTTTCTCAGAAATGAATGTTGTTTACTTAAAATTCTGCACATTGATATGCCACGACAGAAAAATATTTTCCTTTTGCAAACTCAAATTTCTTCATCTATTCATTGGCAAAATAATATAGGCCTCATTGTCACCATATGCTTCAGTCCTCAAAAAATAAAAATAAAAATCCCCCAAACAAAACACCAATTTAAATACACCTCCAATTTCCACAGTTGATGAGAGTCTTTTGGGGACCACAAGGTAACAAGCACTTAGCCAGTTATTCTGCTTAATGTACCCACTTCTATACTGTTTTTATTGGCTTTTTATCTATTATCCTCATGATATTCCGTATGTCTCACTTATTACAGTGACTTTTTCCATGACTTCCTGTTCTTTTTCATCCCTTCTGAAAACATGGTTTATTTTTAGTCTTGCTTTGTTCTAGGGGGCAAAGGTTATCATTATAGCATTTCCCACTGCAACTGGGGGGAAATTCAATTAGTGGTGAGCAAACAGAAGCAAACCTTTAGAACAGAAGCCTCAAAAAATAAGTTGATTTCTACAAAAGTTAAACAGTGTTTTGGTTGTTGTTGGGTTTTTTTTTTACAGATTTCCTAAAGAGAAACATTTTTCTTACATAAATTAGTATTCTTGGGGGTTTTCAAAGGAAAGCAAATTCTAGTAAATCATATAACAAAGCATGAAAAAGGGAGGCAGAATTTTTTCTCCATCTGGAAGAGCCTGAAGAAATAATTTTAAAAATAATAACTGAAAATAAATTGAAAATACTACACATAATAACATGTCTACAAAGGTCTGAGAAAATGTAGATGTTTCTTAGCTATAAAATGATTAGATCTGTAAAAGTCTACAATATTTCTGTTAAAACTAGTCATGTCCAAGGAACCTTGTCTGTTTAATAAATTCAACTGAGCAGGTTTTGGATGTTTATAAAAACCAAGATTATTAAATGAATGAAATTTACATCAGAACATGTTTTCTCTCAGTCTTAAAAAATATTGGCTAATTTTCAACCTTGCTACTTTAACCTTATGAAAGCCCCATTTTAATTTTAGTTTCCCCTTTGCATTTCCTGCATTTGCAATCCCAGCTCGTAATGCCTCCTTTTAAAGTCCGGTTGGTTTTCTAGGGCAAATTCCGTGACATGGAATCCACACAAGATGATGGGGGTCCCTCTACAATGCTCTGCGCTGCTTGTTCGAGAAGAGGTATTTTTCCATAGGTTTGACTCTCATCATTTGGCTGCATAGGTCACCCTTGCTCGATAGCTAGTCATATCTCTGTTTATAGCTAAAGAGCCAGCATTGTCTGCATTTGCAGACGTTTCTGTTGACATGTGGCAGGCATGGAACGCTGTTTACCTTCCCACCAAAGTGGTTCCTATTTATCTATTTGCAATTTCCTCCTTTTGAACTGCTAGAAAGGGGCTTAGCAACTGACATAATTTGTACGTGACACATGTGTATGTTTCTCCATACAATCTTGCCTTCATAGCAATGAATATACATGGTAGTAATGCCATGGATGAGAAGATTGTGTGCAAATTCATAATTTAATTCAAAGGTACTACTCTTGTTTCTTGTGCTAGCACCAGAACCTATACTCTGTTCTTGACAGAGCCTATAATAGCTACAGCACTTTTTAAATTAGAACTCCCCAAGTCTCCCAGACAGCTAGGTTTTCTGAGAGCTGCAGTCCACATTAGCCAAAGTTTTGTGCCTTACACAATCTGTCAAGATAATAGGTCTTTGGTTACTGTCACACAACCATGCATCAGCCAAGGATGGGGAGTTGCCTAGTATACACTTTCTTGAAAGAGTAAAACTGTGCATCGTTCCATTTGCCCTTCATAGGATGTCTATTTCTCTTCAAGGGGCTGATGCAAAGCTGCAATCAAATGCATGCATCTTACCTTTTTCAACAAGACAAGCACTATGACCTGTCTTACGATACCGGAGACAAGGCCTTGCAATGTGGTCGCCACGTTGATATCTTCAAACTATGGCTGATGTGGAGAGCAAAGGTAAGCCTTTGCATGATGCGTAGCGAGTATTATGCCCTCTTTGATTTACAAAAACTGAGGAAGAATACTGGACATTGGGATGTACCCGAGAGAGTTTCAGGTTCATGGTATGGTGGTTTCCCTTTCCCTTCTTTGGTTGCTCAAGCAGGTACAGCCGGTTGCCATTCTGTCCCAGAGTTGTAGTCCAAAAGAAAAGGAGTTCTGCTTTGTTTTTACTTCCACACTCCCCATAACAAAAGGAGGTTATAAGTGTGGCCAGTCTAACCAACTTGTGCAACAATATTTTCTCCCAAGATCCTAAGACTGAACACTCTATAACAGTGATGGCAAAACCTGGCACTCCAGTCTCCAGGTGTTCTTCAGCTTCAATTCCCAGAAGCCCAAATCTCTGTGAATCTACACAAATGGGTTTACTGTGCACACTGTAAATCCATTCATGTGGATTTACAGAGACTTAGACTTCTGGGAATTGAAGTTCAAGATCAGCTGGAGTGCCAAGGTTCATCATCATTGCTCTACAGCCACTTCCTCCTTGTCTTTGCCGAAGATGTATCATATCGGAGCTAGCTTTTGCAGGATTGGATTATTAACAGGGCCTTTTGATTATCAGGATTGTATTTCCTGTCCAGCCCCGTCATTCTGTTCTTTTCCTTCGGATCTTACATGCTGTTCTCAAAGTATGCTGCAGAAAAGTAGCAATCTATTGGTGTGAGTGACCGTGAGTGTAATGTAAAGAAATTGTAGTCAACTGGGGAGCTCAGACAATTAACTTTGCGTGATACCTGCTCCTGATAAAAGTTGAAAACTGCTGGGACCAGCCATCTCTGTCTTTCAATTCACTTTGGCAGTACAGCTATGGGGACTGCCATTTTGTCAGGTTATGTGGCAAAATTCATCCTAGTCCTTGTTTTAAGCTAGGTCTGGGGAAGGCAGAGGAAGTAATTGTACAGAGGAGGCATGTTCCACTGAAGATAAAAATGTCCGATGTTCATGCTACCGTTGTTGTCACTAGACCACTGTATGCTGATATGGTAACATAGTAATGGCAAGAAAACCTCAAACTCAAATGTAACTTTCTAAAGCAACTAACTTTCTAAAAGTAACTTTAGATCTGGTGGTGCAGTGATTAAACTGCTGTATTGCAGCCAAAATGTTGTGAGTTCAATATTGAGGGGAGGTTCAAGGTTGACTCAGCCTTCCAGCCTTCCAAGGACAGTAAAATGAGAACCCAGTGTGTTGGTGGCAAAATACTAATGATCCCGTGAACCACTGAGAGAGTGCACTAAGTGCTCTGGGGCGGTGTATAAGCAGCGATGGGATGTAACAGGTTCTCACCAGTTCGCTAGAACCGGTAGTAACTTTTCCCAGTGTCCAAGAGAACTGGTAGCAGCTTTTGGGGGGAACCACCTTCGGGGCTTACCTTTTCACTGGCATGCACGCCAAGCACTTGGTGTGCATGCACGCCTACAGTGCTTGGCGCATATGCACGGCCTCCTTGCTGTCCTCCCAAGCAGGGAGTAGGAAGAGAAACTGCTAGCCTGAAGCTCCCTATAGCATGCTCCCCAGGGTAAGTGACTCGCCTTTGGATGTGGTGTGTCTGTGTGTATTTTAATGCCTGGAGGCTGTTAAGGTCTGGATGGGGGGAAACAGACTACAGCTGAACCCTGGCAAGACTGAGTGGCTATGGGTAAGGGGCCCTGTGTTATCACGGGAGCTACCAGCTTTGGTTCTGGATGGGGCAGTTCTGCCCCAAACAGACCCGGTGCGTAATCTGGGGTCCTGGACTCACGACTACTGTTCGAAGAGCAGGTGGCAGCCGTGGCCAGGAGGGCTTTTGCACAACTTCGTGTAATACGCCAGTTATGCCCACTCCTAGACCAGGACGCCTTGCTCATGGTCACACATGCTTTAGTCACCTCCAGACTTGATTACTGTAATGCGCTCTACATGGGGCTGCCCTTGGTGACCATTCGGAGACTGCAGCTGGTCCAAAATGCGGTGGCCCAGATAGTGATGGGGTGCGGGCGTTATGCTCGTGCCTCACCACTGCTCCGGGAGATGCACTGGTCAGTATGTCTCCGGGTGCAATTCAAGGTGCTGGTCATTACCTTTAAAGCCCTATATGGTAGTGGGCCAGGATACCTTAGAGACCTCGTCACCCTAAGAACATCTGTCTGTCCCACCAGGGCAGATCGGAGGGGCTCTCTTGTCATTCCATCAGCTAGAGAGGCTCATCTCACTAGCACTAGGAAGAGGGCCTTCTCTGTGTTCACCCCGGCCCTTTGGAACCTCCTCCCAACTGAACTGCACCTACAGACAGAGCTCCTGCCTTTCCGAAGAGGCTTAAAAACCTGGCTGGCATGACAAGTGTGGGGACCGAGGAATGTGGGATCCCACACAGGGTGGCTAATTTAAGGGACAGCCTCCCTTTCTGTTCAGTTTTATCCTGTGGGGCTGTTTTATTTCCTGTTTTTTATGAACTTTTAAAGTTTTTAAAGTTTTTAATTATTAGTACTCCATTGGTTTAGCTTATGATCGCATTTTATCTTGTAAGCCGCCCAGAGTCAGGTATACCCGATTGGGGCGGGATAGCAAATGTGAGTAAATAAATAAATAAATAAATAAATAAATAAATAATGTGTATTTAATACCTTTACCTATATTGACGTACTACCACAGTTTTTTTGTGTTTTTTTTTTTAAGGGCAGGTGGAAATCTTCAAAAGACACTGTGAGCCCTTGCTCTGGCTTCACAGTGTGTGGGATTCTTACCCACTAAAACCACCTCCCATTATGCCCTGCCACCCCACGGGACCGCCGTCAGGCATTACTTCATGGGGGGCAAAATGGCTATTAAAAAACCCTCCTCCAATTTGGCTCCTAGCCCTCCTTCTCCTCTATATCTCTGGCTGCCCTCTTCGCAGTCTCTCCACACGTCTAAGTTCCAAGATGACCCCGGCTGCATAATTGGACACCGCGACCCAGGTAGTCTCCCTACTCAACATCTCACTGATGATATCTTCTGGAGACAGCTGTTGTTGAAAATGCCTCTGTAGAATTTCCCGTTCTGCATCAAAACGTGGACAATGAAAAAACACGTGCTCTGCATCTTCCTGCACGGGCTGGCAGACGGGGCATGAAGCATCATCATCCAGCCTGAAGCGGTGTTGATAGGCTCTGAAGCAGCCATGTCCTGTCAACAGCTGTGTGAGGTAGTGGTCCACCTCTCCATGCTGTCTTGTCGACCACGCCCTGATGTCTGGGATAAGGCGATGAGTCCACCGTCCCTTGGTTGATTTATCCCAGATCTGCTGCCATTGTGTTATCCTCTCTTTCCTGGCTTCTATGGCAATTGTGCGTCGTTCCTTCTCCTGGTTTTCTCGCCTCTGCTGGTAAATCTCTGCCCGTTCCTCTGCTATCAAATGGATCGGCATCATATCAGCAATGACACACACGGCATCGTACGAGACTGTTCAAAATGCCCGAGCCACCCGCAGGGCACTTCTACGGTATATTGAATTTATCTGATGCATGTATGATGTCTCTGCTGTGGCTTCAAACCAAATCGGGGCTGCATACAGCAACACGGAACTAACAACACTCGAGAGGAGTCTTCGGCGAGTCTGCCGTGGACCTCCAATATTTGGCATGATCCTTGTTAATGCATTACATACTGCTCCAGCCCTTGCACTCACAATTTGCAAATGTTCATTAAAGCGTAGCCTGGCATCTATCTGGACACCCAGATATCGTAGTGACGGTTGCGAGAGAATACTGCAGCCTCCAACAGTAAGGGTGATAGTCTCTCTGGCTTTCCTACTGGTCACGAGAACTGCCTCAGTCTTATGATCTGCTAGATGCAAACCAGCTAATGAGAGCCACTGGCGGATTTTGGCAACACACTCATTTGCAGTTTGGACAACTTCCTCCAGATGTTTAGCGACAACCACTACCGCCACATCATCTGCAAACCCAACTGTTCTTGTCCCCACTGGCATAGGCAACCGGAGCACCCCATCATACATGATATTCCATAATAAGGGACCGAGCACTGAACCCTGTGGGACACCTCCTGTGATGTTATAGGTTTGAAGACCGACATCGGTGTTATACATCAAGGTTCGATCTGTGAAGTAGCTTACAATTATGCGTCTGATGTACTCCGGAACCTCCATCAATCTCAGCGCATCCAGGATACAGTCCCAGTTTGCTGAATTGAACGCATTCCTCACATCCAAGGTGATGATAGCACAGTACTTCTTGGCGCCTCTCTTCCAGTGTTTGCCTTCTATAGCCTTGCGGGCAATGTCTACAACTATGTTGATGGCATCCACGGTAGATCTCGCCTTCCGGAATCCATGTTGGCTATTGGACAATCCCCGAACTCCTTTGCTGAACTCCTCCATCCGGTTACAAATAATCCTCTCGAGTACCTTACCTGCTGTATCCAGCAGGCATATTGGTCGATAGGATGATGGATCATCTGGCGGCTTTTTCCCTTTCGGAAGAAGGACCAATTTTTGCAATTTCCACCGGCTTGGAAAGATTCCCTTAGCGAGACACATGTTGTACATCTCTAGGAAGATTTCTGGTCGGGATATGATGGCAGTTTTAAGGGCAATGTTGGGGACACCATCTGGACCAGGGGCCTTCGCATCCCCTATCTTACTACAGGCCCTGATCAGCTCCTCCTCTGAGATAGTTGGTATGTCGAAGCAGTGATCAGCTGACACATCCTTGGTATAGGCGAGTCCCGGTTGACTTGGGAAGAGAGTAGTCACTATCTTTTTGAGAAGCACTGGGCAAGATGGTGGGACCATTGTACAGTTTTTTAATCTGGCCATTACTGTCTTATATGGCCTACCCCATGGGTCACTGTTGACCATATTGCACAACTCCTTCCACATGCAGTTCTTGCTATCCCTGATGGCTCTCTTCAGGGCCCCCCGTGCCTCTCGATGTCGAAGCCTCAAAACCTCATAGTCTTCACTACCTCGGGCACGCTGTGTCTTTCTCCGAGTGCGGTGGCACAGCCTCCGGAGTTCAGCAATCTCCTCATTCCACCAATAGTGTGTGGCGGTTTTTCCCGGAACCTTTCTTCATGGCCGCATCACAGGCACTAGTAACCAGTGACATAAGCTGTGAGGACATATGCTCCACAGAGCCAGTTAACTGGATGTTCTCTTGCATCATAATGATGAAAGATTCGTGGTCAAAAGATCTGATGTTCCACTTGGCTTGAGCTGTCAGCTTGTTCACCCTTTGTCTTCCCTGTGAGGCAATTTCAAAAAGACCTGGTGTGTGTGTGTGTGTGTGTGTGTGTGTGTGTGTGTGTGTGTGTGTGTGTGTGTGTGTGTGTGTGTGTGTGTGTGTGTGTGTGTGTGTGTGTGTGTGTGTGTGTGTGCGCGCGCGCGCGCGCTTGCGCTTATTTTTATTATATTTTATTTTTATTTATTTTTCTTTGGCCCCGCCCATGACATCATGACATTATTATGTTAGCTCCGCCCACAGTGTGATGACATCATGGTGGGGTAGTAAAAATTTTGACATCCCACCACTGTGTATAAGTGTAAGTGCTATTGCTAAATTGTGTGCAAAATATGCATCTTGCTTGGGAACCAACAGTATTACCTGGTGCCTCCCACTAAAACAAAGTGGGTTAATTCCATGTGACTTGTTTCAAGGGTTAAGTCCTTTTTAAAAGGCAAAAGTGAAGCCGGGATGGTCCTAGCTGCCCATCCCTCAGTTAAGGCAATAATACTAAAACCTCAATCCAGCCATTACGGTAGGCGCATATCAGTTGCTAGGCAACTAGTGCTCAGGGCTCCAACAAGCCTATCTGAGGGAAAAGAAATCGTCCACTCTAATGCAGGGTTTTTATGTGTCAAACAGATAAAACCATAGCCCTGGGAGTGAACAAATGAGGAATAATGGTCACGCGACATTCTAGCTGTAAGAAATTGGTTGTCTCTTTTGAGCCAAGGTCTATAACCTCATGGAAGAATCACTGCACTTCCGCTTAAGCCAAATGGGCAGGATAACAATTATGTTTTAATGTGATTGGGCTAAAAGCTTTTGAGACACACAAGAGGATTTGGTTATAGGAATTCTTAAAACTAGACATGGAGAAACTGTGATTAGAACACCTGCATCCATTTAATGTAGTAATTAGGAGCAAGCATCTTATTGATGTGGGGAAACGAATTAAAAATCTGTTCATTACTAGGCATATTTGGGCTAGCTTAACTACAGATGAGAAATATTGCCAAATAAATGCTTCCTGCTTAATAATTTTAAAATTATCTACTAAAATTTCTATAACACCGCTTGGAATCCTACATATTAAAACAGCTTGAAAGAACAGTGATTATTTTGCTGTATTTTCATAATTTGTATTAGTATCATTGTATTTGTATCATTATCTTACTGGTAACCATTAACCAGGTTACCCTATTTTATCTCATAGCCTTTGATCCACCAAGTTAAATGCAGTCCACCGAACACATATGGAGGCCTAAGCAGTGTTGGATAATCTTTGCAGCCAAGTGTAGCTAGTGTGTCCCAAAAATTTAAGGCTGAATGTTTTGAAATGCAAGCTCTCCTCAGTTCCCCTTTTGTTGTTTCTTAATTCTTAAAGTACAAATACTCAGGCACAGTTTTAGCAAAAGGAAAAATAATGTTTACTTATAAGTCATGTGTTCAAAGATTGTTCTTCCTGCTTTTATTGCAACTAAGATGAAGTGAAATGCTGTATTATGTTTTTTGTCATCTACCTGACAATTTGAGATATGCAGATGATACTATCCTAATAGCAGAAAGAGAGGAAGACCTAAAGAACATTCTGCTTAGGTTGAAAGAAGAGAGTGCAAAAGCTGGCTTGAAACTCAACATCAAGAAAACCAAGATAATGGCAACAGGCCCTATCAGGCCCTGGAAAATAGATGGGGAAGAAGTAGACACAATGACAGACTTTACTTTTTTATGATCTAAGATCACTGCAGATGGTGATGGCAACCATGAAATAAAAAGGTGACTGATTCTTGGGAGACAAACTATGAGAAATCTGGGGAACATAGTTAAAAGTAGAGACATCACCTTGCAAACAAAAATTCACATAGTCAAAGTAATGGTATCCCCAGTGGTTGTGAGAGCTGGACCATAAGGAGAGCTGAGCACAGAAGAATAGATGCCTTTGAAATGTGATGTTGGAGGAGAGTTTTCAGAATACTCTGGAAGCAAGGAGAACTAACAGATCGATCTTAAATGAAATCAACCCTGACTGCTTCTTAGAAGGTCAAATAGTAAAGATAATGTACTCTGGACATCAAATGAGAAGAGAGTATTCACTTGAGAAAGCCTTGATGCTGGGAAAGGTGGAGGACCAAAGAAGAAGGGGCAGCCAAAAATGAGATGGCTAGATGGTATTGTAGACGCAATGGGCACAGAGATGGGCAGGTTGAGAAAGATAGAGGAGGACAGAGGTGTGTGGCGTGCGATGGTCCATGGGGTCGCAAAGGGTCGGAATCGACTGTCAACTGAACAACAACAAAGCAGGGAATAGCAGGCAGGGAGATTAATTAGATGCTTCTTTTCCACCACAGTCTGGATGAAATTCTCATACACATGTGTGTGCACACATACGCACAGAGAGAGACTTGCTATCAGATCCTGTAGAGAGTACAAGCTTCAACTAATGCAGACCAAAGACTCCTGTGGATGATACTACTGTACTTTGTATATATATATATATATATATATATTAATTTTTTAAATTTTTATTAGGTATATTAAAAAAAAAAGATACAAAAATACAAAGATACAAATGAAAACATTGCAAGAGTATAAAAGCTTGTGAAGATCATGTGACATATTCTATACACGATTCTATTACATTCTCCTCCTTTCTTAATACACAATCTTCTTCCCATTCTTTTCTATTGCATCCTTAAAAATCACCCTTGTGCTATATACAAAAGTCCGGGGGGTTCTATACCTTCACACTTTACAAAAGTCATTATAATCTTTTGCAGGGGGTATGCCCTTTTTTTCCTTTAGAGTATAATTTATAAAAGGTTCCCAGATCCTCCAGAGTTTATTGTTATTAGCTTTCCCTTTCCTACAACTAATTTCCCAAGTAAGTTTTTCATTTAGAGCTAAATTCCACATTTGTGTATACCAATCTTGTAGACTTATTTGTTCATTACTTTTCCACTTTTTGGCAATACCTTGTCTTGCAACAGTCAGCATTATGGCCAATAACTCTTTATTATCTTTATTCATGTCTTGATCTTCTATATCTGTTAATAAAATTATTTCTGACCCCAGTCCGATCTGTGTATCTAATATGTTCTCCATTTCCTTTTTTATTCCTTCCCAAAAGTTTTTAAGTATCTCACAACTACACCACATATGTACGTATGTTCCTTTTGTTTTTCTGCACCTCCAACATATGTCACTCGTGTTACTATACATTTTATGCAAACCGACTGGGGTCCTAAACCATCTCCATACCAGCTTATAATTGTGCTCTTTAACTCTCACAGACATAGTTCTCATTATCTTTCTTTTCCACATCTTTTGCCATTTTGCTGCTGTTATCCTTGTATCTAGTTCTTGTTCCCAGCTTTCTCTCAACACCTCTTGTATATTTTGACTTTTATTCAAGATTCTATAAACTTTGCTAACTATCCCTTTAATTCCCATTTCTCCATTTCTAACTTTAGCCAAAAGTGTCTCAAACTCCGTACATTCTCTGTCTAAACCATTTTCCCGAAAAAATTTCTTATACTTTGTATATATATACTTTGTATATATGACATAGCTGGTGTTGTATGTGTAATGTTTTATCTTTTTCTCTTTGTGTGGTCCTAATAAAATTACACTACACAACAGTGATTTTGCTACTGGGAATAACACATGTGATTTACATGATATCGAGTATGCTGATTCCAAATCTGAACTCAGAATTTGCTATCATGTATAGATTTTAAATTATAGGTGTCCTATATCTGTTCAAATGGTATTGGGGGAATGTATTTTTTACAAGGGAACATTATAACAGTTGGATCTACCACTATGCCTGCCTCCCCCTCAGCTGAATCATGTCCCCTGGTGGCATGCATTTTCCAGCAGTGGCTGGGCATGTTTGGGCAAGTCAGTGAGCTGACATCAGAAATAGGTATACTGTATAAGGTGAAATGGACTAAGGGCTTGTCTCTAATGCGAAACCATCTTATTGGATAGTACAGCTAGGCCATAGTGATTCTGTTTTGAGCTAAAGATGAGTAGGTTCAGCTGTGTTAATAAACTGGACAATTTTTGCTACATTTGTGGCAAATATACCCCACTTGATCAATGCAAGAACCTAACCTAGAAGGTGAGATTTTCTTACTTAGGAACCTGAGATCCTAGGCAGAATTGGACTTCATATTTTGATTCAGCGCACTTGATTTAGTATAAGACACATGGATTAGACTAGAGCAAGTAGCAGACAATTTTTTTTTGTGATGCAGTATTATTGTTTCTCTACTAGATGGAGAAAATTTTTATTAGAAATGTGTAATGCCATATATAAGATTTTGCCTTTCTGGTGCAACAGAAGTGATGTCACTAGCAGCAGCAAATTTCTGTTTAATAAAGACTTCCTGATTTTATTTCAGGTTATGTGTGAC
This sequence comes from Furcifer pardalis, assembly GCA_030440675.1. Classification (NCBI taxonomy): domain Eukaryota; kingdom Metazoa; phylum Chordata; class Lepidosauria; order Squamata; family Chamaeleonidae; genus Furcifer; species Furcifer pardalis. Next base: position 92,878,129 of record CP126897.1, read on the forward strand.
TTTGTCTTATTGTACATGATGCATATGCAACCCAAAATGAAAGCAGGAGCTCTTTTAATTAAAGCAAGGTGCTGTTACAATTGACATCACTCCCACTGTGCTATATAATACCAGAACTACATAACAGGGTGCTGCCCAGAAAGTTCTATGACCAGTCCCTGAAGTTATATGCATTATTCAAAAACAAAGAAGTATTTCCTTCAGAATAATTGCTTTAAAGTATAGATGCATTTTGCATTTATTTATTTTTGCTTCAATTCACTTAAGTCCCTCTCTTCCTGTTCCAAAGGGTACTATAGGATTTGAAGCACATATTGACAAGTGTTTGGATCTCGCAGAGCACCTGTATAATAAAATAAAGAACCGAGAAGGCTTTGAAATGGTGTTCGATGGGAAGGTAGGTCATTGTTTTAGCTTTGAACAGCTGGCAGCAGCTTAAGCCAAGGTAGGTCAATTGCCTCCAAGGAAAAACTCCACTGATCAGGGAATAGCTTATTTCCAATAAACACACATAGGACTGAATTGTGGAAGAGTGTCCGTATGAATAGCCATTGACCAGCCTTGAGTCTTATTAATAAGGAAGTCAACTTTAGAAGAGAGTGAGAAAACAACTTTGGTACCAAAAGACTGTTTCTTTAACTCAGGGGTGCCCAAACTACGGCCTGTGGGCTGGATCCAGCCCCCGATGCCAATTCACCCAGCCCACGCCACCCTCGTCACTCCTGGAAATGGAAGTAAAACACACCCATACGGTGCATCCAAATTTCACCTTTTTAAACTATTGATGTATGTAATTCCACCTAATGGTGCAGTATGTCTAAAATAAAAGGGCTGTGGTGGCTTAGTAGTTAAGATGCTAAGCTTGACAACTGGAAGGTGAGCAGTTTGAAACCCGAGTGCTGCATGACAGAGTGGACACCCATCCTCTGTCCCAGCTACTGCCAACCTAGATGTTTGAAAGCAAGAAATTGCAAATAAATAGATTCCACTTCAAAAGGCAGTGCTCTGACATCTAGTCATGCCTGCCACATGACCACAGAAACATTTGGAAGCACAGAAAGAACTGGCTCTTTGGATGTTAATGGAGATGAGCACTGTCCCCTAGAGTTGGATATGAATGGATTTCAAACTAGGGAGACCTTTACCTTTAAGCGGAAACTATGAATATTACAGCTATACTAAATTCCCTTTGTGTTTTCCATGGTCTGTTTACTGAAACTGAGTAGATAATTTCAGAGTCCCTCTCTTAAAGAAATATATCTGGTGTGATATATATTAATGGCTGATATCCAGTACTAAATTACAACTAGAGGAGGCCCATTGAATTGATGTAATTTATGGAGACATTACTTTATCAAGTGCCCACCAATTTAAAACAGCTTATTATAGTTGCAACTTACTACTGGCTTCCACCCATTGTGTGATTTTCTTCAAACAAGTTGCAAAAAACATATTAATTGATCACAATGATGATTATAGCTGAGAAAGAAAATGCAGCAGCTAATTGTTCTCAGAATGAGAGCCAAAAGAGAGAAAACATGCATTTTATTGCAGCTGAGCTGCCCTTAAATCATAAAGTATGTGTTGTTTTGTTCTTTCATTAGCCCCAGCACACAAATGTTTGCTTTTGGTATGTGCCACCCAGTTTACGGAATATGGAGGATAATGAAGAAAGGCTGAACCGTCTCTCAAAGGTAAAAACTAAACGAGAAGACAGAGTAGGATACATGCCCATTTCTAATATTAAATAATAATAGTAATAACAATAGTGTGTATTTGTTTTGATGATTCCCATTATCCATTCAGTCCCTTGGAACTGAAAGGAAGGGCTGCCCATTTGTTTTACAAACTTGCTTGGATTATGAGAGAAAAGGTTTGTTGCTGATTTCTGCATTCCAATAGTGGTACCTCGCTTAAAGAGCATAATGCGTTCCATGGGATTGCTCTTTAAGTGAGTTTGCTCTTTAAGCGAAACACCATTGTAAGTGATCAATTGTGATTTCTGGAAGAGGGGGATTGTGAACCCCAATTTAGTTAAGTGAGTTTTTGGCTGGTTTTAGTTGTTAAGCGAGGTGATCATTCAGAGAAAATTCTGCTCTTTAATCGAGTTAGTCTCTAAGTGAGGCACTCTTTATGCAAAGTTATACTGCACATGGCAGCCAGTTATATGAAATGGGAGGGCAGAACCCTATAATGTTATGATACCCGAACAAAGGTGAACCTTTTTAGAAGATATAAAGGGGTATTCCCTTATACTGGTGCATGTAGGTAATTTTAGACCTTAACTTAAGTTTAGCCTCTTAGAGGGTGGGTCATTAAATGGTATGTGTATTACTCAGAGTTTGATAATGTGATATGATCCTACTAGACAGCATGGTTACTGCCCATGTTGGCTAGGGGATTCTGACAAGTATAAATCCAAAGTACATTTTCCAAGCTCTGGTATGACCTGTGGTCCAATGGAGTGAGGGCTGGCATCACCCATCTCCTCACTTAATCTTCCTTGTGCGCTATTAGCTAAATTATTGTAATCTTCACAGTAACTCAGAGATGCAGGGATTTTCCTGAGCACAATTATCTAAAAATATAACATAACAGAGCATGCTTTGGCCCTGAACCAGCAGTTATACGAAAGAGTTGTTCGTCATCCAGATATGTATCTGGCTGAGAGACTATCCTGATGAGTGACTGCACCCCAAAATTTACCACTCCATCTCTGGATATGACTTCATTTTCTTCCAAATATAGCAATCTTCACCAGTGCTGCTAAATTTGGTGGCACTCCTGGTGAGTGAAATCCCAGACAATTGTCCAGAATTCCTGCCCCAATGACACCACTAGTCACCAGTTTGCTTTGGTATAATGATATAAGAAGAGACAGTATGATACTTATTTGCTTTCCATGTTTGTGAAGGTGGCCCCCGTAATTAAGGCCCGAATGATGGAGTGCGGTTCCACCATGGTCAGCTATCAGCCCCTGGCAGACAAGGTTAACTTCTTCCGTATGGTTATCTCCAATCCAGCAGCGGCTCACCAAGACATCGATTTTCTGATTGAAGAAATAGAGCGCCTTGGGCAAGATTTATAATCATATGGTCTGACGGATCCTTCTGAATTGTCTTTAGGCAGAAAATTAAGTTGTCACAAACTGTGGTGAATGTATTTGTAGTTTGTTCCAAAGTGAATCTATTTCTATATTGTGGCGTCAAAGTAGAGTACAATTTAAAATTGAGAACATTGCTCCTCTTTCAAAGTATTTTTCTCTCCTTAGGTTTGTGCATACTCCTTTCCCATAAAGGTAATATACAAAAGGCTGCATTCACATGAATCGGAAACAAAGACATGTTCACAGTGCCACTCCCCAAATTTAGTGCAGTTAGTAAAAAGTTATAGTTTATGCTAAAAGTAGTCAAATAAAATAGTGTGAGATGTGCTCCCAAATCATCACAATAAAATGAGGGGCATTGTACAGCATAACAGGAAAAAATATGCTTTAAAATGAAGAACTGTTTGCCTTTTTGTTCTTAGTCTATTAGAACAGAATTTCTAATTTACATGCAAACATTACAGATGTATTTAAATACATATAATTTTACAAAAGAAATATATAAATATATATATATATATTAAAAAGATCCTATTTTGTAAAATATAGATTTTTTTATTTTATATAGATTATAAAGATTGCAGGGCAAATAATAATAATAGAAAAATAATAAAAAGAGAATTAAGATAATTTATTTCTTCCAGAAAAGGTGCATCAAATATTTAATAGTGCTTGTTTTGACTCTAAAATCTCACATCAGTTTTTTAAAGTAGAAATCTCTCTCAGTTCAACATGTTGTTATTTCTTTAAAATCATTTACCAAAACTGCAAGAGATTACTGCAGCACAAACAAACCGAGCCATGTTCAGGAGATTACACAATGCTGCTATTATCTCTAAAGATCCTTCTTGCATAACTTAGCTAAGCAGACGCACAATCATAACTGAATGATACCCAAACCTAAACTATATGGAGCTTTCCCCAAAAAGGTGATAAAGTACTTGGGATTAACTGCTTGTGCCACAACTGTCTGCTTGAGCTCAATCAAAAGGGAACCAGAAATGCTTTATTGTAGCAGATTCCAAACAACCAGATCAACAAACCTAACCATTGAGTAATCTTTTTTTCTGGGAAAAACCACCCTAAAACTAGAGGTTGGAGAGACAGAGCCCCATGCAGTGGACTGACAAAAGCAAAATTTACCAGAAGATTTGTCAAAAGAGCCGACAACAAGTTTTTGGGTGCTTTCAAAGAAGGCTTCCATTATCCAATTGCCCTTCCTTTTTTTTTTTTACAGTATTTTAAAGAGAGGTCCTGAAGTTGTTGACTTCCACTTATAACCATCCTGGTTTTTTCCTACCATTCCTTCTGAATATTTGGCTTTTCACAATCAAAAAGTAATTGATCTGCTGCAGATTGTGTTTTGGTTAGTAGTATCAGGATGCCTGTTGAAATTCCTGCTGTAGAATCTTCTTGGCATGACCAATCCAAGAACTGCTAATGTCAAAGCAGAGACATTTTGAACCAACATGTTAAGCAAGAAAAACTGTGGCCATAAGATGTTGATAAACTACTACTTTCTTGATCTGTCACCAGTGGCCAGGTTAGATGTTGGGAACTGGAATCTAACAGGATCTGGAATTTAACAGGGCCACAGGTTGACTGTTCACTTCCCTTTCGTAAACCATTGCGTAAAACTGTGTAAATGACAGAGGGACATGCAGTATGTTATCTTAGAGCACATTCAAAATACTTACCTTTGCACTGTTTCAGCTATCAAGAGACAGTAGCAGGAGCACTGAGGTGCAACCTATGCTACACTTATAAGGCAAAGATGTCACAACTCATTATTGAGAAACTTTCCATAAATCAAGATAAAAATTTCCAGTGACTCTCTTCATGCAACTAAGTGTCAAACTGTATGATACAATTAGCACCTCATTAGGAGTAGCAATCCTAGAAGAGATACTTAAAATTCTGTTTTCCTAGCGTGAATATTTCTTCGCTCCAAACAGGGCCATAGCTAGAATTCTAGATTTATTTATTTATTTATTTATTTATTTATTTATTTGGGGGTTCAGGCAAGGCAAAAACGTTTCAGGAGGGACAACAATGACACCCACATATATACATTAGCGCCATTGGGTGGGGGTGGGCTGTTGACTCAGGAGGGGTTTCACCACCACCACCCCTGGGGGGCCCTGGCTACAGCCCTGGCTCCAAATATTACAAATTAGCTTGTTTTTGTTCTGTGATTGATTCCCAAGAGATAAACACAGACTTCATTTGCAAGTTGATTGCAAACCTCAAGCACAGAGCTTTGAAGGAAGTACATCACTGGAAGGAAAATGAGATATCTGTTTCTAAAGACATGCTAAATGGATCATACAGTTTAATCCTAAAGAAGAAGAAATGAGGGAATAGGGCATTCCAGGCAGCTTTCTTTCTATTGTCAGACCAGCTAAATAGGAAAATCAAAGGGTTACCACAAGTTCATGTTTTACATTTTTTATTAAAGTATGTTTCTTTGTTTTGTATTCAGAGACACAAGTCATAGAGTACCCTATTCTAAATGGATAGTAGGTAGGCTGGCTGAGGAATTAAAAGAGTAAACCTTTCTAACCTTTGTACCCAGTGGCCTGCCAAGAATTGTTACTCAGTTTCAAGCTAGGACTTCTGGTTTCCTATGTATACTTACTATTTTTACTTCTAACTGGCCTTTCCACCTAGTAGATGTCCACTTAATGGAGGACTATCAGTTAACAATATTTCTTGGGCCCTGATCCGGGCAGACATTGAGACAGAGGGCATCAATAATCCCCAAACCATTTATTATGAGAACACACTGCTCTAAACTAGTCAGCTCTTCAGTATAGTGGAAAACCTTATTTGGAAGATGTCTTTAACCTTAAACAACAAAATGATACCTTGAATAAATACTAGGCAAAACAAGAGACAGATCACCATGAGACCCTCGTTGCTGACAGAGATCCCTTAGATTCACCTCTAGATTTCATTGGGTTCCTTCTAAATTCTGGTGCTGTGGGCAAATCCCCTATTGCTCCACCATAGTTACTGCACAGGCCTCAACAGATGGCCCATATTCTCTTTGGACACTAGTCCTGCCTGGAAACTAACATATGTATAGAATTGCACTTTGACATTTGCATCTTTCCCCTGACTCCCTTTGCTCTGACTTCTTCCAGAAGCTCAGAATGGTGTTTTCCCTGCAAGCCAAAGAGAGAAAGCCATGCTCAAGGTTGTCAAATAAGCTTTGCAGTCAATGGCACTGCTGGCTAACACATTCTGGGAATAGAAGACCAAAAAATAACTTTTCTTATATCTGAAATTTTTTGGTTGAAGTTGTATTTGATTCTGACTTCCTATGTCAGTGATGGCGAACCTTGCCATTCCAGGTGTTCTTGGACTTCAGTTACCAGAAGCTCAATTCAGCATACCTGCTGATCAGGGCTTTTGGGAATTGAAGTTCCAGAACACCTAGAGTGCCAAGGTTTTGTCATCACTGTCCTGTGTCAAAGGACCTAGCACCCTAGCCACTGTTTCCTTCTCTCTTTGATGTCATTGTGTCATTGTACAATGATTAAAAAAATCTAAGCTACAAATCAGGAAATCCATAGTTAGATTCCCTTTCACCTGTTTGTCTGCTGGTTAGCAGAAGCCACTGTCTCTCTGGTTTAGTTCCTGTGTCCAACATGGAGATGATAACACTGATCTACCTTAGAAAGATGTTGCAAGAATTTCAAAGTACTGTATCGTGAAGCACTCTGAACATTTGGAAATGTGCTAATTCATTAGAACAAGTATTATAAAAACTGTTTCTACACCTTTCCTACAGAAACCCTTTTCTCATTAGCAGGAGCACTGTTGTGGCTTGCTGAATATCCAAGATGAGGAGGGATGGGGACGATGTGGTCATCTGGGTATTAATGGGCTGTAATTCCCATCAGTCTTCTACTGTTGGATGTATTCTTGCAAAATCTACTGGAGATTTAGCCCACAACCTCTTGGGGACCACACACTTCCCACTGTAGTCCTGTGCTATACAAATGCAGTGTTGGTCACACTCTTAAGCAGTCTCACTAATACAGCTCCAAATGGCCTTGTATTCCCATCATATCTAAGTCTATGGTGAGAAATTTTGAAAATTATAACCTAAATCAATTTTAAACCTAAACCATCAACTACAAGGCTGGGGAAGTCTTTTTCAGCGAAAGGGAGATCTGTCACAATTCAATTTCATGTCTTTGAGTTGTCTCCACTTACAGGCTTGGCTAAGCTTTGGACTTTACCTTTATCTTGGATGAACACAACCACCTGGGTTTGTAAAGCAATATTGTTTTACAGTCTCCAAATACTTGAAGCGAACAAATGTAATGTCGTAACAATTTGATTTGAAAATACTTAACTTTGGGTACCATTGTAACATTGCAAAATAGGAACAAGGAGATAAAAATTGTGTCTGTAATTGTGTTGCCTTTTAATTATGTTAATAGTATGGGTTTTTGTCACCTCAATTCGAGGGCTGTGCACTTTAGATTTTAAAACTGTACAGTGTTGCTGTATAAGCTTGTACAATATATTACTGAGATATCTTTATCTGTGTAGTAGCAGTATTGAATGTTGATATTGTAAGAACCGCTTCCATTCTGATTTCTCTATTGCTCACTGCTTTAGATCTCAATTCCTTCCCACAGCTGATTCCCATGAGCAATGTTTAATTCTACACTTTAAAACTTAAGTGCTGGGAAGCTTAGCAGCTCTGCCATTTAGGTTTAAAGCAACTTGTTCTAAGCAGCTGTGCCTGCCCAGTGACCTGCAGGCATTGCAGAGTTTCTTATATACAGAAAAGTTTTGCATTCAGTTCAACGGTGGTAGAGAGCAGTTCTGTGTTTGCATTATTGGGGCAGTTGCAATATCTCTGTGGATCAGGACATGTAAGTACTACCCATCAAGCACTGCAGGTTTCCAACCTCCATTTCAAGTGATGGTAGCACAACCTCCATTGAAGTGAATGGAAAGTTGTGCACTTGAGATAAATGTAGCTATTAAATCGCTCACATGCAGCTCATCACATGGACAGTAGCAATGGTGATTTATAGGTATGGGTTACATCTTGCATGTGAATTTTTTTAAAATGAATAAAGCTTACTTCTGTGTGCCAGTCCAAGATCTCCACCTGGTGTTTACATACGGATAACACTAGCAGAGCTTTCTTTTTGCCATGTTAACTATGTTGCATCCTCGGAAAAGAACTAAATGCCAACCTGTTTTTCTTGTATTTGTTCAAATATTTTATCTGTGGTGTCACTAAGAACCCAAATAAAAGAGTAAAATGTGATTGTCATGTCTTTGGAGGGTCTCCCCAATATACTTCTCTCTCTCCCTCATTTTTCTGGCCTGAAAGAGTACAACCACCAAAAATTGTCTGATGAAGTGGACTTGGTCCATGAAAGCTCACATTTAAATACAGTAGTTAGTCTTTAAGGTTCCAAAACATTTTGGAACCTTAAAGATGGTACTAGGCTGCATCATCCCATCATCTCTCCCCGGGGGTTGTGCTAGCTAAGATGGATGGGAGTTCTGATTTTTCCTCTTGGAAAGTATCATACATATCCTGAAGTTAGACTGGAGTGATCAGCTTTAATAGCCCACTTTTTTCTTCTCAGATCAATCTTTACATTTCAGGGTTATTGTACAGATGAAATAGACCACTAGCCCATTCCTCTTTAAACCAGAGCTTGAAAAAAATGTTATGAAAAGTAGACAAGATAGCATCCAGAAATCATCTATAATCCAAGCTCTGCCTTTAACTCCTCAGGGAATACAAGTACAGTATAGCATAATATTTAATTACATATCATTAAGATGATTCTGACTCAGGGCTACTCCTTCCAAAGTTTTCTAGGTATAATATACTTACAAGTGGCTTACCATTCCCTTCTTCTGGGGATTCCAGGGCCTGTGTAGCTTGCCCAAGACCACACCAGATGTACAGAATCAAACTCATGATCTCTGGATCTTCAGCCAGGTAACCAGCTCATGGAGTTATCAAGCAGCTCTACCGTATTGCCCTTCCTGTTTAAAAGGGCTTTGTCAAGCTGCATTGACTATATCAGCTCTTTTGAGCCTCCAGGATGCTGTGTGCACAGCTGGCAAAGTAAAGCCAGGTGGGGTTCAAATGACAAGCAATATGCTATCTTCTTAAGCAGATGCAAAAGTCTGGAGTCCAGCTATCAATTAAGCCAGTTCCCCTATTATTATCTAAAAAAAACCACATACACAAATTTAATTAGCACCTTTCAACAGAAATAGGTAGGAAACTCTACAGCTGCTTTGAAGTAACTAGGAAAGAAGGGTTGTTGTTTTTTTTAAAGTACATAAACTGAGCATTTAGTCTCTACAGTTTACCATCTGTTTGCTCTCTCTTCTCTCAAAATTTTCCAGCTGTCAATTACAATAAAGAGGAAAGAAAACAAAATGGTGTTGGCCACAAAAGCAGAGAGAAAACTAACGAAGCAGATGGAGTAGCATGTTGAATCTCTTTTGAACTGGGATTCACCACTATATATATGATCACCATGATGATCACCAATATTCGGGGAGGGGGGGGTGCATGTGTGTGTACATGTAGCTTTGGGGGTTACCAGGTCGGTAGCATTCTATTCTCTGCAATTTCATTCTCTCACTGGTTCATGTGCTGCAAAATAGACTACTGTAATAGAATGCAGTATTTGTGATCATAATGCAGACTGTCCTGGGGACAATATAATGCAGTGGCTTTCCATTGGCCTTCTGCATCACAGCATGACACCTGTACCACTGATCCAGCTCTGTGAATCATTTTCTGGTCCTGAGCTCTTTTGGCACACAAAGCCCAGGCCAGTATTGATGAAGCTGCTGCCCTCCATCAAGATGGATTCAAGTGGAATTTAATCCACTTGGGGACCATCATCCTTCCCTATGGACTTCAACAGCCAAGGCCATTAGTCCTCAGGGTTGTCAAGGTAGTTAACTGCCACATGATAACCAGCATTGAGTCACTGGCAGTATGGTCTACTCTATTACCGTAGCAGGATAACCTGGCCAGGTGAAATGTATATATATTGAAGTTTTAAGCTGTTAACTGTTTTATATGTTATAACCAGCAGATTAAAGTGAACATAGAAACTAACAGTGAGCTGATCAAGGTGTGGCACAACTGGGAATATGTTTTCATACCTGCTGGTGGTATTGGTCTGGCCAGCATATTCTGGGTCTGCTGAAATTTCTGTACTAACTTCAGGGGCAGCCATATATAGAGAGCATTACAGTAGTCTATTTTGAGGATTACCAGCACATGAAACAGTGAGAGAATGAAATTGCAGAGAATAGAATGCTACTGACCTGGTAACTCCAAAAACTACCCTGTGTTTTCTAAGGCTTTACACAAACTGGGCAAGTTTTAGCAAGCCAGGGACTGTTCAGCACAGATCCAATTATGACCTCCATGCCTGCCAATGAACCTACCTAGCGAATTACAACAAGACTTGTACCCAGAAGGCTGGCCACAGAGCAGTTGAATTGGCTGCTACAGAAGTGAACACAACATCAGCACAGCACTGTGTTGAAATATGCCTTTCTGGAGGAAATACTTCTTATTCTTCTTGTGCCATATCCAATTCCAAATATTGGTGATCATCATGGTGATCAGCCATGAAGACTGTCCTGAGAATATAATGCAAAGGCCTTTCATCTGCCTTCTACATCACAGCATATCCCCACCCCACCCCGGTACCACTGATCCAATTCTACAAGTCACTTTCTGGACCTGATCGCTTTTGGCACACAAAGTCCTTATCAGCCCCAGGCCAATATTGCTGAAGCTGCTGCCCTCCATCATGATGGATTCAAGTGGGATTTAATCAACTTGGAGACCATCATCACCTTTCCCTGTGGACTTTGGCACCCAAGGCCATTAGTCCTCAGGGTTGTCAGGTTAGTTAACCACTGCCTGATGCTCAGCATTGAGTCACTGGCAATATGGTCTACTATATTACCATAGCAGGATAACCTGGCCAGATTCTAAGGGAATACTTACAAGATAAAATCACAGATCTTCAAGGTAAGTTTTAGCTGAAAAAGCTTGACCAAAAACAGAGCATGGGAAAGTTACTTTTTCTGAACCACAACTCCCACAATTCCCCCAGCCACGATGACCATTTCTTTCTGTTGGAATAAATGTCTTTGTATCCTGCCCAGTCTGTCCCTGGATCATTGTCCCATAATTAGCCCTGAAATAAGATTCAATCCTCAATCCAGATGACTGCCTGGGGCAGGGGATCTTTTCCTACCCTTTTCCTCAGACATGAAAATATCCTGGGCCACCCCTAAAGTAGGTAAAAACTAAAGGCTTCCAATTGCTCTGCAATGGAGGCTATTTTGAGATACATTTTCCTTGGGCTTTCTATGCCATTTCATAATGTTTCAATAAAATATGTTTTTGAAAAACTAAACACCAAGAGCATCAGGCAAGTAAACCCTTTCCTGCCTCCAGAAATGTAGAAATAAAAATATCCTTTTTAATTCTTCCTTAACAATGACATACAATTCAGAGCATTGGAACAAAACAATTAATAGAGAGCAACAAGGCAGTGGTTAGTTTTCACAATAAATTTAAATGGAAAATGGCATGGACAGATGAAAGGATGGGTTTATTGATTGATTGGGTGAGTCCAGCTCATATAAGAGCTAAACAGCTTCACAAATTATTGTCTTGACAAGTAGGATAATAAATCATGGAACTTATGAAAAATGGCAAGTGACTCCCATGTCTCACTCTGTCCTTCTGTGCAGCAGGAGAGAACGCAGCAGCAAATTGCAGCTAACTTTACCTCTAGCAGCAATCTGCTACTGGTGTCATTCTTGTTAGGCAGGTGGAGCTATGCAACAGGATACTGCCCTGTGTGTTTATTTCCATCTTCCTTGCCAGCAGTTCATTTTAAGCCAAGAGATGGGCAACCTGTCGCATCTTCATCTTAAACTCAAAAGGCCTCTGAAAGCAACTACAGTATTTCTGACTTGTAGAGAAAGCAGCCTCTCCCTTCTCTGAAAACCTGCTGGATAGGAACAGTGAGACTGAGAAAGGAAAGTGGGTAGCAGAGAAGAGTGAGAAGGAGAAGGTGCCCCCATATTTTGATGTTTGCCCTGCCTACTGCTAGATTTGCCCCTGTGGGTTAGTGGTGAAGATGCTGAGCTTGAAGATGAGAAGGTCGGCAGGTCAGCAGTTCGAGACCTGAGTGCTGTGTGATGGACTGAGCTCCCAGTTCCTGCCAACCTAGCAGTTCAAAAATAAGAAATTGCAAGTAGATATGTAAGTACCACTTCAGCAGGAAAGGTAACAGCATTCTATGTACTCCTGCATCTAGTAATGCCGCCACGTGACCATGGAAATGTCTGCAGATGCAGACAATAGCAATTACCCTTATATATCACCCCATAGAGCTTAGTGCACTGTCTGGGCAGTACACAAGTTAATTAGCATTTCAGCATTTGCCCCCCAACTTGCTGGGTACTCATTTTAATGACCTTGGAAGGATGGAAGGCTGAGTCAACCTTTATCCCTGGTCAGGATCGAACTCACAACCTTTTTGTTGCAGTACAGCAGTTTAGCATAATTGTATGGCTGTAAAGATGAGAACCGCTCCCTAGAGATGGAGATGACTGGCTTTTGAGCAAAGGAGACCTTTACCTCTACCTACTGTTGGCGTGCCTCCTTTTCCCACATAAAGAGAGATTATCTTTGAGGAGACAAGGCTGTGGCTGTGAGGAAGACAGTTTCATTCCCCTGCTTTACAGTAAAATGGGCTTCCTAGATAAAACATAAAAATGTGAGTTGATTCATCTTCCACTGCTTTGACACTGTTCACTATTTGATTGCCCCTCCCCCTCCCAAGTCTCTGGAGAGTATTCAATTTCACACTGGAACAAGGCAATGGATTCATGAGGGGGCTTTTCCCTCCTCTTGGGGATGGCATATCTTGCAACAGAAATGAGCAAGCTGTATATATCTCCTGGCTTAGAAGCCTTCTGTCCCCCACCCCCCAAAAAAGTCTTATGATCGCTTTCAGACTAACACTTTTCATTTGGCACAAGCTTTGGCAGACTGTGTAAGCTCTTCTGGAGAAGTGGACTATACACTACCAAATGTGATGCTGAATAAAACTCGTCAGTCTGAAAGTTGCCCAACAACATGTTATTTTTCCTGCCACTAATGTGGCTTGGACTGTGGTGGCTTAGTGGTTAAGGTGCTGAACTTGACAGGGAGCACCTGAAAAAGCAACGGCGGCGGCCTTTCCATGCCTGGCCCCGCCAGGATGCTGTGTTGTTGCGGCGTTTTGCCACCACAGCGTTTTGCCACCGTAGTGGTTTGCCACCGTGCCACCACACTGCTGCACCACCGCTTCCAAGGGTAAGTGAGGGGCTTGTATTTGGGGTGGGTGGGTGGGTTTATTTGTGTTTGGGGTGTGCGGGTGGATGTTTGGGTAGGTGGGTGTATTTTTATTTAATTTTTATTTTATTTCTTTCTTTATTTAATTTATTTACGGTTTTGTGTTGTGGTTGTTTGGTTGGGTCGGTAGGTTGAGGGGTGTGTGTGTGTGTGTTTATTTTAATTTTATTTTAATTTTTAATTTTTTTAAAAAAAAATATTTTTATTTTTTGGCCCCGCCCACAACATCATGATGTCATGATGTTGGGGCCGCCCATGATGTCATGACTTTGGCCACACCCATGGCATCCGTGACATCATGGTGTAGTAGGGAAAATTTTGACATCCCATCACTGCGCTGCAGGTTGCAGGTTGAGGATCCCTGGCTTAGAGCATGTAATTTTTTTTTTGGGGGGGGGGTGAAAGTCACAAACCGAGTACAGTATGTTCACTGCTAAGAACAGCCATAGGAGTTCTGAATTCTGATAAACAAAAATACCTTGGTTGGAATGTAGCTAAAATTTTGGACAGCGTGGTGCAAAAAAATCCCAGAAAGAGCCAATAAGTCGCATGCCATTTGAAGGCCTGACCCCAATCTCTAGATAGTGACCTTAATTGTTCTGTATATCCTGCTAGGACAGAAAGCTTGGGGAACTGGAGAAGATTCCAGCTTTGATAAAGGCAGTGCATGCTGACTTCAAGCAGAGCAAAGAAATTGCTTCTCATCGATTCAGCAATGTAGGGCCTCATCAAACCTGCCAGGACACGTAGAAGTGAATGCCTGGAAAATATGCGATATGATCCCACTAAGGGTAAGACAAGGGAACACAAAAGCATTCGGCTACACTTAAAGGTGGCAAGCCTGGCTCTCCAGTTAGTTCTATTCCATTCTGTTCCTTTCTGATTTGGGCCTACATGTCCTATCAGGCTGGCCACCATAACCAATGGGAAGAGGTTATAGAAGTTAAAGTCCAAATGCATTTGCAGGGGTACAGCTGCCCACTGCTGTAAACAAAAGCATTCATTCAAGCATCACCTCCCTCCCAATTCTTAAGAAGCGCTCCGCAAAATGACCCTGGAAGTCCCTTCCAACAGTGGGATTGTTCTGGAGTTCATCTGTTTAAGACTATAAGTAAATGCTGAAAATAAACTACCGATTGGCAACCTTAGTAAATCAGCTTTTTATTCTTAGCTAAGGTAAAGGCCACCCTTGCTCATAAGCCAGTCATATCCAATTCTAGGGTGTGGTGCTCACCCAACGAGCCAGAGCTATCTGCCTGTGCAGGAGTTTCTGTGGCAGGCATGACTAGACACCGGAGTGCACAGAACGCTGTTTACCTTCCCACCAAAGTGGTACCTATTTATCTACTTTCAATTTCTTGTTTTCAAACTGCTAGGTTGGCAGGAGCTGGGACAGAGACAGGAGCTCAGTCCATCGTGCAGCACTCAGGTCTTGAACTGCTGACCTGCCAAACTCCCAGTTGTCAAGTTCAGCGTCTTAACCACTGGAGCCACTGCAGTCCCTGTAGCCCTCTTCTAAAACCACATTTTTCCCCAATCTCATCATGTTCTCAGAGTTCTTCTGTGCTTCTTCAAGAAAGGGACACAGTCATGCAATTCAGATGTGATTACCCGTTTAAATCATGCCTGAGGTCACATTTGCTTTGAAGTGATTAGATGAAATTTCTTTTGCCTCTGTCACAGCTGTTATCTTTCCCAAGCCCAGGTAGAATTAAGAATGCTGGTATGTGAAAGTAACTCTTCAAGAAGGAATCAAGACCATACGGTCCATTTAGCTGTTCTCTGAAACACAATAGGCAAAGAGGCACAAGGCTTCATCCTCTTTTTAAGCACAGCTTCTTTCGTTGCTTACTTTTAAATTATCAGTTGTTTGTTTTTTATTGATGATGTATTTTTAAAAGTATATATTTAAATGTGTTTTTTGAATGTATTTGTACCATTACTGTGTACGTGCAGTAAACCCATTTGTCTGGATACACAGGGACTTGGGTTTCTGGGCTGTCGCCGCTGCTGACATAATAAACATATGGGCCCATGATGGTGAACCTTGGCACTCCAGCTGTTCTCAGTTCCCAGAAGTCCAAGTTCCTCTGAATCCAGACAAATGGGTTTACTGCACATCCCCATAAAGGGTATGTGCAGTGAACCCATTCATGATTCACAGAGTCATGGTGTATGGACTGTCATGGTGAGATCAACATTCAACATCTTCACAGCAAGGAGAATAATATGTTGATGTGCTCCATCAGCAGTGGCCAATCTTGGTCCCCCAGGTGTTCTTGGACTTCAATTACCAGGATCCCAAGCAAACACACCTGCTAATCAGGGCTTCTGGGAATTGAAGTCCAAAAACATTTGGGACACCAAGTTTGGCCACCCTTGTTCTACATAGTTATCTTGCCACAAACCTAAATCTCACAAATGGGTTTATTACAGTAACCACCTAAAAAATAAACACATGCATGTAAAGTCATCCCAATTTATTGGAGCGATTCTGTACAACCACCATGTTAGACTACCAGGTGGCAAGCAAATTAAACATTTTAATTATGTCCCACACTCTCAATGCAGTGTGTGAGAGAATGATTACAGTGACATTTAGAAAAAAATTAGTACAAACTAATATAGATTTCATAATGTACTATATTCTGCACAAGGATCAGCATATATCAACAACTGTCTGTGTTATTTAAATGAAGATACTAACAGTATAATTCAATAAATGTCTTTATGCTGGTGTTATATTCGCACCAGACTGAAGAAACACCCACTGGTTTCACCAAGAACTAGTTCAAGGGAAATTAATTTTGCTTTGGAGCTTTACTTTCATTCCCGTCTCTGCTCACATTAGCAAATATCTAAAGGTTGGCAAAATAAAATATGTCCAGACAAATTGCGTGAAAAGTAACAGATGTTTAGAACACACACATCGAAGATTAATGTGTTGCCTTTTATAGAGTAGCAACTGATTATAAAAACTAAAATTCTCTTGTTTCAAATAAACTGCCATTTTAAGAGGAATTATTTAAGGGTGTGAGGTGGTGGCTTAGACTCTTACTACATGGCTATTAGGATCCCACTTTATGAGGGTATCTCTTCTCATTATATTATTCTTTACGTGGGTGATATATAGTATTTTGAAGGAATTACGTAAGTGAACTTCATGCAATGTTGTATTGGAAAAGTAAGGTACAGTAATACCTCATATAACATTAGTATCGAATAACACGAAAATCGCATAACATCAAGGAATCTGGGGGGAAGAATTGCATCAGATAACATTAAGATCCTATGGGATGCTTCAGATAACAACCGCTAAAGCCTGTGTGGTTACAATGTATCTCTATGGATCCCATAGAGGATCAGATAACACTAAAAATCATATAACACGAAGACTTGTGGAACCAGATTTTAGTGTTATATGAGGTTTTACTGTACTGTATATTCCAAGTAACTGTTTCTAAACTCCTCTGGTGTTTTTAACAAACAAATTTTTTCTGATTACGTTAATACTTCTAATCTTTCCTTTTGGAAGTACATATACCCACGAACAAATATTTTTAACAACAACAATATTTTTAACAACAAATTTTTTCTGATTACGTTAATACTTCTAATCTTTCCTTTTGGAAGTACATATACCCACGAACAAATATTTTCATTACAAGACCTGTGTTCTTTTGAGGTTGAAGGCCATTATTACTTGATCTCTGGACAAGGGGTTTCCATGGCAATTTCTCCAGCCCTTAAAACATTGGCCTCCAACCATTCATACTGGCATTAAAAAATAGATTCAGCTTAATTCCAGAATGAGTTTAAACAGTTTCTTTTCTTTCTTTCTTGAATCTGTTTTTTAAAAAAAAATAAAAAAAAATCTGGAAGTATGCTTTAAAGCCTTTGTCACAATTGGCACCTAGATTGTCATTCTCTCTTAGGAAGTTAAAACTCTATTCTCCATTTAAAACATGCCCAGTTAGACCAGCCTTCCCTAACTACATGTCCTCTCTGTATGTTGGACTAGAATTCCCATCATCCTCTGTGCCAACATTACTATTAGAAAACAAAATCCTACTGAATGTCAACTAATTGACTCCCACCTAGGACAGATGGTCAAGAACATGTGAAGTTCCACTTTATATACCCGTCATATCTTTTCGTCTGTTTTCTCTCTGGTAATGTCCTCATGACTCAAATACAATCTGAGAAAAGCAAAATACATCTAGATCAGTATTTCTCAACCTCTGCTTTTGGACTTCAATTCCCAGAAGCTTAAGTAAATGCCCCAAAGCACTCATCAGCTAATGTACTAAGGTGTCTGGAAATTGAAGTCCCCTGTGAAGTGTGGGCCCCACGTTGGGAACCAATGATCTAGATGCTATCCATCATCTTTACTCCTTCCCTCTGTTTGTTTAGTCAAGTTCTAGTTTTGTTCCAGTGCAGCTATGATGAAATCCATAAGATAGATAAGCTGGTTCCATGTTCATGAGCAATATGGTTGACCCTGCCACGTATGCAGTCAAGAGAAATAGATATCATTGTACCGTTGTGAACTTCAAAAGAAGAATGTAGACTAACACTGGTCCAAATGCTTCCTTCTGGCATTTGGCCCCCAACCTGCTGAGCAACTGCTTTAGGCTGCCCACGATCACTGATAAGCTGGTTGAGAGTCACTCGGAGCATGTTACATGAGTGGATCAACTTTAAAGTAAATGCAATGCTAGCAACACCCTTTTCAGTGAATACAAAATATTTTTGAGCAAACTGTCCAGCAGAAATAAGACGGATTTGTTTCTCACTTAGTGAGACCAGAGTAAAATCCAATAATTTGTTTCTGACAGCTCCTGTAGGCAGCCCCATAACAGAGACGGAGGCTGAAAGTTCAGTAGAAACCACAGATGGGATCCAGATGAGGCTAAGCATGCTAATCCCGGAACTGTCTCCAAAGTAACGTACACTGCATTGTGTTGGTGAAAGGATCTCAAAGCTAAGCAAATCTCCTGCTTCAACTTTGGTGGCCCTGGAGGCCGATATTGATGTGTCCCTGTAATTGACACCAGGCTTATGTACAGTCATCAGTTCTGTGTTGGTACTGTTTCTGTTGAGGTAAGACACCAAAGAAAACCCTTCGCGAATGCAGGTATGACCCATGGAGTAAAATGCTTGGTGGAAAACAAACTTCACAACACCCATTTCAGTAACCCTGATGGCTTTGCCATCATGGGACAGAGCCAGCATGTATGGGTCAGAAAGGGAAACTAATTTAAAAGTTGGTCGATAATTGGTTTGGTAGTGTGTCGCAGCTGATGTTTGTGCTGTCATGGCTACTGCCCCGGTGTCATGGGATAGCCAAAACAAACTGAGTGGTGTGTGGAGATCATAAATGTTTAAATCTTTGCTTTGGTTACAGAACTGATTAGGGCTCTTCACTGAGACTGAAAGGACTTGGCCAGGTTCTACCTCTGTAGCACTGCTCATGGTTACACTCTGCATAAGTTTGCCTTCCGGCTGTTCAACACGAACACCACTCAACTCGTAGCCTTCTTCACTGTTGTTGAATTTGAAGGAAAGTTGGATGAAATTCCTGCAGTTGTGTTTCACTGCAAAATTTAAATCGGCCCACATTAAGCCATGCTGTTTGAACACAACTCTACTGCCTTCCACTGTCACTATGCTTCCCTCCTGCTCTTCCTTTAACATCAAGTCAAAACCCTGGTAGATTTGAGACACACTTGACTTTGCCAAGGGGAAAACCAGATGTGCTGCCCATGACTCAGAGAGCTTGTTTCCACTGGCAGTTGAACAAACGGTATCGCTAATAAGGGTGCAGGGGGAAACAACCACCCCGACTTCACACGTCAGACAAGCTTGGCACTCCTGCAGTTCTTTGTTAAAGAAATATTCTTCTCCACATAATCCCAATGTAGCCTCTTTTTCAGCAACACCAAGACATCGGAAACCTCCTGTTCATGGGAAGAAAAGATAACTTACTTTCTGTTACAGACCCATTTTTGGTTATTTCATTAGAGCAATCATATTCTGTCTTTCCTTATATCAACAGAGCCAGCCTTACTAACAACACAGTAGGGTAGTGTCTCAGGTAGCAGAGCTACTTGCTGCAAACCAATAGAAAGGCACAACTAGAGTAGCCCCACTGAGTCAGTTGGGATTTAACAATAGATGACTCTCTACTGGGTTTCAGCCACATAATTATGACCAAACAACCAACTTCAGCTCCCTTAGAGAACAAAATATTTGGGAAGACTTGTGGTTCTTTTTCTTCTTCTGTGTCTAGGACAGATGTGCCAGGGTTGGTTATTCCATATGTTTCTAATTCTATATGCAACCAGAGCTATACAACAAGTTAGTAAGTGTCCTATTGCCTTCAAAATGATTAAAGAATAAAAGCTTCATCTGGATCAAAAGTAGCAATATTTCATCTGCTTAGAATTGGACTGTGAGCAAATATTACTATTTGTGTTATTCCCATGTAGGAAGTCACTTACCTGGAGTATTCAGACATTTTTTTCTTTCCCCACAGATGCTTGGCGATTCAACACATTCATCTCTATCCTAAAAAAAAGAGTCACATCCAAACAAATGTCAGCATTTCTTAAGGAAATTGTTATATCCCTAAAAAGAAGGATGTGTACTGATTATGCAGACTTGATTATCAGATTTAAGAATGTATAGGCATGGAGTGGCAGAAATCGTCATAAGTAACAACTAAACTTGGCCCACTGAATCAATGGAAAGCATCAGAATTTACTCAATATATCCCCACTGATTCAATGAGTCTATTCTAGTTGTGACTTACTCAGCCAATCAAAGGCTTTTATATTCATATAAAAAACTTAAGTGTTGTCCAGTGATGGGATGTAACAGGTTCTCACCAGTTCTCCAGAACCGGTAATAACTTTTCCCAGTGTCCTGGAGAACCGGTTTCAGCTTTTGGGGGGGAACCACCTTCGGGGCTTACCTTTTCACTGGTTCCTCCACTGCACATGCGCGCCAAGTACTTGGTGTACATGCACGCCTACAGTGCTTGGCGCGTATGCACAGCCTCCTAGCTGTCCTCCCAAGTGGGGAGGAGGAAGAGAAGCTGCTAACCTGAAGCTCCCTATAGCCTGCTCTCCTAAATATCCTAGAGAACTGGTTAGGCAAAGACTTAGTACCTAACTTCTTTAACTATTGAAAAGTTGAAAAGTGCCAAAATGAAGCCATCTTGTGGTGAGTTCATTCTGTAGTTCCTTCCATCTGACCTAGTGTGAGAAAGATTAGCCAGAATAAGCTTTAAGCTCTGGTTTAAAAGCTCTGGTTGATTTGTGTTGTGGGTGGGTGGGTGTTTGGGTGGGTGGATGTATTTTAATGTATTTTTTATTTATTTAATTTATTTACAGGTTTGTGTTGTGGGTGGGTGGGTGGGTGGGTTGAGGTGTGTGTGTGTGTGTGCGCGCTTATTTTTATTTTATTTTTTATTATTTTTAATTTGTTTTCTTTGGCCCTGCCCACATCATGATGATGTCATGACATTGGCTCCGCCCATGATGTTAGCTCCGCCCACACTGTGATAATGTCATGGTGGGGTAGTAAAAATTTTGACATCCCACCACTGGTGTTGTCACTTCAATAATCCTGTTCTAAATAAAGCTATATCACTGTACAACACCATTTTCCTCAACTCTTCACTCTCTAGTTCAGAAAGCAAACATTTTTGGTAATTTGTATTTCAAGCTGTCCCTTTAAGGCAATTCTGATTCCCTTAGCTACTGTAGCACTTGCTGGAGTTTGTTGCTTCAAAGATCTGAAGTTGAGTGGTAATATCACAGTGCCAACATCTCTCTATTTTGGGGAGGTTTCCTTAATACACATTTTCTGCCCCAAGATGTACAGTACTGTATACTGAAATTGTAATTAACTACTGTCATCCAGAAGCAATATCTCATTTCATTGCTCAAAGCCAACTGTGATTACAAAAGAATAGAGAAGAACTGGGGAATGTATGGTCCTCTACCTTTTATTGGACTACAGTTCCCAATAATCTCTCAGCATTGACTATGCTGGCTAGTGCTAATGGGATCTCAAAATATGCTCAAATGCATGCAGCACTAAAACATGAAGCAGATTTTGATTTTGTTTCAATCTTTTTGGGGCATTTCATTGTACAATATCAGGGTGGGCAAAGTCTGGTATCAGGGTGGGCAAAATCTACTATCCCCCACATTGTCATTTTTAAATAAACAAACTGGAAGTATACAGACATTTCTTGATTCTTTTGGATGGGAATCCTGGGTGAACCTCCAATGCCCCAGGTAAAAATCCAATACTTTTAGACCCGGGGGGGGGGAGGTAGGGAAAGGCAAAAAATTAGGGTTCAAGGACGTAGCTGCAAAAAGGTTCCTGGAGGCTTCAGGTCACTAGTGTGCCAAACTTTGCCCTTCCCTGATACAATGGCATTAAATTAAAATACATGAAATTTGTAGTGTGATGGAATTTTCACCTGACATATCCGATCAGCATTTGCAGAGCAACCAGACATCTGGAAGAAGCCAGCAGGACACAAGGTGCATTTTTCACACTGGGAGGGTGTCTTCTGGAAATTGCAAAATTCATCACTTTCACAAAGGCCACAAAGGTCCATCAGAGGCTCCCCAACATCAATCACTTTGGCATCAACCTCGACTTTATGAACAGAGTAGGACTTCTGAAGATGAATCCTGGCTTGGTTCTGAAGATCTTGTAGAGTGGCTTCAAAATACTGTTGGACATCTTCTTGCAAACCCTTAAATGACATCTGCTTCACCGCATCAAAAAGCATGCCATACTGGACCTTTATCAGGTCCATTTGCTCATACATTTTCCTCTGTTGCTCAATAATTTCCCGCTGCTGACTGACCAATGTGTTCTGTTGCTCCACCAGCTTTTGCTGTAAATCCATTATTAAGGTCTGCTGGCTTTTGAGAGCTTCAACAAACTTTTCTTGCCCTGTTGTAAGCTGAAGCTGGAGTACAAGGGCATCCTCAGAAGGGACCTCATTTTCCCCTTAAACACAGAGAGAAATATGGCTGTCCAATTGACAGACAGACAGACAGACAGACAGAGAGAGAGACAGACAGACAGACAGACAGTACCAGAGGCGTAGCTACCGCCGTATCTGCCGTATCAATTATACGGGGCCCCTGGGCCATGGGGGCCCCCAATGTGCGTAAGCAAAGCAAATCTTTACCCTTCCTAAGGGCCCCCCAAACAAATTTTTATACGGGGCCCCGCCAAGGCACGCTACTCTTCTGGACAGTACTCTCTGGCTGGACATCCCACTACAGTAATGGAGTAGATCATACAGCCAGGAACTGAACAACAAGT
Source organism: Furcifer pardalis (assembly GCA_030440675.1). Taxonomy (NCBI): domain Eukaryota; kingdom Metazoa; phylum Chordata; class Lepidosauria; order Squamata; family Chamaeleonidae; genus Furcifer; species Furcifer pardalis. The sequence continues at coordinate 92,901,042 of CP126897.1, forward strand.
ATTGGGTGGTGGTAAATAGTCTGACTCCCTAAAGGGGCCAATGGCTATGGGCAGATAAACCCCTTTAAGTGAGGTGATGGTCCCCATTAGTGGAGGAAATGCCACTGGAAACCATCGTATTGGGGCCAATGGCGAAATTAGCGGAGGAGGAACCACTCCACTATACTGATTCCCAATGGTAATGGAGGCAGAAGAGGCCATGCCAGATGGACTTGGCTGTGAAGGCACACCTTGTCAGAAATCCTCAAGGCTGTGGCAATCCATTGCAGTCCCGGTATCAAATTCATATGTGCCACAGGAGATGGCTCCTTGATCACAGTGTGTGGGTCACTTCATGGCAAGCTGCGATCCACCTTAAATAAATTCACACTAATGGCATTTTTTCCTGAAACCATTCAAGAAAAAATGTATACTCGGACATGAGCAGCAGCCAACAATGAGAAGACAGACAGACAGACAGACAGACAGACAGACAGACAGACAGACAGACAGCTATCTGGTTTAGCACTTACCTGGCTTAACATCACAAGTCAGCTGAACACCCAGAGTGGCACTTCCTAGTTCAGAAGCTTTGTAGGCAAGATCTTCCCCAATGAGTTGGGCTGCCCTCTCAGTTTCTCTAACCAGGGAAGGTTCAGAACAGCCTCCCTGTTGGTTTGGGGGGCAAGAGAAAGCTTGGAGAGCTAGCCTTGGCTTCTGGCGAATGCGCAGGGGCAACCGACACTCAATGCCTTTGCAATCCCGTATGGTACCATTGGGAAACCTAATGGCACAGTCCCCTCCTCTTCCAGAGCAACTATTCTCTGCATCCCTTGTGACCAGAGCACCATGTTCCAGTCTGCTACCCAGAAAGGGTAGTGGCGGCAGCTGCTGGAATGCAGAGTGGTCCTGTGATTGCTTGCTGTATGGCTGCCCTCGCAGAGAGCCACTGGTGTGAAGAAAGGCATGGGATACACGACTGGCCCTGCCCACGCAGCGAGGTCCCTGGCATGGTTGCCTGTTGGGGGGATGCCCAGTGTTGCTGGTCCCACTGCATGGGGGGTTTCTGCAAAGCTCAGCACTAACACATCCTCCTTTTCCAGTCAGAAGCCACAAGCAAACTCCTAGGCAACAATAGCAAGTCCAGGAAGGCTGTCGCCCCAGCATCTCTAGTCACAGCTGCAAGAATGAATGAATGGATGATGCTTATGCCCACTTTCCAGAGATCAAATAACTCAGCAGCTTATCAATAAAATCAAGACATTACATTTCTCATCCTTTGAGTTTAGGATTTTAAAAGCTATGACAGAAATGTGTTATTTAGAAATGTGGTCCATTGTTTTCAGCAGGACTCACTTCTAAATACAGGTACTTGGTAGGTCTGGCCTTTTGGAGCTTAAGCAGCTCCCTCCAAAATGAAATTTCACTTTTTGCACAAACATATTCTTCATTCACCCTTATTATAAGACAGGCAAGGACAGATTCAACAAATCGGTGGCCAACCCACTGTTGGAGGAGCTCCCCATTTGAAGAATCCAGGCGCCTTTGTCTTGTCAGCGGAATGTGCAGCTTCGACCGCTTCTTCCCTCTTCGCGAAAGGGACGGTCTTCCCTCCGAACAAATGTTTAAGTAACTTTTTCTCTTCCCCCCCCCCCGCCCATTTAAACGCCCCAAGATGGTGTCAAGTTCTTTAAGAAACCACCGAGCTCCTTACCTAAAGACAAGGTGCGGAAGAAGCTGGTTGGGGGGGGGGGGCGGAGGAACAGAAGCGAACAATGGATTTAGGCAGGGGAAAGTTTTGCTCTTTGGATCTGGAGTCAATCGCAGGCTGAATCAGCTAATAAAGGGCAAGGGGAGGAGGGGGAGAAGCCGAGTCACAGGAGGGGGGGTCGGGAAGGCTGGTCCTCCTGCGGGGAACGGATCGCCTTCGCCTTCTCCTCTTCCTCTGAAAAACCTGGCCGGGAATGTGAACGTGGAGCTTCCCAAGAGGGATCCTTGGCCTCCGATCGCTTAAGCACGTCCTTTTAAAAACTCCATCAACTCCGCGGTCCCGTAGAGGCAAAGGCAGCAAAGGGTTAAAAGAAGAAGAAGAAGAAGGCGGGAGAAAGACCCTTCAGAGGGAGGAAGGGAAGGGATCAGCAATAGCAGTTATACACCGCCCCATATAGTGGACTCTCCGGGCGGGTCACAAGGTAATTAGCCTTTTGCCCTCAACATGCTAGGTACTCATTTTACCAACTTCCGAAGGAAGGCTGAGTCAACCTTGATCCCTGTCAGGATCGAACTCACAACGTCAGCACATTTAACCAATGTGCTGCATTGTTTAATCCGCATCCAAGCATTGAGATATAACCCTGCCAACAAAAGTACGCATAGTTAAAGCAATAATCTTCCCAGTACTAATTCGTTTGTTTTCATGTCAGAGGTTACTCTGGGTTGAAAGGATTTTTGCAGGGGACGCCCAAATGAGGCTCTTTTCAGGTCCCTCATTGTGCAGCTTTTGGGAATCGAACTCCTCTTTCCAGTCTCCAAACATAGCACCTTAACCACTAAGCAACCAGGGGAGCTGTGCCCGATAGTAATGTATGGCTGTGAGAGCTGGACCATAAGGAAGGCTGAGCGCAGAAGAATAGATGCCTTTGAACTGTGGTGCTGGAGGAGATTCTTGAGAGTCCCCTGGACCACCAAGGCCATAGCCAGGATTCTAGATCTCCACACCTTTGAGATTGAAAGGGAGACATTTAAAACTAATATGAGTAATCTATTGTTACTGATAGCTGTAGGAAGCTGTATTCTTATGCTTGCTTGTCATTCTGCTTGAGTACTTGCTTGTCATTCTGCTTGAGCAAACCCTTCTCCCTTTAACCCCTGAATTTGGTGTATATAAACCATGCCTGTAAGTTTTACTCCTTGTCTGAAGAAGTGGACTTGATCCATGAAAGCTAACAATAAAAATATAGCAGTTAGTCTTTAAAGTGCTACAGTGTTTTTTTAATTTTGTTTTCTGATATGCCTGAACCACAGACTAACACTACTATTCCAAAAAATTCTAACTTTCTAGTAAGTGTATATAAGATTAAACCATAATAATTTGGAGCTATTATTCACTTATCCTTTCTAATATCAGCATTACCTTTGGAATAAGTCCATTGATATCAGCATACTTTCTGGTAATTAGTAATTACCATGGGCTGACGGGTGGCTGGAGCCCTCGCTGCCACTTCTGGGGGCCCACCAACAGCTGGAGAGAGATAGTCTGTGTTTGTTCACCATACGTTGTTACTGTTGTTGTATTGCTGTAAGCTGCCCTGAGTCGCCATGGCAAGCGGGCAGCAATATAAATTTGAACACATAAATAAATAAATAAATAAATAAATAAATAAATAAATACTTACATGTAGAGGCACAGAAAAAATATTACAAGATTCAATCCATGGTTAAATATTTCTTGGTTTTCTCGATATTGGAATGCAACTACTGTATCCTATTTCTGGATGAGAAGGCAAATTTTTCTTTAAACTTTCCTCCACTGTACTCATTTATCTTCTCATCTTGTTCCCATATGTTTCTGAGAAGTGATTTTCATATACATAAAACAATCCTTTTTTAACTTGGTCCAAAATATTTGGAAATGTATTGACTCCATGTGAGTTATGGAGTCTTGGCTATTACCTAAAAGGCCAGAACAGTTCCAAACCAATATATATGCAATCTAGTCTCTTTGAACAGAGGAAAAGTACAGAATGTAGAGAAAATGCTATATGCCGGGTTTCAGACTGTTAAATTGGAAAACATGCTCCAGCCCTAGATCATTCCAACAGGCAGCTGATATACTGTACTCAAATGCTAGCCAGATATATAAACTTTCTATCATTCCCCTTCATCTGACTTAGAACATCTGGGCTAGAAGAAGACATCTGGCGTGGAAGACAACCACAAACCTTATGAAATGTTGACAATAGCTGCTTGGTTGTGGATCTAATTGATCAAAAATGTGTAAGATGATCAAAGCCCAGGCAGACTTAGATTGATGCAGAGAATGATTACACTGCATGACAAAAAATAAAATAAGTTGTTTGCTTTGTGGTCTAATCCATGTGTCCTATACTAAATCGAGTATGCTGAATCCAAATCTGAAGACTGATTCAGCCAAGGACATCAGGATCTTAAGTTAATAAATCTCACCCTCTTGGTTAGGTTCTTGCATTCATCATGTGGGTTATATTTTTCACAAAGGTAGCAAAAATTGTCTGGTTTGTTGACACAGCCGCACTTACACATCTTTAGCTCAAAACAGACTCACTATGGGCTGGCCTAGCTGTACTATCCAATAAGATGGTTTCACACTAGAGACAAGCCCTTGGTCCATCTCGTCTTATATACCTATTTCTGATGTCAGATCACTGACTTGCCCAGATATGCCCAGCCGCTGCTGGAACATGGATGCCACCAGGGGATGTAATTCACCTGAGGCAGTAGCAGGCATAGTGGTAGATGCAACTGTTATAATGTTCCCATGTAAAACTAAATTACCCAATTACCGAACATCTGAACAGCTAAAATCTGTACATGATAGGCAAATTCTGAGTTCAGATTTGGAATCAGCACACTCAATATCATGTAAATCACTTTTGTTATTCCTAGTAGCAAAATCATTTTTGTGCAGTGTTATGCTTCATTGATTACTGACAAAAAAGAAAAGAAAAGAATGAAATCCTATACTGTTTTGCCATTTTCTAAAGTTGCACTGGAAAATGCTTTAAAATCTGCAAGGCTCTACACACATTCCGTAAAGAGTTTACTTTGATCTTTGCTTCAAGCTGTGTAGTATTTATGGGATGGGAGCTTTATGACTTCAGTGCAGTTTTCTTTCCAGGCTGAAATTCCAGACTTTATTCTGTTCATGCTAGAAACAGGTTAGAAATTCAATAATATATGTTTAGTGATACAACATTTATTTTCAAGTATTGTTATAAATTCTAAATTGTTCTGTAGACAGAGAGATAGACAAACAATGATAAAGAAGGAGAGAGAGAATTAACTGCAAATGAGCCAGATGCTTTCTGCAATGCTTCAAAATCTGTAAAGCTCCTCTCTTCAAGAGTGATTTTCATCAAATGGTCCAAAAAGATTGTTTTGGCCTCTGGAAACAGAAGCAACAACAAGCTAATGAAAGTTATTTGTCTATAGGGGAAGCTTTTCTTTCTCTTGAAATGTGTATCAGTTTTACTTCCACTTCAAACATTTACACTATGCCGAAAAGATATATTATGTTATTTGTTAGTGCAATCCAGCTAAATCACCTGGAAAGGAATTTGTTCTACTATTTGGTCCATTCTGGGATGGATTGTTTCACTCCCATTTTCCTGCTGAACACACAATAAATCTGCCATTGAAAACCAGCCTGCCTCTGATATGTATGTACAGTATCTGTTCTTTTTTTGGGGTCCATGTCAGGGCTACTGGTGTAGGTAAGATCACTTGGTTTTAATCCACTGTGGGTGATAGTTGGGATAGTTGGGTGATAAAGCCACTTGACAACACTGGGAAATTGAAAGGTTCTTCCGTGGAGGGAAAGAGAAAGGAAGCAAATGTTTTAAATTTTTTTAAAAAAAGCTTTGGAAAGCAGTGTTGATGCGATTTTAGGTTTTTTAAAAAGATAAATGATGAAACCTTACTTACCAGTCTGGCCAGGTGATCCTGCTATGGTAATAGAGTAGACCATACTGCCAGCAACTCAGTGCTGAGTGTCAGGCAGTTAACTAACCTGACAACCCTGAGGACTAACAGCCTTAGGTGCAAAAATCCACATGAAAGGGTGATGGTCCCCAAATGGATTAAATCCCATTTGAATCCATCTTGCTGGAGGGCAGCAGCTTCATCAATCCTGGCCTGGTGCTGATAAGGACTTTGTGTGCCAAAAGGGCTTAGGACCAGAAAGTCCTGGATCACCTCAGTGAGGAGGGAGGTATATAAATGCAAATAAATAAATAAATAAAGTGACTAGCAGAACTGGATCAGTGGTACAGGTTTCACACTGGGATGCAGAAGACAGATGAAGGGCCACTGCATTATACTGTATTCTCAAGATAGTCTTCATGGCTGATTGCCATGATGATTGCCAATACTGGATTCGGATTCGGATAAGGCAGAAGAAGAAGAAAACTTCCTTCCAGAAGTGAAAGGAGACAGAAGGGGAGAAGTAGGGGGAGTTTTGAAAATATTTTCTTTCTTTTCCTGACCTGAAACCACCTGATCCTTACATTTGAATGCAAGCATCATACCAAATAGCAGGCTGCATCTTTTTACAATTTTAAGCGACTCTATTTAACCCGATTCAACCCAGTCTAATTTGGTCATCCAGTCACAAACCTTAAGATATGAAGATAAAGTAATTTACTACAGTCCTCATGAACTTGCTAGGAAGATTAGAAGTGACACATGTCAAAAGTGTTGCCAATCATCATGAATAAGTGCCTGTCCAGGCAATAAAGAGTTACCACTCCTCCTTTTCCAAACACTAAGAACACATGATGGTGAATCTATTGTGTTTCTAGGAAACTGCCTGAGTTTTATAATAATAGCCACTAGAGCAAACTACATTTATTGGACCTGTATATATATGAAAGTGTTAAGGAGGTAATGGCAATTTTATCAGCCATTGAGCTGCACTTTGTTTTTATGTTTCACAAATATTTTTATATATCTAAATTATATACAGTATCACCCAATTACAGTACAAATTAAGTTTTCCTATGTGTCATGTCACATGTTAGTGTTCATTTGTGTAACTTACTGTGTCTAATTGCAGCTAACTGAGGAGGTCCCAGGGCACATCTTAGTCATGTGTCACGGATTGTCAATTAGCCACAATTAGCCACAGCAAGTTATATACACCTTATGCAAACACCAGAAGGATTATTGTCACACATTTGCTCTGAGTAACACACACACAAAAACATGTTCTTATTTTGACCTATCATGCCAAAGGGTCAGAAAAAGCACAGCTGCTTAATGAGAAAAATGCCTGGATTCCTATAGGTTATTTATATTAATATAAGTGCAAAGGATAAATTACAGGAGTGAATTGTTACTAGTTAATGAACTGTCACTTAATTCTTCATCACATTCTGGTATATAGGAAATCTCTCATTAATAGAGTTGTCATAAATCAGATTATTTAACAAATCCCTTTGCTTCCCCCCCTTTATATATTTATGTTGATGATAAAAGTTAGACTTGGAAGAAATAAGAGTTTAATAACAAATGTACCATAAAAGCAAAAATGTTACTTCAAAGTATTTACTTCAGCACATGGTGGCAGGCTTTTCCCTTCCTTTCAATTATTCTGCTTGTAAAGACTGGTAGCTATCTGAAAAAATGGTGAGAATGACAACGGTAACAGGAAAAAATGTTTTTTCATGGTTCCTACCAGTCCCTGGAAAATAGATGGGGAAGAAGTAGAAGCAGTGACAGATTTTACTTTCCTAGGATCTAAGCTCACTGCAGATGGTGATTGCAGCCATGAAATAAAAAGGCGACTGATTCTTGGGAGGCAAGCGATGAGAAACCTGGGGAACATAGTTAAAAGTAGAGACATCACATTGAAAACAAAAATTCGCATAGTCAAAGCAATGGTATTCCCTGTGGCAATGTATGGTTGTGAGAGCTGGACCATTAGGAAAGCTGAGCGCAGAAGAATAGACGCCTTTGAGATGTGGTGTTGGAGGAGAGTTTTGAGAGTCCCATGGACAGCGAGGAGAACAAATAGGTCAATCTTAGAAGAAATCACCCCTGACTGCTCCTTAGAAGGTCAAATAATAATGATGAAGCTAAAGTACTTTGGACATCAAATGAGAAGAGAGGATTCACTTGAGAAAGCCTTGATGCTTGGAAGGGTCGAGGGCAAAAGAAGAAGGGGACGGCCCAAGATGAGATGGCTAGATGGTATTGTGGAAGCAGTGGGCACAGACCTGGGTGAGTTGAGGGGGATGGTGGAGGACAGGAGTGCCTGGTGGACAGTGGTCCATGGGGTCGCAGAGGGTCGGAATCGACTGTGTGACTGAACAACAACAAAAATCTATTCTTGAAAAGATAAACACAATTCTTTTATCTTTTGCAACTGTGGCTTTTATGTCAGTTTCATACAGCGCTGGGAAACATGATTTGATTTAAAAAAAAACCCTCTCAGAATTTAAAATAACCCGCACAGATGAGCAAAGAACCCTGTATGGCACCTTACATGTTTTTAACTTTAACTTTGCATAAGCTTTGGTAGAGAGTTAGCACCTCACGAGGCACGCAACCAGCCATGCAACCTTGTTCTCAGAGGCAAACGTGTTAATCTTTAAGGTGCCACAAGGTTGTTGGGGGTGTTTTCATGACACGTCAAGCGCTGAGGACAAACACTCGCCCTCGCCCAGCCCAGCGGTGCCGCGGTCGGCCCCTACATTTCCCCCTCCCCCAACCCCACACTTCCTCCGAGAGAAAAGGAAACCCTCGCTCGGAGTGGAGGCACGCCTTGGCCGTGTTCACAGCCGAGGGCCTCCGGGGAGCGGGGCTTGTAGGTCCTCCCGCGACACCGAGCCGCCAGGAAAACCCCTCGCGGGCGGCGCCCCCAAAGCTCTCCAAAAAGTTTGGGCAAAGCGCGAAGAAGATGGCCAAGGTAAGCGCAAGGGCTGGCTGGGCGCGCGCGCGCGTCGCTTCGTGGGCTGAGTGCGCGTCTCTCGCCTGCCAGGGAAAGGCAGGCAGGCGCTTTCACGTTGGTTGCGGCTGGGTCCCCTCCTACGCCTATTCTCCCGGGTTGCATATGAGAGGATCTAAATATGAAAATAGCTAGAGGGTTGGGTTCTTCTTCTTCTTCTTCTTCTTCTTCTTCTTCTTCTTCTTCTTCTTCCAGGCCAGATGTGAAACTGTCAAAATGAAATCTTGGTGGTAGCCATGTTAGTCTGTGCAAGCATGTCTGAGTAAACAAAACAGATCAGCAAAAAAAGACAAAAAAATGTTGTGGCACCTTAAAGACTAACTCCTGAAGTTAGTCTGTAAGGTACCATAACATTTTGTTTTGTCTTTTTTGTTGTTGTTGTTGTTCTGTTGTGTTTACTCTCAGATATGCCAAAATGAAGGTACCTTTTAGTGAGTTCAATCTGCAGTTCCTTTCGCCTGACCTAGTGTGAGAAAGATTAACTGGCAACACAAGGTGGCCGTTACCAAGGTATGCCTGATTGTGGTTCAAAAAATGCCACTATCTTGGAGGAGCTAGGAGCAGCTTATTTGGGAGGGACAGAAACGTGGTGGGGTGGGAAGCAAAGCAAAGGATTCCTTTCACAATTGAGTCCCTCCACCGTCCTAGATCAAAATTTGGACTGCCAAAATGAAGCCACCCTCTTGGCTTTGTCGTTGGCCAAACTTAAATCCTCATCTGTACATGTTTCTTTTAGCAAGACCAGCAGATGATCTGGATCAGGGATTCTCGACCTGTGGCCCACAGCCTGTGCGGATGCAGCCCACAGTGCCATTTCATGTGCCCCCCCCCCAACTGCCTCCAGCACACCAGGAAGTGCCAGGTGGTGGAGGAAGGGCAAAATGGCTGTCTGGCCCTTGAAGCATGACCCGGTCCCTGGCTTAAAAAGGTTGAGAACTCCTGGTCTGGATCCTGTATCATTCCTCATTCACTCAGCATGTTGTTATCTACCAGCAGCCCCCATTTGAACATGTTGTTCTTGCATTTAGGGGCTCCAGCCCTCAGCCTATTTAGGGTTCTCCAAGTTACATGAGAGAGGTCAAGTTCTTCATTAATGGTATTCCTTGTCCAGTGGGCTCCTTCCTCCATGTTCTTTTATCTATCTATCTATCTATCTATCTATCTATCTATCTATCTATCTATCTATCTATCTATCTATCTATCTATCTATCTATCTGTCTGTCTGTCTGTCTGTCTGTTCAGATTTATATTGGCGGCCACTTGGTTTTGCCCTTGTGTACCCCCAAGAATGTTTGTTCTTCCCATAAAGTTCTTCCTCTATAAATGTTCGGCTGAGGGAGATTTCAAATCAACTCAAATGGTCCACAGTGGTGGATTTTGGCAAGTGCCACTCCAAGTACCCACCTGTAGAAGTCAGCTTTAGAGTGGCTTCTGAGAACCGTTAATTTGCTTATATCCCTGTTATAAACATATATATATCCTTTATCTCATGAGGCAGTGGGGAGTGCCTCTCAACCACCACCACAGGCAGGAGAATGGAGGAAAATAAGACAAAGAAAAAATAATAGGAAAATGAACATTTATCTTCAGTATGGCTGCAAACCCCCTTCCTCACCATTTGCTGTGTTGTTGCTGCTATTTCTTTAATACCAGCCTCAGTTGCTTTGTTAACTGGTTAGGAATCCATTGGTTTTGTTTGACGGCATGGTAGTAGAAGGGTAGCTTATTAAAGCTTTAAAATAAATACATTTCTGGAGCTATCCTGCATGCGTTTCCTTGTTGCCCTTTCTCCAAAGTTGACTTCCAGATACAGTAGTTAGTGTCTCAAAATCTCATTTTATAAATTAATCCTCTTTTAAGAATCTCACTAGAAAGTTGTGAAAAGGGTGATATATGGAGAGAGCAAAAACAATCCCCTCCCCATGCTGCCCTGAAAAGATTTTGGTACGCTTACTTCTCTGCTTAGTGGTTTTGCCAGCCTTGCAAAACTTCCTGCCGCAGAAATTTGCAAAAGTGAGCAGGAGTCAGCGTGACAGCTCTTTCACAATAGGGGAGAAGAACTGAAACATTGACTTCAATAGATATTGCAATTTAAAATGCTACGTGAAAAAGTGTTTGCCTGCATTATAAAGAGCCATTTTAAAAAGGCTGCCCCATTCTCAGGAAGGTTATGAAAAGGGTGGTTGTATTAGAGAACATCATATACTGAATTAAAACAAAGACAACTCCTCTAGGTTGTTTGTTTCCCCTGCATCAATATTCTCTTCTTTTGACTTTTCATGTGTTTTTATTTATCCAAGTGTTCCATCATAACAACACCCTATGCAGGAAGGAACAATGAGCTTTACTCTTTTGGAAGAGTGTATTGAAGCCTAATCAATGTAGTGACTGGGGTACAGAGAAAGGGCCTTCTTGAAGATTGTGGTATTTTTAAACCACAATGGGGCGTATCTTGGTAACGGCAACCTTGTGTTGGTGGCTAATTTTTCTCAGTCTGGATCAGGTGAAAGGAACTGCAGAATGAACTCACCAAAAGGTGGCTTCATTTTGGCAGTTTTACATCTGGCCTAGTCTCGAAGAAGAAGAAGAAGAAGAAGAAGAAGAAGAAGAAGAAGAAGAAGAAGAAGAAGAAGAAGAAGAAGAAGAAGAAGAAGAAGAAGAAGAAGAAGAAGAAGAAGAAGAAGAAGAAGAAGAAGAAGAAGAAGAAGAAGAAGAAGAAGAAGAAGAATTTTTTTTTAGAAGGAAATTTTTTATTGATAAAATTCTTACTACAGAACCATCTGTCGAGGTGAACTACATAAATTTGTCATCACTTTCAAATACTTAGCTCAGTAAACATAGTTACATATACTGTATAGTGATTGTGGAAGGAAATATACATTATATACAATACCAAAAGAACAATGATATTTACAATTATACTGGATGATGATGATGATTTTAGTGACTCATATTTTTATATAATTTTATTTTAAAAAAATTGAAGAAAATGACAAGAAGTCTTCAGAGGTTCAGCTTCATATTGCTTGCTTGTAGCACGTGGTCTGTCACTAAACTGCAGGTCAAGTTCACAAAGTTGAAGGCTTGTAACTACAATGCTTACAGCTGGTGCTTGACTTTACATCCGGTGTTATACTTTATTCTATACAGGGTAACATTTGTGTTTGAGAGAAGAGAAGGGAGAGCAGATGTCAAGCCACAATACAGGCTGCCAGTGGTGTTCCGCTTGGTGGTTAGAAGTTGTGAACACACATGTGAAGTGTTTCAGATCTACCCACTTCTTCACAATTAAGTAAATTTAAAAATGAGCATTTATATCTGAAGCATCACACTCTAGTGAGTCACAGGTGTTGTAGATGTGATTTTTGGCTTGTTAGTATTTGGTACTTTTCTTGGAGATTTCCAAAGATCAGTATTTTCAGATGCATCCAATCTGAGGTACAGATTATAGATTGTTATAGAGTGAAAAGGCATAAACTACAGTTGTGGCCTGACAACAACTGTGCAAATGTATTACAAAACCCCAGTCGCATATTTCCATGTTAGTCAACCATCTCCTGGAGCAAAAGAAGTTAGCTACCATTTATTTCCTGTGAATAATTAGTTGTGTTTTTCCAAAGTTGAATAGATGTTAAACATCATGCTACGATATACCAGGAACAGGTTTGCTGGAAGTTCATTAGGAGTTTGTCCAAAATAGGTGACTCTCATTTTTAATATTTTCTATAGATGTGCAACATGTCCCACCAGTGCTAGTTTGTATGTACCCTAAAGGTTTTGATATATCTCATGGCCACCTCTGGAGAAGAGGTATCTGCTTTTCTTCACACATTCCCAGCATTCTTAATTGTAAGCTACAGTCCACCCAATTCATCTGTCTGAGGGGGCCGTGGTCCTGCCCACAGCTGAAAAACATTGAGAACCCTGGTTAACACAATGAAAGTGGAATTCTATCTAGCTATGTGCTACCCTTGTTTATATTTGCTTTCCCTGGACAATTTTATAAAAGGAATCCATCCGTGCATGCTGCATTTGTCTCTACCCCACATGCCAAAGTTTGCATTTCAAGACGGATGTATCGTCAGTTCACTGTGAAAGGAAACCGTTATTTGCATGGTGGAGGAAGAAGGCTCCTTGCTTGTGAATAATGAGAAGACTTAATTAACCATTGCTCAAAAAAGCCACACAAGGAGTGTGGGAGGACTTTATCTGTCTTTTGGAGTAAGAGTGTAACTTTTAGATGGTTAAGCAATGATCATGTGAACTTTCTTTTAAAGTAGCCACACCATCAGCCGGGATGAGAGGCAGCTGTGGCTGCCATCGCCACCCTCCTGGTCCTGGACCATGGGGCTGCCAGGGTGCCTTTTGTATTTTTGAATATTGCTGCTATTGTTTATTTTTGTATGTTGCATTTTTACTGTATTTTGATCAACTGTATTGTGTTATGATGTTATATTCATACTTTATATTGTAATATTGTTGTTCCATGGAATGTTATATTTGTGGCTTATGTGAGCTGCCCTGAGTTGGTTTTACCAAGTAGGGCGGCATACAAGTCAAATAAATAAATAAATAAATTTATTTTACAAAAGAAGATAAATACCTCTGAACAAGCGTATGTCTTCAACTGGCAAGAGAAGATCTTTGAAGGTGTCAGACTGAAGATTGCTTTGGATACAAAGCTCTGTATTTCAAGGTCACAGCCTTTTAATATTTATCCTGCTTGACTTATTTAGAGAGGCAAAAGGTAAATTAAGGTCACATAAAGTTAAATCCAGAATAGACAGTGATCTTTAAACTACTCTGTAAATTAAGAGGAAGAAATACATAGTCTGTTACTTATTTGCAGACTATTTAGGGGACAGGGAGGTACAGTATTATTAATGGTCTGCGAATGTGGGAAAGGCAGAAGTGAGAACAGTAGGAACATAATCCTGCCTAAGAAAAAGGAAATACTGTAGTGTCTTTACTATCAATTATTGTTTTCTAGTGAGTATTTTTCAGGTCTGGCCAGGTTATCCTAATATAGTACAGTTGTACCTTGCTTAAAGAGCATAATGTGTTCCACAGGATTGCTCTTTAAGCGATACACCATTGTAAGTGACCAATTGTGACTTCTGGTGGGGGGGGGGGATTGCAAACCCTGATTTATTTGTTAATCGAGTTTTGGGTTGGATTTATTTGTTAAGTGAAGCGAACATTCAGAGAACTTTCTGCTCTTTAAGTGAGTTACTCTTTAAGTGAGGCGCTCTTTATGTGAGGCTTGACTGTAATAGAGTAGACCATACTGCCAGTGACTCAACACTGACAACCCTTAGGACTAATGGCTTGGGTGCCAAATTCCACAGGGAAGTGTGATGGTCCCCAAATGTATTAAATCCCACTTGAATCCATTTTGATGGAGGGAAGCAGCTTCATCAGTACTGGCCTGTGGCCAATGAGGACTTTGTGTGCTAAAAGGGCTCAGGACCAGAAAGTGACTGGTGGAACTGTATCAGTATTATGGGTGTCATGCTGCGATGCAGAAGGCAGATGAAAGTCCACTGTATTATATTCTCATGCTTAGGGCAGTCTTCATGGCTGATTGCCATGAGGATTGCCAATATTCAGATTCAGATATGGAAGAAGAAGAATAATTGTTCTTTTAATTACTCTATGAATGGAACTGACTGGTTCAAAACATGTTGTGATGTTCATACTAATTCATTTTAAACACTTGAAGATATTCTTATAATCCTTCAACTCCCCCTTCAGCAGGAGCTCAGAGGAGACAGGCTGAAATGTTAAATGGCAGTTTTGAAAACGTAAGGTTTTAATTCGACACATTTTGACAAACATTAAATTCCTGCATTTTTTAGGCTTTTAGGCCTTTTTTAGGTTTAATATAATGTCAGCCTTTCCTGTTAAGAATTATGCAAAGATTTCAGCTTCTAATGATTTACAGTTAGGAACTTGAGTTTGTCAAGGACTGCATCCTCTTTTTAGGCACTTTTTGTACTACCAGCCTCATTAATCAAATATGAACTACATTCCTAATGCTTGTTATATGTGTCCAAATTTCAGTTACATAATGGCTGAAATCCTGTTGCAAAAGTCCACAGTTGCAAAGGTGATAATACCATTACAGTTGAGAAGCTTCCTTTGATGAATTTGGGGTATACACAACTTCATTTCATTGTGTGCTAGTTAAATGCACAATGAAATCACCTTTAATCAGTGATGACTTTGCCTTTAATCAGTGGTAATTAGCTGCTGCTGCTGACATCATCATGGCTGCACACACATAACTATGCAACAAGATTTTAGGTGACATATATAGCACCTACCTATTGTTCCGGCTGTATCAACAGAGAAGTACATATCCTGGTAATAGTTCTGTTCAGGAGGAAATGAAGTCCTCCTCATCAGCACTATGTTTGGAGTTATACACTCATAAATGTGAAACTGTTGTCATCTCCCAGTCTTCAATCTGAAGTTATAGCAGGATTGTTCTGTCTCTGTAGCTTCATTGATACTTTTGGGAAATGAGCTGTTTCCTGATATAGGAGACAGGGACTTTTGATTCACTAAATATTTTTGACTCTATCACACAAAAACCCCTTACTGGAATGGGGCTGGGTGGCACTCGAGACCAGAACATGTAAAGGGCCAAAGATTCTCCATCTTTCTCCAAATGGAATGTACCTGTGTGAAAGAAGAAGGACATAATTAATGCATTCTTCAGGATGTTTCTCACAGGAAAAATTTAAATGAATTTCCCATAGGAGTGCATTGAAACCAAAATACATTAACCAAAATGCATTTTCTCATAGGAATGCATTGAAAACAAATTAATCAATTCCGAACAAAATTCTGTAAACCAAGCCACTATTTTCTATGAATTTCCTTTTGTTATGCAATTTTTATGTTACCCGAGCTGTTTGTTAACTGAGGTGCCACTGTACTTGTCAACCCCGCTACCTAATTTGCCTTCCTAACATAAAACAAACTGTTGCTGCAACAATTATATCAGTGTGCTATCCTGCCTTTTTTGCTTCATTCGTTGAAGACATTTTATGGCCAGATGTTATCTTTGCCAGCTGGAAACCTGCAGACATTCTGAGGTTTCCCTATTTTAACGATACATAAATTGAACAAAATGGACTGCAGTGGCTTAGTGGTTAAGACACTGAATTTGATGACTGGAAGGTCAGCAGGTCAGCAGTTTGAGACCTGAGTGCTGCACGACTGAGTGGGCTCCTGTCTCCGTCCCAGCTCCTGCCAACCTAGCAGTTTGAAAGCAAGAAATTGCAAGTACGCAAATAGGTACCACTTCGGTGAAAAGAAGAAGAAGAAATAATGATGGGTCTTTTCAAGATGAGAAAAAATGGCACATTGTAAATGATACAACCCACAGTGCTACCCTTGCATATACCAAAGTAGGCAACATATGTGATTCAGTTGTTCAGTGCATATTAAATCCAAGGGGCTGAACAGATTGTGTAACTTGATGTTGTAAACCGTGTTGAATGACTGCTAATCAGCCAGTAATCATGACATCAGTCAATGGAACTAAAGTCCCAACTAGAGAAACTAAGAAGTGTCATGTCATGGTCTCTCATCATCTTAACATTCAAGATACTGTACTTCAGTCTACAATATTTCTTTAATAGTCAATTTGAGCTGCAGGATGGGATATATATCTGACTACCCACTCTCATCGTATGAGTGCTGTGGGGAAAGGCGTCTTCAGTTGGCATGATCCTTCTTATGTAATGCAGTGCCATGTTGCTGCTATCTGGATGTGGCCTCTGCCATCTTGTCTTTCATTTACAAATGAGCTATGTACTCTTTTTTCACCAATGTTGTTGTATGGCTCCAGCTCTCTTGTTGTTCAGTCACACAGTCTAGTCTGACCCTTTGCAACCCCATGGACCACAGCCTGCCAGGCTCCTCTGTTATCAACCATCCACGGGAGATCTATGCCTACTGCATAAACTATGCTGTCTAACCATCTCATTCTCTGCTGCCCCCTTCTCCGTTTGTTTGTTTGCTTGCTTGGTTGTTTGTTTGTTCAGATTTATACTGCTGCCCACTCACCAAGGTGACTCAGGGTGGCTTACAGTCAAAACAGCAACAGTACAGTAACAATCATAAAATACAACCTCACAAAACAACCAAAGCAAAACACAGACTAACTCACTTCTGACCATTGATTGGGCTCTGGAGGTGGTGGTGAGGTCCTCAGCCACCTGACAGGCCATGATGTCTTTTCCCCCAGGCCGTTAATGTGGGCCCAGAGGAGGGGGTGATGTTATCAGCCACCTGCCAGGCCATGGCGTCTTTTCCCTCAGGCCACTGGTGTGGGCCCAGAGGAGAGGGTGATGTTCTCATTTTGCCTTTGATCTTTCCTAGCCTCAAGGCTTTCTCCAGTGAGTCCTCTCTAGTCATTTGGTGGCCAAAGTATTTGAGCTTCAGCTTCAGTATTTGACCTTCCAAGGATCTGTCATGGTTGATTTTATTATTATTATTATTATTATTATATTTAGACTTATATGCCGCTCTACTTGCCGAAGCAACTCAGAGCGGCTAACATAACACGGGCATCATATATTACAATATCAAATAAATACAACATAAGCATATACAGTCAGTAAATCTAACATAAAAATGAAAATGCATATTAAAAAAAACAGTTTGTTTTATGTTAGGATGGACTGATTTGATCTCCTTATACTCAGGAGAATCTCAAAAGTCTTCCCCAGCACCACAGTTCAAAGAGGTCTATTCTTCTGCATTCAGCCTTCCTTGTGGTCCAGCTCTCACAGCCATGCATTACTACTGCGAAGACCATCACTTCTAGAGTTGTTTAATTTCTTCAATGGAATAGGGTCTCTGCAGTATTAGTCTTGTAAAACAGTATCTGTTTCAATTTCAAGACGTTCTTACTTATCATTAATAAACAGAAACAAGGAAAGCTGTCAACTTGCCACAGAAACAAATTCCCCTATTACCAGTACACATTTGAATGGGTGTAGCAATTTAACATAAATAATAAACTTTGAATATCTATAAATCCAACCTGCCCAAAGGGCAGGTTTATTCAATTTCACAGTAATCAGTTTGGAATGTCAAAAATTATAGCTCCTTGATAGTCCATCTGTTTTGTGGTAAAATTTTGAATTGCTGTTTATTTGATAAGACTACATGCAATGAATACTAAAAAAGAAAAGAAGAAGTCATTTACTAGTGTAATTCACTAAACTATGAGAGAATATTCCAGAATTGGATTTCTGAATAGAAGGCATTATATCTTAAAGATTATTAATATGTAACTTGCATTAAAAAGGGATATCAATCTTTCATGTTAACTCTTTGATGTATCATATGATACAGTACTGTACTTCCAATATTTCAGTGATCGTGCTATTTACTTCATCCAGACTAACAATCAGGCTGCACTTTGATTATCTAAGAGTATTAGTTGTCCATTTTAGCATATAGTAGATTTCTCCATGCTCTATGAGATTAAGGTAAATCCCATGGATTTAATGTGTGGGATTTTTACCCACTAAAACCACCTCCCATTACGCCCTGCCACCCTACAGGACCGCCGTCAGGCATTACTTCATGGGGGGCAAAATGGCTATTAAAAACCCTCCTCCAATTTGGCTCCTTGCCCTCCTTCACCTCAATGTCTCTGGCTGCCCTCTTCGCAGTCTCTCCACATGTCTAAGTTCCAAGATGACCCCGACTGCATAATTGGACACCGTGACCCAGGTAGTCTCCCTACTCAACATCTCACTGATGATATCTTCTGGAGACAGCTGTTGTCGAAAATGCCTCTGTAGAATTTCCCGTTCTGCATCAAAGCGTGGACAATGAAAAAACACGTGCTCTGCATCTTCCTGCACGGGCTGGCAGACGGGGCATGAAGCATCATCATCCAGCCTGAAGCGGTGTTGGTAGGCTCTGAAGCAGCCATGTCCTGTCAACAGCTGTGTGAGGTAGTGGTCCACCTCTCCATGCTGTCTTGTCGACCATGCCCTGATGTCTGGGATAAGGCGATGAGTCCACCGTCCCTTGGTCGATTTATCCCAGATCTGCTGCCATTGTGTTATCCTCTCTTTCCTGGCTTCTATGGCAATTGTGCGTCGTTCCTTCTCCTGGTTTTCTCGCCTGTGTGTGTGTGTGTGTGTGTGTGTGTGTGTGTGTGTGTGTGTGTGTGTGTGTGTGTGTGTGTGTGTGTGTGTGTGTGTGTGTGTGTGTGTGTGTGTGTGTGTGTGGTTTTGTTGTTGTTTTTTGTGAACCCAGGCAAAAGGAAGTGTGTGAAGTCAGAGCTAGAAATGGGTCTATCTCCTTAGTATAAGTAAATTATGTTTTTATTTGAGATTCTGCAGCCCCCAAAGGTAATACATTTTATTTCAGGGGTGCCCAAATGTTTTGGACTGTGGGCTGGTCATGTGGTTCAGGGGGCCGGTCATTATGGACCATGGGCTGGAATCCAGCCCCCAGCACCAATGTATCTGGCCTGCAAAGCCCTCATCACTCCCAAAAGTAGAAGTAAAACGCATACAGGCACGTTTTACTTCCACTTCTGGAAGTGATGAGGGCTTTGTGGGCCGGATGAATTGGTGTTGGGGGCCAGATCCAGCCCACAGGCCATAGTGTGGGCACTCCTATTTTAGTTGAGCAGATGGCGGGTGGTGCCAGTCTCCTGAATCCCATTTCCTATGCCATTTGGGTATCACCATTTCTCTACCATTTGGGCTTTCCTGTTCTTTCACTATCTAAGTCACCTTCAAAGGGGAGTGGGACAGAATTTGTCCAAGTATCTCAGCCATCTCCTAATCAGTGTTCAAAACACTGTGATGCACATAACATTTCCAGTAATCTGGGTGATTCAGTGAAATTCAAGCAAACAACTCTGGCCCATTTGGCAGCAGGGTGATGTCATGAGCTTCTTAGCTGCTTGACTGATAACCTCATTTTTATCTTATAAATATTAACCAGTTTGATGACCTGCATTTTGCTAAGCTGTTTGCGGGGTGGGGTTGGGGATTTCATGACTGTTGGTCTCCCTAGCAGTTACCCTGTCTACTGAGACCACTGGTCTGTTTAGTTTGCCCATAGCTTACTGCTTTGCTGTTATATATTTCTGATATTCAGAGGTTTTTGGGGGTGGGGTGTAGTTGTTTAAAATTGCCAATTTTCTCAGTGTATAGACATCATCTATAGATTTGTACCTAAGGCTTATTTTTACTGGAGAAATGATAATCCAGCTGTCTGTTAAAATCCAAGACTGGATAATTTTTCTTCATGACTGACAGAGTGTTTAAAAAAAATGTTGGCTAGGAAAAATTAATTGAATTCTAGAATGGTAAGAGGGCTTCTTATTCCGTGACTAGGCCAGACATGAAACTGCCAAAATGAAGGCACCTTTGGGGGGGTTTACTCTGCAGTTTCCCTTGCCTGACCGAGTGTGAAAAAGATTGTCCATCAACATAACGTTGCCATTACCAGGGTATGCCCAATTGTGATTCAAAAATAGCACAATCTTTGAGGAGGCCTGGGTAAGACAGCTGGATCAAGCAGGATTAATTGTACCTATTTACTTAGCACTCTTACCCAGGTAGGAGCTGCGGTATCTCAGTGGTTAAGAAGTTCCCCTTGTTATCTGGAAGGCCAGCAAGTCGGCAGTTCAAGACATGAGTACTGCCAGCTCTTGAGGCATCCCCTGAGTGGAGTTTCTCCAGAAAAAATCCTTTCAACCTAGAATAATTTTTGACATGAAATTGTATTATCAAGTAGGATATTTCACTCTCCAAATGAAATTATTACAAGAGCCTGGTAACAATCATATGTATTTAGAAATCCCATTGGGTTCAAAGGGGAATGCTTCTGACATAGTATGACCATTGGATCTGTGTCCTTTTTATATTTTTAAGGAAACCTGACCACAGTTGTGAAATGCATGAATTAAAGATTAATGTCAACAAGTTATTTTTTAAATTAAAAAAACTGTTAATATCTCACATTGAGAGCACTGTAGTATTGAAAGATCCAATTAACATTTATTTTTAAAGCAGAGGAAACCCAAGATCTTTTCTTTAGAATTATTGTTTTGCATTCTGTTTAGGTATAATTAGCTCATTTAATGGAATGTCAGTCATAATAAGGAATTAATCAGACAGTAATCTTGTCTTGGACCTGGGTGATAGTGATGCTGTGAAAATCAGTCTCATGATGTTGAATGCAGATAATTTGTTGGACAAGGGACTGTTTTATCTAGGGAGGAAAATTCAGCAATGAATTTAACCACTATGGTCCATTTTCCATGTTTCCCTTCAGTGACTCACTTTCAGATGTAACAAGTATGCAGGTTATGACTTATGCCGTGTCTGCTTCAGAATCATGTGGTTGGTTCTGCTTTCTTTTACTGTTCTTGCTATCTATTGCTTGCCTGTTAAGAGATTATTCTGATCATCTATTATAATTTGTTACAAAGTGGACATTAATTTGAAAGCAAACAGTTCTCAGAATAAATGGTTCAAGTTGTACAGTTGTACCTCGCTTAAAGAGCATAATGCATTCCACAGGATTGCTCTTTAAGCGAGTTTGCTCTTTAAGTGAAACACCATTGTAAACGACCAATTGTGGGAGGGATTGCAAATCCCGATGTATTTGTTAAGCGAGTTTTTGATTGGTTTTATTTGTTAAGCGAAGCGAACATTCAGAGAAAATTCTACTCTTTAAGCGAGTTACTCTTTAAGTGAAGTGCTCTTTATGCGAGGTTTGACTGTATTTATTAGTTAGTATATCTAAGACAGGGATTCTCAACCTACGGCCCACAGGCTGGATGCGGCCCATGGCACCATTCCATGTGGGGGGGGGGTGCCTCCACCACACCAGGAAGTGCTATGTGGTGGAGGAAGGGCAAAATGGCCGTCCAGCCCCCGAAGCTATCTGAGGGAGCATGACCCAGCTCCCGGCTTTAAAAGGTTGAGAACTTTTGATCTAAGAGGTTGACCACCAAGGCACAATACCCTGCTCTTTGGGACGTTTTAGGGGTGGATTAGTCTGCAATAAAAATTTGCCTGCATATATTTTGTGTGCTGGAGTGGTTCAATCAATCCTAAACTGCCTCCATTCTGAACCCTTGTCAGGTGTATCTCCCAAATTGCCTTGCTTAATTTACCCTGTTCCCATTGAATGTGCATGCTGAGGATGGGATAAAAGAGTACAATGCAGCTGTTAAAGCTTTGGACCATGTGTAAACATCTGCTAGGTTGGCAGGAGCTGGGACAGAGATGAAAACTTCCTCCATCGTGCATCACTCGGGTCTCGAACTGCTGAGCTGACAACCTTCCAGTTATTAAGTTCAGTGTCTTAACTACTAAACCACTGCAGTCACTTAAAGGAATCATGCAAGAACACATATTTTGCTCTTCTGAAAATATTTTTGCTTATATGTAACTTTTGTTTTCCAGATGGAGGATGTTTGTGAAGATATTGATCAGATGTTCAGCACCTTATTGGGGGAAATGGATTTGCTAACACAGGTAATGAATGACTTGATCTGGAGAACTGATCAAAGTGACCAATTTTTTTTTTCTTGAATGCTTCAGTGATGGAGTGCTCATGATCTAACTAGGTAATTGGTTCTATTGTTGTACTACTTTAACACTTAGGGAATTTTTGGTGCTAGTCAATCAAAATATGGTTTCCTATCGTTTGAGGCCATTATGGAACATGAATCAAGACAAACAAAAAACAAATCAAACTTAAAATATCTTTTGCTCAAGGAGGAAGAAAGGAAACAATTATGTTTCCTCCATATTGATTTTTTTTTAGCTTTCATTTCTTATTTTATAGCCAACTTAAAAATTAAAATGTAGAGGCTTGCTTTTCCTTCTGTACTGTATAGGTGAATATTTTGCATATCTAATCTCTTTATTCCTCAATTTATTTGCTCTTGCTTATAAAAGAAGATGGAATTCCCAAAAGGAAAGGAACCAGAAACAATAAAGGAAGAGGTACAACAGTAAAGAAATCAGTATACTGTATAACAAACAATTGCTATACTGCTAATTTCATTAACTGATTGAACATTAGCAAACTGCTAGTGTTCAAACTTTTATGAAGACTCTTTCAGGCCCAGTTTTATAATCTTAAAATAAAGTGCTTGAAATGGTAGATAGTAAATTATTTTCCTAGTTTTTCGGTCTTTGTTAGGTACATTAATGATGGTTCTTTGTATAGTTTGAAATTAACATATTATACTTTCCCCCATATTTTATCAGTTTTCTCATTTTCCTATACAGTATGTAAACTTTCAAAGCAAAGTGGTGCTTTCTTTCTGCCGATTACCATTCCTATTTTTAGACTTGGGAAATAAAATATGTAAAAATCCAATATGTTGAGAAAGAGCCGAGGTAAACTGGGAAGGAAACTATGAGGATCAGAACTCTTATCCTTTTGACAAGAACCCTCCATCCCCTTCCAAGTTAATTTTCCTTGAACTATAATCTGTGTCATGGGTTCCCAACATTTTCCCACCAGGGGCTGGACCCACCCCCGACATTTCCCACCAGGGGCCAGGAACATTGCTGTGCCCACTACTTATATTTTTGCCATTATCAGTGATGGCAGTGGGAATCGCGTGGTTTTTCTGAGTTGTTGCACAGTCTCTGCCGCTTCCCAGGGCAGTGGGAGCCTTTTTGGAACATGGTTGCTCCAGTTTGGGAATTTTCTACCCCTTCCCTGCTGTGCTTTGGTACATATAAAACGACCGTGACCAACTTCTTGTTTCCATGCTGGGATCCCAGGTGCTGATGTAAGCTCCACCCGGCACTGGAATTCACCCACGGTCACGCTCCAGCTGCCAAAGCACAGTGGGAAAGGGGTGGAAAAATCCCAAACCGAAACAAAATTGCTCTGAAAAGCCTGCTGCTGCCCTGGGAAGCAGCTGAGCCTGTCCAAAACTCTGGAAAAAAGTTGTGATTCCTGCTGCTGCTGCCACCGCTGCAGTAAGCAACATATCCTGATTTCTGGTAGTTGGGTGGGTAAGTCTAGAGGTCCCTGGGTGGCCACCATGGGCTGGATTAATTATATGGATGGGCCAAATTAAGCCCACAGGCCGGAGGTTGGCCACCTCTGATCTATGTCTATAAGAATTAAACAGAAAAATTTAGATAAATAAGCAGACAAAGAAACTTAACCTTCTATCCTGAACATTCTTGTGTAACTGTAAGCTCTACTGAAGTAGACACATACAAAATTACACCATACAGTGCCTATATTTGAGTACTGTATCTGCGTTGTTCTGAGTGTTTTGAGATTGGGGGAAAGTCCACAGTCTCAATCCTACAACCGTCATAGGCATATTCAGAAGCTGCCACTGGAGTGACATATTCCTTATTCTATCCCTATCGCTACAGCTCCTGTTTAAAACAAATAAAACACACAGAATGTCAAATGTATGACTGGACCTTAAGGCCTTTATTGAAGATCAATACATACTAGCAATCACTATGGGGGTGAAACAATTTATTGATTTTTTTCTTCTTCTTTCAGAGTTTGGAAGCAGAAGCTCTCCCACCTCCATCCCGCAAACCTTCTAAAGATGAATTTAATTTTGCAGTTGGCTTTAAAGACTTAAATGGTAAGTTTTGGTGTTTTGTCCTTGCTAGCAGATCAAAGAACAAGCAGAGGGGGGCTATAATTCTTTGGAGAGAAAACGTATTTGAAGTAAGAAGCTACATGCATATTTCCTCCTACAGAATCATTCCTTAATTTACAAGTGTTGAATGTGCAAAACTTGAATAGATGCCTGTGTAAGTCTTAAGCTTTTTTTCTAAAGTCTTATAATGTTCCCCTAAACTATCATTTGGTTTTGTGTTTTATATTCTGTTATTATAATATTTCATTTTATATGCAAATAAAGTAATGATATTTTAGCCTGACAGCTAATGTTCGTGAGAAGAGGCAGAGGCACATTTCTCCAGTACAATATAATCACATTTGATAAAAGAACTGAGAAAGAATGTTGTTGTTTTTTCCACTTTGATGTAGAACGGAATCACCCAGAATTGCAAATAGTGCCCAAAACCGTCTGTGGAAGAGTTTCTAATCATGATAGTGAGGCTGATGTTCATCAATAACTCTGGGGAAATTTTTTCATATATTTGCATTTTTACCCTTACAGAATCCTTAAATGCCTTGGAAGATACTGATTTAGATGCATTAATGGCTGATCTTGTAGCAGACATTAATGAAGTAGAAAAATCTGCTTTGCAAGGAAAGAAAGAAGCCCCTTGTTCCCAGCCAACTGCTGTGGCGATGCCTTCATTAAATGTTGCTGACGGGAATCAACCAGGTCTTCAGGATAAGGCTTTCATAAAAGTTGGAAATAATTTGCCACCTCCAACTACAGAATTGGCCTTGGATTTTCCACCTGCGCCCTTGCCTTCAACAATAGATCCTGCACCAATCACTCAGGTGAACAAATTGAAGAATCAATTTTTGAATTCCTAAGCTGTTGATTTAAAATGATTCTGTAAAAAAACCCTTTGTCATAGCAAAAGGGATAACTCATCTAGAGAAACTGTAGAGCCCCATGTATGTTGAGGGAAATTTGAGGCCTGAGTATTGTGCAATGAAGTGGGTACCCTTTCTCTATCCCAGCTCCCGCCAACCTAGCAGTTCGAAAGAGCAGTTTGCAAGTACAGTGGAACCTTGGTTAATGTAATTAATGTGTTCTCTGGGATGTTTCTTACATTGAAAATTACTTTAACAGAATTTCCCATAGGAATGCATTGAAACACAAAATACATTAATCGAAACATGGTTTCCCATAGGAATGCATTGAAAACCCATTAATCTGTTCTGAAAAAAAATTCTGTAAACCAAGCCACTGTTTTCTATGGATTTCCTTTTGTTATGCGATTTTTATGT
The DNA here is from genome assembly GCA_030440675.1 of Furcifer pardalis. Classification (NCBI taxonomy): domain Eukaryota; kingdom Metazoa; phylum Chordata; class Lepidosauria; order Squamata; family Chamaeleonidae; genus Furcifer; species Furcifer pardalis. The sequence continues at coordinate 92,926,660 of CP126897.1, forward strand.
CAGCCGAGCTGTTTGTTAAACAAGGTTCCACTGTAGATACATAGGTACCACTTCAGCAGGAAAGTTAGCAGCATTCCATGTATTTAGTCATGCCTGCCACTTGAACATGGAAATGTCTGCAGACGCATACAGTGATGGCTCTTTGGCTGTAAATGGAAATAAGCACCACCCCCTAGAGTTGGACATGACTGGTTTAGGAGCAAGAGAGACCCTTATAGGCTGGTGGGAAGGAAGAATCTCTCTGTGTCGTAGAGGTACCCCATTTACCAATCCCAAGTGCTAATCACATGCAAGGTTATTATTCCAATAGCAGGGTGAGCTATTTAAAAGCTGAGCGCAGAAGAATAGATGCCTTTGAGATGTGGTGATGGAGGAGAGTTTTGAGAGTCCCCAGGACAGCGAGGAGAACAAATTGGTCAATCTTAGAAGAAATCAACCCTGACTGCTCCTTAGAAGGTCAAATAGTAAAGATGAAGCTAAAGTACTTTGGACATCAAATGAGAAGAGAGGATTCACTTGAGAAAGCCTTGATGCTGGGAAAGGTGGAAGGCAAAAGAAAAAGGGGGTGGCCAAAAATGAGATGGCTAGATGGTATTGTAGAGACAATGGGCACAGAACTGAGCAAGTTGAGGAGGATGGTGGAGGACAGAAGTGCCTGGCGGACAGTGGTCCATGGGGTCGCAAAGGGTCGGAATCGACTGTGAGACTGAACAACAACAAAGCAGAGTGATTCTTATGCTAAATTCTAGAGATTCATAAGCCCTTCTCACTTTCACAGGTTGCCTAATTTTAAGTAACTTGGTGCCCTCCGTCTTGGTGCGCTGTGGTCGTCCCTTATCTTTAGCTGAAAAGTAAAGGGAGCTATGATTCAGAACATTTGGAGTCAGGTTCCTTGCTGCTGAGACACAGGATGAAAACATATGAAAATGCTGCAGAATGAATAATTCTGCTGAAGTTGTCATACTGAAACAGAAAGCCACTTTTCAGCCTAACTATAAGGGGAATGGGAAGGGGTGTTTCTTGGTAATTTTTGGCATCTTTAAAAACAGATGTGCAATTTTACTTTATCTTTCTTTTAGGAAGAAAAAGAAGCACAAGCAAAAGCTGACAAGATTAAACTTGCACTGGAGAAAATGAAAGAAGCCAAGGTTAAAAAGGTAGCAATTCTTTGTAATGTAATGACACTTAAAAGTTAATATTTAATTAACAGAGTGTCTCATTTTATGTACTGTTTTTATTTTTTTTGTACATTATGGAAGAATTATTACTGTATAATATATTTTAAAAGTATACCCGTAAGAACTTGAAACCAATGGCTAGCATATCCAAGTTGTAATGAAATATACCAAAAGAAGTAACAGGATAATAATCGGTTTTCTATGAAGATCTGTTTCCTATGAAGATCTGATAGTTATGCATTCATTCATTCATTCATTTCAGGAGCTTACAGAATGTGTTTCATATCTCTTTATACCAAGATAGTAAAGGTAAAGGTTTCCCTTGCTCGAAAGCCAGTCATATCCAACTCTAGGTTCAGTGCTCATCTCTGTTTCAAAGCCGAAGAGCCAGCGCTGTCTGCTTCTGCAGACGTTTCCACGGTCATGTGGCAGGCATAACTAGACACCGGAGTGCACAGAACGCTGCTACCTTCCCACCAAAGTGGTCCCTGTTTATCTACTTGCAATTTCTTGCCTTCGAACTGCTAGGTTGGCAGGAGCTGGGACAAAGACGGGAGTTCATTCCATCCTGCAGTACTCGGGACTCGAACTGCTGACCTTCCGCCTCCCAGTCAGCGTCTTAGCCACTTGAGCCACTGCAGTCCCTTTATACCAATATAATTTACAGTAAAAGAAACCATACATGTAAATGACAGACACTCAGAAATGCCCAGTGGATAATTTAACTTCCAGTATTCAAAATGCTAATGTTTTCCAGTTCCTAAGATAGAACTCATTACTGATAGCAATAATGGAGTTTCATTGCTAAACCAAGGAGTTTTTGAGGTTGGTAGTACAGTATTAGGGAGTGCTCCAAGTAGAAATGTGACCATGGAGAAGAATTGTTTTTGAGCATTGTATCTCTAACAAACTAACACACCTTCTGAGATAATCAGTACATGGCCCGCCTCTGGTCACACTGTTGCTATCCAGGAATGGCTGTAGCTAAGAAAACAAAAAAAAAATGATACAGGCACCGAAAGCCCCTATGGTCATCTGAACTCCCAGTAGCAAAACTGGATCCAGGAATACCACCAAATTATTCACCTGCTCTTTCAAGTTGAATGTGACTCTGTGTCTTTATACCAGGGGTTCCCAGCCTACAGCTCACGGGCCAGACCAGGCCTGCAGCACCATTTTATGTTGCCCACCACCGCACCTGGAAGTTGAAGTGGATGCATTTACAACAGCAATAAAATGCAGCCGTGCATGCATAAGCACAGTTACGTCAGCCATAAATGCTCCTGTTGTCATAAACATGGACACGGGCACATTTACTTCCACTTCCGGGGATGAGGTCTGGCCCACTCAGCTGTCTAGGGGGCGTGGTCAGGCTCACAGCGTAAAAAGGTTGGGAACTCCTGCTTTATAATAAGCATTACTGATACTTTTTATCCAAGGCATAAAATAACATGTAGAAATAAGAAAAGAGTCACACAGAAAAGATTTTACAAAGTGGCACATTTCATTAGCAGTGCAGAATGGAAAGCTGCCTAGTAATTGTTACATTGGATTGCCCTCGGATCACATCTTTAGGGAATTAGTGTCTTGTTTTGGAAAGACCACTGAAGTTTAATGATATACATGTGCTCAAATACTGCCACACTATGGAATTTGTCAGATGGACAGTGGAAGCCCTCTTAGTGGTCAAAAATAATATTACAGTAATACCTCACATAATGAACGCTTCGTATAACAAAAAAAATCGCATAACAAAGCATTCGTTAGGCAACGGCAATACCCCACATAACAATTTTTTTTGTTATGCAAGGTTTTTTGGTAACCGGGGTATACCTGGTCAATGGGAACCCCAGATAATGAACATTTTTTGTTCATTATCAGGTGCATCTCCCATTTGCTTCGCATAATGAAAAAATCTACATAGCTAAGAGCTCCATGGAACAGAGGGTTTTTTTTTTGTTATGTGGGGTTCTACTGTATTATAAAAGTGCAAAATTGGTATCCTGTTCTGTTGAACAGAAGGTCTGACAAACAGATGACATGCCTGTGTTTTCAGTGCTTAAATATACATCTTACCAACAGCATTTTCTGTAACATGTGGGTGCATTCGTGGTCATTAAGCACCAAGGCCTTCATATAACATGGGAGCTGAGGAATCAGAATTTTACCAACTTTTCATGTGGACTTTCCTTTGAATGTAACGTGAGGTACATTCTCATTTGAATGTGACAGTCCCTGCTGTGTAAATGTTGTAGATTTTTAAAAAAAATCCAAGTAAAATGTATAATTAAGAAAGGGGGGGAGAGGAGGAGCGTTTGTTAATGCTCCGGGAAGCATTATTTACAGTGTAGCTTTTAATACATGTTTCTTTTGAATTGTTAACGACCATCACTCCTTATCAACCGAGACAGAATCGTGAGCACTCTAGCCTTTCAATGGAAGCCAAAATTAACTGACTAATCTATTATTCTCTTTCCAGCTTGTTGTCAAGGTGCACATGAATGATAACAGCACAAAGTCTCTGATGGTGGATGAACGGCAATTGGCACGTGATGTCCTGGACAATCTCTTTGAAAAAACCCACTGTGACTGCAATTTGGACTGGTGCCTTTATGAAATTTACCCAGAGCTACAAATTGGTAGGTTGCAAAGCATTGTGCAGTTCCTGGTTCTTAGATTTGCTTTTAGTGCATCACCAGAAATGAATTTGCTGGTGTGTTGTTATCAGCTGCTATTCTGCTACTACAGTTCTTTATCTGTCTTTTTCTATATTAAATAATGAGTTCCCCAGTTTGTTAGGTGGTGGTGGTCTTCTTCTTCTTCGTTAACAAATTAGAAATTCTTGAGTTTTCCCAGTTACAGTCTTCCTTTTCAAATACAGTACTGATAAATATACAGTCAAACCTCGCATAAAGAGCGCCTCGCTTAAAGAGCAGAATTGTCTCTGAATGTTCGCTTCACTTAACAAATAAAACCAACCAAAAACTCACTTAACAAATAAATCGGGGTTTGCATTACCCCCCACAATTGGTCACTTACAATGGTGTTTCACTTAAAGAGCAAACTCGCTTAAAGAGCAATCCTGTGGAACGCATTATGCTCTTTAAGCGAGGTACAACTGTACAGCTAAGTTTAGTTTGCTTATTTCTTCAATTTTCTTGAAAACCAGATACCAAAATTTCAGTATATTCTCACATTCTTATTACATACTTTCTGGTATCCTCTAGTACAGTGGTTCTCAACGTGGGGCCCACACCCTGTCACAGTAGGACTTCAATTTTCAGAAGCCTAAGTCAGCGGTTGATCAGGGCTTTGGGGAATTGACTTGGGCTTCTGGGAACTGAAGTCCAAAAACCAAAGGTTGGGAAACACTGCTCTAGCATATCTTAAAATAATTTCCATCTATTTGATTTAATTTCACTGGAGTTGTGTCTGTCTTTCCTGTCCTGTCCATCTTCCTTCCTTCCCTCCCTGACATTTTTTCTTTTCTTCTTTCTAGAAAGATTTTTTGAAGATCATGAAAACGTGATTGGTGTTTTATCTGACTGGACTCGGGACACTGAAAATAAGATCCTGTTCTTGGAGAAAAGTGAAAAATATGCTGTGTTTAAAAACCCTCAGGTAAATAGCAATGACGTAAAAACAAATACTGGACAGTTATATCATTTTAGACCATACATACAGTGATAACAAAAGGAATTATTAGCTTCATAGTTCAGATCACAATTATTTAAGGTATAGGGAGTCTCTATGCCTGAACTGGTATCTCAAAGGGGGAGTGTAAGTTGTGATTTTTATAGGAGCAGCTAGATTTTTTTTATTTTTACATGTTTAAAATATGATATACCACCCAACTGGCAAATTTCCTTGGGGTGTTTTACAAATATGTAAATATGGGGGGGGGGACATTACAATGACAGCTAAAACAATAAATCAATCAAATCTTTATAAGATGTGAAAATGTTATATTTTCTGTATTATCCCTCTAGTCACTCCATTGCTTTAGTTACAAAATTATGGTTATGACTGAAAGCTGGAATTGTAGTATTAAGTTCTTATATCTTTAAAATATTTTGGAAACAAGCAAAACATGAATGTACGTTGTAATACAACAGCCATGACCTTTAGAAGATGAGTATTTGGAGAGAGTTTAATCTACCTTACATTAGCTGTTGGTCTGCTACACTATAATTATTGGATTATTGTTATTGTTATTATTATTATTTTGGAATAGTAGCCGTGAGAGTCTGCATTTCAAGCATATCAGAGAATAAACAAAACAAAAAAACATTGTAGGACCTTGAAGACTGTTAAATTTTAATGTGAGCTTTTGTGGATCAAGTCCAGTTCAAAGTGGACTTAATGCACAAAAGTTCACATTAAAATTTAAGTTAGTCTTCGAGGTGCTACAATGTTTTTTTTTTGATTATTCTATGATATAATTATTGGTGCATCCATGTCAGCACATGGTCACTTAAAAACTGGAGTGATTCCAAGCATGTTCTGCTTGGTGTAATGGAAGATTGTCTTCTTGGAGTTTCAGTGGTATATGGTGACGCAGTTGTATGTGTACTTGATAGAAAAGTTTCATTTAGCATACAGTCTGGTTATAGACCAGTGGACCAGAAAATCCACTCCTCTTTCAGTTAATTAGCTGGATATTGTGCGGCTTAATATGCAGAAGCCAGGTGCAGCCACTCAAGAGTGAAAATACAGATCATTACAACACAGCTGCTTCATTCATACACACCAACCTTTCTGTGTTCTGGTGGATGAAGTTGACCTGGAATAAGTAATTTTATGCAGTCCTGCAGTGTAACATTTTCTCAGGAGACTAAAATTAATTGAGAAATGTTAACACTGATGTTTTTTGGGATATATATTTCTGACCTTCACTTGAGCTAGTTCAATTTCTCTTCGCTATGCTTTGTAAAGGAAAACAAAGGAAAGATGTCAAGTTATGAATTTATGAGCCCAGCAAATTTTCTGTTAAAAAATCAGAACAATTCACGTAGCCTTTTAGAAGACTACAAATGCCTAGTCACAAATCACATTTTCATATAAGATAAAAGAATTGTCAGGAGGAATCAGAACTACAAAAACCAGAAACTTCTTGCTCTAGATTCCATGTTAGAGCATTTTTTCTAGACTGTGTATTTTATTTATTTATTTGTTTGTTTGTTCATATTTCTCCACTGCCCTTCTCACCGAAGTGACTCAGGGCGGTTTATAAGAAATAAAAGACATCACAATAAAACACAAACACTACCTAAAAACCTCAAATACAAAACTGTTTAAATTAAAATTTAAAGTTAAAAAGATTAAAAGCACACAAAATACTACATCTTACTAATCTTACTAATTAAAAAGTAGAGGAAGAGATCATCCAGCTCAGATCATCCAGCGAGCTGGGGTCATTATACCTCCCGCACCCCATACCTGCCCCGCTAGCCATGATTTTAGATTCTTCCTAAAAGGCAGCAGCTCCGTCTGGAGATGTAGCTCTGTTGGCAGGAGGTTCCATAGGGCAGGAGCAGACACAGAGAAGGCCCTCCTTCTGGTGCCAGAGAGATGCGCCTCTCTGGCAGATGGAACAGAGAGCTTCTCCGGTCCACTCTGGTGGGATGTGTGCATGTGTGTGTGTGCATGCCTGCCTGCCTGCATGCATGTGTGTGTTTTGCAAATCAAAAGCTTTGGATCAGTGGCTTTGTGCATCAATATGTACTTCATGAAAATACTGTTGTTCTAAACTCTGCCCACAGACAAAAAAAATAGTCTGTGCCGTTGGAGGTGGAGAGAACAAAAAACATACAACACCACAGGCTGTGTCACTGAACATAGCAAGACACATTTTATGTCATATGGATGGTGGGGAAAATACTGTTAATGTAAGTGACAAATTGAGTATGTTATGAATATTTTATTTATTTACTTAGATTTATTATCCCGCCCTAATCAGGCGAACCTGACTCTAGGCGGCTTACAGAAAATTCATAAATTAAAACCTTGAGGTTCATAAATTACTTAAAAGTCAATTAAAAAAGAATTAAACCATGAATTTACAAAAATCTAAAAGATTTAAAAAGGTTAAAAGGTTTAAAAAGATTTTAAAAGTTTAAAAGAGTGAGGGAGGGGTGGCTGTCCCATCATATCAGCCACCCAACATGGGACCCCAAGTTCCTGGACCCCCACACCTGCCCTGCCAGCCAGGTTTTTAGGCCCTTCCGAAAGGGCAGGAGCTCTGTCTGTAGACGTAACTCAGTTGGCAGGAGGTTCCAAAGGACCGGGGCGGCCACGGAGAAGGCCCTCCTCCTGGTGCTAGAGAGATGCGCCTCTCTAGCCGATGGAATGATAAGAGAGCCTCTCCGATCCGCCCTGGTGGGACGGACAGATGTCCTTGGGACGATCCGGTCTCTTAAGTATCCTGGCCCACTACCAAATACTTCACCTAGATAAGCTCTGAGATATAAAAGGACACTGTTCTTTTAATGTAAGGAGATTGTGTTCTTGTCAAAAGCCATTTTCAACTGTTTCCTGTTTTTCAGTATTGAAAATTATTATTATTATTATTATTATTATTATTATTATTATTATTATTATTATTATTATTATTATTAGTTCGATTTATATGCCGCCCTACTTGGTGAAAACCAACTCAGGGCGGCTTACAATACAAAATCGAATACAATACAATATAACAGATTACAATATAAAATCACAGCATCCCAAGATGCAGTGCAACAACATAAATATAAATACTATATAATCAAAATACTGTCCATAAACAGTATACAATACCGAATGGACAATAGACAATATATTCACAATACAGTTCATATCCAATACGAAAAAATAAATAAAAATAACCATACAGTAATTAATTCAATATTGTACAATACAAAACACCATCTTATTCTTACTACCTTATTATTATTATTATTGCCTATTAACTGTGAGTGGTTTATTTTCCAACACAAATTTATTTATTCATTCATTTATATCCCACCCATCTGGGATAGAACTTGCTTTACACAGAGACAGACACACAGAGAGAGAGAGAGAGAAAGAGAAAGAGAGAGAAAGCTGTTTTGAGTTTGTTCTGAGGCAATAATTGCAAGTGGGTTTTTGAGCTTGTTCACACATGTACAGACCCAAACAAAGGCAAAAAGAATTGGGGATCTTTTTATGAGATACCATTATTATTTGCATACATTTCCAGGGCAAGTTTCATTGAAATTAAAAGAATCCATGCAAGAAGAGCATGATAACTTTGTATGTACAGTAATACCCCGTATAACGCGAGTACCGTATATCGTTAAATCCGCATAACGTTACAAGATTTTCGGAAACATCTTGTATCGAGTAACGCGATTTTAACGTTACACGAAACAGTCGTTCTTAGCAGCAGGGTGGGTGGAAAGCTGAACGGGGTTCTCCGTTCAGCTTCCCAGCCACCCTGCAGCTACGGAGGCAGGGGTGGGGTGGCTGGAAAGCTGACGGGGGGCTCCCCCATCGGCTTACCCAGCCACCCCACAGCTGCGGAGGCATGGGCGGGTGGCTAGGGAAGCCGACAGGGAGTCCCCGTCAGCTTCCCCAGCCACCCTGCAGCTGTAGATCGGGTCCTCTGATCTCTCTGGAGGTGTTTCTGGGCTTCCCCGACGTCCTGAGCCAGTGCAGCAAGCCAGAATGTCAGATTTCGAATCCCGATGTTCTGGCTTCCTGCACTGGCTCAGGACGTCGGGGAAGCGCAGAAACACCTTGGATCGGGTCCCCACACCTCCCTGGACCCAGCGGGGGGGTCAGAAACCCCAAAATTGGTAAAAAAAAACGGACGTTTTTTTTACCAATTTTGGGGGCTCTGACCCCCCCGCCGGGTCCAGGGAGGTGGGGAAACCTGCTCCAAGCTGTTTCCAAAGTTCTCCCACCTCCCTGGAGGCAGCAGCAAGCCAAAATGTCAGGATTCAAATCCCGATGTTCTCGCTTCCTGCAGCCTCCAGGGAAACAGGGCTTTTTTTAACATTGTGTGTTCAATGTATCGCCCAACGTTAAAACCCGAATAACGACGGGACTTGTGGAACCAAGTCATAACGTTATTCGGGGTACTAGTGTACTTCCTTGGAATTAAAGCCCTATAGAAATTAATGGGAATCTACCTAACCACATGGGAAATGTGGTTAGGTTTGGCCTCAAAGTGCTTTATTTATGCAACCTTAACACACCTTTTAGGCAAATAAATACATTCTCTCCCCCACCCCCGTCTCTCTCTCTCTCTCTCTCTCTCTCTCTCTCTCTCTCACACACACACACACACACACACACACACACACACACACACACACACACACATAATTTTTTGTGATCTGCCTCCCACATGGCCCACACGTAGGTTGTTCTCATGGCAGAACATGGAAATGAGACATGCGCATTCTCATTCACCATGGATCCCTATTCATCTACTCCTTCCTCTGAGCCAGAGGGGCTGAACAAACAAGCAACATGTGCAGCATGGAGGAAAAGTAGCTTGCTGCTGGCTGGCAAACAAAAAGGTAGCAGCAATGGAGGCTAGAATCAACAGCAGCAGCTGAGGACGACAACGAAGCAGAGGCAGACTCACCTGAAGAAAGAAACCATTTCAATTTCTTGGAGATTTTCCCAGTCTCACCGTAGTGAGACTTCTCACTAAGACATCCCTTTGGTTCAATGACATTTCTCAGCTTCTTGCAAAAATGAGAAATAAGTCTTGCTTTTCTATTCTTTCAAGGGAACTATTCTTTCAAGGTAACCTTGTGTAGGGAAGATTGTGTTTTACACAGGAATCTCAATAATTTGTACAGATTAGTATATCCAAGAAACTACATGAGAGATGCTAATGAGGGGAAAAGTGTTGTACAGAAAAAATTCAACTCCAAGAAAAGAAGAGGGAATATTTTTCTGAATTTCTCTTGGATAACAAGATCTTGCAAAGGTCACGTCCCTCCTTTAAAGTAATATGGTCTGGCAGGAATCCATTTGGAACTGAGAGCTGCAGAAGGATAATCATGGCAACAGTGGATGCTATTTTGTGGACTGTCTGTATCATGCGCGATGGTTGCTTCAATTGCGCAGTTGATCATGCCATGAACAGCCTGCAGGAAACAAAAATGGTGTGATTGCTGCTACCCATGTGGCAAATTGTAATCTTCTTGCTGGCCACTATGTTGAGACAGAAGTTTGTTTTGTTTATGGTTGTTGTCTAACTGTCACCATCTTTCTCTGTGTTTTTAATTAGAATTTCTACTTGGCAAACAAAGAACAAAATGAAAACAAGGAAATGAATGAAAAAAGCAAGGAAGCTTTACTGGAGGTAAGCCATGCTTAAGGAAAAGGAAAGTGCATTTGACTAAGATGCTACCTATGTTCATTCTTCTTCTCTCAAAATAGAATAGGAATGTTTTAGTTCTTCATTTGTTACTGTGGAAAAATAGGAAATTGCAGCATAGCAATTGTTCAGAAGGCTGTGTGTAAAAGCTTTCGTGAAAACAAGATGTACTGCATAAATATGTGGGAAAGTAGATAGCTTACTGTTGAAGCTTTTTGAGGTGGGCAGATTTAGAATTGATTTGCTAATCTCCTAAAAACAGGAGTCTTGTTTTATGCTACTCCTTAGGCAAACTATTCCTGTGACAATACTCTATTGATTTAAACAAAACACTGATCAGCACAAAAATCCACAAAACAAGCATATTCAAAGTCACTGTAACTTGCAGATTTACCCAAGCATACCAAAACCAGCAGGTGCTAAGCTTTCTCTTCAGGGTTTCATTCTATGTTTGCTTAATATGAAACAAAAGTATTTGGCTATAATTCTAAGACTGATTTAAATAACTTCAGGTTTCTGGCATACTCTTTACCTTTTAAAATGTATTTCCTAGAGGACTACTTTTTGTTTATTCCATTCAGTGTTCATTTGATATCATTTTAGAAATGACAACGGTTGATTTTTTTCTTCAAAAAGGCAGTTTGATTTTTTTTTTTGTCACAAACAAGAATTCTGCAGCATCTTATAACATCAAGATGTGGTTTCAGTTGTGTCAAAGTTCATTTATTGTGCAAGCTGAAGTTACATTTTCATGAACAACCATAGCCCCTTGTGCAACCACAGACTAAAGCAATACCTTCCACAGAAATATATGTGGGGGGGGGGGAGCTTTTTCCTCTGCTGGCATATTGTTACTAGGCAATAATGCATTCAGACTGGCAAAGTGCAGACCAAAACAATCTCTTTAACAGAGGTCTTTCATAAAAAATAGTGGGTGGGTAATAAAACAGGCAGCCTTTGACCGTTTGAGTGCTAAACTGATTAACACATGTAGTGTAATACAACACTCTTTCCCCACCCCCTTCGAACCAAAAAGATAGAGTGGAGCCTCTTGTAAAATTGCTGTTCACTTGTTTGGATTGAGAAGTTTGAAGTTACTTTATTATAAAACAGAGAGGCAGGGATTCTCAACCTCTGGCCCATGGGCTGGATGCAGCCCATGGCACCATTTCCTATGTCTCCACCACTCCAGGAAGTGCCATGTGGTGGAGGAAGAGAAAAATGGCCATCTGGCCCCCGAAAGTTGCCTGAGGGAGCATGCCTATCCCCTGGCTTTAAAAGGTTGATAACTCCTGATGTATTGTGTTCAGCAGTGTTCTTATGAAAAATCCCCATACTGGTTTTCTCCACTTTTAGTCTTGGGGAAAGTCCTTGTTATACTGCAGCCAGTATAGTTCCAGATCATGGCAAGTGTTTTTTCTTTACATTAGTATTTGTTATCTTTGGGGCTGTGGTGGTAAACAGTAGAGTAGGTTCCTGGTTCAAGCACCTGGGGGGATTGGCTGCCTTATTTGGTCGGTCAACTCCCCCTCTACTTGTTATAGGAATCAACGGTACTAATCACTGTTCTATCTAGTTCAGTTTTACCTCCACTAATTAATCGTAGTTTGCTGAAGATGCCAACGGTGACGCTACCACTGAGTAATGATCTTGCATAGCAGCAGCCATGTTAACAAGATTAGCCATTGGCCACATTCCAAATAACGAATGTCTTCAAAGGTGATTACAAAAAGTTCAACAGAATGAATAGTAAAGGTAAAGTTCTCCCTTGCTCTAAGGCCAGTTGTATCTGACTCTAGGGGGTGGTGCTGATCTCCATTTGCTGCCAAAGAAGATAGCACTGTCTGTGTCTGCAGACATTTCTGTGGTCATGTGTCAGGCATGCCTCAACACCGGAGTGCACAGAATGCTGTTTACCTTCCCACCAAAGTGGTCCCTGTTTATCTACTTGCAATTTCTTGCTTTCAAACTGCTAGGTTTGGAGCATTTACCTGTGTTCTGCTTCTTCTTTGTGTAACCCAATTTTTACTCCATAGGAAAGCTTCTGTGGTACGTCTGTCATTGTACCAGACATTGAAGGAGCCCTTTATTTAAAAGAGGATGGCAAGAAGTCTTGGAAAAGACGTTATTTTCTTCTACGAGCTTCTGGAATTTATTATGTACCCAAAGGAAAGACTAAGGTCAGGCAAGTCAAAGAAACTCTTTCAAGCAATGCAGTAATTCATGAAAGTGAAGATAAAAAATCCCCAAAGGGTTATTTCTATAAATATTGGGAAGGAGTCACTGAACTCCTTTGACATTACCTTCTTCCTTCTTACCCTCCATTAGATAAAAACACTGTATTTATTAAAAATCCAGACTTGAAGGAATTCAACACCCCAAGCCAATAGTTAATCATACATAGAAAAATGGTGTCATCAACTTTTTGTCAAGCTCACTGTGGGAAAATATGCTCACTGTGGGACTGTCTGCATTTTACCTAGTATGATGCGAACAGAAGAAATCTGCCATTAATTGAGAAGTCAAAAGAAAAGTATGTGGCTTTGATGATTTCTTCTAGGCCCTCAGCCTTTTCTTCATACACTTTGTGGAATCACTCAGCAGTCTTGTCAGTATAGACACCAAGCATTTTCTCCTAAAAATGCTCTTTGCGAAGGGGTAGTACGATATAATTTTAAAAGAGAAATCCTTTAATATTGAAATCCTAATAAGAAGTTGTTCTTTGAATGTATGGATCAAGGGTGCCCAAACTATGGCCTGTACAGGTGCATTTTACTTCCGCTTCCGGGAGCGACGAGGGCTTTGTGGCATTGGGGGCTGGATCCGTCCCCTGGGCCATAGTGACCAGGGGCCCAAACTACATGACTGGCCCGCATCCTGAAAAGTTTGGGCACCCCTGGTATGGATCTTTGAATGTATAATTATTAGCAATCTTCCCCATGATCAAACTAGATGTTACAGATTAACATATACTGGGAAGAATTGATTCTCTAGTGATAAAAGTTATAGCATGTATTTTTCCTTACTTCTCTATTTTGCAATTAACTTGGTTTGATTTTTGAAGAGTCACTGGGAAGTAAACACAGGCTTAATTCGCAATTGTGAATAAGGTGAAACACACTTCTGAATAAATCATATTGTGGGAAGAAAACAGGCTTATTGTGGAGAATATGAATTGCCTTTAATGTCTATTTTGAGCCTAAGTGTACTGGTTTGAATCCTAAGAACCTATCCTTTCCTTTGATGGTGTCTGAACATCCTCAAAGCCTTCCCATGGCTATTTGTTTAAAATTTGACAATGTGGTTTATTACAGCTATTTGCCATTTCTTTTCATTTCAGAGGTATAAGCACACATATTTCACTGAAATATCTGTAAATGGTTGTTGTATCACAATAGGTTTGAATTGCTGTCCAGAAATAAACAAGATTAACACAAATACACATCTTAATGCCAAGAAAACATGTACCAATGCATAATATGTCCTGTAATCTGTAAAAATGCAACCATTTCCATTCTCCTCCTGCACTGAAACCATTTTATGTAAATTAGGGAAAGTCAAGGCATCATGCATAAAGTCCCACCCATCAGAGATTTTGCTTAGCCCCACATCTGAGCATTCACTGATCTGTTTTTAACTTGGGTGTGTCCTGGAAGCAAGAGGCATAGGATTAAACTATATCTTGGTGAATTGTAACTAACTCTGTTACAATTACAGTATCTTCTCCTTTCCATTAGTCTTTGTCTTTTCAGAGCAATTGAAAGCAAGAACAGATGGCCTGACTTAAAGCATGGAATGCACTGGCTTTTTGGCCAAAGTTGTGATAAGATAATGTCAAGTAGGGTTTCTTTTGTTGAGTTAAAACATACTGTTTACATAAGAGTAAAAGAACCTTGAACTTAAATGCTCACAGTCTTGGCCAAGATAATTGTCATAAGGAGGTTGTTATTCTTCCACTTGCAGTTAATCCTGACTGCTAAATGTGCCTGGGGTGTGTACATATGTGTGCATGGCAGTTCCAGGGCAGGACAGTGAAATGTGTGGGAACTTTTTTCTAGATCAGTGTTTTCCAAACTTTGGGTTTTGGACTTCAATTCCCAGAAGCCTAAGTCAGTACATTGTCTGATCGGTGCTTTGGGGAATTGACTTGGGCTTCTGGGAATTGAAGTCCCAAACCCAACATTGGGGAAACACTGTTCTAGATGTTAGAGTGTAACACTGATCAACCCTAGCCAGCAAAACCAAAGGTGGAGAGACTGCAGGAGTTGTCATCCAATACTAGCTTTGGTCTACATGTTTTCTCTTCCCTCTTTAGAGAGTAGTCTCCAGGAAAAAGATTGAGATAGAATTACCAGCAGATTGCATGCTGTGACATGTCCCCCAATGCTCTTGGACTCATAACAACTTCTGCACCATATAGTCTTTGTGAAAACTTCATAACTTGCATAGGTCAACCAGCTCTCTCTGCTTTATCATCAAAACAAGTCTTGGCAACAAAGGGTTTCATTGTCAGAACCAGCCTCTGGATTCTGGCACTTCCAGAGGTTTACAAACAATGTTGGTAGATTGATTGCCTTGCCTATGGTGGAGATGTTTCAGTGTTCAATGTACTGTACTTGTTCTTCAGGGGAAAATGAAGCCATGTTTGTATTAAAAAATACCAAGACCTTTTTAAAAAAAGAATGCTAGTACAGTAAAAACCCCGTATAATGATTTTAATTCGTTCCATAGGTCTGGTCACTATGCGATTTTGTTGTTGTATGATTTTTTTCTATGAAAAAAATCGTACAGTGGTTTTTTTTTTCACTAAGCAGTTTTTCCCATTGAAAAATCATTATACATTTTTTTTCCATAGGAAAAATCGTTATGCGGGGTGCCACTTTCTTTAAAACCCTAATAGTTATGCCCTTACGATATAAGGGCATTCATTATATGAGGTTCCACTGTATACATTATTAGAATAAAGCAGCAAAAAAAAGCTTATAAAAAAGCAAATAATGCCTTTTCTAGTGTGGCATTTATTGTAGCTTATTATTTGGATTCTGCTCTGTCTAGCTCAAAGGTCACAGTTAAATCCTTGACCAAGAAAAGCAGCATGGAACTAGGTTCACTGTCAACAATTCATTCCCTAATATAATAACGTGTATTTCTTTTTCATCTCTTAGACATCTCGAGATTTGTCTTGCTTCATACAGTTTGAAAATGTGAATGTGTATTATGGAATTCAGTACAAAGTGAAATATAAGGCACCTACAGACTATTGTTTTGTCTTAAAGGTACGTACTGGAAAATATACATTCTGAATTGCTTTTTTAAACCTGTGCCCAATTTACAATTCAATCCCATTTGCATCAGATAATTTCTAAATAAACTTTAAAAAAATACCATCAGTCCCATTATCCAGATCCATATGCGACATATATAGGACTATATCATGAATTTCTAATATGGGGAAACTTTAGAACACAGCATTTATTTTGCAGATTCAAGGAGCCCCTGGCATAAAATTGTAGTTTTCAAATGTAAAAAAAATCTTCACAGTTGACACTAGCAAGGTAATCTATATGTAAATTGGCTCTTTTAGTCAGTCTGTTGTATCTCAGATACCAAGAGAATTTAATTATGCATTATTGGTGAAGGCTTTGCTTGAGCAGCCTAAGAGTAATGGTGCATAATATGGAATTAATCTAGGGTGAAATAATTGGTGCCCTGAGAACAACGTGGCATAAACAGTATCATCATAGCCAATTTCCATTCCTTAGACCCTCCCACTGTGACCCCTTTAGCTGTTTCCCCTTCATTTAGAGACATGTTTCTGATTGTAATCTTCATGAATTGTGTCACCATATTTTTCACAATGGCACTGGTCATCTAGGATTAGTTCATGTCCTTTGTTTCTTTCATAGTATTTTAAAGTATACTATATGATTAAAAAAATGGAAATCTGAATAAAGCTGAAATCTGGGGTTTTATTGCATTCCAGTTTGCCTTTTCTTGCAAAATGCTATAAGGTGCAATATGAGGAGTCTGACTAGTGATCATGGCATCACACCATCAAACAAGAAGAGTTACATGTTATAAATATGATAACCATGTAAATGATTTCGCCTCTTATAGAGTCATTGGCGCTTTATGCTCAATATGTAAATATAATTGGGGAATAGATGCTTTTCAATCTACCATGTGAAATGTATGTAGGTATGTAAGTAATAGGGAAGGTGGTGGCTTACTGGTTAAGATGCTGAGCTTGACCACCAGAAGGGGGCTGGTCTACAGTTCAAGACCTGAGTGCTACACAATGGAGTGAGTTCCTGTTATTTGTCTCACCTTCTGCCAACCCAACCTAGCAGTTCAAAAGCAAGAAAATGCAAGTTGACAAATAGGCACTGCTTTGGTGGGAAAGGTAACAATGTTCCATGCACTCCAGTGTCTAGTCATGCCTGCCACGTGTCCTTGGAAACATCTGCAGATGCAGACAGAGCTGGCTCTTTGTAAATGGAGATGAGCATCAAAACCTAGTTGGACACAACTGGCTTTCAAGCAAGGGAGTCCTTTACCTTTATGTATGTATGTATGTATGTATGTATGTATGTATGTATGTATGTATGTATGTATGTATGTATGTATGTATGTATGTATGGCCTACCTTTCCCCCGAGAAGTACTGTACAGTACTTGGTTTCACATGCTTATCACCCCTATGACAACCCTATAATGTAAGCCATTCCACAAGGCCAGGTCGGTAGGGAACCTGATTTATCATCAGTCTTCCATTCTAACCAGTATGCCATAGTTAAACTGGAAAGAGCTGCACTCTAAATCTTATAAGAAAGCTTGAGAAACTATTAAGAGGAAGGCATCATTTATTGTTTGGAAAAAAATATATTTTTAAGAAACCTTTTCTATACGTGCATTTGCTTAACACATGATCTTAATTCTAGCATCTGGAGAATTGCTTTCTGGTCCATGAAAAATAAGGGTATAATACATTTGTTAGGCTTTAAAGTGCTGCAGAATTCTTTTGTCTGCTGCCATAGAACAGCTATTTATCTGGACATTAAGAGATTGAACGGCATCTACTGCCATCTGGCGGCCCTAGCTGATTATTACAACAAATGAAAATTACAGTACAGTACTGTACAGTACTAGGTTATTTAAACCAGGGGTTCCCAACCTTTTCAAGCCGGGGGGCCGGGTCATGTTCTCTCAGTCAGCTTCAAGGGCCAGATGGCCATTTTCCCCTGCCTACATGAAGGGGGTGGCCATTTTGTCCCAACAGCTTTAAAGGAGTGGCCATTTTGTTTCTTGAATGTCCTTGGGGGGCACATGGAATGGTGCCGGGGGCGGATCCAGCCCACAGGCCTTAGATTGAGAACCCCTTATTTAAACAAATTCCCTCTAGCCTCACAAAGATTCTCCAATGGACGTAAACTATACTATTGAGTTGGATGTTTTTATTTTAATTAAGTGATACAGTATGTGAATTATTTTAATGTTGTTTCACACCATCACGTGACTTTCAGCCTATGGCAATCCTATGAAATAGTTACCCATTCAAAATACCCTGTCCTTAATTTCTCTGCTCATGGCTCCTTTACTGAGTCAACCAGTCTCATATTTGATCCATTGTTTTCTGAAAATGGTTTGCTCACAACATGCCCAAAGTATTATAGCCTCAATTTTATAATTTAAGTTTCTAGGGAAGGTGGAGGTGTGTTATGATCCAGAACTCACTTATTCATCTCTCTGAAAGTTCCTGGTCTATGTCTTTATTGAACCACATTTATGTCAATAGACAAGATGTAGGTATGTACCCACTGGATCATACAAAGATGAGGAGTGTGTATCCTTCCAAATTTCTTTGAACTGCAACTCCTAAGTTTTCTATCTGTTGCCTGTTCTATCTAGGGCAGTGTTTCCCAACCTTTTGTTTTTGGACTACAATTCCCAGAAGCCTAAGTCAATCCCCCCCCCCCAAAAATACTGATCCACCAATGTACTGACTTAGGCTTCTGGAAATTGAAATTCCCCTGTGGGGCCCCACGTTGGGAAGCAATGATCTGGGACAGGCTTTCTCAAGGTTTTCAGGTCGCTGCGGGCCTGACCACACCTGGACTGCTGGTTGGGCCACGTGATTCCTTCCACCCAGAAGCGGAAGTAAAATGCATGCCATGCATCCGCAGAATGTTTTTTTTAATTTTGTTTCCAGGATTGGCGAGGGCTTCGGGGGCCAAATGAATTGGTGTCGGGGGCCAGGTTTGGCCCACGGGACTTAGGTTGAGAATGCCTGATCTAGGATTAATGAATATTGTTGTCTGTGAGGTTAGGGAAGGTTGCACATTCCTTACTGTTTGATAATAGTAATACAGTACCTGTAATTTGGTGTCAGAAATTATTCTGGGTTGAAAGGATTTTTGCTGGAGAAACTCCACTCAGGGGACGCCCGAATGAGGCTCCTTGATGCATGATTATTTTACATGTAGAAATCCAAGTTACTAGTTTGCATGCAACATCCAGAGGTGTCCAGAAGCAGAAATTATCTTACATGCTCAGGGGAATTAATCCATTAATGTTACACATAAGCAAAAATAATTGCAAAACAGTTTTAAGAAAGAAAAAGAATAAAATATTCTAAATTTAAGTAGCTCCCTAAATGGAATCAAACCAATTAAAACTACATTGACATATGTAATTTTATGCAGAACAAGTCTTTGTGGATAAACAGTAAATATTGTAAATTTAAACTACATTTTTAAACTTCCCTTTTGTTCCTTCAATATATCAATAATGAAGTGGAAGAAGTAGAATAAAACATATATTTTTCTCCTGCCTGAAAACAGAGGCTTGTCATATGACATGTTAACTGACTCACGTTCCTACTAGGAAGTTTGAATTTTGTTTAAAGCTGGTGTTACTAATACTGTATAATCATTATTTTCAGCATGCAATTTCCCTTCTAATCCCCTCCCTACCATGTAAAAATGTGCATCTATACTTGAAGCCATAATGCTGTAAATAGCCCATTGATTACTACGTAACTATAAGAGTAATGCAACTTTAATATTGACAAAGAAGACATCAAAATTGTTAAAGATTTTCTGCATCTTGGGTCATTCATCATTGCAAATGGAAGCTACAGAGAAGAAACCAGAAGACTGAGATTCAAAATGGCAGTCATGAAGGAACTGGAAAAAGATGTGTGTCTGGGTAAAATAGTCATCCCTGTATATGGTCGTCCTAGTAACTAAGATGTGCAGTGAAGACATTTTACAGGAGAAAATTTGTTTCATTTGAAATGTGGACTTAAAAGATACCTGTTTTGATATAAATGGATGCTAGATCAAATCACTGCTATATTGGCTCTAGAAGTAATGACTAAATTGAGGCTGTTATACTTTGGGCATATAATGAGCAGACAAAGTGCTAAGAAAAATGGAAGGTGATAGGAAAACAGAAAAAAATAACCTAGTGTGGAATTAATCGAATGATTAAAGCCAGTAAAACATGAGCAGGGCTGTGCTGAAAGGATCTTTTCGAGGTCATTAATTCAAAATTTGTTGTAAATTTGACTTGGCAATGCGTAACAACATAAACATGACATCTGAGCAAGTGGATTGTAGTTTATTAAAGTGTGTGCGAAAATAATCTCATTGCTTTAAAAGAGCCATGGTACTTTGTGATGTTTTGCTGGAACTGGTTGCCATGGTTACTACTTTGAAAGATTTTTTTTCATATGATTTCCCCCCCCCCCCCCCAATAATCACTGTCATAAATAATACCAAACAGACATTGGACTTTATTGTCAGATCTCCTCGTACAGGATAACATTTAGCACATTCTCCGCTATATGCACTGTTAAAATTGTTAATGCTAAAACTCTCAGGTTAGTTTTATTTTTCAACCAGCTCATTAAGGTAATCATCGTATAGATACCTACACATTTGAAAACACCAGAAAATATTCACAATGGTTTTTTTTTTTTTTTTTTGAATTTGTGCAAAAATATACAGAGAACACGGTCAATGTGCTTGGAAGCTAATGCAAGAATACAAAAAGAGAAACTAATTAAGAATATATGTAGCAATGCACTCATTTCTATTTTAAAAATATTTTCGTTTTTTTAATTTTTTAAAAAATGGAAATTTTAGACCGCATACTAATAATCTTCTGTGTATGTAACTACTAACTGATGATGGACACCCTAGAGTGATAAGCTCACACCACACATTTACTAGCTGGAAGTCATGTTGTACCCATCCAAATCTCAGTTTTATCCTTAAAATTAAAAACAAATATTAAAATAAAAGTAAATTAACTTGCAGTACAAATATTTTTCAGTCAGTAAATGTTTCATTGTATGACTTATTCATACATGCTAGAATAGTTTTGGCTAATTTTAAGCTAATACTTCTGGCCAGTCTTGAATTTCAAATATTTCTCACACTTGATCAGGTGGAGGGAAGTGTAGAATGAACTCACCAAAAGGTGGCTTCATTTTGACAGTTTCACGTCTGGCCTAGACATGGAAGAAGAGGTATATTTTTAATAGTGACAAATTATGTGCCACTATTTTTACTTGGTTATTTCTTTTGCTAGCATCCCCAGATACAGAAGGAATCGCATTATATCAAATACTTGTGTTGCGAAAACCAGCAGGCTCTACACCAATGGGTTACTGGTATAAGAATTGCAAAGGTGAGGAGAAGAAGGTGTGTTTCTCAAAAAGAAAACCAGTAGGTCTCATTATTTTATGTACTTTCCTTCCTTATCTCATAATGAGAAACAATTCTGGATGCAGAAAATGTACTGGTTAAGCCAACCTTATGTCCTGTGAAGTAAGGCTTAGTTGCATCCAGTAGTGAGTTCATTCAGTGGGCTTGTATTTAAGCTGATGTGAAAGCGCATGTGAACAGGTCTCCACCGAACCCATAATGGTGCAGGTGACAAGTAAATGGTCAATTGTGCAGAGGATCCTGTCTTTAAAAAACTTGTTCGATTTTAGATACTCACATCTGTTCTAACATGACTTGAACCAAATCCATCTTATACACTGTTTGGTAGATATAGCATCATTTGTTAGAAGATGATTTCTGGACAGTTGATTGTATTAATCAAATGTCAGTAAACAGGGAAACATTTTTTTTTAATACTCTAAGCTAAACTAACTTTTTATTTTAAGATATTTATGGCCATTTTCTGCAGGCAAAATAAAATGTGTGTTGACTTTTCCAGTATGGCAAGACACTATATGATAACTACATTCAAGCGCTACAGAGGGCTGGCTTAGCTTCTCGATTGGCAAAGCCAAGGAACGCTGAATCCATAGCTGCTGTGGATTCTTCTTCCAAAGGTATTTTTTATCATCTTCCAAACTCTATATTCAATTATGTGACTGTTTGGTGTTTGGAAGAGCATCCTGTATAAATTTCAAAGGAAGTGTCTATATCAGCATTTGTGATTGCAATTACAGTAAAACCCCTACTTACGTAAAAAGTCTGTTCCGTAGGCTTTTATGTAAATCGGTTTTTTACTTAACTCGAAGCAAACCCATAGGAACAATTAATTTTTACATAACTTGAATCAAACCCATAGGAAAAATGATTTTTTTTTAGTTAACTCAAAGCAAACCCATAGGAAAATGATATTTATGTAAATTGAAGCAACCCCATAGGAAATTACTTTTACTACTTACAGTACTTTATTACGGAAATTGTGTTATGTAAATAGGGACATTTATGTAAATAGGGACATGGCTTTAGTGAAAAAATCATTATGTAAGTCGGATTTTATGTAACTCAAGGTATATGTAAGTCGGGGTTTTACTGTAATTTTATTTGGCTTAGTCATCACTTCAATATTGGATGCTCATTTCACCCAGGATCCAGAAAGATGTTCTAGACATGTCCCATGCTATATTTTACTCCTCTCCCACCCCTACTGACAGCAGAGCAACTGTGTAACAAACCATATATTTCTTTACAAAAGACCATTTTGTACAATGACCCTATATGGAGTAGAAGCTTAGACATTGACTAAAGCATCTGAAAATTGAACCTTTTGAAATGCGGATCTACATATCATGGGTTGGTTGATCATGTGACTAATATAGAAATATTGCGCCGGATGGATGGAAAAAAAAGTTCTCTTTAAGACCATTAAGCAAAGAAAGCTCCAATAGCATGGCCATATCATGAGGACAACATAAAGTATAGAATACTCCAGTTTGTTAGGCAACGGAAGATCCCTGGGAAAAGAGGTCCTGGACATAGTGGGACTTCGTGTTAATGAACCTGAGAGACTGGTGTGGTATGTCCTTGGAAAAACTGTTCTGATGAGTTAAGAATGGGAAGACTATATCATGAAGATAGCCAGTATCTAGAATGGATAGGGTACTTGAAGAAGAAGTTTGTACAATATAGGTCACTGGAAGCAAAAGTTTACAAGTTGGAAACATCTGATTGTCACAGCACCAACTTTCACACATCCTATAGTTTGCAGATCACTTGTGGGGTTGGTCGGTCATTGGAAAGTAAATGTCAATATCATTTGAAAGTATGATTGCTTATGAAAATCTACCTGAATCATGTGTCTGGAACACTAATAGACTTCAGCTTCTAGTGGATACCTGTCTGTAACATACACACACTGTCTGATTTCAAATGAGAACTGCTATATAAAGAAGGAACAGTGCAGACATTCAAGAACCACAAGCCCACAAAACTTTTGGCCATTCTTGTTTAACTTATTAGAGTAGGGCTTCCAACTTTTCTCTGTTTATACATTTCATACCACAAAGAAGCTAAACTAAAACAATTGCACTGTAAGAAAAGCTCATATCATAAAAGGAGGGAAGGGAGCTTGAGGCTAAATATTGAAAAATATTTAATATTTTTAGATCCATGGATAGCTAAAACTGTGAAAATTGAACCCAAAGGAGCACCCTGTATCTCTACAAATCAAAAGCAAATCCCCTTTTCCCCTTTATTGTATTGTTATAGGTAACGCTCACGCAAACGGACAAGTACCCCAAAGAATAACTCCATCCATAACTGCGTCTTCAGAAAATGAGAAACATGCTGAGACATCAAAGGTACAAGTAAAATTTATTATCTTAAATCTGTAAGAATTCTTTATGGACCACAATAATCCTGGATGGAAATCTCAGGATTTACTGGGAGATTCTTGAATGGTTTGTGATAAGAAATATGGGTTGTGGCCGCAGGGAATTCCCCATTAGCTAAATAGCAATAGCAATTATACTCAGATACCTCCCCATAGCGCTTAGTGGACTCTCTGGGTGGTTTACAGGTACAGTAATACCTCATATAACATTAGTATCGAATAACACGAAAATCGCATAACATCAAGGAATCTGGGGGGAAGAATTGCATCAGATAACATTAAGATCCTATGGGATGCTTCAGATAACAACCGCGAAAGCCTGTGTGGTTACAATGTATCTCTATGGATCCCATAGAGGATCAGATAACACTAAAAATCATATAACACGAAGACTTGTGGAACCAGGTTTTAGTGTTATATGAGGTTTTACTGTAATTAACATTGTATACCATTTGGACTAGAGAAGGCATTCACAATGTACACCCCATGGGCCAGACCCAACCCCGGATGCCATTCTATCCGGCCCTCCTAGTGATTTACTGCATTTTTGGCAGCTTAAAAGCAGCAGAAGGCCATTTCTGAGTGGGGGAGAAAATTTGCCTGTCATTACCAGAGATGATCATTTGCAGAGACGAACTCAGGCAGGCAAGTAGGAAGGCTCCTTTTGTATACCTCTCTCTCTCTCGCTCGCTCGCTCTGTGTGTGAGAGAGAGAGTATTTGTTAAATAAGGGTTTCTCCCGTCAGCACCCTCTGTCTTATTCTCCATACTAACATACTATTGGCCTTTAAGGGGAACCAATTAATCAAACAAACAAATCTTTATTACAGTCTAAGACCAGCATAGAATAGCAGAGGGAACAGAAATTAAAATGGGAGTACTAAAATATATATAATGAGGGTGCTTAAAAAGGAGCATTTCTGCTCCAGCATAGAACAGCAGAGGGAACAGAAGTTAAAATGTGGGTACTATATCAGAAACAAACGTTAAAATGAGGGTGCTAAAAAAAGGATTTTTGCTCAGAGTTAAGGAGGAGTAAAATCAGTACAGTACAAAGATCAATAGTGTTACAGTTAGTTATTACTAAGCCTATGCTGTAGTCCAAATATATTATTTGGTTTTAAGGGGAGCCATTACAAAATCTGGAGCTTGTGCTTCTTGGGCCTCCTGGGAAGTATTGCCTTCTCCATAGTCCTGAGGGACTTCAGCACATCTGGAATTTTGCAAAAGTGCTTTCTTAAAAGCCTCCCTTTTTCTTCTTTCACAAGGGATGTATTTGTTTGGTTATTTTTTATTTGTTGTGTGTTTTGTTTTTTGTATTATCTGATATTGTGTGTACACCACCCAGAGTGGGAAATAAATAAATATTCTATTCAAAAAAAATAATCTGCCAACCCCCCAAAAAACAGTCATTGGGAGCTTAACCAGGCCCCTGGCTTTAAAAGGTTGAGAACCCCTGGACTAGAGTAAGAATCTACAGATTGGGTTGCCTTTGAAAACTGAAATGAACTTCATCACCTTCTATGTGCACAGAAGTGATAAGACTGGGTATGGCAGTGTATTGCAAAAAAAACAAAAACAAAAAAAACCAGCCTTGTCTTTACATAGTGAGTATATCTGGAGTATATAATTAATAGGAAAGAAGTCAAATGTGAATCAGAAAATGTTGCTAATTTAGTCCAAGGTGCTGAGATTGTGGTTAAACATTGATAAAAGCATAAAATTATTTTTTCTGTAGCCTATCTAAAAAAAACCCCATCTGTTTTATTTGATTGATCCTTAATTGAATGTTATGGTGCATTAATTGGGATCTCTTAGCGATAACACATTCTTGATACCAGGAAGTCATAATTGCTGCTGTATCTGTGTCCTCTTTATCATTTACTTTGCCAAGTTTGAAACTGTTTTCCTTTGTGAAAAGGTTAAGAAACCCGCCAGCACCACGGTTGCCAATCAAGCACCGCCCCCCATCACACCACAGTTCAAAAAGCAGAAACCTGGCGGTCTATATCCACCACCTCCTCCCCAAAGACGATCTTCTGCTATCACTACTTCACTGTGCTTACCCACTGATAATGAGAAAAGCATTTACTCATCGGATCCAGAATTTCCACCACCCCCTGATTTAATACTACCACCCCCTGAACTGGATGATCTACCGCCTCCGCCACCACCACCGCCTGAATATTATGAAGCTCCTCCCAATTTTATTCCACCGCCTCCACCTTCCTCTGCTGTTGGAATTTCTGATACAGAACTACTACCTCTGCCTCCTCCTCCTCCACCTCCTCCTTCCTTCTCTGCACCCAGTATGCCTCCACCCATCAGAAAAAAGCCTCTGCCTCCTCCTAGAAGGCAGGAAGAAAGTGATGGGAAGGCCGGAGGGTCAAGGCAAGGGGCTCCACTCCCAGGGGGGGATCCGGCTGGACAAGGAGATTTCATGTCTGATCTAATGAGAGCGTTGCAAAAGAAAAGGGGTGAGACATCATGAAGCAATCAGCTCAAGTATTAGGGTGTGGTTTTAGTTGGGAATAGACCGTGGAGAGGATGCTTCCCAGTGGTCCAAGGGAGGACATGCTCAAGATTTATTCCAACACATCCTACAGTGGAATGAGTCCCTTTCCCCAAGGACTTGTAAAAATATTGGCTTCTCAGGGAGAAGTACAGCACGTCTCCCAGCAAAAAGGAAGTTCTACAAGGCTAACCATGTTAGGGTCAGCAAGACATTCAAAGAAGGACGTGTAGCTGTTGCAAAAAAGAATAATTTATTGCAGTCAGAAAGCTAGGGCTGGGACAGACTCAAGAAGCACAAGCTTATAGCTCTGAAACAGCAAATCATAGTTTACAAATTCATTTTTTGACCAGCAGAAGTTATGAGAAACATTAATCAGACATGGACCTCTCCTTTTGCTTGGGAAAGTTGGCTATAACTTCATTATGCACAAGCTGCCTTGACCATAGCATGCCACACGTGAGGATCTCTCACCTGGAATAGGTTATTTCAGTGAGATTTCAATGAGACTGTCTTTAGACTACATGTGTGGTTATTTCTCTGATACCTAAGAATACTTATTTTTAAATAGTCTGCAGGGTGAGGATTTTTTTGCATCATCATCATTATTATATTATTATATAGTAACATGATATACTTTTTCCCCTTTTGTCATTTACAATAAAAATGAATTCTCCATTGTTCATGTTGACAGTACTCACTGCCACTTTTTGAATAAAAGTCCTCTTCTATATCTTCTCAGCAGTGTCAACGTTAATGAGCAAATGGGGCAGCTGTTTTAAAAGGTGCAGCACAAAACACATTTCAAGACCGTCTTCTTTGCCATTTTTTTATTTACTTTGACAGAGAGCACTCTTATTTTAGTTGCTGTTCTTTCAAACTGGACCACTGTGGTCTTAAACTGGGTAATAAAACAAGACAGCATGGGGAGGCTTGCTAAACAGGCCTTTCATCACAGAGGCAAGATTAGGAAGAAATATTGTAAAAATTGTTCCCAGCAATTCTGAACTGCACACATAAGGAGTGAGTTACCCTAATAGCTCATACTGCCACATGCTTTGCTCCCTTCTGGCCTGCAACTTTTAGCCCAGATACTTTCAGGGACTGTTACTGGGCAAGATATTTCCCCCAACATATTTTAGAATCTTTGCTTCTAGTCCTAGTCATCCAATATGCATGCAATGGCTCTAAAGTCCTCAACAAATGTGTTCTCCAAGCTTGCAGTGCAAGAATTTGGAATTTTATAATACTTTTGCAGAAAGTGCCATCAGCTGAAAACTGGACTATCAACTTTTCTCATGCTGGACACAAGACTGGGGCATTCAAACAAGAGAAGGGTGAGGAGATGAATGGTTCAACTCTACCTAACAATTTAAAATAAGAGATAAGAAAAAGTTGACTGGGCGGAAAACACAGAAGTAGCCAGAATAATCCAGGGTTTATCAGACCAAAGCAGTTGTTAGATCATGTAATACAGCAGCCTCTTCCAAAGTAGTGCCGTCCAGATGTTTTATGTTCTTTGACTGCAACTCTCATCTTTCCTTGCCATTCACTACACTGAGAAGTTGATAGAAATTGTAGTGCAAAACATCTAAAGGGTGACAGGTTAGAAAAGGCTCTTATACAGTAACTGGACTTTTCGGGAAAGTAGCAAGAATAAAACAAAAAACATGTTGAAAGAGAGGATGTAGGGTGGATCCACAGTAAGAAAACACCAGAAGATACAAATGGCAACAATACAAAGATTTTAACATGGGACAGGCAACATGTAGCTTTCTTATTCTTCAGGTGCCGTATCCAATTCTGAATACAGTACTGTATTGACTATCGTCATGGTAATCAGCCAGGAAAATTGTACGGGGAATATATAATGCAGTAGTTTTCCATTTTCCTTCTGCATCATGACGTGACACCCACACAACTGATCCAGTTCTGGGAGTCACTTTCTGGCCCTGAGCCTTTTTGGCAAACAAAGACCTCCTCAGCCCCAGGCCAGTACTGAAGAAGCTGCTACCCTCCATCAAGATGGATTCAAGTGGGATTTAATCCACTTGGAAACCATGACCCGTCCCTGTGGACTTCGCCGCCCAAGTCCTCAGAGTTGTCAGCTTAACCGCCACCTGACAATCAGTGTTGAGTCATTGGCAGTATGGTCTACTCTGTTACCCATAGCAGGTTAACCTGGCCAGACTAGAATGACCTGGCCAGACTAATTAGCTCTCAGAGGCCAAAATGTATGTCCCAGCACCCATCCACCCCAATTAAAATTATTTTGTTCTGAAAGATCTTGTCCTAGAAGGCTAGAGGGCAATTCTACCATGTTGTGATGGGATCCATCACGTCCCAAGAGAGTTTGCTCAGTTTTTTCTTAAAAAAAAAAACCAATTTCTTTAGGGAAGAAATCAATCAGACTATATTTATTTATTTGTTGCATTTATATTGCCTTCTCTCTTGCCGAAGCAACCCCGGGCAGCTCACAACATTAAAGTTTCAAAATATAAAGCATCCCCAATACAAAAGATTAAAACTGTAAAAACTATTTAAAACCATTTTAAAATACCCTCCCTATAACTTTAAAACTTGGATGGTCTTAAATAAGTTAGCCCGGGGGGGGGGGTGCTGTCACACCGACAGCACCCACACCTGATGCACTAGTCAAGTTTTTAGGCCCTTCCTGAAGGGTAGCAGCTCTGCCTGGAGGCGCAACTCGGTCGGCAGGAGGTTCCACAGGGCCGGAGCACATACCGAAAAGGCCTTCCTCCTCATGCCAGAGAGATGAGCCTCTCTGGCTGATGGAACCACTAGGGAGCCCCTCCGGTCTGCTCTGGTGAGAGGGTCGAAGACCTTGGGGTAATGCGATCTCTTAAGTATCCTGGTCCACTACTGTGAAGGACTTTAAAGGTCATTACCAGCACCTTGAATTGCACCCAGAAGCACACTGGCAGCCAATGCAGCTCCCTCAGCAGGGGTGAGACATGGTCATATGGACCACACCCCATCACCACGTGGGCAGCCACATTTTGCACTAGTTGAAGCCTCTGGATGGTCATCAAAGACAGCCCCATGTAGAGCGCATTGCAGTAATCTAGTGTGGAGGTGACCAGAGTGTGAGTGATCATAAGCAAGGAGTCCCAGTCCAGGAGCGGGCATAATTGGCTAATGATGTGAAGTTGTGCAAAACAATGAATAGCTGCAAATGGGCCCTTCCAAGGTCCATTTATGGTCTTGCTTGCCTCTGGACCTCTGGGGATTGCTGATCGCTGTCCTAATACTTTGGTGTTATCTGAAGACCTCATCCATTTGTTTAGTTTTGAGCAGATGTTCATTTTAAAATGAACAGCTGACTTTAACATCTCTGGCCCAAGCAGGTGAGCCTAATAAGCTATCTCAGCTGCTGTTTGCTTCTGGAAGGGCCATTGCAGAATCTGCTGTAAGAGATGGACCTGGAAGTAAAACAATGCGTGTTGCTACTATTCTTCCTTTGTGTCCAGATCATACCCTGGACCGCAGAAATAAAACCACTTTCTTGGCTTTGTCATTGGCCAAACTTAAGTCCTCAACAGTACATGTTTCTGGCAGTAATCGGCAAACCAGTAAATGAGCCGGATTCTGTCTCTCCACATTTACACAGCCTGTTGTTGTCTGCCAGCGGCCCCCACTTGAGCATGTTGGTCTTGCATTGCTCCTATGAAAAAGGAACAATAGTTATGCTGCTCACACAATTTCTGGAGTCTACGCTTGGTCTGGTCTCAATGTCTTTTTGAGCATTCAATGTATAACCCATAGTGAATGGGTTACCTCAGAAAAACTATTCCTTTCAGCCTTTTGGGCAGCTGACTCTGTCATCCAATTTCTCAGCATGTACCTCGGATTAATACCTGTAACCAAAATGAAAATCCTTATATAAAAATGGGCAGGGGGGCTTTTCAGTAGAGAGATTCTGCACTGAAATCCATCATTTTTAGCACTGATCAAAGAAAATAGTTAAGGATTTCAAAGGACTGAAAGTTAACAGGAACAAAAAACATGCAAGCTTATTTCCCATGATTCATTTGTATTCTATTGTCAGAGTACTTAGGAATTAAAGACTGCCTGCACTAGCTCAACAGAATCTTCTCTTACACTGGGAAAAAGGATAGTCTTATCGCTGTTCTTCCTCAATTTGCAGCATATCTTCAACAAGTGATGATTTATTATTAGCTCCTTTCATCCTACAATTCTGCTGACTTTACTCCGAAACCTGCAAATTACTTGTCTTCATATGGATTGGAATACATGTCGTGTGCCTAATACACTGAAGCCTTCAGGCAGTTATCCAAGGTATCAGAGTTGGACACAGTGTGCCTGTGGTATCTAAGGCAGGGATGCCCAAATTATGGCCTGAGGGCTGGATCCAGCCCCTGACACCAATTCATCTGGCCCACAAAGCCCTTGTCGCTTCCGGAAGCAGAAGTAAAACATGCCTGTACTGGCACGTTTTACTTCCGCTTCCGAAAGCAATGAGGGCTTCGCAGGCCAGATGAATTGGAGAGGCTGGATCCGGCCCCCAGGCCATAGTGACCAGCCCCCTGAACCACATGACTGGCCCACGGCCCAAAAAGTTTTGGCACCCCTGATCTAAGGGCTGCTGGGAGCCCTACAGCTTTGCAGTTATCACAGTGGTTAAGCAGCTATGCTGCAACCAAAAGGTTGTGAGTTCAATCTTGACTAGGAATCAAAGTTGACTCAGCCTTCCATCCTTCTGAGGTTGGTAAAATGAGTACCCAGCATGTTGGGGGGAAACACTGATTAACTTGTGAAGCACCCAGAGAGTGATATAAGTGTGATTGCTTTGCGTATCCCTACCTACCTAACTATACTCTCTCGGCTTACCCACCACCCACCCCAGGATTCAAATTTTAGTCCTATCCAGACGTTTATGTTTGAAACCAAGTAAAACTTGGAAGGTGGCGGTGATGTGGTGATTCAGTTAACCCATGCCTGTAATCTACCCAGAAATCAGGCAGATGTGTGTTTTCACAGTGAAGTCTTTCACCTAGGGAGTGAAGATGGTACTTAAATCATAGGGCCACATAATTAAAATCTATATTTTTAAATCCAAATAACCTGGAAGTACACAGAGGTACTATGCCTGACATGCTTCAGATATCCGGCTTTCACTGATGTAAAGCTAACCTTCCAGTTAGCAGTCTTAACCACTAAGCCACCACAGTCCCCTTCACTGATGTAGAACATATACTGGTAAATTCACTATCCAACAAATGCTCAGATACAGAGGTTTTATGCTAAATTCTAGGATCAGTGGAAATTATTGTCAACAGATGGAGAATTTAATTATTAAGGGTCTGGCAGATTATTACGGGTATGAGTTGTCTGTTCTCTCGCTGTAATTAAATGATGGAATTCTGGTTTCCCATTATAATTAGAGACCAGATCAAAATCCTCACAAGTTAAATCAAGCATAATTACTTAGATTTCATCATAACTGACAAGTGACATACAGTAGTTGAAAACCAAGCAAAATTAACAGGTCAGGGAAATACTGCTGGTTATTTATTTCCAGCTTACAAGTTTATTCTGATCTAACATTCCAGTTAGGACAGTGCTGATTTTTTAAAAATTGCAATGGAAGCGAAAATCCTAACTCAACACAAAATGTTAACAGGAAGTTAACAGGAAATAAACTAGTCCAAGTCATTTGATGTCAACTATACTGGGTCTGCATAAGTCACCTGCAGCTATTTTAGGTCTTTAGGTAGCCATTGCTCGAAAGCAGTCATATCCGACTCTAGAGTCCAGTGCTCATCTCCAATTATAATCAAAGAGCCAGCAATGTCTGTGTCTGCAGACATTTCCGTGGACATGTGGCATGCACTACTAGACACCAGAGTGCATGGAATGCTGTTTACCTTCCCACATAAGCAGTACCTATTTATCTACTTTCAATTTCTTGCTTTCAAACTGCTAGGCTGGCAGGAGCTGGGACAGATGACAGGAGCTCACTCCGCCGTGCAGCATTCAGGTCTCAAACTGCTACAATACATAAAAGAAGCCAAGAAACATCTGGCTGGATAAGACCAAGTGCATTCCTAGTTGAGGTTCTTGTTTCCTATAGTGGTGAACCAGTTACCTTGAGGAAGGCCACAAGCATGGTGAGAGAGCAATAATATTCCCAAAGTAGACACAAGAAGTGAGCTCTACTCTTTGAGATCCCAAAGAGGGGGGCAGGGGATGGGAAACTCACTAGAAATGTTTTTAGCATTAATTTCTCCTTTGGATCTTCACTAATTTGGGTTTCTAAGGCCTAATTCATACAAGTATTTACAGGACCCACAATGAGAGGTATGGATTTCCATGTTGCAGTGATGGCCTAAGGAGTTGGGAGTCTTAAACATCTTTACAACATGTTTTTAAAAATAAAATAAACTAAGCAACTTCCTTATTTTCATTTAAAAAGTGTAGGAATGTCTTACCTATTAAACCTCTGTAAAGCCTAATATGGTATGAGGAAGAAGGCAGTAATTCAATCCGCTTTTAAAGTATTTTTAAAATACCACTAAAAATAAACAGTTAATAAAAATCTACAACTAAAACAAGATAAACTGAGAACTGGTTTAACCTTCTTGTACAAGCAGGCTCTTTATGACACGCACTGAAAATACCTATCATGCAAATATTTCAAGGGTTCAGTGCTCATCTCTGTTTATAGCAAAAGAGCCAGGAGGTCTGCATCGACAGATGTGTCCATGGACATGTGGCAGGCATGATTAGACACCAGAGTGCATGGGATGCTGTTTACCTTGCCACCGAAGTGGTACCTATTTATCTACTTGTAATATCTTGCTTTCAAACTGCTATGTTGGCAGGAGCTGGGACAGACTATAGGAGTTCACTCTGTCAGGCAGTACAATGACTAATAGTGATTTAACGATGTGATTTTGGCAGACTTTCACATGCAAACAAACCCTGGTTTACCTTCTGAAGAAGTCACAAAACAAAGCAAGCTAATTGGCACGTTTTTGTCAAGTGAGAAGAGCTCTTGTTGTCTTTTAGCACTTGAAGAACTCTCCTTTCAAATGACAGGCTATCTATAATGCATAATTTGGCACTAGATATATGTCTGAAAAGCAAGAGGTCAAAATACACCTATGAAATGTTGGAAGAACAGCAATAAAATAATTAGCATCTTTGTGTCATGAATTACTCTGCTAACTTCTTGTACTTTATTCCAGACAGCCAAGTCTGTAAGGTTGAAGGTACCAGAGAGAAATTATTTTTTGTCATCTGACACAACAATAAAGTAAATAATATAACCAAATGAATCTATGACTGAAGTTTCCCTTGGGGAACACAAACAAACAGAACTAGGGAGAAAAACCACTGTCGTGTTGCCTTGCTCATTCTGTCAAGACACAGCAAGAACTTTGTGAACAAACTGCACCAACTGAGAAACTAAAGCTTGTTACTGATAACAATCCAACTGTCAGCTTGATGCTTGGAGTTAAATACAGTATTTATGATAGGAAGTATGGAAAGCTTTCTTCAATACTGGCGTCTCAGTGCAGCCATTTTATTACAGGAGGAGTTCTAAAATAGCAATGACAGGAACAGAAGGTCAAAAGACCACCTGAATTCAGCAGACCTGATACATAGAGGTCACACCAAATGAAGCCTTTGAATGAAACAAAATGTCAGAGCAGCAAATAAAAGTGCCATTAAGTTATTAAATGCTTTCATGCTCAACCACAGTCTTCTTAGTTTCACACCAAACAATGATGTTTTGCTGAAGTACTTAGGCAGGCTTTCTCACAGGTCATTTGCAAAGAATGCACTATAAAACACCAATACTAATTAATACTACACAGAGCTCTGTATGTACTTAGCAGATATAAAAGCCAGTGTGAACAATCAGAAAAGACCATTTAGACACAACCAGTGTTTTAATTATATTTTAGCTATTTCATAATATTCAAAATATTTAGTTAATTAAGCAATTAAGTACTACTGTACCTTAAAAAGTAAATCAGTTTAATCTGGTGTGAGAAAGATCAGCTGGCAAAACAAGGTTGCTGTTGACAGGGATACGCCTGATTGTATACACAATCTTTGAGGAGGCTCTTTCTGTATAAAGTTAGTATGAGGAACAGCATCATCAGAAAACCTCAGAAACTATAAATGGGAAATTCAACAATCCACACTGCACACATCAGCTTTGGCCCTGAGCATCTCTGATGCAGAGTATGTTGCTCCAGTATGAAGCACATCCACACACGCGAAACAAGTCGACATGGCTGTTAATGAGGCCATGTGTATTGTGATAGGATGCCTTGAACCTACACTAGTTGAGAAAATATATCCTCTTGTTGGTATCACTCCACTTTAAGATAAGGAGAGAAGTAGCAGAGAATGCTGCAAGAACTAAGCAAGAGAGTGATCCTCAACATCTTCTGAATGGATATGATCCTCAAGTCTGCCAGCTTAGATCCAGGAAGAGCTTTATGGCAAGAACAAACATTCTTCAGGGTACACAAGAACAAAGCCAAATTAGAAGACGGAGGAAGGAGTTCAACTGGGCAAAGAATAGCGTCAAAGGAAGATAAGGCCAAGGAACTCAATCTCCCCTGAATAGGGGAGTGCCTAAATGTATGACCAACATCCTCAAGTGGGAGCTACTGGTGGACAACACGATCTGTGTGTAGAGAGATAGAGAATCCAGCTCATTTACTGGTCTGCTGATTACTGCCAGAAATATGTGCCAATGAAGATTTAATTATGACCAACAACAAAGCCAAGAAAGTGGCTTCATTTTGGCAGTCCAAAGTTTGATCTGGACACAAAATAAGAACTTAAGGTGGCTCTTCTGTACCTACTTAAAACAGGAATAAGCCCCCCTGAACGCAACAGGACTAGCTCTGAATACACATACACACCTAACAGCATGCCCAAGGACTGGAGCTAGAAAACTGATTCCTATTTCCCCTGACTTTCTGAAGTGAATGCAACAGCTAAAGCCCTTCCTTGCATAGAAACAAAGAGACGAAGAGAAGCTTGGGGTGCAAAATTTCTGCCCTTGAAGCATGTATTGGGGCAGGATAAAAGCAGGGACTCTCAAGCCTTAGGGTAAATGAAGGAGCCCTAGTGGAGCAGTGGTTAAACGCATGACGGAGTGAGCTTCTGTCTCTATCCCAGCTGTCAACCTAGCAGTTCAGAAAGAAGAAATTGCCAGTAGATAAATAGGTACCACAGGGACTGCAGTGGCTCAAGTGGTTAAGGTGCTGACTGGAAGGCAGAAGATCAGCTGTTCAAAACCGGAATACTGCATGACAGAATGAGCTCCCGTTTCCTTCCCAGCTCCCGCCAACCTAGCAGTTCAAAAGCAAGAAACTGCAAGTAGAATCAATAGGTACCACCTCGGTGGGAAGGTAAACAGCGTTCTGCACACTTCAGTGTCTAAACATGCCTGCCACATGTCCACGGAAATGTCTGCCAATGCAGACAACTTTGGCAGAGATGGGATGTAACAGGTTCTCACCAGTTCTCCAGAATTGGTAGTAACTTTTCCCCAGTGTCCTGGAGAACTGGTAGCAGCTTTTGGGGGGAACCACCTTCGGGGCTTACCTTTTCACTGGTTCCCCCACTGTATTAATGTATTTTTATTTTATTAATTTATTTACAGTTTTGTGTTGTGGGTGTGTGGGTTGAGGGGTGTGTGTGTGTGTGTGTGTGTGCTTATTTTTATTTTTTCTTTGGCCCCGCCCATATCATGATGTCATGATGTCAGCTCCACTCACACTGTGATGATGTCACGGTGGGGGTAGTAAATTTTTTGACATCCCACCACTGATACTTTGGCTATTTGTTGTTCAGTCGCACAGTCGATTCTGACCCTCTGCGACCCCATGGACCACTGTCTGCCAGGCACTCCTGTCCTCCACCATCTCCCTCAACTCGCTCAGCTCTTTGCCCATTGTCTCTACGATACCATCTAGCCATCTCATCTTGGGCCGTCCCCTTCTTCTTTTGCCCTCGACCCTTCCAAGCATCAAAGTTTTCTCAAGTGAATCCTCTCTTCTCATTTGATGTCCAAAGTACTTTAGCCTCATCTTTATTATTTGACCTTCTAAGGAACAGTCAGGGATGATTTCTTCTAAGATTGACCTATTTGTTCTCCTCGCTGTCCAGGGGACTCTCAAAACTCTCCTCCAACACCACATCTCAAAGGCATCTATTTTTCTGCGCTCAGCTTTCCTAATGGTCCAGCTCTCACAACCATACATTGCCACAGGGAATACCATTGCCTTGACTATGCGAATTTTTGTTTTCAATGTGATGTCTCTACTTTTCACTATGCTCCCCAGGTTTCTCATCGCTTGCCTCCCAAGAATCAGTCGCCTTTTTATTTCATGGCTGCAATCTCCATCTGCAGTGAGCTTTGATCCTAGGAAAGTAAAATCTGTCACTGCTTCTATTTCTTCTCCATCTATTTTCCAGGGACTGATAGGGCCTGTTGCCATGATCTTGGTTTTCTTCATATTGAGTCTCAAGCCAGCTTTTTCACTTTCTTCTTTCAACCTAGCCTAATTAGGCTATAAATTTCAACCTAATTAGGCTATAACTTTGGCTATAAACAGAGATAAACACCGAACCCTGGAGTCAGATACAACTGGCTTTCGAGCAAGGCAGGGCGACCTTTACCTACATACGTCGCCTTCCTCAGCCAGAGGAGGAGAGCCGTCTTCCTCCTGGCTCTCCGGCCATAAAAGGCCAACCCGAGGAGGCGGAGGAGGAAGAAGCGACAGCGGCTCCTCCTCCTCCTCCTCCCTCTCCCTGTCTCGCCGACTCCCTCCCTCGTGGGGTGGGCGCCGGAGCCTCCCCGCCTTGCTTCCACGCCTCGCCCGCGGCCTCGGTTTCCGCGTCCGGGTCGCCTTCGCGGCGGCTCCGCAAGGACAGGCGGGCCCTAGGAGCGGGCCCTTAACCGGCAGCAGCCACAGCCACATAGCCATGGCCCTGTGCTGGTGCCGCCTGCGTGGCTGCCGCTCGTGCTCCCGGGCGGCGGGGCTCTCGGGCCTTTGGAGGAGCTGGAGCTCGGCCAGCCGCAGCGGGAGCCCACTGGGGCCCCCGCCCCCGCCGCCGGCAAGGAGGCTGCCCGCCTGGAAGGCGCCGGAGGAGGAGGAGGGCGCGGCGGTGAGTGGAGCCCGGGCGGGCGAATGGAGGTCACGGAGGAATGAATGGGACATCGGGGCGCCTGGCGGGAAAAAAAAAGGGAAGCCGCGGGGGTGATGTAACAGTGAAATGGACACGGTGTGAGAAGGCGCAGAGGGTTTTGCTTTTAAGTAAGGTCCCTCCTTGCAAAATTAGGTAAAAAGGTCATGGTCTCCCTTGCTCGAAAGTCGGTTGTGTGGTGTCCCACTCTATGGGGTGCTGCTCATCTCCGTTTACAGCCACACATTTCCATGGTCATGTGCCAGGCATGGCTGGATGCTAGAGTGCACGGAACGCCATTACCTTTCCTGCCCAAGTGGCACCTGTTTATCTGCTTCCAAATTCTTGCTTTTGGACTACTAGGTTGGTAGGACCTGGGACGGGTGAGAGGACTTAGGTCTCGAACTGTTCTCCTGCCAACCTTCCAGTCCTCAAACTCATTACCTTTCCTGCCCAAGTGGTGCCTGTTTATCTCCTTCCAAATTCTTGCTTTTGGACTACTAGGTTGGTAGGACCTGGGACGGATGGCAGCACTTAGGTCTCGAACTGCTCTCCTGCCAACCTTCCAGTCCTCAAAACTCAGCTTCATAACCACCATGGCCCTTTTTCAAAAGCTAGCAGGACCCAAAGGATTTGGATGCGCACTTCGAGTGAGGGAAGTCCAGAGAGCTTGGGTGCTTTTTTTTTTTTTTTAGAGAATGGAGGAGACAGGGATTAAGGAGGTGGTTATGAAAAGGAAGGTCTGCTTAATGATTAAGACACTGAGCTTGGTGATCAGCAGTTCCAAACCCAAACGCTGCATGATGGAGTGAGTGCCCATCTCTGTCCCAGCTCCTGCCAACCTAGCAGTCTGAAAGGAAGAAATTGCAAGTAGATAAATGGATACTGATTTGGTTGAAGGTAATATTGTTCTGTCCACTCCGGTGTCTACTCATGCCTACCACATGACCATGGAAACGCATGCAGATGCAGACCGCACTGGCTCTTTGGCTGTAAATGTTTATGAGCACCAACCCCTGGATTTCCAGCAAGAGCGACCTTTAGCTACCAAAGGAAAGAAGGAGAGGCTTATAAAACTAGGAAGGAGGTTGGCAGAACAACATTTTTACTTATACAAGAAGAGATCCCTGAGATAAAATGATGGCAGGTATTCGTTTCACGAAGGAGAAACGGGACGGAAGCCAGGAATTTTTAAAAATTGCCACCAGAAGTCCTGGGAATGGCCACTGGCTTCAATGACTTTAAAAAGGTCAAAGGTTCACCAAGAATTTGTCCTGCTGAACTTTAGGGTCACAGCCAATAGGTCAGGTATTATTTGCCAATTATATGCATATCCTGCTTTTCCTTCCAGTGTACTCCAGGTAAGTGAACTGTGACTCAGCATGTTTCTTCACAACAATCCCATGGGGTAGGCCAGGCTGAGAAAGTAACTCAAACAAGGTTGTTTTTGCAAGTTTAATGGCTTGGCAGAGACTTCCAAAGCCCAGTCCTGAAGTCTGTAACCAGTACACCCCACTGGTTCTCAGTGAATACTGGTTGGGGACTGAGAAGAGACAATGATTAGAAGACAGGCCTATTCATGATTGTAGGGCGCAGCTACATTGATGAGTAATGTGTGCAATGTCTACAGATGATTCTGTGGTCATGTGTCAGGCATGACTAGATTCCCGAGCACAGGGAATGTTGTTACCTTCCTCGCTGAAGTGGTATCTATTTATCTACTTGCAGGTTCTTGCTTTAAAAAATGCTAGTTTGGTAGGATCTGGAACCGATAATGGGAGCTCATTCTGTCAGGCAGCACTCGGGTCTCGAGCCGCTGGCCTTCTAGTCACCAATCTCAGTGTCATAACCACAAAGCCACCATGGCCCTCAGGATTGCAAACCATATAATCCTAGGTGTCTATGGTAGTAACTTTCCTTACTGCTGGAACCCTAGCTGCAAATAGGTGTGGAAACTTTCCTGGAATTGGACTTTGGACCCATCAGTGCTAGCTTGGAGTTGATCCTTTCTCAGGTAGATCTGTACTATTCTTCAGATGGTGAGGGATTATAAATCAGAGTTTTGTCCTATCTGCCTGTAGTGTTACGTACTCCTGTCTCTCCTGCCAATCTAGCAGTTTGGCATTTAACTGTATGTTGATAAGTATGGCGGGAAAGTTAACAGCGTTCCATGTGCTCCGGCATCTAGTCATGCCTGTTACATGACCACGGAAACGTCTGCAAATGCAGACAGTGCTGACTCTGACTGTAATCAGAAATGAGCACCAACCCCCAGTCAGATATGGGAGATCTTTGCCTATTCCTGTCTCTCCTGCCTTCCTCCAGAAGGTTTCTAGGTAGCCTCAGACCCTGCACATCATCTTTTGGCTTAGTCCAGTGCAAGTACTGTCTTGCTTCATAAAAAAAGGAGATACAGAGTCAGAAGAGTTGAAAGGAGGAGGGAGTTATGCAATTCTTCCTTGCAGAATTTCCCAGCAGTGAGAAATAAGGAAGTAGATTGTAAATGACAGAAAGTAACTTGTGGGCTGGTCCTGGGAGAGAGTATTTCAGACTTGGGTAGTTTTCAGATTTTGAATCCCCTTGCCCTTAGATCAGGGGTGTCCAAACATTTTGGGTCGTGGGCCGATCATGTGGTTCAGGGAGCCAGTCACTAAGGCCCGGGGGCCGGGTGTGGCCCCGGATGCTGGATGAATTGGGCACCACTGCCTTAGATCTGTCCTCCCATCTTCAGAGTGTGGGCTAAGCAGTCAACTGTTACTTGCTCAAAGAACAAGTTTGCTGTCTGAGAGTAATCATGAGTGATTCACAGCAATCTCTGCATTTGGCAGCTGAGAACTGGGGGGGGGGGGGTATTGTTTAGGTCAGTGATGGTGAACCTTTTAGAGACCGAGTGCCAGAGAGGGAGGAAGCACTCCCATTGGGCTGCTGGGCAGAAGGGCAGGGGGAACTCTGTGCTGAGGGGAGGAAGGAAGCACTTTGCTATTGCTGGTTTAGGTCAAAATCATCAGTTATGACTAGTTACAGCTCCACTAGCTTGCCACAGAAACCCAGCCCCAATTTAACACCCCTCTCAAGCTTGAAGACTCAGCCCAAAGACCCTGCTATTCTACCCTATCCCTATTAGGTCCTGTTTGGGAAGTGAAATAAAGGCAGGGGTGTTTTTTTTTTTTTGTAAATAGCTACTTGTCTGTAATAAGTGGTATTTGCTTCAGAAGACGAGACAGAGAAGCTGTTTCTACACAGTTAAGTGTTCCTTTTAAGTCCTAAGGCTGTTCATACTCCAAAGATGACTGGCAGAGGTGGGGGGGGGGCAAGCAGGCTAGGAGCGTTGGTAGCCCTGTTTGCAAGCTTGTACTACATGGCTGTGCAAGATATGATTTGTAATTAAATGCACTTCTATTTTCTTTTATTCTTTGTGCAGACATCTGATTTCCCACGGAGAAGTTCATCCCTATCCTTTTCAAGAATGCTTAGCATATTTTGGCGGTAAGTTGAAGAGCTTGCATTTTATAATAAAAACAGCCAGCCCAATAATGTTGAGGTTTTGGCTGTCATGAGGTAGAAGCCAGAATCAAGCCTATAGGTCAGATGGTGAACCATGGCACTCCAGGTGTTCTTGGACAGCAATTATCAGAAGCCCAAGTCTGCACTCATGCTGACCAGGTCTTCTGGGAATTGAAGTTCCAGAACATCTGGAATGCCAAGGTTCACCATCACTGCTATAGGTCAATATTGTTACCCAGAATTACCCAATATCCATGGTTTCAGTTATCCATGGGTCTAAAAATAGTCAATTTAAAAAACCTGTAATAGATATGAATTTGTATGGCTTATTACCAGAGCTGGCCACTAGAGGCCACTGTCTGCAGTATAGTGTTTGGTAGCTCTCACGTAGCTCAGCGGAGACATTTTAAGCCCCTCCTCGGTTTCTTTCATTCAGGTATATGTGTTAAATATAGACTTTGTTGCAATATGCAGGTTCAGGTACCCACAGTAGGTCTTGGAATGCATCCCCTGTGGATATGGGGATGACCTATACAGGAATATGCTGCCCTATAATACTTAACAGGTAACTAGCATTTTGTCTCAAAAAACTGGGTACTCGTTTTACAGATCTCAGAAGGATGGACGGCTGAGCCCATCAGGATCAAACTCAGATCATGAGCAGAGTTTTGGCTCCAGTACTGTAGCTTAAGCACTACAACACGAGAGCTCTAGTTTAGAATAGTAGTTCTACTATTGACAGCAATTTGGCAAGTAAGGGGAAAGAGGTTTCAACAATAAGCAAGGTGCAGAACTGATGTGAGATACATTACATTTTCTGCTTGCCTTTCTCATTTGTCTTACTAAAGTGGTATGTAAGTTACTAATTCCAGCACAGTTGATGAGGATGGGATCCTTGATTCCTCACACAATGACTCTCATTTCTTTTTCCAGAAACATGTACATGAAAACAGTGGTGCATTAAAAAGAAACAAATTTCCTCCTTGAAATAAAGCTAGATACCTAATCATCGCAATGCAATGTTTTTGGGTCTTGTGTTGAGAGAGGGTATTGCAGGAGCCTTGGTGGCACAGTGGTTAAACTGCTGTACTGCAACCAAGAGGTTGTGAGTTTGATCCTGGCCAGAGCTCAAGGTTGTCTCAGCCTTCCATTCTTCTGAGGTCAGTAAAATGAGTACCCACAATGTTGAGGACAAAATGCTAATCAGCAGTGTACCGCCCAGAGAGTGCACTAAGCGCTGTGGGGCGGTATATAAGTATGAGTGCTTTGCTTTGATTTTCTTTCTTTGTTCAGTTAGTGCCCTGTCTGGGATAATTAGACTGTTTCAGTATTTTGCATGCTTTTTAAGAGAACCCATTCCAGTCTTGCATTTTAACCATGCATATTATTCCAATGAATGTTTTTGCCAGATTTCATCATACAACAGTGCAAACGCACAGCTGTGGCAAAGTTGTTAGTGATGAGAAGCACAAAGATCCTTTTCAACTTGGGAGGAAAAACTTGAAAAATCTCTATGAAGATATTAAGAAGGTGAGGCATAACTATTGGCTTATTCTTCAAATGAGATTTTAAAAAACGTAATCCACTTACGCTACTAGTACCTGCCATTTTAGATTTAGAAACGCTATTTGTTTGTTTCTAAAATCTGTTTACAGGAATTGCAGGTATCTACTACAGAACTTACGGAAATGTGTGAATACTACTTTGATGGCAAAGGGAAAGCTATTCGGCCAGTGGTTGTGGCGTTAATGGCTAGAGCATGCAATTTTCATCATAACAATTCTGGGTAAATATGTAGCCTTGTTTTTTTGTTTTTTGAGCTTTTAAAAATCCAGATCCAAATCCTTTCACGCTCTCCTGCATGTGCTAAAGAAGTAGGACTGGGTTATCTGCAAGCATCACTTGATTTCATATTGAAAAGATTCCGAATGATGGGGAATGATAG
The DNA here is from genome assembly GCA_030440675.1 of Furcifer pardalis. NCBI lineage: Eukaryota > Metazoa > Chordata > Lepidosauria > Squamata > Chamaeleonidae > Furcifer > Furcifer pardalis. The sequence continues at coordinate 92,969,479 of CP126897.1, forward strand.
ATAATATCAATATGTGTTTAGTTTTCTGGCTAAACCACCAGCTTTGTAATGTTAGTCATGTTTAGAAACATTCAGATTTGGTTGTTAGGGATACAGTCAGAACTTTATTGATGCAGTGAAGATTGAGATAATGGATAATAAGGGCAGTATTGGGGACAACAGTTTGGCAGAGAAACTTTGGAAAGCGACTTACAAATTTCAGACCATTGGTCCATCTCAGAGTTTGGAATTCTTGATTAAATTTAATGCATTAACATTAGAATTCAGTGTAATTAACATTTAAAAAAATAACGCTTAAAAGTAACCTTAAAATATTAAAAGTACTACTGTCTGCATAATTCTTTAGATGCATCAGTTAGTTTATCTGCCCAGCCTCTGTTATCAAACACATGCCGAATTTAGAAAACATATTTTTGGGGGGATGGCAATTTTGTGACTATCCCAACTAGGCTAGCTACTGACTCAGATGATTCTGAGAGCCGAAATCCTGTGCTTCACAGCACCACCGTTCCAAGAAGAACATTTCCTGGGTTCTAAGCAAATGATACCAGCTGTCCCTATTGGTCATTCTGGCGAAGTTGATGCTAGTAGGAAGTCTTGCAGATCTCAAGGGCTCTAGGTTGTATTACACTGCTATCCATGTGATTCCAGTTACTACAGTCATCAAAGAAACTGTGCTCTGATGCACAGGTTCAAAAACAGCCATGTGTGCTGTGGACTTCAGTGTATTTTGTGAGTTTATAACATTTCCACCCCTGATCAGAAATTAACAGACTCTAAAAATGAACTTGTGAGATTTTATTGTCTCAAGTTCATTGTTTTATAGTTTATAACTAAAGTTTTTCTTTCACTATCAGACATCACCATTTTAACAAAGCAAAATGTTAAATACATAATGGACACATTTTATAACATTAAGAAAATAATGTTTATTATAAAGGAAATTCTTATTCCATAATTATAAATATCTGCTGCTTTATGTAAACATATCAAGACATTTGGGAGTTAGTTTGCTGTATCACAGAGTACGTATTGCTCTTTCTGGACCAGACTATTTTCTTATTTTTTAAAAAAAAAATGGCCATTGGAATGAGATAAATAAGACAACAAAGGTCTGTGTTTCATGTTAGAACTGTTTCTCATCTTGTTTTATGAAAAGATTACTGGCAAATAAAAAGCATATTCTTTGGGGAGGCAGAGTTCGGCTTCCTAGTTCAAGAGCTATTTTAATACTAAATATATTCATATGATTAAACATTTTGTTCCTTTGTATTCCAAATTATACACAGCAAAGGAGGGTGTTTTCTTCTTGATCGCAAATGGAAAAAGCCTTACGGTCAAACCTTGCATAACAAAAATATTACGTCTGCAAGGCTGCTCACTATGCGAGTTTTTCGTTATATGATTTTTTTTTCACATAATGAAAATTCCTATGGAAATTTTTTTTCATTATGTGAGTTTTTTCCATAGAAATGTTCATTATGTGAGTTTCTCCACAGGAAATGCCAGTTTCGCATAACAAAAATTTTCGTTATGTAAGTTGGAAAGGTTTGTAGAATGCCCACTCGTTATGCGAGCTTTTCGCTAAGCGAGGCATTCGTTATGTGAGGTTTGACTGTCTTTCTATCTTGATATAAATACCACTGAAGGCTTAGTCTTCGATAAAGTCTTACTGAAGACTTTGGAAGTAGTAGAGGGAAAACACAATGTGATAAAGAAGGTGGTCCCAAATATTTAAATATTTTGGGGTTTTGTACAGTTATACTTGATACATTAGGAAACTTGAATTTTAAAAAGGGAAGAGTAGCAGATGGGTAGATTCCAGGCAAGTGACTTGCAGAATTTGGGAGACAGGAAGGCTGCACAAGTTTATTGATAGAAATTAGAAAGGTAGGCTGAGTGATGACTGGTTTTAAACCATGGATTGTTGGGAAAATTTTCTGTAGGACAAGTTGTGCTATCACTGGAGGATGTGTGTGAAGACATTGAAGTCCAAACTGCTTGTCATATATGTGGGGCAACTTGGGATCTAGCCAAAATTTGTCCAAATGTCTCTTTTTTCATGGCTTCTCTCTTCATTCCCTATTTCCTCATTCCAATTCTAGGGAGGTGCAAGCCAAGCAGCATTCTATAGCTGTAATTGCAGAAATGATCCATACAGCTACTCTAGTTCATGATGATGTCATTGATGATGCAAATTCACGAAGAGGGAAAATGACAGTGAATCAAATTTGGGGAGAAAGGAAGGCAAGTATTTACATACTGTATATAAGTAATATTTGTATTTTCGAATGATGTTTCCATGAGAAGATATAGATACTTGGGTAAATTGAGGAGCATGAAAAGATGATAAAGTAATAGAGGTAGATTGTATCTTTAATACAAGAGGTTGAAATGGCGTCCTTACCTGGATCCTTTTCCATTGCTTGGGTAATGGATACAACTGAGGAGGAATAGAGAAGTTTATGGAAGAAAAGAATTATGAAGAATATATGTAAGGTTTAAAGAGAATTGTTATAAAGCAATATGGAGATGGTATTTCATGGAAGCAAAAATGAAATGTCATTTGGAAGTGTAAACGAGGTTGGTACCTGTTTCCATTTATGGTGTGAACATGAGTGAAAGAAATGAGAATTTATCTATGAAATTTTATTTTTGCTCAAAACCTGCACTGTCGTCCAGTTTTGAAGATGCCCAATTGAAACAGCAAAAATTATAATTTTTGGTAATTGCAGTCAGATTAATTATAGCAAAAAGTTGTAAAGTAAGATTTGAGTTTCAACTTATTCAATGGTATAAAAATCTAGTACTGTATGGTTTTCAATAATACATTGACATGTGAGATTAAAGTAAAATTGTCAAAAATGAATAGATTCAAAGATATATGGGAAGAATATATAGAGGATGTCCAATAGAAAGGGCAGTAAACAGTGTCTTTTGGGAGAGAAACGTGGTGTAGACTACACTGCCAGCAGCTCAACGCCAAGTGTCAAGTGGCGGTTAACGAAGCTGACAACCCTGAGGACTAACGGCTTGTGTTCCGAAGTCCACAGGGAAGGGTGATGGTTCCCAAGTGGAGTAAATACCACTTGAATCTATCTTGATGGAGGGCAGCAACTTCAGCAATACTGGCCTGGGGCTGATGAAGACTTTGCGTGTCAAAAGGGCTCAGGACCAGAAAGTGACTCACAGAACTAGATCAGCGGTACGGTTGTCATACTGCGATGAGGAAGGCAGATGAAACGCCACTGCATTATATTCTCAGGACAGTCTTCATGGCTGATCGTGATGAGGATTGTCAGTATTTGGATATGGCAGAAGAATTAAAGGAGAAGAAAAAGAATAGTTATTTTTAAGGTCTTGTTGGTAGTTGATGGTTCACATAGTTTGTATCATAATTTCTTACATTTTTTTTGTATATTCATTTTTATGTCAAATTGTTAAATAAAAACCCTATAGTTGACCTCCCAGCATGTTGGTTTGTTTTTTAAATACTTCTGGCAAACATTCGGGTGCCATGGGAGGAAAAATATTCTTTTAAAACGGTTTGAAAATACAATTACTGTAACATCAAATTGATTCTCCCTCCCTCAGCTTTTTATGTTAACTAGAAGGTGAAACTGAGGGAAAACTTTGATCTGATATAAAGCCCTCCAGGATAGAGAAAAGTATAATTTTATTTTTTAAAAAGGCAAATCCTTCTTTTCCAGGCTGTCCTGGCTGGTGATTTTATCCTTTCGGCAGCATCTGTAGCTTTAGCACGCATTGGAAATGTCGCCGTTATTTCTCTGCTAGCCCAGGCGATAGAGGATCTGGTGCGTGGTAAGGCTTTTTAAAACCTAACTCCGAAGGAAATGGGCCATTTTGCATAGCAAATAATTTTTATGACCTCAGCGGTCTCTTCATCTTTTCTAGGTGAATTTCTTCAGCTGGGTTCCAAAGAAAATGAAAATGAGCGATTTGCTCACTACCTCGAGAAAACCTTTAAGAAGACTGCAAGTCTCATAGCAAACAGCTGTAAAGCAGTATGTACGTTCCGTCTTTCCTGTTGTTAATATGCCACAAAGTAGGATGGGAAACTGACTGTGGGGTACAACAGTTTTACCTCTGTGCTACTAGGGCTCCAATTGTCACTATGATATTGTAATGGACAGCCCATTTACAGCCATAGTTTTGCATCTTCTTGCTGTGGTGGCTCAGTGGTTAAGAAGATTGCCTTGTTAGCCGGAAGGTCAGCAGTTCGAGACTGGGCGCTGCATGACAGACTGAGCACCCATCTCTGTCCCAGCTCCTGCCAATCTAGTAGATCGGAAGCAATAAATTGAAAGTAGATAAATAGGGACCACTTTGGTGGGGAAAGATCTTGGGGGCATGAAAGGAGCCTTATTCGGGCATGCCCTGAGCAGAGTTTCTCCAGCAAAAATCCTTTCAACTCAGAATCATTTGTGACACGAAATTATTATTATCTTCTTGCCTTCTGTTTATGTCTCTGAAACGTAGCCATAATAAATATCCAATACTGTATAGCCAAATCTATATTCAGAGTTTAAATGATGCCTCAATTATGTTGAGCCTGGTATTTTTTTTAAATAGGCCTAGGTTTGTGCATGCCTGAAGCTATAAGCAGGGGTGAGGGGAATGCAGCTAATGCAGCCTGTCTCTTATGTCAGTGGTTTACTATTAATGCATTACATGTACAAACAATGGACACTAAAAGTATTTCCCTTTATGTTTCTCTTTTAGGTTTCTGTTTTAGGTTGCCCTGATCCAGATATTCATGAGATTGCATACCAGTATGGAAAAAACATTGGGATCGCATTTCAGGTAACAAGGATAGTGATACGAAATATGCTAGACAACACAGTTTATCAATGGATAGGAAAAATAAATACACATCTTGATATAAGAATTGATATTTTATTTAAAAAACAGTCCTGAGTATGTTCCTATTGATTTATTTGCAGCTGATAGATGATGTGCTGGATTTTACATCATGTTCTGACCTGTTAGGGAAGCCAACATCAGCTGATCTTAAGCTTGGAATTGCCACCGGCCCTGTTTTATTTGCTTGTCAGCAGGTAGGTTTACCATAGATACTGCGTGCTCTCTTCAGACTAAATTTGAAAGACTTCCTTTAAAAAGGGAGCTCAGTAGTTTAGGAATGTAAGCAATTTCTGAAATGTCTTGACCAAAATCAAAACATTTCTGCTCAGATGGAAAACAATGTGGGGTAGTACGGACAGATCTTTGGCTAATTAGACACAATAACTAACTAAAGCAGTGGTGCTCAAACTAGGGACCAGGTGCGGCCCCTGACGCCAATTCATCTGGGCGTGTTTTACTTCCGCTTCCAGGAGCAACGAGGGCTTCGCGGGCCAGATGAATTGGCATCGTGGGCTGTACCCGGCCCCTGGGCCTTAGTGACCAGCTTCCTGAATCACATGATCAGCCCAAGGCCCAAAATGTTTGGGCACCCTTGAACTAAAGGAACAACTTTGAGTACCTTCTTTTTGACAACAGTTACTCACTGCAATAGCCTTTATCACTAATGTTCAGGATAACATGTACTCTCTGAAGTAGCAAGGGATGGCTTAAAACACTTAAGTTTGCTAAAGTTCCAGTCTGGTCAGGTTAGCCTGCTATGGTAATAGAGTAGATTATACTACGAGCGACGCACTGCTACACATCATGCAGCAATTAACTAACCTGACCACCCTTAGGACTAACGTCCTTGGGTGGTGAAGTCCACAGGGAAGGGTGATGGTCCCCAAGTGGATTAAATCCCACTTAAATCCATACTGATGGAAGGTAGCAGCTTCATCAATCTTAGCCTGGGGCTGAGGAGGATTTTGTGTGCCAAAAGGGCTCCGGACCGGAAAGTGACCTGGTGGGTACTGGTGTCACGCTGCGATGCAGAAAGCAAATGAAAATCTGCAGCATTATATTCTCAGGACAATCTTCATGGCAAATCGCCACAAGGACAGTCAATATTTGGAATGGGATACGTCACAAGAAAAAGAAGAAAGTCCCATGAAATTATGGCTTGTTTGACAGCAGTTGCTTGTCTGAATCATCCAGTAATCCAAAAATCCAGTTGAAAATATACAAAAATGACAGCTATATACTTTTGTTTCTGCCCAACTATCTTGTACAGAGATTTATGTTCTAAATATCCTATGGTCCAACCTCAGGAATGAAAAAGTAAAATATAGATATGTTAAGGCCTAATCACCTAATTATTTTACAGAAGTGTTTATTCCATTTAACTTTATTTGAATTTAACTTAATTTGCAAATTAACATCTTTGCAAAAACACCTTTGCAATATTTCAGTATTTATGGGGGATTATGATTAAAATACAATTTTCTAGGTTCTTCACATAATAGAACATTGTACTTCAGAATAGATAGTACATTTTGGTTCATCTACTATTAGATATTAAGTCTTTAGAAGTTTTTTGGAGACATTCATGTTCTTTTATCCATATCGTCTAGTTTCCAGAAATTAATGCCATGATAATGAGGCGATTCAGTTCCCCTGGAGATGTCCAGCGTGCCCAGGAGTGTGTATTACAGGTAAAACAAGACTAGCCTAATCACAGCTGTGTGTTTTACATTAGTCTTGCAGAACTGAATGCTAACATTCAGTGCAATACATAGGGATTTCATGTTGCTTGTATTTTTCTGATAGTCATAGTCTTAGTTTAAAAAAAAAACACCACTGGTCAAAATTCTTAAGTTTTTGCTCCTAACATCACTCTTAAAAATAATACAAGTTTAATAAAACACATGCAGAATATTGCTGTATTTAAATGTACAGTGGAGTCCTGTATAATGAACGCTTCGTATAATGAAAAATCCGTACAATGAAGCATTTTTGCCCTATTGCCGATGCACCATATAACAGAAAAAATGTTATACGAATCACCATTGGCAATACCTCGTACAATGAAAAAATGTTTTCATTGTATGGGGTGTCACCAGTGGTGATTCGTATAACAAACATTTTCTTTTCATTATATGGTGCATCGCCCATAGGGATCCGTATAATGAAGGAAAAAAAGGATAACGAAGAGATCTGTGTAACAGAGGTTTTTTTGTTATACGGGGTTCTACTGTACTAAACTTTTGTATTCCATCTGTATTGAATTCATAACTTTAAAATTTGGAATACATTAGATATAAATCTTCTACAGCAGTGATGGCGAACCTTTAGGAACTGAGTGTCCAAACAGAGGGGCGGGGTGAACTCTGTGCTGGGGGAGAGATAAAGTGTTCCAGTTGCGCTGCTGAGCAGAGGGGCAGGGTGAACTCTATGCTGGGGGGAGGCAGGAAGCAATCCCATTGAGATGCTGGGCAAAGGGACGGGGCAAAGTCTGTGGTGGAGGAGGGAGAAAGCATTGGGCTGCTGTGCAGAGAGGGGTGGGGTGAACTCTGTGCTGGGGCGATGGTGCATGCGCCAACAGAGAGGGCTGTGAGTGCCTTCTCTGGCCCATGTGCCATAGGTTTGCCACTACTGTTCCGAAGTGTGAAAATAGCCATATAACCCTTTTTGGTCAGCGTTTTCTCTATAAATAGATGTACTTTAAACATTCTGTGTCCTTAATTGTTTTTAGAGTGGAGGCATACAGCAAACGATCTACCTTGCCCAGCGGTACTGCCATGAAGCAATGCGAGAGATCAGCAAACTGAGACCATCCCCTGAAAGAGATGCTCTTGTGCACCTGGCAGAAATTGTCCTCTCCCGAGAAAAGTGACGAACCTTCTTTCAACTTCCCCTGGCAGCTACATTACCAGACTGTGCCTAAAAGTACATTTGCAGAACATCTTGGCTTGCTTCCAGTTCAGTTATCCTTTTTTTTTAAGTTAACCTGACTGAAATAAATATAACTAGGATTTATGAAGTAAAAATGTTTTATTGAAGGAAGCCATACAAAATAATGAAAACAAGATTGATCTGTTAAGCTGATAGCAAATGCCTCGTGCCTGTGGATTTTTCACAAGGAAGGTTCTTGTTTCACGTGGGCACCGTTTACATTGTTCAACATTGACACCGAAGGCCACAACGAATAAATACAATCAATGTGTTGAAAAAATCACTTCTGCGAACCCTGGTGTGTGCTGGAACCATAACAAATACCTGGAGTGATCTAGTTGCCTATTAGAATTTCAGAGTACCCCAAAAAACTTAAGGAGATTGGTTTATTATAAAAGACTGTACATAATTTTTGTAATTAAACAGGTTATATACAAATTAAGAGATGTTCCAATTTATAAAGGGAATACAGAGATTTTAAGGGTTGCTAATTCTCAGAAACAACATGTTAACAATTAGGAAAAGGCAAAAAAAAAGCATTTAATATAATTAGGTTCATTTAAGGTAAGGGGCTTCTTCAATATTTAATAACACACTAAAAAATAACTTCTCTCATACATCCAGCACACCTGCTTTTTCATCATTTAAAGGTTTTAATCCCCATTAGGATAGTGCTTTATGCCCAAAGCATTTACTACATATAGAAATAAATCATTTTACTAAATCATCATTTGCTTTAGAGAGCCCAGGCAATGCAAGTTTTGCATAAACAAACCCAAAATGTTATACGACCTTCTGTTCACAATGGAGGTGAAACCATACATCTTCCAGTGGGAACAAAAGAGGCAGTGACAGCTTATGTCTTTCCCTACATGAGCGGATCCTGGCTCCTTTCAATAAGGTGCATGGGCAGCTTCGTCATTCCTACTCACCTCCACCTGGGCCCACATGCCTCTGTATACAGGGGATGAGGTTTCGTTTTGCAGCAACCTACTTTGATACAGTGATGTGGACAAATCAGTAGCAAATCCCTTGAATGATGCAACTTTACGTTCAGCAGGACACGAGACCTTCGTAGTAAAAATGGAACAAAGCTCGCAGGAGCAGTTCAAAAGAAAAGCCACTTGTGATTGTTCACACATGGTGTGTGTTAAACGGATCTTAAGATAGATTACACGAGTGTTCCCTGAAGTACGCAAAAGCTTGTCACCCCAAGACCGTGGCTGTCGTTTTTAACAAGTCCCCAAAGCTAGTAAAAGCAATCACCTCTACTAAAGTCAAGGTGAGAGATGGATTCATATCTGGCTGCCAAGCATTGCAACTGTAGTTGCAAAACATCCATAGCTAGAGACCACTTTCCCCATCTATGCATTTGTTAACAGCCTTAGGGAGTTGGAGGGCTCTGATCACATTGGGTGGGGGTAGGATGAGAGACCAGTTTCTACTGCACTTATAGCCCCAGATCAGTGTCTGATAAACATCTGGAGAAGATAACGCTGCAGCTCTCCACAGCTAAGACTCCTTTACTTTCTAAACTCCCTGAACCAGAGGGCTGTTATTGTGCTCCCACTTTTTATGACAGTGATAATCCAAAGAGTCATGGACAATAGTCTCCCTATAGCCATGATGGCGAACCTTGACATGCCAGGTATTCTTGGACTTCAATTCCCAGAAGCCCAAGTCTGAATCCACATGAATGGGTTTACTGCTCATGTTCTTGGACTTCAACTCCCAGAAGCTCAAGTCCCTGTGAATCCACACATACGCACAGTAAACCCATTCGTGTGGATTCACAAGGACTTGGGCTTTTGGGAACTGAAGTCCAAGAACACCTGGAATGCCAAGGTGCACCATCACAGCCCTATAGCATTGTTTCCTGTCACAAGGAGTAAAACTAAAGAATTGGTGTGATTTTGTGCACACGCAAAAATACACAAAGCTTGCAGAAACCTGATTTTCCTTCAATAGCACGTTAAGTTTTGGACTTGCAGTCAGACAATGTCCCTGCTTGACATTGGGGAGATGCCGGTATTTTTAAATATTGCTTTGCAAGGTAAGCCAAGAAAAGTAATGGACAAGACCTTTGGTTCACTTATGTATTTATGAATGGAAGTCAATTCAAATTTACTCATTAAAAAAAACCTCAGGTACAAATAACATACACATCATAAGACCACCCATCTTTGATTCACACAGATACCTCAGAGGAGACTTAGATGACTCGTTGGAATAGACTTTGAGTGAAAGAGTACTCCAGGTAAAAGATTACAACAATTTGGAAGCATCTTGGATTTGGGAGGGGGGATATAATTCAATACATAAGTTCGTATGCATGCTTTTAAACAAATACTATACTTTCGAGGATGAGCAGGAGTCTAAACAAAGGTCAATGACCAGCACTATCAAACTTCAACCAGATTTAACATTAGTCTAACATAGTTGTTAGTTTATCATGCTGCACTGAAGAAAAAAAATGTAATGGCACAATTTGAATCATGAGTCATTAAATATATACCCTACTTCCCCAGAATTATTTTGGCTGGTCATAAAAATCAACAATGCATTTAAGTAAATAAGCATAATCAGTAATAAACATTTGCTCATTTTTACAAACTCTGAAGAGGACACATGTGCACAGATGAACATTCAATCATACCATTTAAACAGTATGGCCTGAAAGGATGGGCACATTTTAAAAGAGCATTAAGACAAGTGTTAACCTTTTAAGTTACCCTTTGTAAATAATTATGGCATGATTGAGTACAAGACCTGACCTGAAGACAGCATTTAATCCGCATAGTGCATGATTGACTCAACATAGTTTCCAGGGAACAGGCCCGTCACTCTGTTGGAAACCCCTTCATACCAGCCATCATCATTCTTCTTTATAACATAAATGATTGCGCCCTCCATGAACGACAGCTCATCATCTTTGTCCTTTGTGTAGTCATATATGGCCACGACTGGGAGAGATAAACAAAAGAGTCAAAATTAATTTTGCAAGCATTTGAGGAAATCCCATGCTGCTTGTGTGGTGGTTCCAGATTCTCCCTTGGCAACTTAAATTATAAATCGGGCAGAGGATAAACTAACAAGCAGAATTGGACTAACCTTTGCATTTTAATCTGCAGCATCTGCACTTTGACTGCAAAGCAATCACTTAGTAGGAGAGAAGACCAGTTGCCTGATGTCCCAAATTCTATCCCTGGCATCTCAGGTTTAAAGCATCCTGGACTGCAGGCTGGAGAACAATCTCTGCCTGAGGCTTTGCAAAGTTGTGGCCAGTCACCATAGGTACTATTGGATTATATGGACAATCATGATGTATGAGGTATTTCCCCCATCTTTTATCAATATGTATGATACAGAACATCCAACACAGAAAGTTAGCCATAATAATAAACATTGTTCTTATTTAGAATGCATCCCCCTCAAATGTTGGAACATACACAGGCATATGCTTCTAATAAAAAAAAACATGCTCAGATAGGGGAGTAATGGCAAACCTTGGCACTCCAGCTGTTCTTGGACTTCAGTTACCAGAAGCCCAAGTCAGCAATCCTGCTGATCAGGGCTTCTGGGAATTTAACTTCAAGCACATCTGGAGTGCCAAGGTTCACCATCACTAAGATAGGGTATATCAGTGATGGTGAAAAATTTAGAGACCAAGTGCCCAAACTCAACAGAATGCCATCCGCGCCGCAAACTCTGTGTTGGGGGAAGGAGGAAACGCTTCCATTGGGCTGCTGGGCAAAGGAGTGGGGTGAACTGTGTTGGGGCGACACCAGCGCAAATGCCCACAGAGAGGGCTGAGTGCCCCCTATGGCACACGTGCTGTCGCCCCAGCACAGAGTTTGTCCAGCCCCTCTGTGGCGTGGATAGCCTCCTGCTGGCGAACCTATGCGTGCCATAGGTCTGCCACCACTGGACTACATGAACCTCAATCTCTCATTTAACTTGAGAAACACTGGTATGCTCCAAATCCTTTGTCAAATATGTGATCTTTGATAAAAGATAACTGCTTAAATGTTAAGAAAATGCTTTCACATAAACATATAGTTAGCTCCTAACCTCAGCTTGCATATCCAGGTCATGGTAGGAGATGCCAGTTTGGTTCTTCTTCAATTGCTCCAGGGGCAGCAATATCTGCCTGGAGGTGGAGTGAATTGCAGGAGTGGCAAAAAAGCCCAGCCTGCTAGCACAGCTCAACTCTTCTCCAATTGCATATTTTTCTTCGCTCACCACCACTGCTATCGTTTCCACCTGTTAATGCTAAACCTATATAATCCATAATCAAAGCATGCAGGCTACACTTAAGCCATTCCACCTGAACAAAAATGGACTCCTGCCTCCTACAAGTACCTGATGCTTCAGCTTCTCATATGTATGTACATCACTGGTCAATAGTAAAGGTAGAGGCCGCCTTTGCTCAAAAACCAGTTGTATCAGAATCTAGAGTACGGTGCTCATCTCTGTTTATAGCCGAAGAGCCAGCACTGTATGTGTCTGCAGACCTTTCCGTGGTCATGTGGCATGACTAGACACCAGAGTACATGGAACGCTGTTACCTTCCCACCAAATGTCTTGCTTTTGAACTGCTAGACTGGCAGGAGCTGAAATAGAGACAGGAGCTCACTCTGTTGTGCAGCACTCGGGTCTTGAACTGCTGACCTGCCGACCTTCCAGTCACCAAGCTCACTGACTGAACCACTAAGCCACCGCAACCCCCATTGGTCATTAGTGAGGCAAAATATAAGGAAGGCAGTGTTTCGTAGATCACGGCCACCTCTCAGCTGCACACAGGTTTTCAGTATATAACTTAGTCTGTTGTGCTGGCCATGTGGCAGATTTTTTATATGGCAGCTTGTATTTAGGAGGCTTATCACACTACACCAGGGCCTCACAGTAATCCCTTGGACCAGTCTCAACGGTGAAGGGTATCCCAAAGGCCTAGCTAAGGAGCCTCAAGCCCAGATGGTGTTGAGAGGATAAACACTCTCCACTACAGACTGTTTCTTCAGTCCAATGGCAAGGCTGACTAACTAACAGGTTTCTCTGGTAGTAGCAGGTGAAAGTTTATCTGTGTCACCCTTTGCTTCAGGAATTACTTTGCCTGTATTAAATTTCCCACAGATAAGACTGTAGAGGCTTTTGCTGGGCTTTTTACAAGAGCTGGGTTCTGATCATCCTCACAGAGTGAGCCTGGGCCAGTCACACACATTTGGTCCAACCTACGGTGTACACAGAAAGAGCCTCCTTGTTGCTTGTTGAACCACAATCGGATGTACCCTGGGCAATGGTCACCTTGTGCCGGCTAATCTTTCTCACGCTGGGTCAGGCAAAAGGAACTATAGAATGAACTCCCCAAAGTTGGCTTCATTTTGGCAGTTTTATGTCTGGCCTAGACATGGAAGAAGCCCAACCTACTTCATAGGATCCTTGTGAGGATAAAATGGGGATTGGGACAGCCACGTACTCTGGCTTTTGCACTGGTGGAAGGGTGAGGGGATAAAAGTGGAAGTAGCCCATGGCCCCCAGAAAGAAAGACACAACAAGGATAAGGCTGCTGCTGGGCAGAAGGTCCAAGTACCTGAGGGTTTCTTTGCTTTTCCATTGAGAGCAAGCCTTAACAATGATTCCTCTAGGAGCAACAGACAAACTATTTCAACAATGTAAGGATTATCTTTACCTCAGACACAACACACTCAACCCTTATATTCATGGGAACTCAAGAGTCTTCGCATTAAGACTGAGATGAATACATTTGCTATTCCTTTCCTCATCTATAGATGTGGGAGTAGGGGTGATCACTGTATTTCAATATGAGGTGTTCAAGGGTAGCAATAGCTATAACACTTATATATCACCCCATTAACTCTGTGCTGGGAGAGGGAGGAAGCACTCCCATTGAGCTGTTGGGCAGAAGGGCAAGGTGAACTCTATGCTGGGGGAGGGAGGAAGTGCTTCCATTGGGCTGCTGGACAGAGGGGGTGGGCAAACTCTGTGGCTGGAGGAGGGAGGAAGCGCTCCCATTGGGCTGCTGGGCAGAGGGGGTGGGGTGAACTGTGCTGGTATGATGGTGCGCATGCCCACAGGGAGGGATGCGAGTGCCCTGTCTGGCACACCTGCCATAGGTTTGCCACCACTGCCCTAGGTCATAAGAAGTTATTTCTGGAAAAGCAACCTTGTGAAACAAGATGAAACTAAATCCAGATTACACCTATTTGCCATAGTGATGGATTAATTCATCTCTTTCATTCCCAAGAGCTTAAAGGTGTACTTAAAGATGCTGCTATGCACAGAAAAGAGGAGAGGAGAGATCGTGCAAGCCCAAAGACTGCAGTGATGTTGAAACCGTCTGGTATCTTAGCAAAAACTCTTTAAGACTTGCCAACATGGTTTCCCATTCTGTAGACTGGGAGTGGGGATACCAGGCACATGAGAAAGGGAACTTTCATCAAAGGAAACCCAGGACAACTCAGTGATGATACTGGAACTGGTGACTCTTGGTACGAAGTGCCTATGTTTAACCACAGAAACGCTGTTAAGTGGATGGAAGGGGTCTTTTTCCAGGAATGTAGCGACTGCTTACCTTTCTCTATATAGCTTTTAGGTGCCCAAGCTGGATCGCCATCTGCGTAGGGATCGTTATACTGTACTACCGCAGCCTCCTCATCTTCATAATCCACCGGCGGTGGAGGTGGAGGAGGTGGAGAGTCATCAAACATAGGCATCTCATCGGGAGGCGGTGGTGGAGGGGGAGTTGGACTATCAGCAACTAGAAAGGCAGTGAAAAGAGGGTCTCCATCAAGTCCCTTGCAAATGCAAATACACAAACGACCATGAGCTCCACATCACCTACAGAAGCTAACAGCATGCACTACACAGGACCATGCACAGATTAGAAATGAATGCTTGGTGTGTTAAAAAATGCCAGAACGTACAACTTTGCAGGTTACAAGCAGCCACATTACTATAGATGCTATTGTCAAAGCAGACACTCCAAAGGTTTAAACTTAATCCCTAGACTAGAGGAAGGCAGAATGTATCTTTGCTCATTTTTAGGGTGCCCAAGAGTAGTTCATATTCAAGGTTGTGTCATTTTAGTAGTGTCAAGACTGTTATCTTATTTCACTCCTGCTTTACAGTTTTTCTCCACCTGCTCATTTATTTGAAAACATTCCTATCCATGACTTAACTGATAAAGGCAATCCCAGGACAATTGTAAATTAAATGACAAAAGCAAAAGAATACAACATTTAATTGATAACTGGAAAACCATGACAGTGAGAATTAGAAAACTAATAAGCATATATTATACAATAGGTACCATTTTGCCCTCTACAACTCCCATTATCCCTAGGTAATATACTCAGTGCAGACTACTGGGAAGACCACATGTCCTCCAAGCATAATTAAAGCTGTAGTGTAGCATTTTAAGACTCAAAACACCTGGCTATTTCAGCGCAAGAGGAAATATGGACTTGATGTCATTCTTATTTCACTCTGGAGGGCATTTGAATCAGGGTGCCACTACAAAGGAGGCACTGCTCTGAGTCAAATGCATTTCTAAACCAAGAACCACAGGTAAGAGTACAAAGTCTGGTTCAATCAAGTCTCATTTTGTATGTTGACCAAAGACATAATAAAACCCTCTCCTGGAATGTACAATCATATCCAGCACTTCTGCCTCTTCTATAACATAGAAGACTATATATATATACAATAGGACTCAATAAAGTGTAACTGTTTGCATGTATCCCTACAGCCCTTTTTTATAGCCCTAATAGTCCTCTTTTTGATTAAAAAAACCAACCTAAACCAGGCACCATGTTTAATTCAACAAGGACAGCATTCGTTGAAAGTGTTTCCAATTTTGACTAGAAAATCCTAACCTCAAGGAATGTCTTTCTTTGCAACCAATCACTTTTTGGTTATTTAAACAGTTTTTGCAATATTCTGTTATTTAAACAGTTCTTGTTGGGGGGGTTGGGGGGGACCAAATTTGAAGTATATGATTCCCAAAATTGATTTAAATGTATTCTGCAATGAAATACATGCAAGTTTTAATTAATCTTTAATTCTGTCTCAATGGGTTTTGGGAAGAAGTGATGTAATTATCTTTCATGAACTAAGCTTACTTTTTAAATAACCACCTCACATAACATCTGGGTGAAATTAGTAGGAATCTTGATACCTTTCTTAAGATGAACTATAGAATTACACATGTATCTAAAATATAGAAAAACTTAAATATGCAGAAGTTATATATGATATATATATATATAGAGAGAGAGATAATAAAATATAATTGAAAAGTCCACTGAATTCTGCTCATCTTCTTACACCATACCCCTATACAAGAATAGCTCTTAAGCAACTGGCCAAGTGGAAAAAGCGTATCTCACTCTAGGGATGTTGACCATTTCTACCCTACAAGGTTCAGACAGTCACTCTGTAACCTATTTTTAAAGAGCTCAGTTCCCCTTCTTCTTCTTGAAGTGCCATATCCCAATTCCGAATATTGGTGATCATCATAGTGATCAGCCATGAAGTTTGTCCTGGGAACAATATAATGCAGAGGTCTTCCATTTGTCTTCTGCACCACAGTGTGACACCCATACCACTAATCCAGTTCCACAAGTCACTTTCTGGCCCTGAGCCCCTTTGGTACACAAAGTCCCTCCTCAATCCCAGGCCAGTACTGATTAAGCTGCTGCCCTTCATCAAGATGGATTCAAGTGGGACTTAATCCACTTGGGGAGCATCATGCTTCCCTGTGGATTTCACCCCCCGAGGCCATTAGTCCTCAGTGTTGTCAGGTTAGTTAACCACTGCCTGATGATCAGCACTGAGTGGTTGGCAGAATAGTCTACTCTATTACCATAGCAGGATAACCTGGCCAGATGGTGAATGCAATACTTATCTTAGAACAGTGACTCACAACTTTGGCACTCCAGGAGTACTTTGACTTCAATTCCCAGAAGTCAAAGTCAACATACCTGCTAATCAGGGCTTCTGGGAATTGAAGTCCAAGAAAACCTTGAGTGCCAAGGTTCACCAACATTCACCTAGAAGAATGAAGGAAAGCCTCTCACATCTCAAAGAGGTGGATTTTTTAAATGCAATTGCAGACACCATTGTAGTACAGTTGTACCTCGCTTAAAGAGCATAATGTGTTCCACAGGATTGCTCTTTAAGCGAGTTTGCTCTTTAAGCAAAACACCATTATAAGTGACCAATTGTGAAGGGGATTGCGAACCCAGATTTATTTGTTAAGCGAGTTTTTGATTGGTTTTATTTGTTAAGCGAAGCGAACATTCAGAGAAAATTCTGCTCTTTAAGCGAGTCGCTCTTTATGCAAAGTTTGACTGTAGATGGAAAATATTTGCTTCTTTAGACTCCATCCTTTGATTCAACTTATTAAGCATCAAGATTCCTCACTACCTATTCTGGCAAACCCTGGTTTCAATTGCTTTGTGACAACAAAGTGCAGCAAAATGTTAGAAGACAGATATATGGATGGAATTTGAGAAGACTGAACATTTGCCAGATTTCAGGGTTTTCTGTCATCCAGTTTGTAAGATACAAATGCTAGTTTAATTCTTTTTAAAAGCAGCAGCTAAAAGCATCTGCTCTGAGTAGCTGAAAGTGATTTTTAAAATCTGAAACAGCCAGATGGAACCCACTGGTTTGGAGAGAGCAAATGTCTGCCAGCTGTTGGGAAACAACTGCTTTCATGCCATGTTTACTGGTCCTAAAACACAGGAATAAACAGGCTGTTTAGTCTGATCTTAGCTTTAGTCTTCTCTGTATTCTCCCTGCTTCTTAACAACTGCTCCTTACTATCCTACGCATATCCCGTCCTTTATAAGCATGTTACACAAACACTGGATTCTGAATCCAGTTTAAAATTTGACATCAGTTAAGGAAACACTATCTAAACGTGGTGTTTACAACAATATGTAACAATACAACAGACACAGTCCTCTGGGAATATTTCATACTGCAGGCTTCTTGGAAGTTGATGTGTTTACTGCAATAAAAATGTTTCTAATATAAGTTCTTCTAGGCCCGTGATGGCGAACCTTGGCACTCCAGATGTTCTTGGACTTCAATTCCCAGAAACCCAAGGACCCTGTGAATCCACACGAATGGGTTTACTGCGATTCATATGACCCACACTGCCCTCGTTGCTCCCGGAAGCGAAAGTAAAACACACCTACGGGCGCGTTTTACTTCCACTTTCGGGAGCGATGAGGGCCGCATGGGCCGCATGAATCACAGTAAACCCATCTGTGTGGATTCACAGGAAGGTTAGGCTTCTGGGAATTGAAGTCCAAGAACATCTGGAGTGCCATGGTTTGCCATCACGGTTCTACGCTGTTTCCATTCTTGAATAGGTTTTTGGTGAATCCATCTAACGTAAGAGACACACTTGGACACAAACATAAAACCACTTATGGATCAGATGCATGTTTGATGAAGTTGGCACAGAGAGAGTAAGATAAGGTATTTTTACTCCAGAATTTCCTTTAGGTTAAAACAAAATAGAATGTTAATAAAGACCAAGCATTCTTGTCTTATTCCTGATGACAGTTCATCTGTCCAGAACAAGGCATCTCTAAAACCTTTTCAACAGATAACAGTGATGTAGTTGGAGTATGTTGTTTGTTTTTCACAGTATCCTAAATCCTTGTTAACACAAAGGAGAAGACTGTCTGACTTGTGGAACAGCACTGTCTGTGTCTGCAGACATTTCCGTGGACATGTGGTAGGCATGACTAGACATCGGAATGCATGGAACGCTGTTTACCTTCCCACCAAAGTGGTACCTATTTATCTAGTCAAACATCACATAATGAAAATATTTCGTTCTGCAAGGCTGCTCGCTATGCAAGTTTTTTGTTATGCAAGTTTTTTTCACATAACGAAAATTTTCATTATGTGAGTTTTTCCATTGGAAATGCTGGTTTCGGATAAAGAAAATATTCGTTATGCAAATTTTTCCATAGGAAATGCCGGTTTTGGATAAAGAAAATTTTCATTATGCGAGTCGGAAAGGTTTGTGGAATGCCTGCTTGTTATGCGAGTTTTTCGTTATGCAAGGCATTCATTATGCGAGGTTTGACTGTACTTGTATTATTTATCTAATTGTATAACAGTTGTACCTCGCTTAAAGAGCATAATGTGTTCCACAGGACTGCTCTTTAAGTGAGTTTGCTCTTTAAGTGAAACACCATTGTAAATGAACAATTTTGGGGGGGATTGTGAACCCCGATTTATTTGTTAAGCGACTTTTTGGTTGGTTTTATTTGTTAAGCGAAGCAAACATTCAGAGAAAATTCTGCTCTTTAAGCGAATTACTCTTTAAGCGAGACACTCTTTATGCGAGGTTTGACTGTATTAGCAAATTTATTCCAGGACTCACACTTTAGATATAGAAAGCATCACACCAAAAAACAAACAAAATCCCCAATCAAAAAACAAACAAAATCCCCAATCACAGCCACTTACTCAGCATCAATATTTTTAGCACATCTTTCAACCTGTTGGTTTATCTTTCTCCAAAAAAAATACTTTGATTATTGTACAGCATCTCTAGGATACCATTAAAGCATGCAGCTACTGGTCCTCAGAGAAACATAAAATTAAATGATTTGTATGCTGAGCACTCTTAATTAGCAGTCAGCAAGTGGAAGTACATTGTTAAAATCTCTCTCTTAAGAGGAACTGTCACTCGCATTTAGCACCCAAAAACTAGCTTCTGGTCAGAATAGCACCTGTCGTAGTGGAAATTTCTGGAAGACCTTTTATGAGGATGGGAAATATGCACTGGCCCACATTTTCCTTCTCCATCTCAGAAGTGCACCACAAAAACTAGCAGATCAATATTTTACATCTTGCTATGATATGAAAATAAAAAGCTTGACACTTTATTTAGCCATGTTCTACATGGTATTTGCATCCAGCTGTTAACAGCTTTCATGCCATATGACCTTTTGCATCCAATTTTTAAAATTACTTCTTTATCAGAAATATTTATATACAATACCACCCTTTATCCTACTAGGTTTCAGGGCAGTTTAAAAACAACAACAACCTGAAAAACAAAACAAAACCATGTACAGTAATATATAACAATAGGGATCCCTTCTTCTCTTTAAATTTTGGTCTCTTGTTTAAACTGAGTCTACAATGGTAGAAAAACAGACCATTTTCCTATGAACAGCCATACAATAAAAATCTGGATTTGTGAGATCTTGCATTTATGTCATTAAATGTTCCAAATGTTCTGGCTATTATCAAAAGAAATGCAGGTACACCACAAAGTTTTCTTTAAAGGCCTCATATCAAACAATCCATATTAAATACTGTAGTTCACATAAGAATTCCTCACAGAGGAACTTGTTGGTGCATAATCAGTACTTCCCAGGTATTAGTTAAATAACCCCCACCAAGTTTCTAAATTTCATTGGGAACTCTTCTTTTAAAAAAAAATTAAGAAGAAAAAGAATAAAACATACACGATCTTGTTATGAATACAGCTATACAGTAGTAATAACAACTCCAAAACTGTTCTTCTTTGCCTCCTCTTTTAACTCTTCGAGTGTTACCAGAGATACAAGGTTCTTGCGTTGGCGCTTCTAGTGGCCTCCACTGGCGTTATTGGATGTTCTTGCAATATTTATCTGATGTTACCTCTCCACCTTCCTCTGGGTCTGCCTTATGGTCTTTGTCCTCCTCTTTCCACATGAGCCTTGCCTGGTATGGAATTCCAAGACATTCTCTCCAAATGGGTAAACCACTTTATTTGTCATCTCTGTACATAGTTTAAAAGTACTTCTATTCAAATTCTTTCCCTTTTAATCTCATTCCTGATTTTATCCCTTCTAGTCGCTCCAGTAGCCTTCCTCAGACATCCCATTTCTATGGTAGCCAACTTTTGTTTATGTTACATTGTGAGTGTCCAAAATTGTTGATGCTTCAAAAAGTAAACCTAAGAGGAAAGTACCCTTTCTAGAATGCAAGACAGAATTAGCACCTTATGTGGAGGAAATGAACAAACTCCCCATCACGATAATATCCAAGCGAAGATGGATATTGTCTGGCCAGCCATGCATGCTAGGAGAGAGAAAGAGAGAAAGGCAGAGGTGGCTCTACTCTTGGAAGAGGCTGAGTTGCCAAACTTACTGTTTTCCTGCACCCTGGCCACGAAGCCTGTGAGAGGTATCTGTGGAGTCAATTGAGGCATAGGGGGAGGGGGCGGAGCAATAGAAACTGGAAGCGACACACGCCATAAACAGGGAAGTCAACACAGATACAGGAAAAGGAAAACAAAAACAAAAAGCAGCCGTCAGTAAACAATGGACCACAAAACGAGGAATGCAATGAACAACAGAAATACACACAACAGGACCTCCTTCAAAGTTTGCTTTTCCAACAGTACAACTGATGCTGGATAATTTAAAGAAAAATTCTCTGTGGATGAAGGCTGCATATGCCTTTTTTTTTTTTTTGTGGTCCCCAGTGCAGCCTTTTGAGGGAATTGTGTAGAGCAGTGTTTTTTCCAACCTTTGGTTTTTGGACTTGAATTCCCAGAAGCCTAAGTCAATTCCCCAAAGCACTGATCAGCAAATGTACTGACTTGGGCTGCTGGGAATT
Source organism: Furcifer pardalis (assembly GCA_030440675.1). Classification (NCBI taxonomy): domain Eukaryota; kingdom Metazoa; phylum Chordata; class Lepidosauria; order Squamata; family Chamaeleonidae; genus Furcifer; species Furcifer pardalis. The sequence goes on from CP126897.1 coordinate 92,990,959, forward strand.
GATGTCCCCCTGTGAGTCCTGGGGGCCACATTGCTAAACACTGGTCTAGAGCAAAATTCTTTTTAAAAATTAATATATTTTTAATAATGTACATTTTAAAGTACAGTTGTACCTCGCTTAAAGAGCATAATGTGTTCCACAGGATTGCTCTTTAAGCGAAACACCACTGTAAATGACCAATTGTGAGGGGGGGGGGTTGTGAACCCTGATTTATTTGTTAAGCGAGTTTTTGGTTGGGTTTATTTGTTAAGCGAAACGAACATTCAGAGAAAATTCTGCTCTTTAAGCGAGTTACTCTTTAAGCGAGGTGCTCTTTATGCAAGGTTTGACTGTATATCCAATTAAAGATACTTGAATGCGGACTTATTTCATTTTTGTTGTTGTTGTTCAGTCGCACAGTCGATTCCGACTCTTTGAGACCCCATGGACCACTGTCCGCCAGGCAACTCTGTCCTCCACCATCCTCCTCAACTCGTTCAGTTCTGTGCCCATTGTCTCTACGATACCATCTAGCCATCTCATTTTTGGCAGCCCCCTTTTTCTTTTGCCCTCCACCTTTCCCAACATCAAGGCTCTCTCAAGTGAATCCTCTCTTCTCATTTGATGTCCAAAGTACTTTAGCTTCACCTTTACTATTTGACCTTCAAGGGAGCAGTCATTTCATTACAGCTATATTAATGCAGTCTTCCAACAGGAAAAGGTTCCCCACCCCTGTGACCTTGCCTATTCTGTTTCCCTGAATTCATGTGACTGTTTTTGAAGGCTTTCTCTTCTTTAAACACAGACACACTCCCATCTTGCAGGAAAAGAATTGCAAAAAGTGGTAGTGCAAGAATGAAACCATGAGTTGTTTATTATTATTATTATTATTATTATTATTATTATTATTATTATTATTATTATTATTATTATTATTATTATTATTATTATTATTATTATTATTATTATTATTATTATTATTATTATTATCATCATCATCATCATCATCATCATCATCATCATCATCATCATCATCATCACCGCCCCATTTTCACAATAAAATACTAAGGGAAGGAGCATCATAGAAATTGTGCTTTGAAGTGAGCTCCAAAAGTAAAAATCCAAAAATCGGTAACAATTACAGAACTGATGGAACTGCCTTTAAAAGACTCAACATTATTTTGTTTTATCTGTATTCTAAAGCAGCTTTGCCCACAACTGAAGGCATTTAGAAATCCACTTTAACGGGTGGGTGGGTTTTGGATGTTCTCCTTTTTACAGACATGTTGCTTAATTTATTACTTTTGAAACTGGGCAAGAAAAAAAATTGCATGTCATTAGAAATACAGTAATTTTTCCTCTACTAATCAGGCAAACCTGAGTGTCTCTTAAGTCATAATTCTACAGGGTTTTATTTATAACTGCATTCCAGTTGCAGCTTCTTCTTTCATTCTGTGTTCAACTGTCAAGGATTTTATATAAACTTTGCATTTGCATTGAAGTTTCATAGGAACAGATCTTTGCTATTTACACAGCAGCCATGAATTTCACAGAAGTTTGAAGCAAGCTGGCAAGGCTATGGAAAGATCCTTATTTAAAATATGACATTAGTTTTCTAGGTAAAGCCAATATAATGAATCTGCATTTAAAACTACTCTGTACAAGATCATCTCCAACTGTCTATGTTTTCCAGATTTATGATGGGGATATTTCTAATTAAATTGGGAAAGAAATGCCAGTAACTTAAAGGGTTCCATAAAGATCTCAATAAGGTACAAAGAAGTAGGTGTTATTTATGAACGTGCATTGTTGATCTTTCATTCTTAAACTCACACAGCACAATATTTTACAGTAAAACAAACTTTCTGAAACTAATTCTAAATGTGCTGGACTTACATCCCATGTAGAAAGAAGTCTCATTACCCTTGTAGCTCTCTGATTTTCCAAAAATCTGTTTTATGGGATTTCACAAAATACAGTCTGCATGCAGATGGCAGAAGCTGCCCAATGTTTCCACTTTCATATATGAAATGACTTTAGGCACACCCCACTAGGAGGTTTCTAACACCAAATGTTTGTTCTCAAAAACTTCTGTAGATAGGACAGAAGGTTAGATCTAGGCTATTTAAGAATGAGAAGAATCTTGAAGGCTCTCTGTTCAGCAGAGTAATAAAACTGGAAGTGCAAATTTGAAAAAGGTTCAGAACTTCCATGTGTACCATAATTTTAAAACAATCCAAAGGAGATTGCTGTGTTAGCCCTACTGCAACAAACCCAACCAAGGCTCATGTGGTACTTTAGACACAAGCTTGTTTTATTTTGCATGAGCTTTCATGGACACAACATACTTTGTCAGAACTTGGGATATAGGATACAAGCCACAGGTTATGTGCACATGAGTTATCTTTAAGATGGGGAAAAATGAAATGGGACACAGAAAATAAGAATGGGCTGAAATCCTGTTGCCTTCTTATGCGTGCGGAAAACAAACAGTATAACACCCAATCTCTTCTAGTCGTTGGTGGAATTCTCAAGGAAGGGCAAGGGCACTCACTCGCTAGAAATATGCTTGAAAATCACAGGGCAGATTTGGCAACTGCCAGCTGGAAGGTAATGAAACTTACATTGTTTGCCTTCTGGATACCTAAGAAAGCAATAGGATTTCAACTTCTTTGTAATTAACACTGGTCATAAACTTTCAAAAGGCTGGTTTGCATGAACATCCTGGCAATAGTAAGTAATTACCCTCCACAGTATTAAAGAGTTATAGTCTCTACTTTCAAGAGAGTGTCTGTTCTAGCTCATGACAAAATTCTTGATTTCCCCCATAGTAACAATTGCAAGCTATCAATTCAAGGTTATGGGACCCTTTTCAGGGTTTTCTAGTTAGAGTATAGTAGAAATGGATTACCATTCTCTTGCTCTGGGGGCACCCTGGGACTGTGTGGCCTGCCCATGATTACAGTCTGGCTTTTCTCCCAGGAAAGACAGAGGGAATCAAACTCCCAACATCTGTTTCTATAACTAAATACCTAAACTACTCAGCTATCCAGCCAGGTCTCGCAATAGTCGTCCCACAGGCTAGGCATAAGTCAGAAGTGGGTTGTGGTGTTTTTTAATTAATTACTTAAAAGTGAGACAAAACAAATAAAGCCAGAAGTGACTTGACAACCACCAGATGGAAAGTTTATTGATGCAATATACAGTAGGGTGGTAAACAGGTAAACCTTTATGGGTAACATATGTAATGAGATAAAAATGCTTCTGTTCAACACAGAAAGGCAGAGTTGAACCTCTTCATGTTTTTGTGTTCATCTGTTTCCCTCTGGAATAAGACACTGAATATCTGTCTATTTCATTGCATGTATTAATCAGATCACCTGTGCTGATCTTTCTGTATTACCATCCTAACATAAACAGATTTATATGAGATAAAGCAGGCCACATTTGGCTTCAGCTAAAACATACGTTTCCTTGAACGTAGAGACCAATACCTCACAGTGATGGCAAACCTTGGCACTCCAGGTGTTCTAGAACTTCAATTCCCAGAAGCCCTGATCAGCAGGAATGCTGGTGTGGGCTTCTGGTAATTGAAGTCCAAGAACGCCTGGAATGCCAAGGTTTGCCATCACAGCCTTAACACCTTTGATGATAACAGCAACTGACCTTACCATTTCCAGGATATTTATGCCAACTATCCTTTTGAAAGTTTATAACCTGCGTTAATAATACACTCTTCAATGTTTGTATCCTTTTATGTCCTACCAATCATAACCATAACCAGTATACATAGAAACCTGTGGTTTGATGCATCCCATGCTTCTAAAAAAAACAACAGATCCACCAAACCATGTGCCCAATAAATCTTGTTTATCTTGCCAAAAGACTCTTGACATTTTAACAGTGCCATCATTTATTACTCATACTCTGACAATAAAATCCTGGCAGAAAGCTCATTTCAAAAAAGTATGTTTTTCCCTACGTAACAGTTTGATTTTGCCTATGCATAGCAACACAGACAGTTTGTCACAGACTGTTTCTAATATTTGTCCCCCCACCCCTTTTCATTTTTCTCCCTTACTCCAAAAGCTAGTGGGTTTCTTGGCATGAAGAGCGTTGCTGAAGGGAAGCGGGAATCTCAGAAGCTATCTTTTCGAAGCTAGGATTTTAAATAATAAGTTCCAGAAAAGGACAAAAACAACGGATGGCTTTAAACTAGTCACTAGAGGCTATCCCCCCCCCCAAAAAAAAAAAAAAAAAGCATGGCAAGCTGCTTATACTTATGGTTTCTGTTTCTACTTATATGAAAATCTGCATTGTTAAAAAGCATGATGTTACATTAAAACATAAGACAAAGAAGACATTTTATCAGAATGTTTTTGTCTGGTTGATAGCACCACCATCTGAAACTGACAGGGTCATTTCTCTGCATTTCCACATTTTTCTGATTTTATCTCACTTCTGAACATGGCATGAGGACATCTAATACCACCAATTATTTATCATTTCTACAAACTACGGGCTAGATTGGAAAATAACTTCTATACCCCATACTCCAGCTCATCATATGGAGAACAGATCAGAACCAGCCCATCTAGCATGCTAGCCCCAGCCTCAATGTTTCCACACATCTAAATGGAGAAATCAGATTCCAATATGGCCTATATGCATACAAACTAATGTGCAGCCAATGAAATTTGCTAAACTGTCAGACAGGCTAAAATCTTACTGCAATTACACAAATGATATAACTTCTAGACATGAACTGCCATACGTTGATTATCTGCTGCATATGTTGTGCTATTATCTGCTGCACAGGCTATACAACAGATGAAATCTATGGAAATTTCATAACTTACAGTGATTAGTGTCTTGAGGCTATATAATTTGTATAACTGTGCAACAGGATTGTTCAGCCATAGCATCACAGAACTTCAGAGGTGGAATGGACTCCAAAGACCATGGATTCAAACCCTTGCCAAAGCAAGAAATCCATGGCTAAGGAGTATCCTCTGTGTGTTATGTTCAAACGTAATTCTTCACACAAATGCACAAGAATACTGATGGGTTTATTCTAAATAAAAAAGGAAAAAAAATTGGCATGCTCTTCCTCTACTCCATGTGATGAGTCAGAGTATTTCTGATCAATTTGCTGGTAGTTTACAGTTGTTCTCATCAATTAAGGTAATTCTATTAATGTAGGATCACAGAAAGACTTAAAGAAATCAAACTAGATTTTCAGAGAGTTCCTTTAACACTATGGATGGTTATTGTGTACCAAATAAGAAAACCACCAACTTTATTTTAATCTTTCTAGTGACCAATGAAATATACTCTAAGGATTCAGATGTGATGTGATGACCTGAGCATTAATAAAACCATGGTCAGTGTCTGGTCTTATTAAGAGATTAAACCATTCTATCGTAGTTTATTAAACCACTATTTCCTGTTGCATCCAGCCCAGAAGTGACAGGAAATATTGGTTTAATAAACCATGATAGAATATCTGAAGCTACATATGATGCAAAGGGAGAAGGAAAATGGAAGAATAGCAACTGAGTGTGCAGGCTGAAGCTTGTATAATTGGTTCATGATTTATTACTGCTAGACAGATATATCCAAAGTAGTCCATAATTACTGAATCACTGAGAAACCAAAGAGAAAATATATATCTTCACTTGGTTTGCAGAAAAGCAACCCCAGGAATTCCATGCTCTGCAAAAACCCAGCAGCTTACTTGAGTTTTGAGAATAGAGAGGCCCGCCATTAACATGAGGTTGAGCAGAAAACGGAGCGGTCACAGAAGGATTCCGCCTAAATCCACCAGAAGAGGCTGAAGAAGTGGTAGAGTTGTGTCGGGAAATCTGCCTGGTCATTGTGCCATACTGGGAACCAGGAGCTGACCCAGGAAGAGCTGAAAAGCAGGAGCCAAAAGGAACCAACAAGACATAAGCAAAAGCAAAAAACAAAACAAAACACAAATACTTAGGACAAAGTGCAGAAAACCAGATGGGAGTGTTGGTGGAAAAATAAATGTATGAATCCCACAGTACATAAAATGGATGAAACCAAACACTACAGAATTCCTGGAACAATGATTAAGAAAAAGGTTACTCCGTCTCTTTCTCAGACTGTCTCTGTATATGTACCTTGTGGTGTGAGCCTTGTCATGGCATGAGGGCTAGATGGGTCTAACTAGGCAGTGTTGCCCATCTCTTGTCAATGATATTAGGCTGGGACTAAAACTCACCAAAGTATCCTTCATCAGATCCCTTGGGCAAGGTGAAAGCAGAGGGCACACGTCATGGTCCACCTAGCCAACGGGTGACGTGATATCCAAATGGCTAAAAAAAACACATGCAGATGGACTTGGTTTCCCAGATCCATCTGCAAGTGCAGAATGTCATCATGTAGACGTCTACCAATGTGTGAACTCCTTGCTGAATAATGACTCCAAGGTATCCAAGGCATGGTAAATATAAATATACAGTAGAACCTCGTACAACAATCACCCCATATTGCAACGAAATCGCATATCAATTAGGTTTTGGGGGGAAATGGCATCCCACATAAGAATTTTCCCTATGGGGAAAAAAGCACACAACAATTTTTCAATGAGAAAACTGCTTAGCGAAAAAAAAAATCGTTGTATGATGCAGCCCATGGGGAAAATCGCTATACGATACATGCATCATATAGCAAATATTTTTTTTTACAATGAGCCCCGTAGAATAGATTAAAATCATTTTATGAGGTACCACTGTATATAACTTTTAAAAATATATCATGCCATTAAATTAAAAATTAATAAACATTGGTCATTGAGGCTTTTCAAAGTTTCCTACAGATAAATATTCAGGCTGAGCTGCAAATAAAACCCTGTGAACTACATTGAGTTGGAAGAAGTTTAGATATAATATCTTTGAAAGAAAACAAGGTATCATTTCTTTTTCTTTTCAAATTATCACAAACATGATAATCAGCTTTCTGAAATGCAATATGCTTCCCCTTTCCCAACAAAGGGGGGGGGGAATAAAATTTAAAAGTGTTTAAAAAAATCAATGAGCCAGGTTAAGATTGCTTCATTGTTCAATAAAAGACTCTTCCCCACCTACTCCTCAAATCTGTCTACCAAATAATGATTAGACCCTCAAACTCTTCTCAAGCAGTGTTGTAGAGAACCTTCATTAATGTAAAGGTAATGGTCATCCTTGCTCAAAAGTCAGTTGTTTCAAACTCTAGGGTGCAGTGCTCATCTCTGTTTATTGCCAAAGAGCCAGTCTTGTCTGCGTTTGCAGACGTTTCCATGGACATGTGGCAGGCATGACTAAACACCGGAGTGCATGAAACACTATTTACCTTCCCACAAAAGTGGTACCTACTTATCTATTTGGAATTTCTTTCTTTCGAAGTGCTAGGTTGACAGGAGCAAGGACAGAGATGGGATCTCACTCCATCATGTAGCACTCAGGTCTCGAACTGCTGACCTGTCTACCTTCCAGTTGTCAAGTTCAGAGTCTTAACCACAAACTCAACACAGTCTCTTTTTCATTAAAGTAGTACCACCAATAATCTCTACTGTCACATTATACCTTCCAAAGTTTATATCACCTATGTGAAGAAAGTATTACTACAAACAACTAGAACATTTCTGGTGTCCTAAGTAGCGCCCACTGGTTTCTGGATTTCTTGAAAAAACATAGATTTTTAACCAAATGGATTATTTCCCATAACAGAAAAAAAAAACATAGATTGTTAAGCAAATTGATTATTTCCCATAACAGAAATGGCATATTTTTGCTCTATAATTTAATATAGAACACCAGACCACAACATCTTTAAAAAAATAAAAAGCAAACCACAGATGATTATATAAAGTACCATTTCTCCACAACTTGTGCATTCCAGATATGTGGATGTGCATTATGCTCTGAACTAGCAGTAAAAAGACAACATAACTAAAGCATACCAGGTTGGGGAAAGGTGCAATATACATTAAGTTGGCATACATGATGGAAAAAGGACATGCCTACCTTCAATGCCTGGTTCTTAGGGCTGGAAAAAAATCCTTTGCCTAAGACCTTGGAGAAGTACTGCCACTGATGGTGGCCAAAGGGTGGCAAAGTTATTGGATTGCAACTTTCATAACTCCTAGCAAACATAGGCTATTATGTGAGAAGCTGAGCTGCATTCTTCTTACTCTTGATGCTGACAATCCAAGTAACAACAGGTTCCATTCTATTATTATTATTATTATTATTATTATTATTATTATTATTATTATTATTATTATTATTATTATTATTATTATTATTATTATTATACTTTGTTAAGCCTCCAAAGGCTTTCACTACAGAAAAAATTAGTTGTGTTTAGACAGTTTGAATCCCCAAGCCGTTGATTATTACAATTATTTTCATTTCTACCACTATTGTAGCTGTGGTTATTGTTATTATTCTAGCTCTATAGGGTCAACTACATTAGTTGTAAGGGGAGATTAGGTCAACAAACGTAAATAATTCCAGGATATTCAACAGTCTCACCTATCATATTATTGCCCATCATGAGTGGTGGGGGCACTGGTGGTGCTGGTGGAGCTTCAAAAGGAAAAGGAACAGATATTTGGTGCTATTAAGATAGTTCAGATTGCTAAACTAGGCTTTGATTTGGAACTGAATCTTTTGAAGCACTGTGGAGGTCCCAGATAGAAGGGGGTCCATTCACAATTGGAAACAACTGTTCATAAAGTCAACAGGAGATAGTGCAACCATGTAGAAAGCCACTGGATCTCTTGCAACTCATCTCAGCCTATGATGAAGAGATGCTTTACCATATCTCTCACGGCAAATCATAAACCAAGAGGTAGAAAGTAAAGACAGAACAATAATCCACATCAGCACATGACAACATGCTGCAAATTAGCTTGTCGTGTTATGTTTACAAGTGGACTGCATGTGAACAACAGTAATATGCCTCCATTCCACTGGTTTCAATGAATTAATCACTGGCAGCTCCATGTTTATAAAGCAGCTCCATGTTTATAAAGACTTTTGGTTCCTTAACCTAAGAATAATTTAACCTATGCATATGTAAAGGGCACTCAATACTTGTATTTAAAAAACTGAAAACAGCCAATTAAGTTACTTCAACACCTAACACACAAGATTTCCATAGAAATCAAGATGGCAAGACCAAGGCTTCAGAAGCAAGAATCAGCAGGTTTCAGGCGCTCACAGAATTACAGAATTGTAAAATTGAAAAGGAGCCAAGGATAAGATATTCTGGTCCAAGGCAGGGAATCCACTGGGAAAGCTGCTGAGAAACAGCCATCCAATCTCTTTTCAATGATAAGCCAATTCTGATTTATGGTGATCCCTTTCAGGGTTTTCTAGATAGAGAGTAGTCAGAAGTGGTTTACCATTCCCTTGCACTGATGACAAACCTTGACACTCCAGCTGTTCTTGGACTTCAATTCCCAGAAGCCCTGATCAGCTGGTATGCTGACTTGGGCTTCTGGTAACTGAAGTTCAAGAAGACCTGGAGTGCCAAGGTTCGCCATCACTGTTCTAGGGCATCTTGGGACTGTGCAGCTTGCCCAAGGCTATAAAGTCTATAACATCATCTGGGATGCACAGTAGGGAATTGAACTTCCACCCTCTGGCTTCACGTTCAGGTATTTATGTACCCCACTGAACTATCCAACCAGCACAACTTCTCTTTACAAATCTCCAACAAAGGAGAGTCTAGCACCTTTTTAGGACATCTATTCACAGTTAAACAACTCTTACCACCAGGACGTTCTTCCTCTCTATTTTCACTTTAGCGAGTCCTGCTAGATTTGCTCAGGTAAATTCTGTGCCCAAAACAGCTGTTTTCTCCATTAGAGAAGTAACACACTTAAATAATCCCTGGTTTGGCTATCCTAGTGCAAACATCTTCCACTCTAGATGATGACTCAACTATCCTCCTTTAGAAGGGCAATGGAAGAAAAACGTACTGTGCTGCAAGGCTTCTATTCAAAACTGTAATCACATCAAACATTGAAGAGACAATGTAATTCTATTTGTGCCTTCTTTAAATATGAAGATTAAAAACTTCTCTTTGGTTCACTCATTTCTGCAAGTTTCAAGCCTGACACAGTTCTCATCATTTGCATTAGATTAGTTTGTGGAACATGACTATATTACACAGGAAGGTGCTTTCCATTATAAGCTCCCTTAAATGTAATAATCAATATCCATTTACTGTATTAAGCAAATGGAGTGTTGGGAAGAACAACCACTGAAAATAATAAGATGAATAAGTGCTAAATAAAGGTGATTCATTGAAATGATCCTCAATTCCTCTGAACCATTTTTAAATGAACTTAAGTGCTGTGAACAGAAGTATTTAATAAATGGGTACTGTGATTTGTGCCATTTCATAGACTGATGTTAAAAAAAATCAATTTCATCATAGAAGAATTGACAAATCAAGAGTGAAAAGTGGCAAATGAATTTTAAAAGAAGCCCATACCTGCCCTTAAAATTAACCCCAAAAACCAAAACAGTTTTTTTCAAAAGCATCAGACTAATCTTACAGCTATACAACACATTAGCTGGTAAAGCCAGTTGAGAAATACCTTGACCAACAGTTGGTGGTGAGGGGGTAGGCACGGCAATGGGAATGCCAATACTGCTGCTTCCACTGTTCTCTCGGCTTCCGCTTCCACCGCTACTTCCACTGTTGAAAAGAAGAAGGCACAAGTAGATAAAGAGATGCTTTGCACAGCCAGTAGTTTTAACAGAGATGACCTTCTTTATAAAAGCCATGAGCTTTAAACCTAGTCTATCAAAAAAGCAAGGGGGAAGAGAGAGCTGCTGCTTAGTATTATATCTGCTGAGCAAAATGAATGAAACAGATATATATGTAATTAGCTAGATCATTAGCTACTTGCAGAGCACCCCACTTTCAGCTATCTTAGTAATGAATTAAAAAGTGTTAAGGACTGAGTTGTGGACTAAAGAACTGTTAGTGAGACACCACACTCTAGTAGTTGTAGGAAGTAATTAAAAGTGATAAATGTCCTATTAAAGATTCCAAAACATAAGAAATTTATTTTCCTGGTTCCCTATGCATTAGGGAAGCACTTCTTCTTCTTCTGCCATATCCAAATTTGAGTATAGGCGATCATCATGGCAATCAGCCATGAAGACAGTCCTGAGAATAGAAAGCAGTGGCCTTTCATCTGCCCTCCGCATTGCAGCATGACACCCACAGGGAAGCACTACATATTAGAACTGTTGTGAAAAGCACCAGCATAATACATAGTGCTCCCTTGGGGGGGGGGGGGTTGTTGAATTTTCTCAGCTTAATGATAAAGTAAGCACATTTCTTCTAAAACAACACACAGTTTATACTGAAAATAAATGATAATTTGACTTATAGGCATTATACAATATCAACCATCCCCATGAGGAGAGATGTCTCTATTTGAAAGGGCTGCAGTGGGTACATAACAGGCTGATGTAGCCCACCTCTGACTCCACTATCCAAGTGACTATTGTATTAATCTGCAGTGTCAGAATGGCACAGGAAAGAGTATCCGAGTGTTGAATACAATGCAGTGGGTTAATGTAAATTGTACATATAACCAACCAATAGGAGGAGTTCTCAATTTTCCCACCTGTAGGGTCACCTGACCTGATTAGACTGCTTCCTATTAGTTTTTCTGTCAGATAATATCTCTGAAGTATTTTTCATCGCAACGGTTTATTCTTCAATCTAAAGAAATTCAACTGTAAGTAAAGGACTGTTTATTCTTATACTTCAAGATGTGTGGACAGTTTTAAGTTGCTGGGCTAGAATGGGAGTCTAATATTTTACCTACAGCCTGCGGGCCGGCCCTGGCCTGCAACGCTATTCCATCCTGCCTGTCACCACCTGCGCTGTACCCAGAAGTGGAAGCAGGTGTGTTTATGTCAGCCGCAAAACATGCCCACGCATGTGCAAATGCGGTCACGGCTGTTGTAAACATGGAGGTGGACACATTTACGACAGCCATAAATGGACCCGCTTCTGGGGTATGTGGTCCATCCCATTCAGCTGCCTGGGGGCGTGGTCAGGCCCATGGCGTAAAAAGGTTGGCCATCCCTGACTTAGACTAATCAGAGAAAAGCATGACAGTTGAATAAGTTGCAAGTTAATGTAGAAGGCCAATGATAATGTACACTTTACACAACTAATTCAGAAATGTATTAAATCACAGTACACACAGTGTCGATAGGCATGCTTTCAAAATAAGTCAAATATGTAACTGCCTAAAGAGAAATAAAAAACAACAACAGCATCTAAGCGGGTTCGCACAAGGATTAGTGTTCCGCATGTCAAATATTTTGAACATGTTGCCATGGTTGCAGCTAAATTTTGTACCACAAACCACTTGTAACACTGAAGAGTCCATTTCCACTGCCTCTAATAATGGATGCATAGGGAGAGACGTTAGTGTGACTGCTTTAAATAAGACGATGTATTAACTGACTGCAGTCCCTCTCAAAATAGAATTGTTGTTATTTTACAAGATCTACAGCAACTTTGGGGTTTATAAGCTTCCATTATGCTACTCAAAGAAAATCAAATTAACTTGCTCATTAAAATGACCATTGGTAGGCTTGTAACTATCAGCATAACACATGAAGCTACCATTGGTCTTGGCACATTCTTCCCTGGGGTTTGAATGACTCACTAAACCAGACTTACTGACTTTGTTAGGAAGCAATTCAGAAATAAGAGAGTAGTTCTGATAACTCAGATGAATACTTTAATAGAGTCAAATCAGCAGCAAAAGTAACTGATGGTTATCCAACCTCTGTTTAAGAATGTCCAATAAAAGAAAACCCACCACCTTCTGGGTTACTCCATTCCACTGACAGCAAATCGAGCCAAACTAAGAGTGAGCCACAAAAGCTAACATTGAAATACAGGAGTTAGTCTTTAAGATGCCACAACATTTTTTTGTCTTTTTTGTTTGTTTATTCTCTGATATTCTAAAAGTCAGTATCACAGATCCAAATTTTCCAACAGGCCCAGTAGAACAAACATGACCTTTACTTTAAACAAAACAAGCTTTTTAAAAGAGTAAATGTCTCATGAAGATTTTATTTCAGCGTTGCCATACCCCAGAGCAGGGACACTTACACTTACACTATTCCTGACCATTGCTCATAAACTGATTGCAGTTATTAAAAGTCATACTCTAAAATATCTGGAGGGCACTAGGGGACCATCTCCTAATTATGCTTTAAGAGCATAATGCGTTCCATGGGATTGCTCTTTAACCAAGTTTGCTCTTTAAGTGAAAGACCATTGTCAGTGACTGATTGTGACTTCTGGTGGGGGAGGGATTGCGCTCCCTGATTTAGTTGTTAAGCGAGTTTTTGTCTGGTTTTAGTTGTTAAGCAAGGCGACCATTCAAAGAAAATTCTGCTCTTTAAGTGAGTTAGCTCTAAGCGAGGCACTCTTTATGAGAGGTTTTACTGTATTTCAAAGTCTACCTGTGTGTTCTGGGCCTCTGGTTCAAGGATGCCGTTCTTCCTGGACTGTGCTGGCTTCCAAGTCTTGCAGGACTGGTCATGTAGTCATTAGGGACTGTTGGTGGCTTAACAGGTTCCAAGGTCTTATAGGGTGTATTCCGTCTAGTTAAATGAAGGAAGTCACAATTAATTTTTTAATAGAAAATAACCACTTGTAATGCTACCCAACTGCTGCAGACATAACACATACCACCTTGAAATGCTATTTTGATGTAACATTAAAACAATCTTGTAGTGACTAGTTAACTTACTGAAGCACCTGTTTTAAAAGGTTCTGACTCATTAAAAAGTGCTAGGTAAAGGTAAGGGAAGGTCACCCTTGCTCGAAAGCCAGTCAGATCCAATTCTAGGGTTCAATGCTCATCTTTGTTTACAGCCAAAGAGCCAGTGCTGTCTGCATCTGTAGATGTTTCCATGGTCATGTGGCAGCAATGGCTCAACACCAGAGTGCACGGAACACTGTTTACCTTCCCACTGAAAATGGTCCCTATTTATCTACTTGCAATTTCTTGCTTTCAAACTGCTAGGTTGGGAGGAGCTGGGACAGAGATGGGAGCTCACTCTGTTGTGCAGTACTCAGTAATCAAAATCCGATCTTCCAGTTGTTGAGTTCAGCGTCTTAACCACTCGAGAGACACTAATTCCATGTTATAAAGTTGTACAGTAAGATTCAGTGAATTTACACATGAAGCTAACATAACTAGAGTCCCTCCCTATCCATCTTAATACCAGTACAGTAATACCCTGGATAACGATTGTACTGTATAGCGCTAAAACCGCATAATGTTACAAGATTTTCGGAACAATCTTGTATCGAATAACGCGATTTTTAGCGTTATCCGGTACAAGCGTGTGCGTGGGGGGAGTTGGATTGAGTAGAACATCTACCCAATCCAAAAAAACCCCAGCACCCGCTCCCACGATGTTTGAAAAGGGTACGGGGATCCGTACCCTTTCAAAACATCGGGTGCGCGGGGCGCATCAGTGGGGGTTAGGGCAGGATACGGGGGAGACCTCCGTATCCTGCCCTAACCCCGACTGATGCGCACACGCCTGCACGCCTGCCCGATGCTCCGAAAGGGTAAGGATCCTTACCCTTTCGAAACATCGGGCGAGCGGCACATGTCGGTGGGGGTTAGGGCAGGATATGGGGGAGACCTCCGTATCCTGCCCTAACCCCCACCGACGCGCGCACCCCTGCACGCCACCCGATGTTCCGAAAGGCTAAGGATCCTTACTCTTTCGAAACATTGGGCGAGCGGCGCGCGTCGGTGGGGGTTAGGGCAGGATACGGGGGAAAAGCCAACCCTTGCCCAGGTGCGCAAAATGGGGATTGCACGTTAAGGTAAGGGATCAAAGCGGGGGGTGGCACCCCCCGCTTTGATCCATTGCCTTGACATGCAATCCCCGTTTCGCTCGCCTAAACAAGGGTCGGCTTTTCCGAATTTCCCCCTCCCCCGGGGGAGGGGAGAATTCGGAAAAGCCGACCCTTGCCCAGATGCGTGAAACGGGGATTGCACATTAAGGTAAGGGATCAAAGTGGGGGGTGGCACCCAGGGGGAGGGGGGAATTCGTAAAAGCCAACCCTTGCCCAGGTGCGCGAAATGGGGATCGCATGTTAAGGTAAGGGATCAAAGTGGGGGATGGCACCCTCCACTTTGATCCCTTGCCTTGACGTGCGATCCTCGTTGCTATAGCGAGCCCAGGAAAGTGGCGGCTTGGCTGAAATTGGCGCTCTTGGCCACTTTCCTGGGCTCGCTATGGCAACGAGGATCGCACGTCAAAGCAATGGATCAAAGTGGGGGGGAGCCACCCCCCACTTTGATCCATTGCCTTGACGTGCGATCCACGTTTCACTCGCCTAAACAAGGGTCGGCTTTTCCGAATTTCCCCCTCCCCGGGAGAGGGGGGAATTCAGAAAAGCCGACCCTTGCCCAAGTGCGCAAAATGGGGATCACACGTTAAGGTAAGGGATCAAAGTGGGGGGGTGGCACCCCCCGCTTTGATCCCTTGCCTTGACGTGCGATCCCCGTTGCTATACCCGTTTGGTAAAAGAGGCTCCTGCTGGCGCACCTTTTCACGCGCGTGCAAGCGCCTCTTCTCAGGGTTTTTTTAGCATTGTTCGATGTATACCCCGGACAACGCTAAAAACCGGATAACATCATGACTTGTGGAACCATGTCATAACGTTATCCGGGGTATTAGTGTATTTCATATATTCAACCCAGATTTGGCCACATTGCTGTAACAAATGTAATCTACAGCACACCCTTAGATTAAAAAATTAGTGAAAGACTTTACACAGAGGCAAAGTATACCCAGAAAAAAAGAATATACAAATACATTAATTGACATGCTGAAATCATCTATAAGTGGAACACAGAGCATCATATAGACAACTTCTGTATTCTTCCTATAAGTCACCTTTCCAACACCAGTTAATACATAATACAATTGACTTTACAGTTAACAACTTGGAATGGTTTCAATATAACTTTTTCTACGCAGAAATAATATTGAAAAGTTGGCTCAATGACTTAGATAAATGGTTGCAGAGGTTGGAAGTTCAATTCCCCAATATGACTGCTAGGAGAAGAGCCAGCCTATATAGGCATGGGAAAACTACACCATATCAGAACATCCCAGAAGAAGAAAATAGTAAACCACTATTGAGTATTCTCTACCTAATATATGGCATTCGCTCAAAAGAATGAATGCTAGCATCACCATTCAACGGTAAAAGGAAATGGTGGAAGCACAGTTGTCATTCAAAGAATGGAAGACCATTTCAAAGTGGTATTTGAAATTTGTGAAAGCTGTGGAAGTACAACAACAATGGAGGCATGAGTATGCAACAGAACTTCCAACACGCCCTAAAAATACACACATTTGTGATACATCTGAGACGCATGGTGCTATGTGTGATGTACATAAAGGAAAATCCAGGACACTTTGCTCAATGTTACTCAAGCAATAGTTTGCTGTAATCACAAGTGTCTGGATGATGGTAATAACCACTTTGAGTACCTCTTGTAATTGCAGAAGTCAAACGTGACTTGTATTCATCTTTTGTTATCAGTATTGAGCATTACAATTTTAATACAATTTTTTCCTTTCTTAAAATGTATATACATTTTTGGCACCCTCTATATCTACCCAATCTACTCCACTCTCTCTGAAGACTCAGTTTTCCAATGGCTTGTGTCCTGCCATTTCAGAGCTAAATAGTGTCCTAGACCAGTGATGGCGAACCTTTTAGAGACTGAGTGGCTGAACTGCAACTCAAAACCCACTTATTTGTCGCAAAGTGCCAACACAGCAACAGGGGAGGAAGGAAACGTTTCCATTGGGCTGCTGGGCATAGGGGTGGGAAGAAAAATGTGCTGGGGAAAGGGAGGAAGCACTCCCACTGGCTGTTGGGCTGAGGGGTGGTGTGAACTCTGTGCTGGGGGGAGGGAGGAAATGCTCCCATTGGGCTGCTGGGCAGAGGGGCAGGGCAAATTCTGTGCTTGGGCTCTGAGTGCCACCTCTGGCATACATGCCATAGATTTGCCACTACTGTACTAGAGAATCCAGTCTCATGAACAGAAAATCCCTGTTCATCTAGAACAGTGGTGCCCAAACTGCAGGCCATGGGCCACACCCAGCCTGCAGCGCCAATTCATTCAGCCCCAGTGCCCTCCCCGCACCCAGAATTGGATGGGAGGGAAGTGCCCGTCAATGCGCAGGCGCATCCACAGCACTCCCGAGAGTAGTTACAGACGTCTGCAGCCACTTCCGCAAACACGAACTCCAGACGTTTGGGCTTTTTTTTTTTTATGCCGCCCCACTCGCCTATAGCGATTCTGGGCGGCTCACAGCAAAACAATGTTTCATAACTACAAGTATTACATCACAAAAATCACATATGAAAAGTACATCAAAAACATTACAAGAAATCCCCCGTCCCGATTACAAAATTAAAAATTCATAAACATTTCATTTCATTTCAAAAGCACATCAAAAACACTTTAAACAGTCCACAAAAATCTCGAACTCTGGGACCAAATGCAGAGGCAGCCCCTCACCCTGCTGCAAAAGCCTCTTGGGTGGGGCAGCAAGGAAGTCCTGTGCCTCAGCAGTTCTTAAAGCCCCAGCCAGGGTGGGTCCCAGGAGCAGGTGGAAAGTGTCCTAGGACCAAATGCAGAGGCAGCCCCTCACCCTGCTGCAAAAGCCTCTTGGGTGGGGCAGCAAGGAAGTCTGGTGCCTCAGCAGTTCAAAGGCAGAGGCTTGTTCCCACCCCCTCACCGCCTAGAAACTCGTTCTTTCTTTCCCCCTACCTCCCATCTCTCTTTCCCAGAGTTGTGGGGGGGAGCCTCTTTCCCCAGCAGCCTTTTTTTCCTCTGAGTAAAGCCGGGGGGAGGGAGTGCCTTCCAGCAACATGAGCTACGTTGCCGTCCAGGGGCTGAGGCTGTGGGTCTTCCACCTGGCCGGAGGCAAAGAGTTTGACCAGATGCTGACCATCTCCAGCATAAGGGAGGCTCCCAGCTACGGGGCTTTGCTTGGTTCTGCCCTGAAATTTTCATTCCTTTCACTTTTGGAAACACCAGAAACATGGGAGTGAGGAGACGAGAGGACATCTGGCCATGTGAAAAGCACCATTCCAGCTCCCACTGAGCCTCCGCCATGAGGGGGAGTGAGCTATGGCTCCTGCCTCAAAAGAGGTGCCCCACTCCCTTGCTTCTGGTGTTTCCAAAAGAGAAGAAATGAAAACTTCAGGGCAGAACCAACCGAAGCCTCACTTCCCTAGAGATGATCAGCAACTGGTCAAACTCTGGTGAAAGCCCCAGAGCCATGCCCCCTGGATGGCGACACGGTAGGAAGGCACTCCCCCCCCCCCAGCTGTACTCTGGGGAAATAGGGAAAGGAAAGCCTGCTGGCTGGGGAAAGAGGCCCCTCCACCGCTGAAGGGGGAGGGAAAGAGTTGACAGGAGGCAGGGGGGCAGGAGAAACCCTCCTGGACGCCTGGAGTTGGCACCTCACCGTGTTTATGTGGCAGTCATGCCTCAACACCAGAGTGCAAGGAACGCAGTGGTCACAATTTATCTATTTGCAATTTCTTGTTTTCAAACTGCTAGGTTGGCAGGAGCTGGGACAAACGGGAGCTCATTCCATCCTGCAGTATGTGGGTCTCGAACTGCTGACCTGCCAACCTACCAGTTGTCAAGTTCAGCATCTTAACCACTAAGTCACCGTCACACAGTCCCTGGAAATCGAACTCCGGCTATTACATTGGCTATATCCAAATTTAATAAACAGATGTTAGACTGCAAAACTAGAACAATGTCCAAATGTAAAAGCGGATGTTACCTTCATGTTACTTAAAGGACTTCTTAACAGAATTTAGACATTTAGGTGCAAAACAAATTAAACAGCATTTTGTAATCATACAAATATGATTTTAAAAAAAATTCTTCACACAACTTGTACTCCAGGGAAAGTTCCCAATGTAACAAGCTGAATTTGCTTAAAACTAAGTTCATTCAAAAATAAGGAAACTAATTAATTTCCCATGGCCTCATGAAAAGATGCTCTATTTAAAGTGACAAAATTACATTATGAATGAATTCTGTATGTTATTTAACAGTAACCAAACATAAAACCTCACATGCTACATAAAATTGACAGAAGCAATTAAAATTGTGTTCTTTGCCAACAGAAAAACAGAATTAAGACGACTTATTCTTACCCCAGAGTTCCCCGGCCTGACATGGGTGGACTTGGTGGTTTTTGTGTAGGCGGATTTGTTCTTGACAAAGTGCCAGTTCTTGCAGGCTGATTGTTTCCATGCTGAAAACCAGAATAATACTTTAAATTTTGGGACGGAAATAGATCTAACTATATGCTGCTGTGATGCTTCAATACACTAATATAAAATAAGGATTCTCAAACATCTTTTAAACCACAGCTTCTTTTTACCCAATATTGGATTAAGCATAGTAAAATAAATCCATCTCTAAGATTTTTATTTTCCTCATCTCCCCACCCTTCATTTTTTTCTACTGTAGATAAAACTCTAAGCTGTGCTGAGAAAGTAAATAATGGCTCACGAATCAAAGTTTACTTCAAGAATGGCTTTAGATCTACTGAATGTGTTTGGGGAGCTAATACACTTATTTAGTGCAGCTAACTGATTAGCACAGGCATGCAAGTATTTCTGAAGAATCTTGTTTAAATGTAAGTTATTAAGAGAAAAGGCATCTATCCAATCAAAGCAAAGTAACAAGTACGTTAGAGAAATTAAATGTTATATATGAATAAAACACACTTGTCAATATATCGGTGATATAGTGACTTGTCAGCAGGAATTGAAGCTGGGCGTATCTAAAATAACCCTACTGGGGAAAGGAGCAGAGAAAGTACAGGAAAGTGAGTTAACTTTCAGGTGTAATGGGTCAGCAGCCGCTATTGTCATGGGGTGTGATGGGGCAAATGAGAAATCTTACCTTGGCTTTTAGCCACTTATGTTGGCAAAAAGAAAAGAAGGGGAAAAAGTAGAAATTAATGGCAAATCTATTACCCATCCACACGGCAGGCTTAAATAATAATGGTACAACATTCTCAGCATAAATATTTTTTCCTCACTGCAAGCAAGGTACCATAATACACATTTGCTTTCAAAGAAAGCTAAACAGGTTTCTACAAAAAGAGATACAATACATTTCTTTCGATGATAGTCCAACAATTGTTTTTAAAGAATGATGTGGCAGTAACAACTGCAACACACGGTAAAAACTCAATTCGAACCATTTAAAACAGTGCAAAAAACTGGAGCAGGTTCAAGTAGATTGGATGAGGGACCCAGCACACAAACGTCTGATTCATGTCCAATTCCAATTTAACAAAATGAAGTCTCATGACTGATCTTCACACCTTTCTGGGCAAAGTCAATTCACACAGACAAATCCTACCATGTCATTCATTTGGATAAAGGCTAGTTTGGGCCAATCTATACATATAGAGTGCAGCTGAACATTCATATTACTCTGGGTCTCTTTCCCAGCAATCATCATTGAAGGGGGAGGAATACTGAAATTCATAATTTGGATGATGCACTTGTCCGGAGAATTCTAAGTCACCAATGTTTCAAGTTTGCCAGGACTTCTGAACAAGCAAAGCAGCAAACAAAACACATGTGGAAAGAGATTCATCTGGCTTCCCCTCTCCAGTTTTCCCAGAAATTGTTAAAAATACATCTATATGAAGTGGTCTTTGCTGAGTTTCTTCCCTAGAGAAAGAAAGTTTATTTAGTCTAAGGCAGTGGTGGTAAACCTTTTAGAGACCAAGTGCCCAAACAGGGGCACGGCGAACTCTGTGTGTGTGTGAGGGGAGGAAGCGGTCCCATTGGGCTGCTGGGCAGAGGGGCAGTGGAAACTTTGTGCTAGGGGAAATGCTCCCACTGGGCTGCTGGGCAGAGTGAACTCTGTGCTGAGAATGTATGCATTCTGTTAACCACCATGACATTGTCTGACACTAAATTTGGCAATATGCAAATACAAAAACTCAGCTGGGAGAAATGAGAATGCAAAAACACACTAAATGCTAGCCTGATCCAGCTGTGGCAGTTTGCTCAGTTGTTAGAGAACACTCATCGAATCATGTTTCACTTACATGTTCCCATCTGTAAAATAGGAATATATCTGTCCAACTCCAACAGAACAAGAAGATAGATAAGAGTTGCAAAGTATTCAGAATGTCCTTGATGCTATATAAAAAAGCCAAGTACCTAACTCAAGATAACTTAAATGGATGTGTTTAGTCTTAAAGCCAAGGAGTAGGTCTTTCCACTCTAGCAAATGCGTTTAAATCCAGCTTAATTAGTTATAGATTTATCAACTACAGTCAACAATATACACTTAGAAAGTTAGATCTAAAAAGGGTTAGGTAGCTTTGGATAAATTTACATGAATATCTTTCATAACCAACACCTTGGGGAAATTCTTGCTTGCAGCTAGATTCAAAATTATATTAGAGAAATCTTTTATCTATCCAGACTGGAAGGAATATTATCCATAGATGTATACCACATTTGTTACGTGTCCAATAACAAAACATTTTGCAGTTACATAAAACCAGCATTCAATGTTGAATGTAAAGTTTATTTGCTTCCAAATGTGCCCAGAATATAATATTTGGTAAAGTAAAGGTCGCCCTTGTTTGAAAGTCAGTCGTATCTGACTCTAGGATTCAGTGCTCATTTCCATTTACAGCCCAAGAGCTAGTGCTGTCTGCATTTTGCAAACCTGCCGACCTTCCAGTCATCAAGTTCAGCATCTTAACCGCTAAGCCGCAGCAGTCCCTATAATGTTTTGTACCTTTCTACAATACTTAAAATTTTATTACAGCATCTTACAAAGGCAGGTAAGTTACTATTACATCCATGCTACGGATCAGGGAACATGATAAGAAAATGCCTTAAAGAAGGAGACCTAATAAAGTTAATAGGTAGAAGTAAGATTTCCCAGCTCACATTTCAGCCCACCAAGGTAGAACACTGAAGAAACAATATAAATGAGCCAATCTCTTTCATGGTGAAGAGACCTTGGACTAACCAAACTACACACTCAAAAGGCCACCATTTGGCAGACTCAAACTTCAGTTACCAAACCCAACCAAATTTCATATTTCTGAAACTCAATTAGATTTGGAAACCAAGAAAAAATGCTCAGTATTGAGAATATTCTCCAACTTCAAGCACAAATTCTGTAGATACAGCAGATAGAAATCACAACATTTAATCCTCAGTTTTATACTCTTATTGAAGAGTATGCATTGGTTGCCAGTATGTCTCCGGGTGCAATTCAAGGTACTGGTTATTACCTTTAAAGCCCTATATGGTAGTGGGCCAGGATACCTAAGAGACCGCGTCACCCTAAGAACATCTGTCCGCCCCACCAGGGCGGATCGGAGAGGCTCCCTTGTTATTCCATCGGCTAGAGAGGCGCACCTCTCTTGCACTAGGAGGAGGGCCTTCTCCGTGTCCGCCCCAGCCCTTTGGAACCTCCTGCCTATCGAGCTGCGCCTACAGACAGAGCTCCTGCCCTTTCGGAAGGGCCTAAAAACCTGGCTGGCAGGGCAAGTGTGGGGACCCAGGAACGTGGGATCTCATGTAGGGTGGCTGATCTAATGAACAGCCACCCTTTAGGTTCAATTTCTGGCGTTGTTTTAATGTTTTATAAATTTTTATAGTTTTAAGTATGAAGTTTTAAGATGAATTTAGTATTATCATAGGCTTAACCTATGATTTTAATCTGTAAGCTGCTCAGAGTCGGGTTTACCCGATTGGGGCGGGATAGTAAATATGAGCAAATAAAAATAAATAAATAAATAAATAAACCATGGAACTGAATTCCAGCCATTTCTCTTTGAGACTCGCAACAAATCACTTTTACAAGGAACAAAATCTTCTTTAAATATGTTTATGCAAGTCAGTGTTCCAGGATTTCTTTTCAGTATCGAAGGAGAGTATAAAGAACACATTGGGGAAGAAAAGGGAAGAAATGTGTCAAGATTAATCTGGCATTGATTTTCTTTAATTTTAATACAGGCTTGCCATTTAATAGCCTCTCTCTTAAAGTCTCATGAACGTCTGCTTTACTGTGCCTTTGAAATCATTCAAAAGGCATTTCAATGCCTTCAAGGAACACAGCTTGCATAAAGTGATTCAAGGAGGGACAGCAGCAACTCATCCTCAGTCAAGCTATGACTATTTCCTTGTTTCCTTCCTCCTTGAGTTGTGAATCCCATGCAAAATGACAATGCCACTATGAAAAGAAAATAACCAACTGCAAGCAGCAATTTCAAATGGTTAGCACAACACAGAGATGTCCAAAAACATTAACTTTTTGTAACATCAAGATCTAATGAATCTTATGATTCTTCCATGGAGGAAAGTTCTGTATTCAAAAATGTAATCCAAAAGAGGATTCTGTCACCTTCCTTCCCCAATTCTGGATAGAAACTACACTACATGAAGAAGTTTGTTAATAGTTAAATTGTAATGTGGCTTCATTCATATGTAAACAATAAACAGTGTTTTATCATTAAATGAACAAGATTTCAGGATCATACACTCCTTGCTTCTTTCTTTTCTTTTAGTGCAATCCGTTCGCTTATCTGGAAGCTCCTGTTTCCACTTTATACAGAAGGTGTCTTGTTTTTATGCTTAAACTGGACTGGATTGCACCACTTAACCACTGTTGAGACTAACATCACTTTAGAGTTTTAGATGCAATGTTATATGTTGATTAATTAAAAACATTGTTCCTGCTAAATCTTAGGCTATAATCTTTTAACATTTTTGTTTTTTATTTTGCTACCATGATAGGATCCTGATTCAAAATCCAGAAAGAAGCAGGATTCATGAAGAATGGGGTAATATTTAGCCTTTAGCCTTGGAGATAAACAATCTAAAGCACAGGCAACTAGTAAAGGACTTTCAGTTTCTCTCCCTAAAAAGGATAGCATTGTTAATTGTGGAATGTGATGGAAGTCTATTCCAACAAATCAATAAAAACTTGTTTTCTTAGGTCTTTGAAATTGGAAAACCAACATACACTGCAAGCAAGTCTTAATGTTATAGTTATTTCGTTCAACAAACAGATGCTATTTGCATCACTGGATTGTGTGATACTTCCACATGCTTTCACCAGGTGCTAATTTGGAAATAATTAGAAAGGTAACTTAAATTCATGAAGTTTTCATTTTTTTAATCGTGTCAGAAGCACAGAAAGGTACTTTTCTGGGTTGAAAGGATTTTGCTGGAGGGACTCCGCTCAGGGGACACCTGAATGAGGCTCCTTTCATGACCCCAAGATCTTTTCCAGTTGAAGCAGTCCCTATTTATCTACTTGCAATTTCTTGCTTAAGAACTGCTAGGTTGGCAGGAGTTGGGACAGAGACAGGGGCTCATTCTGTCATGCAGTACTTGAGGTCTTGAACTGCTAACTTGCCAACCTTCCAGCTAACAAGGCGAGATTCTTAACCTGAACCCCCACAGTCCCGATTCGTGAAGTGAGAAGACACCAACCTGCTGGTTTCCAAAAGCCAAACTCACTGTTATAAGCAATATAAAATTATCCACTGCTACCAAAGTGTTCTTTTGTGAGATATATATTTGTTAAGTTCTTTAACAGTTTAGCACCATTTTAAACAGACTACAGTATAAGTTCCAATTACCATCTGTCTCTCCACCCCAATTAACTGATGATGCCCAAGAGGTAATGCTGCTGTTCTTACCTTTACACCATGTCCCACATCATCCAGTACTGTGTAGTCTATGGGTTTTCGAATATACCTTACAGGACGTTCCATATTTGCTGGAGCAATGATTTTGTGTGTTCTGGATGTATTCTTATTGGTTGTCAAAATGCCGATTTCTCTACGGGCTACTTTCTCTTTATGTATGTCCACCGTCTGCAAAGAAGGAAAGAATTCTACTTTTAGGGCTACCCACGAAGCAAAATAGAGTGTTTGAGTTCTAAATCCATCATCATTCAGAGAAAACATGTAACATATGCTATTTTTTCCCTGGTACAATTTTCTTCTTTCATTTCCCTAGACCTATGGTTCACAACTTTGGGGCACCAGATGTTCTTGGATTATAGCTCCCAGAAATCTTGGCCAGTACAGAAAATAGTAAAGACTTCTGTGAGTTTTAGTCGAATAATATATGGTGTCTTAATATTGGGAATCACTGCCCTAGATAACCCCAAATTTTGATTCTGAGTCCAGAACCACTCAGGAGTTTTCAGTGTTCACTTCCTAATATTAAAGTTGCTTCTCTTGGATAGGGGAGCCCTAATGTAAAAAGACATGCAACAAAATTGGATATAAATTGGTTAGCAGACATTTTCTAATAATCATGAAAAAGCAAGATGACAAGTATATATCATGCTCAGATTGATATCCTTTTCACCCCATATAATAATACTTAATGCAGGGTTTCCCAAACTTTGGTTTTTGGACTTCAATTCCCAGAAGACTAAGTCAAATCCCCAAAGCGCTGATCAGCCAATGTACTGAACAATTCAAGGCATGCCACTAAAAACCACAAATTTAAAATGACACACATATCATGTAGATGCATGTACAACCTCAAACCTACAGTTTATTCTGATGTGCAGAAGGTGGGCCAGAAGTGAAACAAAGATATGAACAGCCTGCTCAAAGCATACAGACATGTATATCAAGGAACAGCAATATTTATAACACTTTGAAAACCTCACTCAAGTCTCTCCAGTTCATCAGCATTTCAAAATATCAAGTCACCTGTTCTGTTCAAATCTCTACCACCATATGAAAATAAGAATTCTTTAGCTTATATGCAGAACAAGGCAGAAAAGTGGAAGAAACAAGGTATGTTAGACACTGGAGTCGAATTCTTTCAAAGGTTGGCCTTCTAACCCAACTTTCCATTAACTAAATGCAAAATTAAGTCATAAAAAAAACCAAGCCTCAAATGGTTCTCAATCCCATTTTTGAAAGAACTAAGAGAGCCTTCCCAACATTTAATTCTGCAAACCACGCAAGACAATGCAAAAGAGCAATGGAGAAGAGAGAATTTCACAGATTAGACACTCCGTTTTCAATTTTCATGTTATTTCAATATCTACAAATTTGTAAACAATGTGAACACTCTAGTGTTCCATTATGTTTCCCAGAGAGAGGTTTGCCAGTATATGAGGCACTGATGTATCCTCCAACAGAAATTATATTTATAATTTGCTTGAGTGTCTCTTCTACCTGTAGAAGTCATTCAATTAACCTTTGTTCAGAATACTAAGGATGCAAAACACAGAAAGGCACCGTGCCTTTATTTACCAGACAGCGATGTGGATTTAGCAATTTGTTTCCTAACCAAAATTAAATTGGGTAAGATAAATGATTAATGAATTCACTCGAATGAGCACAGAAATACAGATTTCTCTACACAGACCACTATAGGCAGCACAGGCTAGAATCCTCCTATGAAAGTAAGGGCACATGACAATTTTGCAATAGCATTTTTCCTTCCTCCAAGGCAAACCTTCTACCACATAATTAACCTCTCAACTACTGCAAGAAATGGAGCCTTCTAGGAGAGCTGTCCTTCCGCTCCACATTCCTTCAACAGGACTCTACCCAGTTTTCTTTAATATACGTGTTAAAGAGGATTAAAGTGCCCATCTGTCATTATAGATGGGACTGTCCACATGTTAAAAGGTTGAGGACCTCTGCTGTAGAATAAAGACAAAAGGTATTTCTGTTTGTAAGGCACAGCTGAAGTTTGAATCCAGACATCTGAGCAACCTAGTTTATTCTGATTGGCTGCATTTTGGCCTGTAATCTAGCGTGCTACTAACTGGGTCATATTTGGTCTCATGTAGTGTTTCAGTCCCTCCTTTGCTGAAAAATAAAATGAGCCATAAAACACACTGTGGAAAAGGCAGTCCCATATAATTAATAATGATTCTTTTACTGCCAGGTCAGTTCTGCCTTATGGCGACTCTTTCCAGGGTTTTCTAGACAGACAGTACTCAAAAGTGACTGATCATTCCCTTGTTCTGGAACATTCTGGATTGCACAGCTTCCGCAAAACTACTCCCAACATCTGGCTCCATGGTCATAAACCTAAATCAATGAATTATCTAGCCAGCTTTGTTAAACTACATTCACTGCAAACTTTTAACATAGAAATAGTCTGTTTTTTGTTGCCAGGACTGCGTTGTCTAATGAATTCACTCGGATGAGCACAGAAATACAGATGCTGAACTCGAAGACTGGAAGGTCAGAATTCGAGACCTGAGTACTGCACAACGGAGAGCTCCCATCTCTGTCCCATCTCCTGCCAACCTAGAAATTGGAAAGCAAGAAATTGCAAGTAGATAACTAGGGATCACTTCAGTGGGAAGGCAAATAGCATTCCATGCATTCCAGTGTCTAGAAGGGATAAAATCAGGAATCAGACTATAAGGGAAAGAACTGCAGTAGAACCAATCTTAAACTACATACAGAGATAATAAAGTGAACATTTTTGAAATGGTAGCCATGTTAGTTTGTGTTTCAAGCATATCGGAGAGTAAAGAAAAGAAAAAGACAAAAAACATTGTGGCACTTTAAAGACTAACTGCAAATAAAGTGGTTTGCTCATTTGGGAAGAATATCTTGGAATTCAATACCATACAAGGCAGATGTGAAAAGAGGAGAAGGACAAAGCGCATGAGGCAGACCCAGAGGAAGGTGAAGAGACAATATTAAAGGCATATTACAAGAATACCAAATAACACCAGTGGAGTTTGCTAGAAGGGCCAAAATCAAGAACCTTACATTTCCCTCCATCCCCAAAGGGGTAAAAGAGGAAGCAAATAATAATACTGTATAGCAGGGGTGCCCAAACTATGGCTTGTGGGCCAGATCTGGCCCTGTCACAAATTCATCAGGTCCCCACCACCCTTGCCTCTCTTAAAAGCAGAAGTAAAACACGCCCATGTAGGGCGTTTTACTTGTTTCCAGGTGCGGCAAAGGGTGGTGGGGGCTGGATGTATTGGTGTCATGGGCCAGATCTGTCTCACAGGCCATAGTTTGGGCACCCCTGGTTTAAGCAGAGAAAATGGCAGCCTAAAAATCTATCTCATCCTGTTGCAGAACAGATTGCAAGAAATGTTTTACTTCCACTTCATGTGGGAGGAACCTCAAGACCGGCCTGCTGAACCACATGACTGGCCCACGACCCAAAAAATTTGGGCACCCCTGCTGTAAAGAGTGCAGCGTGGTACATTGGGAGAGGGGCACATATGAACACGTACGTACCTTGCCCTTTCAAGGATGGGAACATGTCTCCTCAAATCATAGGAAAGTGATTCTATCTCAGCTAAATAATGTTGGCATATGTTTATGTTGCACATGCAGGTATGCCTACTTGAAGAGGAATGAAGTGAAATTCCTGAATATTAGACTGAGACACCTCCCAGAGATAGAATCACTCTATCCACAGAGAAATAGCCTTTGTTCCAATCTTACATTTCTACATAAGGTGGCTCCGAAGTATATAGCATTTTATCTAACAGGAAGATGTGAGAGGCAAATTTTGTTTTTTAAACCTGGGATGCATTATATTGTTCCCAATACAATCTTCATGGCTGATCACCATGATGACAGCCAATATTCAGAATCATATACGGCACACGAAGAAGAAATCTGAGATAAGGAGAGATTTAAAAAAACACCTAAGATTTTTGTTCCACACGCCACTGAAAGATTTACCTCATGCATACAGTGATATTATCTGAGGGAAAAGAAAGTCCCCTCAGATGAAGAGTAAGAAAAAAGGAACAGGGGAGGAAGCCAAATGAAAAAGGAAAGAAAGCACACTGCTGATACTTTTTAGTGTAATTTTTTTCTCTGACGGATCTGAGCCATTTCATACAACTAGCCTTAGACTTAGAATGCAGTTTTCATTATCACAAACGGCTTTGAGACACAGTGTCTGAAAGCTCTGGGTAAATGTGATGGGAAAAACATTTACATTCCGGTCCCAGACTTACAGAAGAAAGGAAATTGGGAATTTAATTGCATACAGATATTTCAAGCCCCACTTCATTCATACAAATGCTCCACATACTATAACTGCTGAGGGAAAACAATCAATTTCAGACCCACATCAGCTGCAACAAATGTGTGAACTATAGACGTACTCCACAAAATACATTGTTTTTCAACAGCTTGCTAGACATATACTTGGATAACCTAGCCCATTTAGGTTTCTTCACCAAATACACAGACACTTTAAAGCAGGGGTACCCAAACTTTTTGGGCCGTGGGCCGGTCTCATGGTTCAGGGGGCTGGTCACTATGGCTGGAGGGGGGGCAGATGAATTTGTGTCGGAGACCAGATCCGAACCCCATGCCGTAATTTGAGCACCCCTGCTTTAAAGACATGAAGCACCCATTCACATGGGATGGCTAAAAGCCTGTGTTTCCGATGGCATAAAACAGGTGCTTCCCTTGGTAACTACAATATGAAGATCTCTGCTTTGTTCTATAAAGTCAGATGAATGATATGGTTGGGGGCATCCTCATAAGCCTTATGAGAGAGGGAACTATCATGTATACAAATAAAATACAATCATACCTCACATAGCGAATTTAATTTGTTCTGCGAGGCTGCTTGCTATGCGAGTTTTTCGCTATGCGAATAAGACTCGCATAATGAATTTTTCACTATGCGAGCCGGACTTTTCCCTATGGAAAAACTCGCATAACGAGCGTTTCAAGGGGGAAAACTCGCATAGCGAAAATTTTTCGCTATGCGAGTATTCCCCATAGAAACTCTCGTTATGCGAGTTTTTCCATAGGGAAAAGTCCGACTCGCATAGCGAAAAATTTGTTATGCGAGTCGGGCCGCTTAGCGAAAAACTTGCTCGTTATTCAGGTTTTCCGCTAAGCGAAATGCTCGTTATGCGAGGTTTGACTGTATACATTTTGTGATGTAAAAAAACCGAAATCTAGCAACAGTCCCCCAATTTGGTTGTTGTTTCACCATACCGTGTATCAAACCTCATAGAGTTTTCAAGGCATAAGAGATATTCATGGATTTAACATAGGAAGTTTCCAAGACCAAGTAAAGCATGGTCTCCCAAGTCCTCATTTGACACTCTTATCCACTACACCACATTAGACCTGCTAAAGGACTGGGGTGGCTTAGTGGTTAAGACACTGAACTTAATGACTGGAAGGTTGGAAGGTCAGCAGTTCGATTTCTGAGTACTGCATGACAGAGTGAGCTCCCGTCTCTGTCCCAGCTCCTGCCAACCTAGCAGTTTGAAAGCAAGAAATTGCAAGTACCACTTTGGGCCCACAACAAACAGCCAGAGGGGAGTTAGTCTGTGTTCTGCTTGGGTTGTTTTGTGAGGTTGTATTTTATTATTTTTACTGTACTGTTGCTGTTTTGACTGTAAGCTGCCCTGAGTCACCTTGGCGAGTGGGCGGCAATATAAATCTGAACAAACAAACAAGATCCCAAACTAAAATCCTGAGTCAGAAATAAAATGCATACATGTGTTTACAAAACGTATCTTTATTGAGACAGTTATAAGAGGTTTCAACTCCTGAAAACCTCTTATAACTGGTAAAGTAGCAACTATCTCTCTGCACTAAGAATGGAGAATAAAGTAGGAAGAGATAGTTGAAAATGTCTGCAAACAAAAAACAAAACAATACACTCAGCCAGAAAGTTAATTTGTCCTCATGTGGTAAATGGAAACATTTCAGACTTCTATCTTCCTTGATGCAAACTACTGAAATAGCAGAAGGGATGGAGGGTGTTGGCTGGTTGGTCTCAGAGAAAAAATAGGCATTTTCATGAGATCTTCACATGTTTGTAAAATGTGCAGCACTGAAAAATAAATTCACTGTTGTTTCCCTGGCCAATAAATGCAGCAGAATCGGAATGCATTGTTTATGTTTTCCTGACTAAACAGCTTGTCCTGCTGAGCTTGCTATATGTGCACCCATCATTGTAACAAAAGGAAATGACACCAGATGTGCACTGAAATGGGAGCTTTATGCAAACGGCAATAAAAAACCCTGGCAAGATGAGATCTCTCAAGTGGAAATGTGAACATTTTAGAGATATGAAGACCCTAGGCCAGTTGTGGCAAACGTATAACACGTGTGCCACAGAAGGTGCATCGAGCCCTCTATGCTGGCACGTGCACCGTCATTCCACCACAGTGTTTCCCCGCCCCTCTGCCCAGCAGCTCAATGGGAGCGCTTCCTCCCTCCCCAGCGCAGCATTTGCCCTGCCCCTTTGCCCAACAGCCAATGGGAACACTTTCTCCCTCCCTCCCCCCATCACAGAGTTCACCCTGTCCCTCTGTTTGGGCACTCAGTCTCTAAAAGGTTCGCCATCACTGCCTTAGAACAAATTTTTTAAGTTTTCCAGTGGAAAATTGAAACATCTTGGAGTTCATGGGGGAAGAAAATTAGATTAAATATATTATATCTTGGGATTTTTTTAAATGCATTTTTAAGATAAAATTTAATTTGTTCAGAAATGTGTAGTGTATTTATGCAGGATTCCAAATTTAAATTATAGTGAACTCTTGTGTATACTGTGAAGTTTAGTCTGAATCTCAATAATTCTGAACCCCAAACAAGTATATTCTGTTATTACTGGTTGTAAAAAGCCACACTGATTTGTAAACATGTTATGTGTGCCTCTGTACCTGATATGTATAAATTAATACAATGAAGTCTCACTCTTTAAGTGATTTTGATCTATGAAAGCTAACATTAAAATACAGCAGGTAGTCTTTAAGATACCACAATGTTTTTGTCTTGTTTTGTTTATTCTCTGATATGCTTGCACAGACTAACATGGCTACCACTTCAAAATTTTCAAAAATAACTTTAGAATCTTAGAATTGCAAGACTGGAAGGAATTCCTCAAGGTCATCGAATCCAGCCCTGTGACAAAGCAGAAAGATTTTATATTTTCATATGAAAATAACTTGCATATATTTAATTTTTTTTAAAAAAAATAAACAAGAAAAAATGAGTTGTCTTAGGACTTCAAATTTTTTGGAAATTTTACATCTCTAGCAAATACTCAATGTGCTGCCTTGATGTCCCAAGATGGCTGGTTTTAACTAGAATTACAACAGCAACACAAATTCTTTATATGCTTTGGATATCAGCTCCAATTAAAAATAAAAAAGGTCATGAAATCTTCCTCTCTCCTTACCACCAGTGCGCAGCTTGTTAATTGTTAAAAGAATCATGAGAATTGCTTCCTTAATATGTACATGTTAAAAACAGAAAAGCACCATGTTACATGGGGGCAGGGAGATAATTTTTTTTTTGTCAATTTTGGAAACTCCTACTTCTGCAGACACAGACAGTACTGGCTCTTTGGCTATAAACAGAGATGAGCACTGAACCCTACAGTCAGATACGACTGGCGTTCTAGCAAGGACGACCTGTATCTGTATGTGCCATCTTAACTTATAGTTCTTTATAATTTTTTAAATTAAAAACTGTGCCAGAGCCAGCAGTGTGAAGGGCCCACTTGTCCTTAGGATTATACTTCTTCCTCCAGTCAAAAAGACTAACAACGCAGCTCACAGAGTTGAGCACATACTGTCAGAGTTAATCCTACTCCAGCATTCAAGAAGTGCAACAAACCTACGGGTGCATGCAAATGGTTCCTTTGTGAACTGCAGCTCTTGTGAAGTGCTGCAGTCCTCTTCAGTCTGAGAGAAAACGATTTCTTGATTGTTACCATGGCACAAGTAAATGCCACTTAGGAGAGATGTCAGCAGGTTAAGAATGTTCACTGGCATCCAAGTAAAATGAGCCATCTAGCCAGCTCTATGGTTACAGAAGTTCAAATATTCAAATTTGCTTCAATCAGAGAAGCCTCCCAAATTACACTTACAGAGTAGCCTGTATGGAGTCTTAAGTCCCTAGACCAGGAATTGTCAACCTTTTAAAGCTGGGGGCCAGATCATGCTCTCTCAGACAGCTTTGGGGGCCAGACGGCCATTTTGCCCTTCCTCCACCACATGGCGCTTCCTTGTGTGGTGGAGGCAGGGGGGGGCACATGAAATGACGCCACAAGCTGCATCCAGCCCAAGGGCTACAAGTTGAGAATCCCTGCCCTACACAGATCTTTTTCCTGAATTTTAAGTTTCTTCCTGTGGTTCCCTCCTACATGGGAGCTTATTTTCTTTTGAAATAGGTCTCCCTTACTCGAAAGCCAGTCATATCTGACTCTAGGGGGCGGTGCTCATCTCCATTTACAGCCAAAGGGCCTGTGTTGTCTGTGTCTGCAGACATTTTGATGGTCATGTGGCAGGCATTGTTACCTTTCCCACCAGAGCAGTACCTATTTATCTACTTGCAATTTCTTGCTTTCAAACTGCTAGGTTGGCAGGAACTGGGACAGAGACGGGAGTTCACTCCATCATGCAGTGCTCAGGTCTTGAGCTGCTGACCTGCCGACTTTCCAGTCATCAAGCTCAGCGTCTTAACCACTAAGTCACCACGGCCCTTACACCAACACATATACATGGACTCATATCTAATAACATGGCTCCTCCAAAAATCACTTTCACTGAATACAAATGAGCATGAAATTAACAGATGTTGTCCAAGATCTTTGTAACCCGTAAGGACCGAGAACATGGCAATTTTTTAAAATTAAAGTCACAGTTTTCAGGAGACTGAACTCTGTACCCATTAAACCTAAAGGCAAATTTTTCCCTTGCTCGAAAACCAGTCGTATCCGACTCTAGGGTTCAGTGCTCATCTCTGTTTCAAAGCCAAAGAGCCAGCGCTGTCTGCTTCTGCAGATGTGGTCATGTGGCAGGAATGACTAGACACCGGAGCGCACAGAGTACTGTTACCTTCCCACCAAAATGGTCCCTATTTATCTACTTGCAATTTCTTGCTTTCGAACTGCTAGGTTGGCAGGAGCTGGGACAAAGACGGGAGTTCATTCCATCCTGCAGTACTCGGGAATCGAACTGCTGACCTTCCACCTCCCAGTCAGCGTTTTAGCCACTTGAGCCACTGCAGTCCCATTACAAAGCTTTATATTTTACCAAGAATGCACAACATACTGCATGTAAACTACAGGTAGTAAAGATGTCTACTATGACCATGCCATCTGGTGAATTCTTGGCATTGTAATCAAAACCAAAACATTTTCCAAGCTCTGGGTCAGACTGTGGCTATTTAGGCAGGAGAGAAAATAGTAACAGTTTTTGCACGTCAGTTTTTCTCTTTTATCATATCCTAGCTGCCTTACAAAACCCGCTAAGATGAGTATTTGCATAAAGAGCAGCTGTTCTGGTTCAGCAGGCCACAAACTCTGCAACAGCTTGCATGCTACCCAAAGTATTAAATATCTATGGTTTGCAAGAAAGCTAGCAATAAATGTTTTCATATGTGATTAATTTTCACAGCTTAATTTGAAATCCTTCTAAAATTAGAAATATTCAGCAAAAATATATTCCACAATAAGAAGGATACAGCCATGAAAATCTCATTAGTATGGAATTTACATATAGGATGGTGTGTATTTTAAGTTAAGAATGACATTTTGTTTGGGGCACAGAATTTAGCATTTTGAGAATCTCAGTGTTTCTCTTTTCAAAACATGACAAGTTCCAATTTATTAATGATTGCAAAGATAAGCTTTAAGAAATATGTGAAAAACTGACAGTGAAGTTTCTAGAACAGATTATAATGATTTCTACCAGCCAAGTGCAGACTACGACAACACTATATGATTTCCTCTTTCCATAATTTTCCAGGAATATGTGACATAAAATGAGCAGATAAATGCACATTCAAAGAGTCGTCTTCTTGTTGTTTTGCCATATCCAAATCCGAATACTGGCGATCCTCATGGTGATCAGCCATGAAGACTGTCCTGAAAATATAATGCAGTGGCCTTTCATCTGCCTTCTGCATCGCACCATCGCACCACTCATCCAGTTGCGCAAGTCTCTTTCTGGTCCTGAGCCCTTTTGGCACACAAAGTCCTCATCAACCCCAGGCCAGTATTGATGCAGCTGCTGCCCCTTCATCAAGATGGATTCATGTGGGATTTAATCCACTTGGGGACCATCACCCTTCCCTGTGGACTTCGACACCCAAGGCCGTTAGTCCTCAGGATTGTCAGGTTAGTTAACCGCTGCCTGACACTTGGCGTTGAGTCTCAGGCAGTATGGTCTACTCTATTACCATATCAGGATAACCTGGCCAGACAGTTACATTCAAGGATGTCTGCTTAATATTATTTGCTATATTTATATTCCATCATCCCTCTGATAAGCTCATGGCAGGTTATGTAGATCTTCTCTTGCCTACTTTATTCTCACAAAAATCCTTCAAGGTAGGTCAGGCTGAGAGATTGTGCTCAAAGTTACTAAGTGAACTTTGATGGCTTAGGAATGACTTGAACTTGCATCTCTCAAATCTAAATCAACACTATAATCACTACCCCAGCTGGCTGGATAGCTCAGTGGTTTGGGTACCTGACTGGAGCTCCATTTGTGAATCTGGGCTACACAGATTCCATTTGTGAATCTGTGTAGCTTTGAGCAAGCTGCAGAAGAAAGGAAAGGCAAACCACTTCTGTGTTTTCTCTACCTAGAAAATCCTGGGGAAAAGTCATTATAAGTCAGCATGCAATACATATTAATCACTACCCCACACTGGTTCTTAAAGAGATTCAGCTTCTGATGGTACAGAGTTAGATAATATTGGTACCAAATTCTAGATAACCATTTGATACACTTGAGCTCACTTTTTAAAAAACTAAAACAAATCATCACTTGTCTGAAAACTGCAACAGTCCATTTGTTTATTCTTACCACTCTCGTACCTACCTATTTTTTAAAAAGTAATTCATTCATTCATTCTGAGACTTTCCCCTTGGATTCCTTAGTTAGATATTCTGAAAGTCACTTTTTGTAACCTTACCGCCAACATGTCTGTGGCCACTAATATATAGAGAGAGAGCTTTGAAAATATGTACTGTCACTGAACAAAGGATCTCAACAGTGAATTCTTCCATTTCTGAATCACGCCTACCTGCACCGAGGAGATTGGATTAG
The DNA here is from genome assembly GCA_030440675.1 of Furcifer pardalis. NCBI lineage: Eukaryota > Metazoa > Chordata > Lepidosauria > Squamata > Chamaeleonidae > Furcifer > Furcifer pardalis. The sequence continues at coordinate 93,027,155 of CP126897.1, forward strand.
AGACTTACATTCTAATCTTGAAACTCTGGAGACTCACTTCAATTTGCATTTTTCCTTTTGGGTTATCAGTAGAGAAGAAAAATGTGTACAGTCAAACCTTGCATAAAGAGTGCCTTGCTTAAAGAGTGCCTCGCTTAAAGAGCAGAATTTTCTCTGAATGTTTGCTTCGCTTAACAAATAAAACCAACCAAAAACTCGCTTAACAAATAAATCGGGTTTTGCAATCCCCACCACCACCAGAAGTCACAATTGGTCACTTACAATGGTGTTTCGCTTAAAGAGCAAACTCTCTTAAAGAGCAATCTTGTGGAACACATTATGCACTTTAAGCGAGGTACAACTGTATGTCCCTACTCATTTAATGTCCATCAATGAGATGTCCCACTCCAAATTAAGATTCAGAAACTGAATCACACAAATTAAAACGGTTTACAGCAAGGAACCACAACACATTAATGAACAGAGTTCTTCTGGGAGTTCAAAAACAAACCATATGTCTCCACGTAATCCAGAGGTTACTTGGAAAAAGTGAATTTTATACAAAGCAAATGCAATTCTGTACCATAAAAAGTTGATTCTGTAACTACAGTGTGTGACGTGGGTGGGAATTATGTTGTGATTTTTCCTGCTTTGCATTCTTCTGTTTTACCATACACTTTCTGAGGATCATGTACGGGTAATGAAAACGTGCAAGAAATTGATTCTATTGTGCAAAAAAGATTTATCTTCAATGCATATATGATAATCATGTGTGTCATCAAATCTATCGCCATGATGATAGCTGAACTCCATGATAGCCAATATTCAGAATCAGATACACCACTTAAAGAAGAAGTCAACCTTTCCTTTGTGTCCCATATGTTACTATAAAAATGAAGAAAAGTACACAAAATGACATACTGGATATAAATGGACGAATAAGCATGTTTCAGTATTGCCTTAATTCTGAAAACACGTTGCACAAATTTCAAGAATGCAAAGTCTCTGCAGGCCTTGGACTCAATCCAGAACAGTTCAGACACTAACTCACAGTCCAAGATCTTATGATAAAGGAATGGTGAATCACTGAAAACCAGCCAGAACCGTACAACTACTCTGCATGCATGAGGGTTATTTAAGCCATATGACTTCCTAAGGAGCAATTGGGTAAAGACAACGGCTCGAAAACATTTCAGCCACGATATCTAAGTAGACACATTTGTGTAGCCCAACTACCTGCCCTCTTGTCCACAATGACATCACTTAACAAAGAAGAGTTATGAAACATTTTTCTTTCTGCTGCTGCTGTATCCGAATCCAGATATTGGTGATCCTCATGGTGATCAGCCACAAAGTGTCCTGAGAATATAATGCAGTGGCCTTTCATCTGCCTTCAGCAACATAGCATGACCCCTGTACCACTGATCTAGTTCTACTAGCCACATTCTGGTCCTGAGTCTTTTTGGCACACAAAATCTTCATTGGCCCCAAGTCAGTATTTATGAAGCTGCTGCCCTCCCTCAAGATGGATTCAAGTGGGATTGAATCCACTTGGGGACCATCACCCTTCCCTGTGGACTTCATTACCCAAGTCCTCAGTGTGGTCAGGTTAGTTAACCACCATCTGACACTTGGCACTGAATCACTAGAAGTATGGTCGACTCTATTAACATAGCAGGATAACCTGGCCAGATTATCATTTCTCTTTTACACACAAAAAATTGTGATGGTGTCAACTCCAGCTTGCATAGTGCTATCCGGCAGAGCACTTTAGCCATTTAGCCATAATGGTTAATACAGAATATGAAAGTAAGGGTATGTTGCAGAGATAAAACCATGTCGACATAGTAAATCACATTAAGAAGCTCGCCTTGTTAGCTGGATGGCCAGCAAGCCGGCAGTTCGAGACCTGGGTACTGCATGACAGTTTGAGCACCCATCTCTATCTCAGCTCCTACCAAACTAGCAGTTCGAAAGCAAGAAATTACAAGTAGATAAATAGGGACAACTTTGGAGGGAAAAGATCTTGGGGACATGAAAGGAGCCTAATTTGGGCATCCTCTGAGTGGAGTCTCTCCAACAAAATCCTTTCAACCTTGAATATTTCTGACACGAAATTATTACTATGTGTACAAGGTAACTACATGAATTTGTTTTTCCTCTTCACTAAGAAAGTAGTTTTCAAATACAACAGCTCATCCTCTGTAAAACAAAGGAATTTTTCACTATATTATGCAACAAACTACATTAAATATAACAGAAGAAAATACAGGTACCTATTTTGTTGATTACTTTATTATATTTCTCCTTTATTTTTTGTTGTTGTTCAGTTGCACAGTCGATTCCGACCCTCTGCGACCCCATGGACCGTTGTCCGCCAGGCACTCCTGTCCTCCACCATCCCCCTCAACTCGCCCAGCTCCGCGCCCATTGCCTCTACAACACCATCCAGCCATCTCATCTTGGGCCGTCCCCTTCTTCTTTTGCCCTCGACCCTTCCAAGCATCAAGGCTTTCTCAAGTGAATCCTCTCTTCTCATTTGATGTCCAAAGTACCTTAGCTTCATCTTTACTATTTGACCCTCCAATGAGCAGTCAGGTTTGATTTCCTCTAAGATTGACCTATTTGTTCTCCTTGCTGTTATTTTAAAATGTAAATTATGAAAAGATAAGCTGTACTTCGTACCATGCCTACATGGAAATACTGAGGGAAGGAAAAACATTGCATTCTGATCAAATCAAGTTCTGTTACAGTTTCATAAGAGTTCAGGAAATGTGATAGCTGTTGAGTTTGATCACAAAGTTTGCTACCTGGACATTGTAGGGGCAAATAACATGAGGGAGCAAAGATGAAGGAGGACAATGAACACACAGAAAAAATATATTCTGAAAAAGTAAAATGTTCTGTAGGACGAATTTTCACAACAAAGGAAATTCACCATGTCAGACATATAAATAAATATGCTAAAACAGTGTCCACACATAAATTTATGCCTCGTTTTTACTTTTAGCCTTACAAGAATCAAACCATGAATGACAAAATAAAAGCCCACTAAAGACTTTACATTTCATACCGAGAAGCTCTCACACCCAGAAAGCATATATACTCCTTCGTTATTGGATTATTATATTCAGTAGCACTAACTGTGTTTTTAAACTAGATGTTCTTTAGAATCTGGCAGGATACACTGGCATTTTTAATCCAGAAAGCAAACAGAAGTTTAAAAGTCCATTTTGATGTTGTTCATGTGGCTTTGAAAACATTGCAATGAAGAACGGGAGGGGACACCACTTTAACGTCTGTTTGAATGAAATCTGCAAGCCTATTTAAACCATGTCCTTTGAGTCATCATAATTTTATAGCATTTATTTTCTTTTCATTCAAATTGAGAATGATGCCTAGCCAAAGCCACCCATTTGGTCCATGACTCGCTAGTGCCTTGAATTCTGTGAGAATCCAGTACAGTAATACCTCGGATGATGCTAAGACTTGGTTCCACAAGTCTTGGTGTTATCTGATTTTTAGTGTTATCTGATGCATGTTAAAATCCTATGGGATGGATCAGATAACGTTAAAGCTCCGTAGAGATACATTGTAACTGCACAGGCTTTAGCAGTTGTTATCCGATTCATCCCATAGGACCGTAACGTTATTCAATCCAATTCTCCTCCCCAGATTACTTAATGTTATGCGATTTTAGCATTATCCGATCCAATCGTTATCTGCTTACCAAGTCACATGACTAAGGATGCAACAGATAATATCTACAGCAATTTAACTTGCGGGCACTCGATGTCAAAAATTTACACTATTTGCACAACAGGATTTGGCAATTATTTTCCAGCATCCTTGTGTAGAGCTAGGAAAGAGAGGGTAGTGGAATGGCTGAACTCACTCAAAATGGGTAAAGAATTTGGTCCAGATGATATTGGTGCTGTGTATAGGGTGGGTGGAAGGAGAGATAAGAAGACACCCAGGAATGTTTTAGTTAAATTCGCAAATTGGGCAGATAAATTGAAAGTGATGTCTTTCATCAGACAAGCTGGGTCTGGCGTCCTAAAAATAGATGGAGTGGATGTGGAGGTCTATAATGACATAGCGCCCCAAGAGAGGAAGTGGAAGTACATGATGAAACCTGTCACAAAAATATTGATTGCAAAAGGTGTTAAGTATGTTTGGCGATTTCCACAACAGTTGAGATTTTTCTACGATAAAAAATGGCACGTCTTGGATGCAAATATGGATGCATTGTTGTATTTAACACAAATTGGTTTGATTAAGGAAGCTGATTCGGATTGGATTTTAATGAGATCAGAGCTGGCTAAGGTGGGTGTGATGGGATCGTTAGTGGGCCGGGAGGAGGAGGGAGCAGTGGGAGGTTCGGACATTCCAGGGACAAGTGGGGAATAGGTAGGGTGAATACAATCACAAATTTAATTAAAGTCAGAGGGAGGAGGTTAATAGAAGAACTATATGCCTATTTTCTCCGGTCCCCCCCCTCCCCTCTTTGGAGACCAAAGGTGGCATTAGAAGGAAGGATGTGGGGAGGGTTGAAGAAGAGAATAAAATAGGTAAGTTTTTTTGTTGTTGTTATCTTTATTTCTTTGTTAGTTTAAATAATATTTTTGTTTTAGTGTATTTTGTTTCGCTTAATTTTTTTAGTTGTGGGGTAGTAGGGGGCTTGTTAGGGAACACGTCCGGGGAGGGGGGAAAAAAACGATGGGAAGTGGATTAAATATAAATGGTTAAGTCATTGAAGGTGGTGACGTGGAATGTGAAGGGGTCAGGGCACGCCCTGAAAAGAAAGAGGTTGCAAATATCGCTTAACAAAGATAGGGCTGAGGTAATCTTTTTGCAAGAGACCCATCAAAAATCTGCAGAAGTTAACAATTTGGCGGTGAGGGGAATTGATATATATGAAAAGGCATATGGGACATCTAAAGCCAGGGGAGTCGCAACTCTGATTTCGGAAAAATTGGGGTTTACGGTGAATAAGACTATAGCTGATTCAGAAGGAAGATATTTAATAATTAAAGGGAAAATTGAAGAAGAGGAGATAACGTTGGCTAACATTTATGCTCCAAATGATAAACAGCAGGATTTTCTAGATAAAGTAGGGAAAATATTGAAAGAGGAGGGGACTAAGAACATGGTCGTAGGCGGAGATTTTAATTTGATGTGTTCAGACATTGATAGCACAGGTGTAAAAAAGAGAGGTAATAAGTACATATTAGAGGATTGGAGAAAATCATTGGGGTTAAAGGATGTGTGGAGAGAGTTAAAAGCCCAAGAAAGAGAATATACATATTATTCACATGTGCATGATATGTACTCAAGAATAGATATCTTTGTGACAGAAGAGATGGTAAATAAAATTGATGACATTAAGATTGGAACATTTAGAGAATCTGACCATGCAAAAGTAACTGCAGATATAAATTTTAAAGAGGATGAAAAAAGTGGATACATTTGGAGATATGATGCGAAGCTATATGAGAAGGAATCAACAAGGAAGCAAGTTATGGAAAAATGGGAGAAAAGCTGGAAATTTAATGAAAATAACGAGATCAGTGGGGGAGGAGTTTGGGACACAATGAAGGCAATTTTTAGAGGGGAATCGATAAAATTAAAAAGTATTAGGAATAGGCAAATTAGGAACAGGAATCAGGAATTGGAAGGGCAGTTAAAATATCTTCATTCTGAATACGCTAAAAAGAAAGACCAGGGAAAATTTCAAGAGATTAAAAGAATTAAGAAAGAGCTGGATGGGAAGGATATTGAAAAAGTAAAGAAAGACTTGATTTTTCTTAAAAGGGAATATTTTGAATATGGTAATAAGAATTCCAGGCTATTAGCAAAAGCAGCGAGGGATAAAAAAATAAAGGGCAAGTAGGTATACTGGTAGATAAAAATGGGAAAAGATGTAATAAAAAAATAGACAAGGCAGAGTTGATCGAAAATTTTTATAAAGAGTTGTATTCAAAAAAGGAAGTAAATCTAAGTAAGTTGCGAGGATATTTTGATCAACAACAGATAAAAAAGGTCACAGAGGAACATAGGAACAAAATGGAGGAAACAATATCGATTGGGGAAATTGAAGAAGTAATAAAAAAATTGAAAAAAGAGAAAGCACCTGGGGAGGATGGGTTACCAGATGAGTTTTATAAAGACTTTATGCCATGGATTCTCCCGAGACTGCATAAGTTATATAATGGGATCTTAGGGGGAGATGCGACTCCAGTTTCCTGGAATAGATCGATAATTGCTTTGATTCCCAAGCCGGGCAAAAATTTAGAAAAAATCGAATCTTATAGACCTATATCTCTGATCAATCAGGATGCCAAAATTTTTACCACGATTCTAGCAAATAGACTAAATGGTTTCATAGCCAATTATATCAACGAGGACCAAGCGGGTTTTGTTAAAAATAGACATATGGCAGATCTTATAAGAAGAGCAGTGGACATTCTTGACATGATGGGGGAAAAAAAGGAAAAAGTGGAGTTTTTAGCGCTAGATATATTTAAGGCATTTGACTCGCTACAATGGACAACGATTTATGAGATGATTAAATTATATGGATTTGGGAAAAAATTTCAAGGTGTTATTGGAGAATTGTACAAAAAAGGTACAGCAAGAGTCAAATTTAATGATAGCCATACAAGAGATATAAGGCTAGAGGCAGGTACGAGGCAGGGCTGCCCTTTGTCGCCATCGTTGTTTATATTGGCTATGGAACTTTTAGCAAATGCGATTCGACAAGACAAGGGAATAGTAGGGATAGGAGGAACCAAAGTAAGCCTTAATGCAGATGACACACTGTTGACGGTGAAGCACTCAGCGGAAAGTTTAGTTAAGATTAATAAACATTTGAAAGATTTTGAGGAAGTTACGGGATTGAAAGTTAACTGGGATAAAACAGAAATGATGCTAATTAATGGGAAGAAAGAAGATGAAGAGTTAATAAAGAGGAATTATAACATACAAATTACACACAAAATGAGATACTTGGGAGTAATGTTATCATGCAAAACTGGGGAACTTAAAAGTATGAACTATGACAGACAAAAGAAGGAAATAAAGGAGAAAATAGCAAAATATAACAAATTAAATCTGTCATGGTTCGGAAGAATAGCTATATGTAAGATGATGTTATTACCCAAATTGAATTTTTTATTCGATGCTTTACCGCTAAAACATACTGATAAAGAGTTGAATGAGTATCAAAATATGATTAATCGGTTCTGTAATGGAAATAAAGGAGCCAGAATAACTAAGTCATTATGGTATGTCTCGCAAAAAGAGGGAGGACTGGGAATTCCAAACGTTACAAAATATTATAGAGCCTTTCAAATAAGAAATGTTATAAAAATTTTAAATAGGGAAGAAACAGTCTGGGAAAAATTTGAAAGGAAAGATTTATTGAAGGTGGGTAAGGCACAGTTTTTATGTGAGGGAAAAGAAAAAGGGAAAAAGATGGCTCAGGTTATGATGTTAAAATCAACAATTGAGGCATGGAATAGAGTGAGGAAAGAGCTTACTTCGGGAACCTCGCCAATTTTAGAAGTGGGGGATTTTCAAGATTTTCCGATAAAAATAGACACAAAGATCAGAGCTATATTGGTGGAAAATAAAGTACTATTATTAAAAGATTGGGTCAATGCTTGCAAAGATCAAGAGAAAAGACAAATGCTGTATTTGCAACTTCAATTGGACTGGTTCAAGATCCTCCAGATGAACAATTGGAATAAGAAATTTTAATGGGAAAATGGTTTAGACAGAGAATGCACGGAGTTTGAGACGCTTTTGGCCAAAATTAGAAATGGAGAAATGGGAATCAAAGGGATAGTTAGTAAGGTTTATAAAATTTTGAATAAAAGTCAAAATATACAAGAGGTGTTGAGAGAAAGCTGGGAACAAGAATTAGATACAAGGATAACGGCAACAAAATGGCGGAAGATGTGGAAAAGGAAGATAATGAGAACTATGTCTGTGAGAGTTAAAGAGCATAATTATAAACTGGTATGGAGATGGTATAGGACCCCAGTCGGCTTGCACAAAATGTATAGTAATGTGAGTGAAATATGTTGGAGGTGTAGAAAAATAAAAGGAACATATGAACATATGTGGTGTAGTTGTGAGGTACTTAAAAATTTCTGGGAAGGAATAAAAAAGGAAATAGAGAACATATTAGATATTCAGATCGGATTGGGGTCAGAAACAATTTTGTTAACAGATATAGAAGATCAGGACATAAGTAAGGACAATAAAGAGCTATTGGCCATAATGTTGACTGTTGCAAGACTAGGTATTGCCAAAAAGTGGAAAAGCAATGAACAAATAGGTTTAAATGATTGGTATACACAAATGTGGAATTTAGCCCTTAACGAAAAACTTACTTGGGAAATTAATTGCAGGAAAGGGAAAGTTAACAATAATAAATTCTGGAGGATCTGGGAACCTTTTATTAATTACACTTTAAAAGAAAAAAAGGGCATACCCCCTGCAAAAGATCATAACGACTTTTGGAAAATGTGAAAGGTATAAAAAACCCCGGACTTTGTATATAGCACAAGGGTGTTCTTTTTTTTTTTTTTAATGATGTAACAGAAATGAATGGGAAGAAGATTATGTACCAAGAAAAGAGGAGAATGTAACAGTAATGTGTATAAATTATGCTACATGATCTTTATAAGCTTTTATATTTTTATAATGTCTTTATTTGTATTTTTTTCTTCTTTTGTATTTTTCCTTTTATATACCTAATAAAAAAATTAAAAAAAAAAAGTAACTGCACAGGCTTTAGCGGTTGTTATCCGATGCATCCCATAGGACCTTAATGTTATTCGATCCAATTCTCCTCCCCAGATTACTTAACCTTATGCGATTTTAGCGTTATCCGAGGTATTACTGTACTTGTTTTTATCAGAATAAACTGATTTCTCAAACACAGTGAAATCCCATTTCAAACTCCAAGTTCATTCAACACAGGCAGCAATTCCACCCAGCATTTATTTAAGGAGCATAAATATTACGAAATTCTGACACCTGCAACATTCATTTTATTTAAAATATTTTAAAAACAAACAGCATTCAAATTGATTTAATGAAACTTCTGATGAACCCATAAGTGAGAACATGAAACAGCATTAAAAATGCACCATGACTGCAGACACAAGCATACGGTAATTAAGCAATTTGGCAACTAGTAAACCATTTATAAAAGGCTGCAGTGGCTTATTAGTTGAGACAGTGAGCTTGATGACCGGAAGGCTAACAGGTCAGCAGTTCAAGATAAGAGTATCACATTAAGGAGTGAGCTCCCATCGTTTACCCCAGAGTCTGCCAAATTAGTAGTTCAAAAACAAGAAATTGCAAGTAGATAAATAGGTACTGCTTCACCAAGAAAGGTAACAGAGTTTCATATGCTCCGGAGTCTAGTAATGCCTACTACATGACCACAAAAACGTCTCCAGACATTGCCTGCAGACAGTCCTGGCTCTTTGGCTGTAAAGGCTTCAGACACAGCAGATAGGCAGGTGGCCAGGCCCCTCTTCCACTTTGCTTAACTACGGTGGGGCTCTGTGTGCAGTGCGATACCTCACTGTCTAAGTCAAATGGTGTGTCCGTGGAAAAAATTGTTTAGCATGAAACTGGTACGTGGTGCAAAAAATGTTAGGGACTCCTGCATTAAACCACCAAAAGCCTAAAGCAGGAGTACCCAAACATTTTGGGCTGAGGGCCGGTCACATGGTTCACATGGGTCCTCCCACCAGAAACGGAAGTAAAACGTGCCTGCGCAGGGGCAGAACGCTTCCATAAATGCACCCACAGTTGTCATAAATGCATTTATGACAGCCGCGGTTGCATTTATGGCAGCATTCTGCGTATTCATGGGCACATTTTACTTCTGCTTCCGGGAGTGGCAAGGGCAGCACAGGCTAAATGAATTGACATTGGGGGCCGGATCTGGCCCACAGGCTGTAGTCTGAGCACCCCTGGCCTAAAGACACTGCCAAGCATCTAAGTAGTAGTACTGAAGACACCAAGGGGATCTGCACATCCCACTTAGGAGGATGTTCAGTATTCACAGAATAACCCTGGAAAGGTGTGTTATTTCTAGCAATCTAGCAACCATCTCCAGGGGCTCCAGAGGAAAGGACCTTGGGAGGTGTGTCTCCAATTGAAAAAAGCAAGCAGGGTTTTTTCTATTTTAATGTTCATATTCCATTCAAATGTTTTGGTAGAACACACATGAACAAAAATATCTCAATGCAAATAAAACTACGTAAATGCTTTCCTAAGAATGCTGCCAAGATGCACAAGACCTCATTTCTCCATGGTACCAACTGAACCAGAGCGCTGAACGGCAATAGCAGCATTATTCTATTGCAGTGGTGCCCAAACTAAGGCCCGGGGGCCAGGTGCGGCCCCCGATGCCAATTCATCCAGCCCACGAAGCCCTCCTCACGACGAGGGCTTCGCGGGCCAGATGAATTGGCATCAGGGGCCGCACCCAGTCCCCGGGCCTTAGTGATTGGCTCCCTGAACCACAAGATTGGCCCACAACCCAAAACGTTTTGGCAACCCTGTTCTATTGTGTTTATTTTCACACTCCTTATTCATGCAGGAAGGCAGACCAGATGCTACTTGGTTTCCACAGAAGAACACAAAGTACTCACAATGGTATCATGTTTAGGATGTCTGTTGTTGCACAGAGGATGCTGATCCCTATCAAAAACATCATTGAGATTATTTCAAAATATAACAACTTGAAATGCTAATTTTCTCCATCACCCAAAGGTCACATGTTTAATAGAAGGTCATTCTCCCTTCCATTACCTAAGAAAGGAAATGTGTGGTTTGTTTCAAGAAACGAAATGTGACATATTTGATATTCCCCCTATCATTAAGGAAACATACTTCCGAGTCCTCAGAACACAACATTCCAGTGTCTAAAAATTAGCGCATGTGAGTATTGAAACACAAAATGGTGTCCTTCCTTAAGGAACAGGGGTTTCAATTATCACAAACTTTTCAAAAAAAATACTACTGTATTCCCCTTGCATTTTAACACTTATTTAAGCTGGCTAGTTTCTATTTCAGTTTGTTTCTTACTCATCAACTGCTAGCCTACTGTGACAGTCTGGCAAAACTGTAATAGAGGTCGGCCATTGAGTGGTGGTGTGTAGATAGAGCCTCAATCCTTAACTGCAGCTCACAGGCCTAGGAGAGAGGATTGTTTATATTTTTTCAGAAACACAGGAAATTTGGGATTAGCTGAAAATGACAAAGCAATAGTCAGTGGGGATTGTTTATTTGTGTTTTATAGAGTGGATACAGACCCAGTTTTAAGGCTTTAGTAATCAGCCTCCATGGCAACCCAATTTTCCACTGCCACTTGGAACATCAAAGGAAAAAGAGAGGCAATAACAGCTAAATGACCCTTCAACTTCTCTTTCTAAAAAAGAGGTAAACAGCCTTTTTGCTGTTGGGGGCTGCGTTCCATGAAGGCTGCATGGCAGTAACACATGTGGTCAAGCCAAATAGCCATTCTTCCTCCTACTCTCCTGACACTAATATTCTCTTCCCACTATCTTCCTCCTTTTCTGCTCTTGCAGATATCGGAATGGATCATTTTAAAATCAGAACCACAGCCTTCAAGTTGCTCACCCGTTTTGTTTATTTATTTGTTTTTTTGTTTAGCATATAGCATTTGTACACACTGAGTCAACAAATAAGAAAAAAATATATCTAAAAACTATATAAAACTAAACATTAATTTATAAACAAACATCTAAGCAATTTATATATTTGATTGCACCAGGAGTCGCCCTTAAAAATCTTCTCTATTGCCCACATATGCTGTAAGGGAGTGATGGCGAACCTTGGCACTCCAGATGTTCTTGGACTTCAATTCCCAGAAGCCAAACCCTCTGAATCCACACAAAGGGGTTTACTTTGATTCATCCAGCCCACGCCGCCCTCGTCACTCCCGAAAAAAGAAGTAAAACACACCCATACGGGTGCGTTTTACTTCTGCTTCCGGGAGCGACAAGGGCGGCACAGGACGGATGAATCATAGTAAACCCCTTCGTGTGGATTCACGGTGGCTTGGGTTTCTGGGAATTGAAGTCCAAGAACATCTGGAGTGCCAAGGTTCGCCATCATGGTTCTAAGGCTACAATGTTGTATATGTTGCACAATCTGTTGCGGTGCCCAGCACTCACATGCTGGTGAAGGTAGTTTCCCCCATTTATGCAAAAAAGTCTGCACATCTACCATGCCCTGCATGTATTCTATTAAGCCTAGTCCACATCTTGTGAGGTTGATCAAAAATGGGTAGTGTTTCAGTTACACATTGAAAACTCTGGTACTGGTATGGTGCTTTTTCTAACTACAGTAATCTCTTCTCCATGAGTCCTGCAGGTTGAACTCTTCATTGCCCCCAATAGTGGTGCTGGATAAAGGTGGACGTCTTAAGCAGAGTCTGCTAATATTCAGGTCTAATATGTCAGTATGTACTGGTAGTTCTGGATTCTGAACTAATTTGCAGTTGTTGTTCAGTCACACAGTCGATTCCGACCCTTTGTGACCCCATGGACTGCTGTCCGCCAGGCACTTCTGTGATGGAAAATAGAGAAATATAAAACCAAAGAGACTCCATCTTTGCCCTCTCAGTAACCTACAAAGTGGCGTGACATGATTCAGTTAAAAGTTGCCTGCCTGTTGTTCAGGCAGAGGCAATAAACCCTTTCCTCATTAGAATAGAGGGCTTATAAGTGTACCCAATGGTAGAGGATAGATAAGTGTGAAGTTTTGGCCACTAGCCAATGTTAGTGTGTAGTTTGAATTCCTTTGTCCCTTGAACCAATACCAAGGTGTTAAGATTGTAAAACCACCGCATGGTCGAGGTGCCATGCATTTCCTGTTTACTAGTGGGTATATAAACCTTTGTCTTTGAATCCTCGTGGTTCTCAGATTCTGAGTAGCTATACTATCTGTGAACCATTGCGCAATAAAAGACCTTTGAATCTGTATGATCTGGAATTGCTGTCCTGTCTCATCTCTGATACGACAATTCTACAACAGTTTTGGCACCCCAGATGGGACAAGACAGCAAAGAGCCTTTGCCTCTCGTGCTTTAAGCTGTCCCAGCAGGGGACGAAGCCTTTCCAAGGACCACTCTGCAAGCCGGCATCTAGACCCTTTGAAGTCTAAACAAAGAGAGCTCCGTGAAGAGGTTTCGCAACTGCTGGAGTGACACTGAAGCAAGGATCCACGGTCGTATCAGATGGTCATTAAAGGAGCTGGTTTAAAAGCTTGCAAGGCAAGTATTTGGGATAAGGGAATCTGTATCTGTATCTGTATCTGTACCCACTCATTTGAAAGTGGAAGCGTGGAAGGTACACCCACGAGGAAAACGGGCGGCGTTTCCGAATTTTCCAGTGTCTGGTTTTTACTGTTGTGGGAAGGTTAAACCATCGCAGTTCCTGACGGTGACCCTGACCCCCTGTGGTGTGGGCGCCCCGGGTCGGTGGTAGTGTGATAGGAAGATGGGTGGGCAAAACAGTGTCCCCAGGACACCAATTGAGTATATGTTAGAAAATTTTAAGGCAGGGTTTAGTAGGAACTTAGGAAAAGTCCCTTGTAACCCAGACACTTTGAAAACCCTCTGTAGCGAGGAATGGACCACCTTCGGCGTAGGGTGGCCCAAAGAAGGATCACTGGATCTGACTTTAATAACTAAACTAACCCATAAATTGATCGATAAACAAAAATGGGATCAATATCCATATATTTATCAGTGGCAAAGAACTGTAGAAGGAAATCCAGCTTGGCTTAAAGAGTGCAAGTTTGAATATGCTAAAGTATGCCTGTCCAGAGAAAAGACAGAAAGTTTTAAAAATAGGCAGAAAATGAAGACCACAGCGTCTGCGCCTTCCTTGGTGCCAAAAATAGAAGTTTCTACACCTCCCTTGCCCCCTCCAGATGATGAGGACAGTGGGAAGAAAGACCTGGGCTCTAACAGACCAATCCTAGTTCAGGCAAACAAACCTATTTTAGTACAAGCAGAGGAGGAGACTATTCCACCGCCTTATAGTCCAAACTACCGGCCCCTTTCAATATACCCACAACTTCCAATACAAGCAGGGGTATACATAGACCCACCAATTCCAGTACAACAAGCAGTACAATTTCCAGTACAAAGAGCCCCACAAATTACAATACCAGTAGAGGTACAGCAAGAAGCCCAACTTCCAGTACTGTTAGGGGTACAAGAAATCCAAAATCATGAAATTCATAACCAATCAGGTGGAGGGAGACAGGATGTAGACTCTGATACAGTCCAAATCGCCCAATTCATGGCTGGACTTTATAAGGGACATCAAGAAAAATTGAAAGTACAGGAAGCCCAAAATCCACCAGATGAAAAAGAAAATGAATTAGACCCTGAAGCAGCTAAATACATTGAGAAACTGTTCAAAGAACATAAGGAAAAAGTACAGGTGGGGGCTGTAGATAATACCATTATACCATTGGCTGCAGATCAGAAAGAAATTAAAACCCCAGAAATAAAACAAACAGAAATTATTGCACCTTTGAGGGAAGTTGTTCAAACAACAGTAGAAGGTAAAGTGCAAGAATTAAGGTTAGCAGCTGCTGAACTAGACCCCAATTGGGACCCAAACAATGGAAGAGATTTCGGAGCCTTAATGGAGTACAGAATATTAGTTTTGGACAGTCTAAAAGAAGCAGCAAAAGGGCCTGTTAATTTCAGCATTCCTGCCACAATACTCCAAGAGAAAGGAGAATCCCCAGAAAGTTTTTTGGCCCGGCTTATTGAGTCATATAAAGTCAATGCAGGAGTAAATATGGAAGATGTGGCTAACCGACAAATGTTGAATGAAAGATTCATCATTCAGAGCGCACCAGATATTAATCGAAAATTGCAGCGCTTGGAAGGAACTTTAGGAAGAAATACTAGTGAACTGGTGGAACTGGCCAAGAAAGTTTTTCTAAACAGAGATAAGGAGGAAGAAAAGAAGCAGAATATGAAGGAAAATAAGAGATTTGAAATTTTGGCCTTAGCTATGGGAAGGACAGGATTGGGACCAGATCAGTGTGCATACTGCAAGCAAGAAGGCCACTGGAAGAGAGGGTGCCCCCAGAGGATAGGCCTGATGGGAGGAAGAGGATTTGAAAGAGGAAGTGGAAGAGGAAATGGAAGAGGATCAGGAAGAGGATTTGATGGTGGGCCACCATCCAGAGGAAGGGGATACCCCAGGCATTATGGAGACAGAAGCTCAACAGGGGCAGAGGCTGGGTATGAAGAAAGAGGCGCAGTAGGGATAGAGACTGGAGTCTCATCTCTACGCCCACAAGCAGCCCCTCCTGTCCCTAGAGATGAACTGTTAGGAATCAGTGAAACCTGGAGACTAATGGGGATCTCAGAAGAAATAGATGACAAATGGAAGCTATTTGATGTACCAGAATTGTGGGCTGAAGATAACCCCCCTGGATTTGCAAAATATGCCACACCTGTAGTGGTGCAAATAAAGCCTGGAGCACAATCTCTACGTGTTCCCCAGAGATATGTTAAGGAAGCAGTTGAAGTGATCCAACAGTTAATTGAAAAATATGAAACACAAGCCACATGGGTTCAAGTGTTACCCATGGCGCTTTACATTGCAATAAGTATAATCTTTCACCTTTTTAACTTCTATATGGCCGTCCGCCTGCTCTGTTCAAGCACACCTTTGAAGGTGGGCCAGATTTGGCCCATAAGGGGGGAATAGAGAGTAAGAAGTTATATGCAAGAAGTTAGCCATCCCCTAATCACTACAGCAACTCATAACTTTCAGCCAGATGGAAAGGACTGTGTACTGTTGTTTTGTTCTGTGTTCTCCTCTTGCAGTAAAAACCCTAGAAGGGAAATCCATCAGCAGCTGTAAATGACCCAGTTAAATATCAAGTGACCAGACCCAGAAACCGTTGGTCCTGAAGTTCAAGAAGAGTGCCTGATTTGCTGTTTCAAGGTACTATTACTGTTATACGCATAAGCATTACACCTTTTCATTTACTGAACCAATAACAATAACATTGTACACTTTCTACACTATTTAACATCACATAAGAAGAAAAGTTTGCTGGACTAATAAAGTACTGAACTGAATTAATACATTGTACACTTTCTACACTATTTAACATCATATAAGAAGAAAGAAGACTGCACCTTGCTGAGACACAAAACCGGATAGCTGTCTCTCTACGCACAGGTTGAAGAATTGAGGACATCCAAAGATGTATTCAAGTTTTATAATTGTGATTGTAGTGGATGATCTTGTGTGTGTGACTATAATGGAGAAGAATATAAGGGGTGCCCCCATATTTCAAAATTTAAGAAAATAAGAGGATCAAATAGAGTGTTGTTTGAAATCTCCAGGGAACATCCTGCCCTGGTAAGTTATGGTATTGGAATAGATGGAAGAGGGCTTGATCCATCCACCTATATCATCATTAAAATACAGACTTTGTATGAAGGGGAAGTCAAGAGTGTGGGTTGGTCGGTTTATGATGAACTTCAACAATTGGAAGGAAAACATTTACCAATTAGCCCTATTGCTAAGAATTTGTTTGTAGATATGGCTGAGAAAATAGCTAAAACTCTCACAGTAAAGAATTGCTTTGTATGTGGAGGTACTAATATGGGTGAACAGTGGCCCTGGTCAGCTTTGGAAGCAACCCCCAAAATCTTTAATAATATGTCCCAAGCAGGGAACATTACTAAAAGAACAAAAACAGAGGGTATTATTTGGACCCTCACAACTAATCTGGTTGGTCACATCTGTTTCAAACGAAATGGAACAGTACCAGTGGGGAATTTGTTTTGCCTGGGAAGTTGGATCCAAGGGCAGAAAACATGGGAATCGCCCTCGGGTCTCGCCAAACCTGAAAAATTCAATGCTTCAGTTTTGACTTACTTGAATACTAAAGCAATATGGACAGCACCACAAGACATGTACTGGATCTGTGGAAATCTAGCATATGAGCAATTGCCATCCAATTGGTCTGGCTCATATGTCCTGGGATGGATAAAACCGTCCTTCTTTCTGTTACCATTGCAAAATAGGCAGATCTTAGGCGTTCCAGTTTATGAGGCCTTAGGGAGTGAAAAAAGGAAAAGGTCGGTGTCATACGAAAGTGTGGCCATGGCGTTTTCTAATTTCCCGTGCAAGGATGTTGCGGCCTATGAGGAACAAGATACTGCCAACACTCAGTTATGGACAAATGAGAGAATAATTTGCATCTACAATAAAGCCACTTGATCAGAAAAGATAGAAGCTGGGGGTATCGCACACCAATTTACATGTTGAATCGCATCATCAGGTTGCAAGCGGTGCTAGATATGGCTGGAGTACGTATTAACAAGGCCCTGGAAATCCTGGCACATAGCACTGACCAGCTAAGAACTGCTGTATATCAGAATAGGCTTGCACTTGATTATCTCCTAGCCAGAGAAGGAGGTGTGTGTGGTAAATTTAACCTCAGCAACTGTTGTTTACATATTGGGAAAAGTAGTGTCCCAGTTAACGAAAGAAATCCGTCAGTTAACATATAACCCAGCTCAAATATGGAACAAAGGATTTAATTTTAAAGAGTTCTTTGGAAACTGGTTACCTCAAATGCCTGGTTTACAAGCTATAATTGCTATTGTATGTATACTTGTGTTAGTATGTTTAATTCTGCCATGTTTAATTCCTTGTTTTATGCGTATAATACACCAAATCACTGAATCAACAGCCAAACAAGAAGCTATCTTAGCTATATGGGAATACCGTAGTGTTCCCCAAATTGACTCAGATATGGAAATCTAAGGGTGAAAGTTTAAGATAAGAAAACTTTCAAAGGGGGGAAATGTGATGGAAAATAGAGAAATATAAAACCAAAGAGACTCCATCTTTGCCCTCTCAGTAACCTACAAAGTGGCGTGACATGATTCAGTTAAAAGTTGCCTGCCTGTTGTTCAGGCAGAGGCAATAAACCCTTTCCTCATTAGAATAGAGGGCTTATAAGTGTACCCAATGGTAGAGGATAGATAAGTGTGAAGTTTTGGCCACTAGCCAATGTTAGTGTGTAGTTTGAATTCCTTTGTCCCTTGAACCAATACCAAGGTGTTAAGATTGTAAAATCACCGCATGGTCGAGGTGCCATGCATTTCCTGTTTACTAGTGGGTATATAAACCTTTGTCTTTGAATCCTCGTGGTTCTCAGATTCTGAGTAGCTATACTATCTGTGAACCATTGCGCAATAAAAGACCTTTGAATCTGTATGATCTGGAATTGCTGTCCTGTCTCATCTCTGATACGACAATTCTACAACACTTCTGTCCTCCACCATTCTCCTTAACTCGCTCAGCTTTGTGCCCATTGTGTCTACAATACCATCTAGCCATCTCATTTTTGGCCGTCCCCTTCTTCTTCTGCCCTCCAACCTTCCCAGCATCAAGGCTTTCTCAAGCGAATCCTCTCTTCTCATTTGATGTCCAAAGTACAGTTGTACCTCACTTAAAGAGCATAATGCGTTCCACAGGATTACTCTTTAAGCAAGTTTGCTCTTTAAGCGAAACACCATTGTAAGTGACCATGGGGGGGGATTGTGAACCCTGATTTATTTGTTAAGCGAGTTTTTGGTTGGTTTTATTTGTTAAGCGAAGCGAACATTCAGAGAAAATTCTGCTCTTTAAGTGTGTTGCTCTTTAAGCGAGACACTCTTTATGCGAGGTTTGACTGAACTTTAGCTTCATCTTTACTATTTGACCTTCTAAGGAGCAGTCAGAGTTAATTTCGTCTAAGATTGATCTATTTGTTCTCCTTGCTGTCCAGGGGACTTTCAAAACTCTCCTCCAACACCACATTCCAAAGGCATCTATTCTTCTGCGCTCAGCTTTCCTAATGGTCCAGCTCTCACAACCATACATTGCCACTGGAAATACCATTGCTTTCACTATACGAATTTTTGTTTGCAATGCAATGTCTCTACTTTTCACTATGTTCCCCAGATTTCTCATCACTTGCCTCCCAAGAATCAGTACTCTCTGAAAAGATAGTTTTTCCTGCTAAGTTCTGGTGGAGGAATGTTACTTACCACTGGAAGCCTGTAAGTAGGTGTGGACCTAATTGTTCCAGATATAATGTGCATGGTGTTATTTAGTTGCGCATCAACTTTGCTTACATGAGCGCTGTTTAATCAAACAGGGGTGCAGTATTTTGCTGTGGAGTAAACTAGACTTAATGCAGAAATTTGTAAAGTAGTGGCTGAGGATCCCCATGTTGCACCGAATAATTTATGTTTGATATTGTTCTTTGTTCTAATTTGTTTTTTAGGTGGTGTGATTTAAATGCCAAAGTACGATCTAGGGTGATGCCCAGGTACTTAGGCTCTTTATTATGACTAAGACCCCTGTTACAAAATATGCAAGACTGATATGAAGAATGATGTGAACTTTCATTGAAAACCCTGCCTGAAGAATGCAGAGCTCTACATTTTCTATGTAGATGAGCAAAATGTTCCAGGTTTCAAAGAATGGAATTGAAAACATGTGCTGCCTTTATGTACACTAGACATTAACATCACATTCAAAATATGACACCCACATTAATTTAAGAGCCCTTGTGGCACAATGGTTAAACTGCAGTATTGCAGCCAAGACTTTGCTACCAATTTCATTTTGATCCTGATGAGTACAAGATTGACTCAGCCTTCCATGTTTCCAAGGTTGGTAAATTACCATATTTGTTTGTACATAAGACCCACTCCCCCCCACCTTTAAAATACATTGAAAAAATGCAGTGCATCTTGGACTTTATATAGTGGGCTATTTTGGTAGTAACTGGGCACTTCTTATACTCCAATAAATCTTATATGCTGGAAAATACTGGTAAGTACCCAGTTTGTTCAAGGGGGGGGTGCTAATTACCTGTGAACCACTCAGAGAGTACCTAATTGTTATGGGGTGGTATATGAGTGTACCTACTATTGACAATATGAATGAACTCAATGTTGCCAATGTTAACTAATGTTTAAGAATAAGACAAATAGAATTTTGGTGCTGGTGAAAGATCACCGATTCCATATTGAGCCCCTTGTATTGCTGCCCCCTTGGCAAGACCAAGAGCTTAAAAAAGTTACTTTCTTGGACAAAAGCTCCAAGAATAATCCAAACAACATGGATAGTAATCATGTCAACTAGCAGTTTCAAGGAAAACTATTCTTAAAAATAAGGTTTTCTAAGCCCTAAAAGAAAGCTGACCAGGCAACTAAGGCCAGATAAGTAAGCAAGTAATTTTTTTAGATTGTCTATTAATAGCCGCTGACTCAAAGCATATTGAAGATACTGCATCACACTCTGCTGTATTTGGGTGTGGGTGAGAGGGGGATGTTATTTTGCTCTTGCCCAATATGACAGCATTTTTTTCCTAAAGGATGGAGCAGAGAGTTACCATTTTTAGCTCTGCTTCCTTCTCTTTTTTCTTCTGCCTGCTGAAAACATGTGGCTTTCTTTAACAGCTGTAAATTCAGACTGACTTGACAACTCCTTAAACACTGCCATTTTTGTAAAAGCCTAGAACAAGAGATTTTGAAGCCAGGCAACTAAAGCATGAATGTACATCACCATGGCACAAAGGTGGGTTCTCAAGCGAGATGTAAAACAGAAGTGGGCAATTGAAAGAAGCCTTTCACCAAATCTTCTCCCTCAGACCACACTCTGAGCTGCAGTAGCCACTGGAAGGCTAAGAAGGAAAAAATAGACTGGAGAATTCCATTATTTCTCTTTTTACATGTAGAAAATCATACTCCATATCATGTGGAATCTTCACTGGTTGCTGTTTCTCTGTCTCGCTACCACCACAAGCATTTATCAACTGAGTGTCAGCCACACAGAAATAGAGGACTTAATATTCATGAAAGCTTCCTTCTATAAGTGTAGGAGTAAGATCATACCTTTATTGGGCTAAAAAAATCAAACATTATACAAGCTTTCATCATTCAAGATCACTTCTGTAGGCCTGCACCAATTTGTGTACTTCTTCTTCTGCCATAACCAAACATTGGCAATCATCATGGCCATCAGCCATGAATACTATCCTAATATATAATGCAGTGGCCTTTCATCTGCCTTCTGCATCGCAGCATGACCCCAGTACCACTGATCCAGTTCCTTGAGTCACTTTCTGGTCCTCAGGCCTTTTAGCACACAAAGTCCTCATCAGCCCAAGGAACAATATTGATGAAGCTGCTACCCTCTATCAGGATGGATTCAAATGGAATATTTATTAATTGATTAGTCTTTCAACCTTATCAATAACATAAGAGTTTAAAATCCGTACAATGCAATAAAGTGCAATAAAATACAATAAAAATACAATAAATACAATATATACATACCTGAACTACTTTTAAAGAATGTAAACTGGAGAAGGTCCCTAAATACAATTAATTCATGCATATCGATAGTCAGATAAGTGAATCTCCCTTGCAGGATACCCCAATTTGATTGACATACAATAATACATCGGATAACGCTAAAATCGGATAACTTTAAGTAATCTGGGGAGGAGAATTGGATCGAATAATGTTAAGGTCCTATGGGATGTATCGGATAACAACCGCTAAAGCCTGTGCAGTTACAATGTATCTCTATGGAGCTTTAACGTTATCCGATACATCCCATAGGATTTTAACATGCATCGGATAACACTAAAAATCGGATAACACCAAGACTTGTGGAACCATGTCTTAGCGTTATCCGAGGTATTACTGTATTCGATTATTTTAGCTGATGCCTTAATTATAAACTTGGCAGTTCTACACACAACGTGGATGTTAGAGCCCAGAAGGAAATAAGACAGTTTGTTTTTTGAGTCCCAAAAAGTTTTTTTTCCAATAGGGATGCAAGGTATTTAAATCTAATATCAGTGTACAACTGGCAATCTAATATAATATGAGAGCTATTTTCAACATTTGGAGACCCACATATGCACGTTCTTTCATGATATGGTAAGTGGTGAAAAGACCCATATCTATTCATGAAATCTAATAGCTCGAATCTGGCTCTACAATATGCCCTTCTTAAAGGATAAGTGAGGCACATCAAAACATATTTTTCAGTTTGAAATGTAATTTTGTTAGCAGCCAGCCACCTTAACGAACCATTTTTGGCCAGTAGTTCCAAGTCAGATTGTGCACTGATATCTAAGACTCTCTGTTTAAAAATTTCCTTGGCCTGAGTGGCCACTGAGAGCAAATACTGAACTGAGAACCCATGGTGAGAAATTACTTCGCAGAGTTGATTAACCCAGGACTTGGGATGATCCCACTTTATCTGTTCGGTTAAGCATAATTTGGGAAGCCTATTTGAGTCCATTGATTGGATCGTCAACCAATATGAGAATGTTTTAAATACTAAATGGCTATACAAGGAGTCGAAGCCCAATTCTGCTCTGACTGCAGGAGCAGACATGTTGCTATCAGTTCCTAAAATACTTCTTAGGAACCGGGACTGTATTTGTTCCAGAAGTGGGGCTCTATTGAGACCCCACAATTCTGCCCCGTATGACAGCATTGGGACAATTTTTACCCTGAATACTTTTAAAATTGGGGACAGGGTGCCAGGATGATTATAATTAAATAGTTTATACAGTTTCTTTGTACTTATGGCAGCCCTTGATGAAATTCTTTTAAAATTATTTAGCCACGACCCTGTATTGGAGAAAACCACTCCAAGATAGTTAAAAGAGTTAACTTGTTCAATAGGTTCCCCATTTATCTGCCAATTATAGATTTTGCTTCTCCTACTAAAAACCAACACTTTGGATTTGCTTTTGCTGATATTTAAAATATTTTGAGCACAATATGCATTTAGTTTTTGAAGCAATCTCCTCAGACCTATTTGTGAATGAGCCATTAAAATCATGTCATCAGCATATAAAAGAGTATTAATGTGCTTATCAAGAATCTTTAACATATGGGTCTGTGTATCAAACAGGAATCCTGGTAAGTCATTAATATAAAGATTAAAAAGCATTGGAGCTAAAATGCAACCTTGTCTGACGCCTTTAAAAGTAGGTATGCTCTTCGT
This sequence comes from Furcifer pardalis, assembly GCA_030440675.1. Taxonomy (NCBI): domain Eukaryota; kingdom Metazoa; phylum Chordata; class Lepidosauria; order Squamata; family Chamaeleonidae; genus Furcifer; species Furcifer pardalis. The sequence continues at coordinate 93,050,278 of CP126897.1, forward strand.
TAAGGAACCATTTACACCAGTCCGCACTTTCAGGTATGTATTTGAATATAGAGCTCTAACTAAGAATAAAAGTCTAGGTTCCATTTTTAGGGTAACCAATTTCTCCCACAATACGTTTCTGTCAATCGAATCAAAGGCTCCTCTAAGATCTATAAATGCAGCAAATAATTTCTTTCTATTTCTCAATTGCTTTGTGAGAAGATTATATAAAATAAAACAATTGTCTATTGCAGATCTATCTTGTCTAAAACCAGCTTCTTCCTCCTGTAAAATATTATTTTCCATAACCCAGTCTACTATTTTACTCAGCAAATGTTTGGCATACATTTTAGCCACTATTCCAATGAGGCTTATCTGTCTATAGTTTTTAGGGTCACCTTTGTCTTCTTTTTTGTAAACTGGCACTATAATGGCAACCTCCCATCCAACTGGAATGAAACCTGTATTATTTATAAACGTAAAAAGTCCAGCTAGCAGAGGGGCCCACCAGTCACAATGAGTCTTAAAAAGCTCTGGAGGTAAAAAATCCTCCCCGGGAGCCTTATTGGGCTTTAAAGATTGAATAATTATTTTTATTTCAGCTATGGAAACAGGAGGCCATAGTGGAAGGCTATCAATAGATGGAAAATCTGTGCTCAGATTGACTATAATTGGCTGGTGGTCACTGTCCTCTCTCATAAGTGCCTGTATACCCGAAAACAACTCAATCTTATCCCTAGAAACACAAATATAGTCTAGCACACTGCTAGAGTTACCTGCATGATAGGTAAAAGGGTATTTAAGAACGGGATCCTTAACACCTAGAATATATAAAGATTACATTTGTAGATCAGAGAGACCAACGTGGTTCCTGCCATATTTCTTTTCTGGTCACTCGATTGCCATGGAGGATCAGTTGTCAAGTAATCCTGTGGTAGAATGCCCTGGTGTACAAAGTCCTGTAGAGAATTCCCTAGTCGGGCGTTAAAGACTCCTGCAAGTATCAGAGTAGCTTTGGGATATGTTTTGTTTAACTTTACTATTACCTCCTCTAAGTCTACCCAAATATTTGGTGGGAAATATAAAGATGTAAAAGGAGGAATATAAACATTCAATAATATCACTACTGTAGAGACATAAGAAAATTTGACAATCAGATAGTTGAAAGAGTAGTCTCCAAGGTTCAATTGCTGTCCTTGCCAACCCAGCTCAGCTCATCCATGCATAGTATGTGAAGTGTATGGCTGGCCTGGAAGAGGGTTGACAGGTTTGACCCTCCAGATACTTTGACCTACAATTTCTATCTACAGCCCCCCAGCAAGGCCACTGATAGGTGACCACAGAAGCTGCAATCCCACAAGATAAAAGATTCCACATTCTGCCTCAATGAAACAAGAAAATGAGGTCTTAAAGAGTATCTGGGAAAGGCTTACCACTATTATACTCATTTTCTGATATTAAAAAAAATCTGTTTTCACAAGATATTTACATAGTTTGATTGTCCTGCCTAGAAAATATACTGTACTTCTGAAATAAAGTCCCATATGATACACTTCCCTTCTTCATTTACACTGCAACATTACACATACATCCAGTTTATATGCATTAGAAAGGGAATATTTATTCCAAAGCAAAAGGAAGGACCACCCCAAATCCAGATTTTTAAAGTTATGAATACTAGAGATATTATGTGGTAAATAAACTCTATTCATAAATATGAAGAAAACAAACTTTTCATTTATTATCTCTTTGTACTTATCTTTCAATGTTATATCAGAATACAGACCAAACTGCAGGAATTTTGCACCAGTCAGGCAGAACTTAACAGTTGATCAAGTAAGATAGCTTGTTAATAGTAAAGGTCACCCTTGCTCAAAATCCAGTCATATCCAAATCTAGGGTTCAGTGCTCATCTCTGTTTACAGCCAAAGAGCCAGCACTGTATACATCTGCAGGCATTTCCATGGACACGTGGCAGGCATGCCTAGATGCCAGAGTACATGGAATGCTGTTTATCTTCCCAGTGACGTAGTACCTATTTATCTACTTGCAATTTCTTACTTTCAAACTGCTAGGTTGACAGGAGCGGGGGCAGAAATGTGAGCTCACTCAGTCGTGCTGTACTTGAGTCTCGAACTGTTGACCTGCCGACCTTCCAGTCAGTGTCGTAACCACTTGAGCCATTGCAGTCTCTTGTCAATAAAGATGCCTTGTTGTAGACAGAGCATCCATCTCAGTAGTAAAATGAGGATGGCAAAAATCTGGCTCTAATGCTGCTTGTAGGCTTTCAGATGGAGATATTTTGCTAGAAGCACATCTATATTATTCATAAGACACATAAATAATAGTCTGTATCATTAGATGGGGGGGGGGAAGACTTCCAAGATTTATATGCCATTGTTTGCTTCTATGAAAGCAGCTCTTCCTACAATGCAATCATGACTTATTTACTGGGAAGAGGATTAAAGTGCTTGCCCGAAATTTTCCTCTCATTTTGGAGTACGCTTTCTGCATCAGGATAACACCCACTTGAACAAGAAGAGTTCTAGAAATTAACCATAGGCCTTTTAGGCACACAGGTGGGCAGTAACAATTTTCATGCAGTAGAAATTCACATAAAGACATATTATGCAGAGCCAGCCACGTGGCTACTTGAATCTTCTTTTTCAGAAAAAGAAAAGGGCATGTTTGTACAAATCAAGTTTTCACATGTTTGGACCTTGGCTTTGGCATAAAATATGCTATTTACAAATTCTGTTCTATGCACAGGATGAATGGAAATAGCACAAGTCAGTAAGATTGGATATCTACTCTTTATGTCTGATGAAGTGGACTTGATCCACGAAAGCTAACATTAAAATACAAGAGTTAGTCTTTAAGGTGCCACATCATTTCTTGTCTTTTTTGTTTTGTTTTGTTTTGTTTTGTTTGCTCTCTGATAAGCACAAGTCAAGGAAAGGCTGTATCTGATCAGCAACCATCTGAGCTAAGCAAGAGGTCTAGTAAAAATATGTCATCACCTACTCCTCCACTGACGTTAAGCTGTTTACACATCACACTCACCAGAGGGAAGCTGATGTAAAACAGCCTTTTCTTGGCAACTCATAGATAACTATGCATATTTAAAAGCTGTTACCATGCTGATTGTTCTTGGCATACTGAGTAGCTATATGGCCACATGTAGAAGCATCAGCCAGTCAGGAACATGGAACAAGGTCAGGAATGCTCTCACTGTGCCACAGATAATCTGCGCAGCAAAGGCTTTTACATGTTGAGCCAGGGTAGCAGAAGACTCTCCATGGGAATGCTATAGACTAGCTGCACAACAAAAGCTTTTAAATGTAATGCCAGTATGGTAAGGGGAGAAACTCCAAAGGCGTATAATTTTTTAATAACATTCTAGCATAGAATAGCTCTTGAGGGGGTTAAAACTCTGTCTATGAGAGGGACTACCTCTTTTTCAACAAAAAGACATTGGCATCTTCCTCTCAAGAAGTTACATTATTCATCATCCTCATCCGTTATTAAATGATTAGCCATCTGACCATATCAGGTTAAATCAAATCAAATACATCAGGATAAAATGTGATTACACACACTATTCATTAATTGCTTTTCTCTCTGAGATTGTATTAGTGCTGGAGCAGTGAATCTTAGGGGTCATGATAGCTGAGTGATTAAGATGCTGAGCTTGATTACCAGAAGCTCGGCAGGTCAGCAGTTCAAGACCCAAGTGCTGTGCTTTGGAGTAAGCACCTGTTGTCTGTCCTAGCTCCTACCAACCTAGCACTCAAAAAGCAAGAAACTGCAAGTAGATATGTAGGTATTGCTTCAGTGGGAAGGTAAACAGCATTCCATTTACACTGGCCTGCCACATGACCATGGAAATGTCTGCAGGCACAGACAGCTTTGGCTCTTTGGCTGTAAACAGAGATGAGCACCAATGCCCTAGTGTTGGATGCGACTTGCTTTTGAGCAAGGGAAACCTTTAACTTTATTATAGTGAATCATGTATTCGGGTATTTTTGGTCTACAACTTCCTGATTCCTTTAACATCAGCTATATTGGATGTCAATGATAGGAGCTGTGGACCAAAACACAGAAAGTCAAATCTCCCCCGCCCTTGCACTAGAGACAAGCTGCTGTGTTAGACTGAGATAGAGAAATATTGGAGGTGCAAGCTAATACGTGGAACAAAATGCCAGATTCAAGAACAGAAGCAAGCAAGAAAAAGAAAAACATAACCATTTCCCTGCCTGCCACTTTTCAAGATTCCACTCAATCCATTCTCAATACTGTATCTTTCCATAGGAGTTCAAACTTGTCAGTTTACTTTTTATACTTGGAAAAAGTGGCTCTGAGGAGGAACTGGAGTGGGGAATTAAAGAGGAAGCATAAACCCTTTTCCTCACCTACTTCTTTACTCCAAATCACTTCCTACTGTAACGGATTGCTCTTACTGCCAACAAAAATAATTTGCATGGACTGTGCAACAATGATTTGCATATGATGATTAGTTAAGCCTTTAGTAAACCCCAGTATAAAGGTAAGGTCATGTAGCAGGCATTACTAGGCATCAGAGAACATGGAACACTATTACCTTCCCACCAAAGTGGTACCTATTTATCTACTTGCAATTTCTTGCTTTTGAACTGCTAGGTTAGCAGGACCTAGGAAGGAGATAGGAGCTCACTCCATCATGGCTTGCGTCTTGAACTGCTGATCTGCCGACCTTCTGGTTATCAAGCTCAGGGTCTTAACCACTAATTCACTATGGCCATTAACTATAACTTACTTTATCATTTTATAACATTACAGAGACAGATCATCAAAGTGCGTGTGGGGAAACTCTTTTACTCAAGACTATACCCCTGTCTTCACATGCACTGGGTTCTTAAGGGGAGGGATAATGTTACTTGAATGTTTGCCCCCTTTAGTATGTGAGAAACCATATCATCTGCTATGCATTCCTGCAAAAGCTATTTTAAACCCACAAAGACTTTTTAAAAGCAGAAATGACTTCCAGTTACTTCCAGATTTCATTAAAAAGGATTTCCCTAAAACAACTGAGAGGAATGAGAAAACCTGGAAACTTTCCCTGTCTCGTAGAGGATGCTGAAAAGGTTGGGGTTTTTTCCCCTCTTTTTAGTAAGAAATAAAATAAAATGGGGGATATGGAGAATATGGTCCTCTAAGGCAGGGGTCCCCAACCACTGGGCCGTGGACCAGTACGAGGCTGCCAGGGGTGGTGGTGGTGGTGCTGGGAGCCCTGATGGCAGCCTTCTGCCCTCAACATGCTCCGTTGGGTCTGCTCGGTGAACAGAGCAAGAGTACAGGCTTCAGCTACAGCAGATAAGCAGGTAGCCAGGCCTGGCTCTTATGGTATTTATGCACTTCATCATATTTTATTATGTGGATGCACCATCCGATTCCACCACCCCCACTTACTGGTCCATGGAAAAAATGTTTAGCATGAAACCAGCCTGTGGTGCAAAAACGGTTGGGGACCCCTGCTCTAAGGCACAGATTTGATCTGTGTGGCCTTTGAACTTCTACAAAACTTCTCAATCCACCCTAAATGCCAACAGGTTTTATTTGGCATAAGCTTTTGTGGTCTGCATCTCGTAATTTCAAACTAAAGATAAACAGATAATGGTTGACATCTTGTTGCATAGTTATGGACAGTGTAACAACAACTAAAAACTTTTACATGTCAATTTCAATTTCCATAGATACTATCTGTTGCATACTGAGTCAATATGATTCAGCAAGGAATAGATAATGCCAGTGGAGACTTCTTACCTGAAACCGTATTTAAGAGTTCTCAACCTTGCCCCTCCCCCCAGATGTTCTTGGACTTCAATCCCCGGAAGCCTTGATCGGCAGGTGTACTGACTTGGGCTTCTAGTAATTGATGTCCAAGAACACCTGGAGGTCCATGGTTGAGAAACCCTGAGTTACGTCATTTGTGTAACTACACAACAGAATTTGAGACAATGTTTTTTAAAATGAGGCTATGATACTACTGTAGTACTTTCTAGGGAATGGAACCATAATTATAACCATTTTTTTTTAAAGTTGCCTGACAAGGTCTGTATGTCCTTTCCACAACTGGAATCCAAAGCGTCATGTAGAATAAGGGGTAAATGCTGCTGATTACTATAGCTTCTACAACAGTTACAAAAAGTTGGTTTGATTGTTCAAAAATGTTTTCAGGAGAAACCATAATTTATAATACTACAATCTTTGAATGCAAACAAGCAAGTTCAGTAAAATAAAATTCCTTTGGCATTTTTGTTTCCTTTTAAAAACAATTGTTCATCCAGTTGCAGTTATTATTCATCGTTACTCATGGGATGTAGAGCAGAGAAAACTATGATGGCCAGAGCAATAGTAACTAACAGAAGGAGAATAATAGATAGCTCTCTCCCCACATACAAAGAATTAAGACATTCTCATACATGTAATATATACTACAGATAATGCACTTGGCTCTACACAGAAATATTAAATGTTAATTATTTAAGCATTATTATTCTGAATCATTTATACAACAGATGCTTCACATACCACACTCCTAATTTTTACTCCTTGCACATTCATATTTGATTGTTACAGCATAGATTCAGAAAAGTAACCCATTTATTATAGAATTGTCTGAATACAGCCAAGTCAAACATGTAACCTAAAGGTAGTTTAAAATGCAATCTGGTTCAAGCTGCATTACATGAACAGAAACTATAATACTTGAGGAATTCCACAAGAGAACCCACACGTGTCCCTCAGAAATCAGAGATTAGGAAAGGAGAAGTTGCTAAAGGTGCGGGAACTGAAAAAAACAGCATTGTTATTATCATTATTTTGCTTTGCTTGGAATATTCACAAGATTTCCAGAAAGACACCCGAAAACCATCAGAATGGATATGGCAGGTCAGCATGCTGGAAGAGCAGCATTAAACTAAAGCTATACTAAAGAAATGATCAAATGTGGTTTTATAAGCTATTTATCCAACTCAAATGGACAAGATGTGTGAAATGAAAGTCATTTCTTTAAATCACTCCCTCCCACTTCCACATACAAGTCACAGAGATGACTCTTAAGTGGAAAGCAAAGGCTCCACACTATTTATTTATTTTATTGGTTTTTAAACAAAGCATTGATTTTTGGTTTTTAGACAAATGTAACAAAGGATGTTGCACAATTAACTGTTGAAAAGAACTGTAAGTTGCTAACACTGATACAAATTACTCAAGTTACTTTTATAAAGATGTTTGAAGAGGCTTACAGAACTGAGATTAATTTCTGGAAAGACCTAACAACCCAAAGAGCTAAAAATGCCCTTGCTAAATACTCTCAAAATGCTTCACAAAAGATGAATTGTTCAAAATCTTTTAACACACAGTTCATGTATCGGGTGACTCATAGCTTTTCTTCTCAGTAGGACCTTCAGTCCTTCAAGCTAAGATCTAAACAGAACAAGCAGTTGGACCTCTTGTTCAATATCATTCATATCAATAGCAATTATTTAATTATGTGCAGTGCATAAGGAGCCATTAAAATGTAAAAGTCTTAACTGGAAATTTATGATCACAAACAATCTATTCCTAGACACGTGAGCCCTTGGTTGGCTTCCCACCCCATTTTAAAAAGAAATTGGCCAGAATCCTATTTGTTTTTATGTAAGATCTCTGAAACAAGTCACAGCTAATTGCAGCCAATTGATAAGATGCCACCTTTGGCACCTCACAATTAGCCACAATTAATCATAGTACGTTACACATACTTTTCACAAAAAACCAGTAAGATTCTGGCCAATATAGTTTAAAAATAAAATTAGCCCATGCACAAAAATGCTATTTTGGGCTGTATTAACAGAATTATAGTTTCCAAAATCTATGGGGTACCAGTCCTCCTCTATTTGGCATTAGTTAGGCCTCATCTAAAATTATTTGTCCAGTTATGGACACTAACTTTAAGAAGGATGCTAACTAACTGGAACAAGCTCAGAGGGGGGCAACAAGGATGATCAGGGAATTTGGAAACCAAGCCCTATGAGGAAAGACTGATGATGATGATGATGATGATGATGATGTTCAATTTATATGCCGCCCCACTTGCAAAATGCGACTCTGGGCGGCTCACAACCATGTCATCACATAATATACATTAACATAATAAAATCATAAAATACAGTATACAGTACATAGTAAAATACCATTTAAAACTAACATAGTACATCGCAATTAAGATACAAAAAATCCATTCAATGTTCAACCTCCTTCAACCAATGAAGAGGACTTACAAAATAACAACAATGTTCCTAAAAAACTAGCCATGTTTAGCCTTGAGCAAAGGAGACTGATAGGGGATATGATAGTACAGTATTCTTCAAATACAGTAATAACTCGCATAGCGAGCATCTTGCTTAGCCAGCCACCCCTGTGCTGGGAAGCCACAGGGTGCTTCACAGCGGTGGTGTGGCTGGGAAGCAGAATGGGGGCTCCCCATTCTGCTTCCCAAACACACCGCTGCTGCATGCTTCACAGGCAAGCCAGCGCTGTTAGTGAGACGGATTTATCTGCCCACCCTATTGTTTGAGCAGGGTGGGCAGGCAAATCAGTCTTGCTGACAGCAATGTTTCCCTTAACAAGCAACTCGTTTAACAAGCATCCCCATGGAACACATTTTACTCGTTAAGCAAGGTATCACTGTACTTGAAAGATAGTTGTAAAAAGGCAGATCAAGATTTGTTCTTGATAATTCCATTGTGGGACATGTAACAACTAACTCAAGTTACAGGAAGCCACATATAGTCCAAATATCAGGAAAAACCTCTTAACTGTTAAAGCAGTACAACAATGGAACCAATTATCTCAGAAAGTAGTGAGAACTCCAATTCAAGAGAAAACTGGACAACCATTTGTCTGATATGCTTAGATTAAGATCCCTGCACTGAGTAGGGAGTTGGATTCCATGTCCTAATTAGTTCATTCTAACTCAGCCATTCTATGATTTATTATTCATGGATACCAACCCCCAGATGATGGCTAAATTTGAGCAAAGGTTTTCTGAACTGCTCTCAAACTCTAAAAATTGAACCAGAAGAGGCTAGGGTAAACCTATGGAGAATAAAAACACTTTGCTGAATGGAGGAATGCCAAAGAGTGTCTACCACTAGTGACTACCTGGAAGTCACTTACTGTAACAGACTTTGAAGTTAAGCAGAATGATCAAAGTATAATCGGGTAAAATGGGGTACATATAGATACATTTTCTATGAATGTGGAGAAATTCAGCCAATTTATGCCTTTCCGCATATATAAAAGAAGATCTAGTAAATGGCCAGGATAACACCATTGAAGTAGCCTACTTCTAGTCAAAACAGTCTAATGGTTTAAACATTTTAATCTGTTTTGAACTTTATCTATCTTTCATATACATCAGGGGTTTGCAACCTATGGCTCATGGGCCAGCCCCAGCCCATGTTGCCATTTCATGTCATCTACCACCCTTGCGTCTGCCGCCGCCATCAGAAGCGGCAAAAATAGCCGAAACCGGAATGCCCTCGCTCCCGCCGCCAGAAGCGGCAGAAAAGCCGAATTTGCTTGGCCTCTCAGCTGTTTATTTAAATCACAATTGTGATTTCAGATTCTGACTTGAACTGCAAGAAAAAAACATAATTCGCTGAGCTGAGAGTAACAACAAACTGTTGTCTGTTACAAAAGAAAAACAATCTGAGTGTACAAGAGGAAAAATCATAAACAAACCAAAGACCTACCCAGCCAGTGTTAGAACTACATATAAATCATCTAAAATTCTTTGGCATATTTTGGAAATTATAAGTTTTCTAGGGAATAATTACCTGGGAAATATGATTGATTGAAGACTCCATTCTCCGGAGCTGGGATGCTTGGATATCCAGTAGTTGGAGCACATTGTTGGCCAACGCATTGATCTGATATGCAACGCTGGCTAAAGATTGGGTTGTATATGCTTTGGTCTCTTCTAATGCTTTCCTCTTATCTGCAGCCTAAAGGAATGGGGAGAAAGGGAGATGAAATGTTTAACATCAGAGAAATGAAGAAGAAACCCTTTTAAAAGTTAGATCACTCAGTAGACCTCATTATGCTATAGGCTGCAAGAATAAGAAGAATCCAAAATCTGTATCAATTAGCACCCATACCACTGATCCAGTTCCATGAGTTGCTTTCAGGTCCTGAGCCCTTTTGGCAGACAAAGTCCTCCTCAGCCCCAGGCCAATATTGATGAAGCTGCTGCCCTTCCATCAAGACAGATTCAAGTGGGATTTAATCACTTGGGGACCATCACCCTTCTCTATGGACTTTGCTAGCTGAGGGCCACTAGTCCTAAAGGTGGCCAGAGTAATTAAATACTGTATCACTTGACAATCAGTGTATAGTCTACTCCAGTGGTGGTGAACCTATGGCATGCGTGCCAGAGGGGGTACTCAGAGCCCTCTCTATGGGCACACATCCTATCACCCCAGCACAGAGTTCATCCTGCCTCTCTGCCCAGCAACCCAATGGGAGTGCTTCCTCCCTCACCCCAGCACAGAGTTCACCCCGTCCCTCTGCCCATTCGTGTGGATTCACAGAGACTTGGGCTTCTGGGAATTGAAGTCCAAGAACAGCTGGAGTGCCAAAGTTCGCCATCACTGTGCTAGCCTGTGTAGCTTTGCACAAGCTGTTCAGTCCCTAGGCACTCCCAGAAGTAGAGAATGGTAAACAACTTCTGAGGCTCTTCTACCTAGAAAACTCTGGAAAAGATCACCATAAGTCAGAACTGACTTGATGGCACACAATTATTAATAAAGTGTTTAAATCAGGAAATATTATCACTGGCAAATTGAAATATATAAACAGGAAATGGTTTTTCAGATACTTAGAGAAAAAACAAATAGTTCTATGTAATCTTCAAAAGAAAAGAACATCTGAGGCAAGCATAACATAGCAGGAAATGCAGTGCTCAGTTGACATTCAAGCTACATTTTGCATCCTCCTTCCCTCCCTCCCTCTCTCTCCTCTCTCACAACTAGAGTCTGTCCACTAGATCACTAGAGATTTGGTGAGTCAAGCTCATAATTCCACTGATTCAATGAGCCCACTCTAGTTGCAACTCGATGCTGGATTTCACCCATTATGTATAAATTTAAGCACTCAACCTTACATCATTAAAGCCCTCACTTCTGTCCCTTATTAGCGAAGCTGAATATGAGAAAACAAGAGCTAACTAAAAAAATTGCTTATTTTGTGGCAGAATAGAAGCATGACAGCACGATTATAGATCTGAAACACAATGTCTTTTATTTCCATCTGTTTTCCACCACATCAAACTAGGTTATTTCATGGGTTTTCTTGTAATCATGTTTCTTACATAAGTTGCATTTAATCGTGTATGTCTGTGCATGTTCACACATAAATGTAATATTCATTAAGATGCTGATGGTGACCCTAAAATATGTAAAATTCCTATCATAAAAAAAAGACATTGTTTGATACAAAGTGTCTGTTGACACTGTACTAAGTATGCATTTTTATATTATTATCTACTTTTATCACTGTGAATCACTTGTATTCTGTGTGAGGCTCTTCTCCTCATCTGCTTTCCAAGAGTATCATACTACATCCATATAAAGACACAGACATATTTTAACACCCAATAGATATATCTCTAGGGAGGAGTTAAATATATATTTCATTTATTATTTCCCCCCTAGAGGCAACTGTGTGTAATTTGAAACTTACTAGCATGGTCTGCTTACAAACTAATTAACTGTCTGCTGAAATATAACTCCCAATAGTTCACAGCGCAAAATACACTCATGCTTATAAGACTCCTATTCTTATACCAAGAATCCATTTGCAAACAAACTATAACACATTACTACAGGTTATTCACCACCCACTTGAACAACACATACAGAAAAGTTAAAGGAATGGTGGTTTCTATAATTCTCTTAGGAAAACTGCTTCTCCTTTTCCAGGATAAGTAGTCTCTCGTTAGATTTTAATTGATTTAAAAAAAAAAGATTAAATGCTATGGGGACTTGTGTATATGAGAGAGATAACTATTTGGATCTCGAAATCATGTTAGGGATCATAATGTCAACTACGGCACTTTGTAGGGTGGCCCTGGACACAACTGACATGGATTCTCTAAAATATTTAGCCAGACCCAGTATGATCTTTGAGTTAAAAACTTTCTTCTAACCCTGGTTTAGATGCCTGTATGCTAGTCCACAAGATATGTGCACTCCATTGGAAACGTAACGTTTCTGATTCCAACTTTTAAACTCCCCCCCCCTCCCAGTTTTTCTTCTTCTGATTAATTTGTTTCACTAAGGAATAATTTAGACTGTCTATATGGGTATTTGTTGCCTTATGCAATTGCTTTCATTCTTGCTGTACTACTCCATGAGTACAATTCTACTATTTTTAAATTATTTTACTAACTTTTTTGTGTTTAATGAGTTTTATTTCCTCAGTTTAATTAGTTTTACTTCATTTTACTTTATTTTACAGTAACTCAAACACAAAGCAAACAGTATAGGTCTCCCTTGCTCGAAAGCCAGTTGTATCCGACTCTAGGAGTCTGTGCTCATCTCCATTTACAGCCAGCACTGTCTATGTCTGCAAATGTTTCCTGGGTTAAGTGGCAGGCATGACTAAACACCTAAGTACATGGAACACTGTTACTTTTCCTGCAAGAGCAGTACTGTACCTATTTATCTACTTATAATTTCTTGCTTTTGGATTGCTAGGCTGGCAGGAGCTGGAAAAGGCGATGAGAGCTCATTCTGTTGAGTAGCACTTGGGTCTCAAACTGCTGACCTTCCAACCTTCCAGTCGTCAAACTCAACATCTTAACCACTAAGTCACCACTGCCCAGTATAGTGAGACACTAGTTAATATCTAATCTGCAGATATACAAATAGCATAAATTTTGGAAGCAAATTGCTGTAACTTTAAACATCTTCGTAAGACATGATCTATTGCAATGTTTCATAAACTATGGTATGTTCTGTGGAACACTGGTGGATTTCAATTCCCAGAAGGCAGTGGTGGGCAGCCAAAAATTTTACTACCACACTGTGGGCGGGGCCGACGTCATGGGTGGAGCCAATGTCATTACATCATGACATCATGGGCAGAGCAGACGTCATGACATCATGATCTCGTGGGTAAAGCCAAAGTAAAAAAATAAATAATAAATAAAATTAAAACAAAATAAAGAATCAGTATACATAAAAATAAAATAAAACCACACTATATAAAATACCCCCCGCCCGAACACAAAGAAAACAAACCCTAGTTCCTTACCTTTGCTGGGGTTGGGGACTCGGGGAGCAGCATGTAGGTGGCGGTGGCGCGGCCTGGCCTTGCCTAGCCAGGCCCGGCAGTGCAGCCTGGCCTGGCAGCACAGCTAGGCCTGGCCTGACCTGACCCGGTGGTGCTGCTGTGCGAGCAGCGTTGGCAGTCAGCGGTGAAGGAAAGGCCGCCATTGCCGCTCCAAGGACACCAGTGTGCCCTTTCCGAGCAGCCAAAAATGGCTGCTCAAAGTGCGCATGAGTCAAAATGCCATTTGACACATGCGCACTTCTATTTTTCAGTGTGCATGCATCAAATGGTGTTTTGACGCATGCGCAGTTCCGAGCAGCCATTTTGGGCTGTCTGGAAAAGGAATCCAGAGGGCAGCTGGAGAGGCGACTGAACTGGTCGCCCGGGGGTTTACAAACCCTCCCAGCGAACCCCTCCGGATTTCCGCTACCAGTTCAGCCAAACCGGTCCGAAATGGCATCAGCCCACCACTGTCAGAAGGCTAAGTCAGTACATTGGCTGATCAGTGCTTTGGGAAATTGACTTATGCTTCTGGGAATTGAAGTCCAAAACCCAAAGATTGGGAAATACAGTAATCATCTACTGCATACTGAGTCAAAGGACTCAGCAGGAAACAAATAGTGCCTACAGAGATTTCTTAATTTACAGCAACACATTTTCAAAAGTTATAGCATTTAAGAAGAAAAAGTAATCATGTAACATGATTTCAGACATTCTATTCTTCCTACACTTCTTCATGTAAGAGAGCAGCTCTAACATCCCACAGAATCCCCATCCACGGCGGGCAGCCACCAACAGTTTTAAAAAAGCTGTAGTCAAGAGGTTGTTTCCCATATGATTCTTCTTGCAAAAGATGATTCTTTATGGTTCTATTTTTATTTCTTTTCCCATCTCTGTCCCAGCTCCTGCCAACCTAGCAGTTTGAAAGCAAAAAATTGCAAGTACAGTACTGTAGATAAATAGGGACCACTTTGGTGGGAAGGTAAACAACATTCAATGCACTCCAGTGTCTAGTCATGCCTGCCACATGACCACGGAAACATCTGCAGACTCAAACAGCACTGGCTCTTCAGAAATGAAACAGAAATGAGCACTGAACCCTAGAGTAGGATACAACTGGCTTTCAAGCGAGGGTGACCTTTAACTTTTTTAAATTTCTTGGGCCACTCTAGCAGGAGACAGGAAGGGACTTATTTTGCAACAGACAACTCTTCACTTTCTGTCCTTTCTCTCTAGGAATAGTGACTCTATGAAATTAATCCTTTGTTTCCAGGATTTTTACATGTTTTTTCTTGAACCGGCCGGGACAGCTTCAACCCGGGAAAATCACAGAAAATCGGGACATATGGCAACTCTACTGTATATTCTTTATCTAAGAATGTTTGTTTCTTTATAAATTCAGAAAAGACAAGCAAATCTCTAGAATTCACTCGAAAGTGGCATCACTAGAGACTTACACAAAGTTTATGTATGTGTTTTTATACAGATAGCGTTTCAGGAACTGAAATGGAGACTAAATAAAGTATCTGATTTACCAGAAACAAAAGAAAAAATTGTTCTAAGTAAATGAAAACAGTTCAAAAATTAGTGGCCAGAATCCTACAAGTATTTATGCCAACTTAAGTTTAACTGCATAAATCACAGTAATGGATTGTCTCTAATTACCAAACTGGCACCTGCATCCCTGATTCAAACTTTGTTTCTGCCAAAAATCACTGTGATATATTAATAAAGGAAACCACTTTGCTATTAACCACAAATCAAATTGTCTTCTCTCAGCTGTAGGTCTGTATTATAAGGATAATAATCCTAAACTACCATAGCCAGTTTCTAGAAAAGTATTACAGTCAAACCTTGCATAAAGAGTGCCTCGCTTAAAGAGTGCCTCGCTTAAAGAGCAGAAATTTCTCTGAATGTTTGCTTCACTTAACAAAAAAACGAAACAAAAACTCGCTTAACAAATAAATCAGAGTTTACCACACACACACACACACACACACACACACACACACACACACACACACACACACACACACACACACACACACACACACACACACACACACACACACACACACACACACACACACACCAGAAGTCACAATTGGTAACTTACAATGGTGTTTCGCTTAAAGAGCAAACTCGCTTAAAGAACACAATGTGTTCCACAGGATTGCTCTTTAAGTGATGTACAACTGTACTGAGATAAGGCACATGAAGCACTTTGAGTACATTCCTAACAATTGTAGATAATTATTAACCATTATGAAAAGGAGAGTTGAATTTTTAACAGATTAAGGTAACCAATTAATTTTCCTACACCTGCAGGGTAAGCAGCCTTCTTACAGCAGAATTAATAAAGACTGAGATCTTCAAGCTGATATGACAGAATATTAGGAAAGTGGTTAAATTTTGTTCTATCAAGGTTTCAGATTATTTTCTTATAATGAAGCAGTGTATGGTTAACATGCTGTATCACTTTGCATTTTTATTTTGTACAGATTTTCTTTTGTATCGCAAACTTTTTAAAAGGCCTTGTGGTTAAAATGCAACACATGTAAGTGTTTTCAAGGGTCAGTACTGAGAGTTGAGGGTGCTTCAACCTTCAAATTCCTAATCTCTTAACTATTTTGGTTCACATCTTAATGATTTGACAGCTGTCTCAAACGATGCCTCAATACAAAAATATTCTTCTGGCCAAATTCTACACAAATGTGTAGGCTTCACCGCTGAAAAATCATGTGCAAGTCTGCAAAACTGTGCTAATTGTCTTGCTGCTGAAAAGCAATGTAGAAGTCCCACAGAAAGCTTTCTATATATTTCCCTACTTTGCATTGCCTAGTAAAAAGCAAATTAGATTACTTTAATCAGTTTACACATGCCTAAAGCAATCTGTCCACACCACATTTTACCTAGTACAGGATATACTGAAAACTGCAAGATAGTGCCAAGGAAGACAATAGCCAGAGTGCTTACATTTAAGCAATTTACTTCCGCTAATTCACATCCCTTATTGCTCAAGCCTTCAGAAAACCTGAGATGTGTTACCTTATGTTTCCCAGCAACAGTCATGCTTAGCTATTTTGCATGTTTGCTCTGTCTTCTAGCACTGTTTGCAGTCCATACACTCTAGAAAGTATTCAATTCTATCCCCACAAATTTTTGTGTTTCAGATGTGACAACATATACAAGCCTAAAACTTTAAAATGAATAATGTGTGCATAGCCTTTATTAATATAAAGAAAGATTGTGAAGACAGCTACAGAATCTGCTATAGACTTTCAAATACCAAAAAAAGTCACAGATACACAATTCCCTTATCTTTTCCTGGGAATTTCCTCTTCTCCATATGTTTCCCATTTCCTCAGTTGGAGTAGATCTGCAAATAACTCTTTATCTGGTTACTAAAAAAAAACATGACAGCTCTGTATATAAATTTTCTATGTATGGTCTCTATTTTTTTTCAATACAGAAAGGATCTATACAGGCTACAAAGGGCTGGCTCCATAAAATAGGAAACTGGAGCTTCAATGTAAGACTACAAAGTATACCAGAAGACAGTCCACTAATCTGAAGGCTGCATAGAGAGCTGTCCCTCTCTTCCTTCTGGGATTGGAGGATGATTGAGATAAAACACCCTTTATGCTGCTGACAGAATAATGGCTTACAATCATGGTTCTGGTTATTCCATTCTAGACACAATTTCAAAATAGGTAGCTATTTGAGTCTGTCACTACAAAGCCAACAAACAGTCCTGTGATACTGGAAAGAATTTTATTACAGTGTGAGCATTGGCAGCATACTTCATTAGATGTAATTAATATCACCCAACATTGCCAGTACAAATGCAACAGACATGCTGGAGATGGGATTAAGAAAAGGAAGGACAGAGGAAAAAATAAGACTTATTAGTCTTATCAGACAAGAAACAAAATGTAAACTACTGTATTTGACTTCTATATTGACCACCCGATGGAGTCCCTATGTACAGTTGCTTGCCAGTTGTTTGAAGTATGTATTTGCAGTAAACAAATTGTTGGATTCACAGAACTATGTGAGTTGTTCTTCTGCTTTGTTTCTTTCCCCAGCAATATTTTTCTAGCAATACAGTATTTGTTTCTGCTTTGTTTCTAACTTTTGCATGTCAGTTTTGTGCGTGTTCAATTTCCTCCTGGATGTTTTTATTAAAGCCTTCATTTCCATTGTTTTCAACATCTGTAGTTGGAGCATGGACTTGAACAATAGTTACAGTGATGGGTTTTCCTCAAATATTATTTGCTCAGGCCTTGCATTATAGCCTCAGCTGCCTGTGCTACATATTTCCTCAGTATTAGAGCCAATCCTTCGGAGTTATTTATTTCCAGAGGAGAACACTTTGTAGTTGTTTGACTGAAAACATTCCAGTCCAATCCACCTTAGGTCACTGATGCCAAACTCTGTAATGTTTATACATTCCGTTTCTTTCTTTATGGCTTCCAGTTAGCCTTGATTCATACTTCATATGTTCCATGTTTTAATTGGGGGGGAGGGGTGCAGCACGGAACTTTCCTTTCATTTCTCTGTATGTCAGCCACTAGACATCCTTTCAGCTTTCATCTAGTTGCATTAGCGATAGCGCTATTTATGCTTGCTACAATCATGATGAGGGCAACAGCTAGAGGTGCCTTTCCCAACCTTTTCTGACCAGGGGCCAGTTCCCACCACTGTGCTCAGACGTAGAAGCCAGAGGCGTGGCTGCACCCACGGATTACTGTTGCTGTAGCGGGAATCATGCCAGTTTAGCAACTTTTTGCACCGTTTCCACTGCTTCCCAGGGTGGCGAGAGGCTTTCCGGAGCATGTTAGCTCCATTTTTGGATTTTTTTGCTGCTTCTTGGCTGCTCTTCGGCAGCCAAGCCGCGCTGGTTAGCGACTTCCAGGTTCTGCATTGGGAACCCAGGCGCTGACATAAGCTCTGTCCAGGACCAGAAGTCACTAACCGGCAGGATTCGGCTGCCAAAGTGCAGCTGAGAAGCAGCGAAAAAATCCCAAAATGGAGCAAACATGCTCCAAAAGGCCTCCTACCACCCTGGGAAGTGATAGAGGCTGTGCAAAAAGCCACTAAACCAGCATGATTCCCACCACCAAGCGATAAGTGACATAATGCGACTTCTGGTGGTGAGGAAAGGGTCTAGAGGTGCCCAGGTGGCCATCATGGGCCAGATTAATGAGAAGCACAGGCCAGAGTAGGCCTGAGGGCCGTAGGCTGGCCACCCATGAGCTAGAGGGTGCAATGTTTGTATAAAAATAATTATGAGAAAAGTACATGAACATGAGAGGAAACTTAGTTTAACAAGTAAACAATTCTAGCTAACCCAGAATTGGGCTTAAAATTGAGTTGGGGGGGGAGCAAAACAAAGCAATCACACTTATATACCACCCCATAGTGCTTAGTGCACTCTCTGGGTGGTTAACAATTAGCATTTCCCCCAACATGCTAGGTACTCATTTTACCAATCTCAGAAGGGTAGGAGGCTGAATCAACTTTGAGCCCTAGTCAGGATCAAACTTCCAACCTTCTGGTTGCTGGGCAGCAGTTTATCCACTGTGCCACCATAAAGATTTCACAGCATGTACTACTATTAAGCCCAAAATAATGTCTCTGATGAATAGTTACCAACAGTAGCCTCATTATCCTGGTTCCTTGCAATTGAGGAAGAGAAAGAGGCATTTAGTCAGGGATTTGGTTCCTCCCCTGTATTCTGGAAGGAAGAGGAGTGATATGAATAGAAGTTTTGCCAGTTTCCAAGGGTGCTATAAATGTCCCTTATTATTTCCATTATATCTGGGCAGTATATTTAGAAACAGTCACAAATTTGTTAAGAAACATACATAGCCAAAAGCAATTTGCTCAAGGTTAAGACAATAAATTTTTAGCAAGGCTAAACGATCTTGGGCCACTAATGGTTTCTTTCTTCATGTCTCTGAAGAATTGGGACCCATTTCTCTAACCACCACTGCATGGCTTGGCAGTAGACAAGTTTCCAATGGCTCCAAAGCATGTATTGCTGGATAGAAATTGAAGATGGTTAGGAACAGAGTCTTCTGTGAAAAGTCTGAACTCTTCAATAGCAAAGGTTACCTGGCAAGGAGTCAGAGGAGACTATTGGAGAGGAGGGGGCAGGAAATAGCAATTGAAACATAGACAATGCAACTATCATTCTCTTTATTTCTGATATTCAGATTCTGAGCACAAATACTAATATACAGTACTGTAGTTGCAACTGTGTCACCCCACACAAAATGAAGACATCAGTAGTCTCCTGTAAGGAAGCCAAGTTTACAGAAGTAAAGAAAATGTTTTTATCTTTAAGCGAGAGAGAACCGGAGTGCCTGAAATCTTGAACAGTTCCATCTGACTCTAAATATATTTCAAAAGTAACCGAAAAAAATCATTATTTCTGACATTCCTACTGAATTTATTTATTCATTATATTTTACAGAAATATATTTGCTCAGATTCCCTGTTTAGAAAACACCTTTTAAGTCTTTCTCATGACCACCAACTGTGGGGTCCTTTTCACCAACTGTGGGGTCCTTATTGACCATCTATAGCAGGGGTAGCCAACCTTGGTGCTCCAGGTGTTCTGGAACTTCAATTCCCAAAAGCCCCAATCAGCTGGTGTGCTGATCAGGGCTTCCAGTAATTGAAGTCTAAGAAAATCTGGAGCACCAAGGTTGGCCACCTGATCTAGGGTAGCAGTAGCAGTAATAAACATCATCCGACGTTGACACAATATGGTTTTAAGGGCCTCTAAGTGCAGATGATACCACCCTAATGGCAGAAAGTGAGGAGGACTTTAAAAAGCTCCTGATTAGGTTGAAAGAAGAAAGTGCAAAAGCTGGCTTGAGACTCAACATCAAGAAAACCAAGATAATGGCAATAGGCCCTATTAGTCCCTGGAAAATAGATGGGGGAGAAGTAGAAGCAGTGACAGATTTTACTTTCTTAGGATCAAAGCTCACTGCAGATGGAGATTGCAGCCATGAAATAAAAAGGTGACTGATTCTTGGGAGGCAAGCGATGAGAAATCTGGGGAACATAGTGAAAAGTAGAGACATCACATTGCAAACAAAAATTCGTACAGTCAAAGCAATGATATTCCCGGTGGCAATGTATGGTTGTGAGAGCTGGACCATAAGGAAAGATGACCGCAGAAGAATAGATGCCTTTGAAATGTGGTGTTGGAGGAGAGTTTTGAGAGTCCCCTGGACAGCAAGGAGAACAAACCTGACTGCTCCTTAGAAGATCAAATAGTGAAGATGAAGCTAAAGTACTTTGGACATCAAATGAGAAGAGAGGATTCGCTTGAGAAAGCCTTGATGCTGGGAAGGGTGGAGGGCAAACGAAGAAGGGGGCGGCCCAAAATGAGATGGCTAGATGGTATTGTAGAAGCAATGGGCACAGAGCTGAGCTAGTTGAGGAGGATGGTGGAGGGCAGAAGTGCCTGGCGGACAGTGGCCCATGTGGTCGCAAAGGGTAGGAATCGAATGTGCGACTGAACAACAAAAAGTGGCTTTAAATATTATTTTGATCTATCTTCCTCCGATGTGAAATTTGGCATATTTAGAAACTTAGGAAGTCTATTCTACAATTGTAAGCATTTATTGCATGGTTTTGATTATTTGTTCCAGGAAGAGTTAAAACAGAGGTGTTCAAACTACAGCCCGTGGACCCAATTAGGCCCGTGCATCTCATTAATCAGGCCTGCAGTGAGAACCTGAGCATTCCCAGACATGTCCTCCACCAGCCTGACGTCACTTACAGAGGAGGAGGCACACTTTTTCCCTGTTATCCTGAACCTGGCTCCGCACGTCCCAAAGGCAGCAGAAACTCCTGCCAAAGTGGATCGCTGCCTTGTAAAAAAATTTTTTTGCTGCATCCCCTCTTTGAAATTTGTGGTGTTAGGGACCTCATGGCAATGACTACATTTCCCAGACTCCCTCAGTACTTTGAGCAAAGGGAGTCTGGGAAATGTAGTCATTGCCGCAAGGTCCCTAACGCTGCGGATTTCAAAGAGGGGACGCAGCGAAATTTTTTTACAAGGCAGCGATCCACTTTGGCAGGGGTTTCTGCTGCCTTAGGGATGAGCAGATCCACGTTCAGGACAACAGAGAGAAGGTGCGACTGCCACAACCTCCGCCGCCATGGACAATGCTTAAAAATGTAAGCAACTGGAACAACCCGCCTCCAGCCCTGCATTTGTGTGTCGGGTGCAGGACCGGCCCAGCTGAAAAAATGTTTGGGCACCCATGAGTTAAAAGATTGTTTTGGGGATTAGAGGTGTTTTTAAGACCCCTTCTATCCTACTTGGCTCCCTCTTAGCTTTCTGCACATTATCTGTGATAATGTGTCTCAGTGGTTTAATTATCCCACTCACACTAGATAATATTTACCTACTATAAGCCAAGAGACCAATTTGCAGCAGGGGTAAAGAACTGCAAAACCAGAGGTCATTTACAATAGATACAGAACAACTACCTATCAAGTTGAATGGGAGGAGGGGACTTTAGGTAAGGTCTGAGTTGCATTTATTCTTCATAAAGATTTCACAGTTCATAACATAAATCAAGCTTTATCATTAATGCCCATGAGTAAGCCCACATACACCTTAATACATAAGATAAAAAAGAGCATTGGGTCAGCAGTTGCAATAGCAGCAGTCACTGGAGAATAGCCAGCAGGTAAATATTTTAAGCAGGAAAAGAAAGGCTACATAAGACTCCTAAGAGCAGCCTATCTGTGGAAAGCTTGTTTTGCAAAAGCTGGAAATTAACCTACTGGGTAGAAAAAGCAAAATATTCAGAGTGAAGGTGCCACATGTTGGGTCCGGCCCATGAACTGTAGGTTGACCACCCCTGCTTTACCAGCACAATGATGACAAACATTTTAGAGACTGAGTGCCCAAACAGAGGGGTGGGCCAACTCTCTGCTGGGGAAAAGGAAGAAGCACTATCATTTGGCTGCTGGGCAGAGAGGCAGGGTGAAATCTGTGCTAGGGGAGGGAGGAAGCACTCCCACTGGGCTTCTGGGCAGAGGGGTGGGGCAAACTCTATGCTGGGGAAGGGAGGAAGCGCTCCCATTGGGTTGCTGGGCAGGATGAACTCTGTGCTGGGATGACGGCACATGTGCCAACAGAGAGGGCTCTGAGGGCCCCCTCTGGCACGCATGCCATAGGTTCGCCACCACTGTCCTAGCACATCTGATCTAATCATGGGATGGGTGAGGACTCCTATACAGGTAGACTAACAGTTAAATGAGTTAAGTTAAACCAGTTAAATAGGCAGCAGACAACGTGTATCCTGACAACAAAATCAACAGCCCACTAAGAGATGGCAGCACCTACAGAGGAAAGACAAAGAAAATCAGGGCTCTGAGCACATGCCTACACATCAAGATAAAACACAAGCTATGGTTAGCTGCAAGAAAAGATAGGCATGCAGGAAAGAAGTGCCACGCAGGAGAGAGTACGTCAATGTGAAAAGTCTCAGTACTTGTTCATGCAATACCAAGCCAAGGTTTAGATCTCTTTCTTCCAACAACTTTTAAATAGAGCCTTAATGTAAGAAACAATATATCCTCTCAAAGTGAATTACTGGGGTTTCAGATCACTGATGCATATCTGGACTATTTTCTGCTCTACACTTCCCCAAAATTATAACCTCAGTGCTAGCCTCTGATGAGAGATGCACATTCATAGTTTTGGCTCTTTCTTACAACCAAATGTGTCTGTGGCTGATCTAACATGGGAAAAGATCTTGGGAAAGAAAGATCAAGACATCTGGTCAGCATGGACATTCCAGCGTTCTGCTGCTGCTCCTGCATTTGCTTGTAAAAACGATAATTAAAACAAGGCAGGCAAAATAACTTGCTTTCGTGCCTGTTTGAGGATGAATTTTGATTATAAAATGATGGCTGCTTAAATCCGATATGCAATTTAACCCTTCATCATAAGTTATTTAAAAGTTACACAACCTATTTTTGGAACATCTTACTATCCTAACCTAAATTCCTATAAATTTAGGGACAATCAATTGTGAAGGAGCTGGCATGAAAAGCCATTTGCTTCCCTGGATTGGTTTGTATCTCAATATAAAACAAAAATGTATCAGAGCACATATTTATCCCAGTACATAAAAATTTGCAATGACCCATCCCTGAATTGCATACATGATTATTATTATTATTTGCATTAACTTATTTTTTTAAAAAAAATTAAGGCCTTAAAATCTGTTTAGACACTTAACTCTGCTTCTCTAGGTCAGTTTTCTGGAAAGCATTTGCTCCAACATACCACAAAAACTAGAACAAAAAGCATCCCAGTTTTGTTTGCTTGTTTGTTTTGTCCTTACAGTTTGTTATATACATAAAGAAAATTGTACGTGGCTAGGATCAGGGCACATTGTTTACTACAGCACAGAAATGTCAGAGGACTATGCAGTCGGCTTAGGTAAAGATAAAGGCCGCCCTTGCTCAAAAGCCAGTCATATCCGACTCCAGGGTTCAGTGTTCATCTCTGTTTATAGCCTTCAAATTGCTAGGTTAACAGTAGCTGGGACAGAGACTGAAACTCACTCCGTTGTCAAGCACTCAGTTCTTGACCTGCCGAACTTCCAGTTGTGAAGTTCAACTTCTTAGCCACTATGCTACTGCAGACCCTCAGCTTACTCCTGCGTAAATCCGGGGGGGGGGGTCCTAAAATGTATAATTGCAACCCAAAAGCTTGGGGAACTAATGAAAGGGTCTCACAGGCAAGCAAGAAGACCAGGTGTGCCAGATTTCTCTTAGAAAAATGTTTGCCTTTCAGCTCCAGGTGATCATATTTGACTAGTCATGCTGACTCATAAGAATTGCCATTTGTTTTTAGAAGCACAGTTTAGTTCATTAAGTTTCACAAGAAATAGTAAGACCACAATGGGCTAACTCTACACTGGAAAGGTTAATCAAGGAAAAGCCAAAACACTTTTCAAGGATCAAATGTGTATATTCTTAAACTGACAAAAATTAAGTAAGGGGTGCCTGTGCCTAAGTGTGAAGCAGAAAAGATTAGAATCTGCTTATCAGGCTACATGCAAATTAAATCATTTGCTTTTTTATTTCCAAAAAGACCCTAGATCCAGGTGCACATCCCACAACACCCCCTCTAAAGGGTAGGTACGCTAGCCATTTCAGGAGTGACCAAAAAAAGCAGATACAGATTTTAAAATCCTGGCCAGGAATAGCAGCTGGAGGTTTGCCAAGTATTATGGATGCTATACTTCTTAAAATATTTAAAATCCCAGAGTAGGAATGCTTGGCCATATGGGCAATGACAGTGAAAAGCTCACAAGACAAGACAAGGAATATCTGTGTTGCATTTTTATACACAATTTTTAGCAAAAAGCATTTTTATATCTGCAAATTATACCCAAGTGTAGGTCACATACAATTTTGGAAAGTAAGCAAAGGCTTACAAAGGACTTTTTGTATATTCAAAGAATATACAACACATTCTTAGTAAACACATCAATTAAAAAGGAAGCTTAAAATAGAAAATCTTTAATAAATATGGGGAAGAAGGAATAACCATCTACATCTTAGTCACAGAGGATTAAAACAATTCAACATATTTATTTTAAAATATGGGAAATACAGTGTTGTCATTTTAATACTAATCCACTGGGAATTCAGAGCAAATGAAAAGGCAATAGACTTCCAGAATAGACTTATTTCTGGCTTCTTTCCTTCTTAAATTAGCAGATACTACTGAATGACTAAAAAGAAAGTTCAACCAATGAAAAGAAGGTGTCTGTATCTGTTTTATAAAGGGCCAACTTCATTTAAGGCTGAGGACTGAATAATACTTGGGTCTAATCCAGTTCTCATCTATTCAAGTGCTCCAGTTTTATTTTGGTAACTTAATATACAGTACATTAAAAATTACTCACAGAGGTCCAGCCAGAAAAAATTGAAAGGATTTGGGGACATGAGTGTTTTCAAATCTTCCCCCGCCCCCCCAAAAAAAGAAGAATGAGCTTCATTCACAAAAGTACCAGTCCCTGAAGAATCATGTTAGAAGATAAATGCAATATATGACATTTTAAAAGAAATGTTGTAAAAAAAACCCTTTATTTCCCTTTCAAACACAAGCAAAATATAGTCATCTGAAACACATAGATCCCTAGAATGACAGCTTTCACAATACAGTTGTACCTCGCTTAAAGAGCATAACGTGTTCCACAGGATTGCTCTTTAAGCGAGTTTGCTCTTTAAGTGAAACACCATTGTAAGTGACCAATTGTGACTTCTGGTGGGAGGGATTGCAAACCCTGATTTATTTGTTAAGCGAGTTTTTGTTTGGTTTTATTTGTTAAGTGAAGCGACCATTCAGAGAAAATTCTGCTCTTTAAGCGAGGTGCTCTTTGTGCGAGGTTTGACTGTACATGGAAAAGAGCGTGTCTATTACTTGAAAACCACTTTAAGCGGTTGAAACAAATAGTCCACTAAATGGTCCACCTGACAAAAGTACAAATTATCATTGGCACGACCTTGGAAGTAAAACAAGAAAATAAGGGGTAGGGTAATCCAATTGCTTAGCATAAGCCAAATAGCTGCATCAGTCATTTCTGCATGTTATGAACTATCTGTCCCTGCTATGATTCCAAAAGTTACGTTTTGGCTTACACTAAACATTGGGATTTTGACCATCCTAATTTGTTAAATTACTGTCATAGTAGAAAGGCGAGTGCTGAATGCCTTCACTTTTGTGATTTTGTTTCCAGTCTATGTGTTTGTGGTTAGACTATCTGTAGCCCAGGAACACTGTATACCAAGGCCAAATTACAGGAATGAATCAGCATGTCTGTCTACCATTGTCGCTATTACTTTCGTGCTCAGTCTGCTTACCAAACAGATTCATTCAACACTACTATCAAATATCTGACATTGCAAAAATATGAGAAGCACATCCTTGGTGGCATTGTAAAGCCAGACAAGACTAGCATGTTTCTTATCAATTCTGGGGGTGAAAACTACGATAGAATAATAAAAACAAGACCTAGGAGCAGATTCAGGTACAGTTGTACCTCGCTTAAAGAGCATAATGCGTTCCACAGGATTGCTCTTTAAGAGAGTTTGCTCTTTAAGCGAAACACCATTGTAAATGACCAATTGTGGGGGGGATTGCAAACCCCGATTTATTTGTTAAGCGAGTTTTTGGTTGGTTTTATTTGTTAAGCGAAGCGAACATTCAGAGAAAATTCTGCTCTTTAAGCGAGGCGCTCTTTATGCGAGGTTTGACTGTATACAGTATTTTAAGATGTATCTGTAGTAATGTGTTGGAGGGGTAGAAAAATGAGTGTCCAGCCTAATTTATGGACCACTAATTATCCATAGCACTACTGGATAGAGAAATCCATCAGTGATCTCACCAACAGCATTACAAAAATTGTTTCTCTATAGACTGTCTAGATTCTAGAATGATATTATTGATTATTTTTCCTGTTGCTGCTGCTGTCTGTTACTAATGAGGCTTGAAATTAAAACAGCTTTATGTCACTATGCTTATAGGCTGCTATCTGCAGTGGCTCTGTGGTTAAGAAGCTCGCCTTGATAGCTGGAAGGCTGGCAAGTAGGCAGTTTGAGACCTGGATACTGCATGACGGATTGAGCACCCGTCTCTGTCCCAGCTCTTGGGGACATGAAAGGGGCCTCATTTAGGTGTCCCCTGAGCAGAGTTTCTTCCACAAAAATCATTTCAACCCAAAATAATTTCTGACATGAAATTATTATTATCTATAACATAAGCTTGTCCCCAAGAATGCAATGTCTACAAACTAGATGCCCAAAGAAACCTTAGACCAGGCATGCCCAAACTGCGGCCCGCGGGCCGCATCCGGCCCGCCAGGCCATTTCATCCGGCCCCCGACATGGTATAAGAACTCTTATAATTTTATTTTATTTTTTTAAAAAAAAATTTGGGCGAACTTTTTTTTTGGGCGGAGGGATCACAAGTCAGTGAAAGAGTGATTTGCCTAGTTCCTTCCTCCTCCTGCTTAGTACTAGGAGTTCTGCCGAATCTACTTTAGAATGGCTGAATCAATACGCCAGAGTGGAGAGAGGGACTTCAGTGGGAGCTAAAAGTAAGTAGTTTGGGCATGCCTGATTTAAAGCAATTAAAAAAGAAATCCAGGAGCAGGGGGGAGGGGGAGGGAAGCGAGGTTTAGAGTTCTTCAGATCTCTTTGTCAGGCTGCTTATATTGCAAACTTAAGATATCAGAAGAGAAGCAAAAAAAGTTCACAACTTATCAGGTGCCACAATGCATAATAATGCATCCACCCATCCATTGGCTGGGCAAAATAAGTTTGTTTTGCAGCCCTTTGTAGGAGGTTTGAATAAGACTCCCGGGATGTTCCCTTACTGTCAGAAGCAACAAATGTTGCTTTTCAGCTCGCTTGTGCAAAGAAGTTTGCTCTGCAACCTTTTGCAATTGCAAAGGTTTAAATAACCTGGGATTTTTCGTCAGTTGCAAAAAGAGACGTTACTTTACCTTTAGGCTTGCCCCGTCATTGTGTGCCTGTGGAGTTGATGTGCTCTTACAAATTCAACCCATGAAGCTTTGCTCTTCTGCCTGATGTGGTGGATTTGATCTTAAATCCACCTCAAATTTAAATACAGCTCAAATTTAAATACAGGAGTTAGTCTACAAAAGGCCCTGGAGAATGCATTAAATTTGGTAAAGGTTTCTCTTGCTCGAAAGCCAGTCGTATCTGACTCTAGGGGTCAGTGCTCATCTCTGTTTCAAATCCAAAGAGCTAGTGCTGTCTGCTTCTGCAGGCATTTCTGTGGTCATGTGGCAGACATGACTAGACACTGCAGCCCACAGAACACTTGTTACCTTCCCACCGAACTGGTCCCTATTTATCTACTTGCAATCGTAAAGGTAAAGGTTTCCCTTGCTCGAAAGCCAGTCGTATCTGACTCTAGGGGTCAGTGCTCATCTGTTTCAAATCCAAAGAGCTAGTGCTGTCTGCTTCTGCAGGCATTTCTATGGTCTTATGGCAGGCATGACTAGACACTGCAGCCCACAGAACACTTGTTACCTTCCCACCGAACTGGTCCCTATTTATCTACTTGCAATCGTAAAGGTAAAGGTTTCCCTTGCTCGAAAGCCAGTCGTATCTGACTCTAGGGGTCAGTGCTCATCTCTTTCAAATCCAAAGAGCTAGTGCTGTCTGCTTCTGCAGGCATTTCTATGGTCTTATGGCAGGCATGACTAGACACTGCAGCCCACAGAACACTTGTTACCTTCCCACCGAACTGGTCCCTATTTATCTACTTGCAATCGTAAAGGTAAAGGTTTCCCTTGCTCGAAAGCCAGTCGTATCCGACTCTAGGGGTCAGTGCTCATCTTTGTTTCAAATCCAAAGAGCTAGCACTGTCTGGTTCTGCAGGCATTTCTGTGGTCTTATGGCAGGCATGACTAGACACTGCAGCCCACAGAACACTTGTTACCTTCCCACCGAACTGGTCCCTATTTATCTACTTGCAATCATAAAGGTAAAGGTTTCCCTTGCTCGAAAGCCAGTCGTATCCGACTCTAGGGGTCAGTGCTCATCTCTGTTTCAAATCCAAAGAGCTAGCGCTGTCTGCTTCTGCAGGCATTTCTGTGGTCTTATGGCAGGCATGACTAGACTGCAGCCCACAGAACACTTGTTACCTTCCCACCGAACTGGTCCCTATTTATCTACTTTCAATCGTAAAGGTAAAGGTTTCCCTTGCTCGAAAGCCCGTCGTATCCGACTCTAGGGGTCAGTGCTCATCTCTGTTTCAAATCCAAAGAGCTAGCGCTGTCTGCTTCTGCAGACATTTCCATGGTCATGTGGCAGGCATGACTAGACACTGCAGCCCACAGAACACTTGTTACCTTCCCACCGAACTGGTCCCTATTTATCTACTTGCAATCTCTTGCTTTTGAACTGCTAGGTTATATGTATATATAAAGGTAAAGGTTTCTCTTGCTCAAAAGCCAGTCGTATCCGACTCTAGGGGTCAGTGCTCATCTGTTTCAAATCCAAAGAGCTAGTGTTGTCTGCTTCTGCAGGCATTTCTGTGGTCTTATGGCAGGCATGACTAGACACTGCAGCTCACAGAACACTTGTTACCTTCCCACTGAACTGGTCCCTATTTATCTACTTGCAATCGTAAAGGTAAAGGTTTCCCTTGCTCGAAAGCCAGTCTTATCCGACTCTAGGGGTCAGTGCTCATCTCTGTTTCTAAGCCGAAGAGCTAGTGCTGTCTGCTTCTGCAGGCATTTCCGTGGTCTTATGGCAGGCATGACTAGACACTGCAGCCCACAGAACACTTGTTACCTTCCCACCGAACTGGTCCCTATTTATCTACTTGCAATTTCTTGGTTTTGAACTGCTAGGTTGGCAGGAGCTGGGACAGAGATGAGAGCTCATTCCGTCCTGCAGTACTCGGGAATCGAACTGCTGACCTTCCGCCTCCCAGTCAGCGTCTTAGTGACTTGAGCCACTGCAGTCTCATATGTATATATGCAGTACTGTAAAGC
Source organism: Furcifer pardalis (assembly GCA_030440675.1). Taxonomy (NCBI): domain Eukaryota; kingdom Metazoa; phylum Chordata; class Lepidosauria; order Squamata; family Chamaeleonidae; genus Furcifer; species Furcifer pardalis. The sequence goes on from CP126897.1 coordinate 93,080,208, forward strand.
TATTTAGATACACTGTATGTCTATAGTGGCTGCACTCTACTCTGGCAGCAGAGGTAGCTCCAGTTGATGGGGCAAACTGTCCCCAGCTAATCAGTGGCATCTCCGCTGCCGCCATGAGATTTCCCATTGATCAGCTGACTGGCGGTATAGAGATGTCCCAGGTAAGCCGATTGGCAGTCACGATGGCATCAGAGATGCTGTGGACCAAATGGTTATGTTCTCCTTCATCAGCTGGAAATCTGTCTGCACTACCAGGGCAGATCAAACCCACTGATCAGTGAAAACAGACTCCAGCTGATCAAGGGAGACCATTCCTAGCTATCTCAGAAAACAAAACAAATAAAATAAAATACACAGTAGCACTTTAAAGACTAACTGCTATTCCCACCAGTAATCCTTTTTTTTTTAAAAAATGTTTATTTGAAGAGTCCTAGTGCTATGACACTTTGAATAAATATTTTTTTTAAAAAAACAATGCACCATAGCAGCAGAGGGGCTCCCACTGATTGGTAGTAACTGGTGTCAGCTGATCTGCAGCTGCAGAGAGATGCAGCAGATCTGTTAATGCTGCCTCTGCCAATCAGCTGTAATCTATGTCACCTCCTGCTGCAAGTTTATCTGGGCTTTCCCAGGTAAATATTAACAGGAGTGGGCACAAAGTCTAAACAAGTGATGGCAAACCTTGGTAGTTCAGGTGTTATGGAACTTCAATTCTCAGATGTGCTGATCACCAGAAGTGCTGATTTAGGCTTCTGGTAATTGAAGTCCAAGAACACCTGGAGTGCCAAGGTTCACCATCACTGGTCTGAAGTGATTTATTTTACACTGATTCAAGTATTAGTATAAGTTGGAAGTCGAAATTGATTTACAGTATTATGGCTGTGCATTGTGTAATTCCTGATTTTAAATTGATTGGGAGACCCAATGTGCGCTAATTTTGAAGTTCCCCCACCCTCTGAGGCTGCAGCAAGCCAGGCAGGACATGATGTCAGGAAGCAGATCTTTTCTAAGGCTAATGACTTTTCATTGCTAATTAAAATCCAAAGTTCCAGGTACGTGGGGTTTTAATTGGCATTGAAAAGTCATTAGCCTTATAAAAGATCTGGTTCCTGACATCATGTCAGGAAGCGGATCTTTTATAAGGCTAATGGCTTTTCATTGCTAATTAAAATCCAAAGTTCCAGGTACGTGGGGTTTTAATTAGCAATGAAAAGTCACTAGCCTTATAAAAGATCTGCTTCCTGACACCATGTCAGGAAGCAGATCTTTTCTAAGGCTAATGACTTTTCATTGCTAATTAAAATCCAAAGTTCCAGGTACGTGGGGTTTTAATTAGCAATGAAAAGTCATTAGCCTTAGAAAAGATCTGCTTCCTGACATGATGTCAGGAAGCAGATCTTTTCTAAGGCTAATGACTTTTCATTGCTAATTAAAATCCAAAGTTTCAGGTAGGTGGGGTTTTAATTAGCAATGAAAAGTCACTAGCCTTAGAAAAGATCTGCTTCCTGACATGATGTCAGGAAGCAGATCTTTTCTAAGGCTAATGACTTTTCATTGCTAATTAAAATCCCACGTACCTGAAGCTTTGGAACACAACAACAGCTCCTTGGATGCCACAATGACCAAGCTGGATGTGAGTTTCTAGGATCTGTCATATTTTTTTAAAAGGACACTTTTAAAGGACACCGCGAAGGCGGCGAAGGAGGAGCCGGCGAAAGAGGAGCCGGCGGCAAAGGCGTTAGTGGTGGCGGGGGCGGGGGCGGGGGCAAGGCTGGGTGGATGTATGTACCATGGAGAAATAGTTCGGCCCTCGGAGCATCTGATAAAATGTTATCCGGCCCCCGGGCCGAAAAGTTTGGGCACCCTTGCCTTAGACAATATTACAAATGGAACAAGATTTGATACATTTCACCTTTTAATAGGGCTGAAAGAAACCTCAATTTAATATTGTTTTTATTTTTGTTGATTGAAAGTGGAATATACTTTGTCATCCTCAGGAGTCCCAAGTTACCATCCACAGAATTAACATGAGCATGAAGTCAGCTATGCGTCTTAAATACAACAAGACAAAATCCTAAACTTAGCAAAGCTAAGCTCGGTAAGATAGCTGAAACATTAATAGAAAATGTAACTATCTAAATAAAGATCCACATTCTAGACTAAAAAATAAGTAACCTTCAGCTTTTAAAAGGCATGGGTTATGAAACTAAGTTTAGGAAATGTTGAAATAGTTTCAAGAACAGATAATGCCATGATTGAGCTTCCAAAAATAAAACTATGAACCACATCTGCTAAGATATGAGAACCCTAACATTAGTGAAAGGATCAGGGTCATAAAATTCCATTAGTGGTTTGCTATTCATTTTAGCACCTCCTGCTTCTGCATCCATCTCATCTATATATTAATAAGTATTTCTTTGTTCTTTCTGAAGTGATAACATAGCTATCTGATTATGAAATCACAAAGTGCAAATTTTTTATATTGCTGATGGATAGAGAAGTGGACTTGATACACAAAACTATCATTAAAATACAAAAATTAGTCTTTAAGGTGCCACAATGTTTTTTGTTTTATTTACTTTCTGATATGCTTTCACAGACTAATACAGTGATGGCTAACCTTGGCACTCCAGCTACTCTTGAACTTCAAGTCCCAGAAACCCTGATCAGCAGGAGTGCTGACTTGGGCTTCTGGTAATTGAAGTTCAAGAACACCTGGAGTGCCAAGGTTCACCATCACTGGGTTAATATGACTACTGCTTCAAAAATGTGTAACTATCTAATCTGAATACAGTAGTATAATTCCCATAGGTCACCTTTGTTCTATAGCCAGTCATATCCAACTCTAGGGTACGTTGCTCATCTCCGTTTATAGCCAAAGAGCCAGAGCTGTCTGCATCTGTTTCCATGGTTATGTGGCAGGCATGACTAGACACCAGAGCACACAGAATGTGGATATCTTTCCCACCAAAGCAGTACCAATTTATCTACTGTACTTGCAATTTCTTGCTTTTGAACTGTTAGGTTGGGCAGGCACTGAAAGAGAGACAAGAACTCACTCTGTTGTGCAGCACTTGGGTCTCGAACTGCTGATCTGCCAACCTTCCAGTCATCAAGTTCAGCATCTTAACCAGTAAGCTACCACAGTGAACCTTCTCATAATCCCTGACAAATATGGCAGTCATAATCTAGACTGGTGCATTATAAAAGCAGCAAGTAGCCCAACTCTAGAGATCAAAATGGAAATTATGTGACTTGTGTGAAATGATAGTTATGCTATTCATAACCTATTGTCCTTTTTCTACCCACTATTTTAACTCAAACATTTACCGTATATACTCGAGTATAAACCGACCCAAATATAAGCAAAAGTACCTAATTTTGACCTGAAAACCCAGGAAAATAGATTGACCTGAGTATAAGCAGCAGCAGATAGTAAGTTTCAATAATTAAAATACATGAAAATACAGTAAAATTAATTAATTTAGTACATTTTTAACTGTATTTGCACCACCCAACTAGTGGTGGTGCTGCAAGGGAAGTGGGTAGGTGGGTCAATTGCACTGAGGCAGGAAGCTTTGCTCTAGCCTAGCCTGTTGCTCTCCCTGTAGGCAAGAAGCATGCTTTTCCCCGTCCATCTTAGAGCAGGGACAAAGACACGAAGGTAAATGAAATCAGCTGTTTTTTCTTTCCTTGCCGAAGCTATTTTTCAACTGTGGAATCACTCCAAAAATATATATTGGGATCCTCATGGTTGTTGACCCGTGTATAAGCCGAGTCACCTTTTCAGACCTCATTTTTGGGGCTACAAAATTTGGCTTATACTCGAGTATATATGGTACTCGCTATCCACTATATTAATTCTCCACTTCTGTGCAGTTCTTTATAGCTTTGCCTAGTCCTTATATCTACTTGACTGATATCAAACCCATTTCCCCCTTATCTTCCATGGAAATGTCCATGCTATTCCACACAATCTCACCAATACAAATCCCCTGATACTATGCCATTACTCTACTATATAATCTTTTACAATCAATTAATGGGTTCTAAGAGAACTGATGACCTCCCAACAGCCACTGCTGAAAAATGTATATTCATTATCAATGAAGTTGAACACTCACAAATTCTCATGACGATTTATATCAGCACTGGCCCTAGCCTCATTGTGATCCACAACCTGCAGAATAACTTGGGAGGTCTAAGCCCAAATGCAAAAGATGGGTAAATAGAGCCTAAGGTTATATTTGAGGGTTATTTTAACATATAGCATGAATCTTAAGTATTTTTCACACACTCCTCGAAAACCTGTTTGGAGAATTATTAAATGTTCTCTCTAAACAGTCTGGCCAGGTCATCCTGTTATGGTAATAGAGTAGACCATACTGCCAGCAACTCAACACTGAGTGTCAGGCGGTTAACTAACTTGAAGACTAATGGGTGCTGAAGTCCACAGGGAAGGGTGATGGTCCCCAAGTAGAATAAATCCCACTTGAATCCATCTTAATGGAGGGCAGCAATTCATCAACACTGTCCTGGGGGTGATGAGGACTTTGCTTGCCAAAAGGGCTCAGGACCAGAAAGTGATTCGCAGAATTGGATCAGTGGTACAGATGTCACGCTGTGATACAGAAGGCATTATATTCTCAGGATATTCTTCATGGCTGATCGCCATGATGATCGCCTATATTCAGATTTGAATATGGCAGAAGAAGAAGGAGAAACAAGGATAATACATATGAAAGATAATAATAAATGTTACAAAAGTGATACCACACTGATGAAGAGTCAAGACAGTGGGATCCAGCTGCATTAAAATCTCTGTGTAATGAATTTATTAGCAGTGGGGAAAAATTAAATTTGCTCAAGAGGAACATGTTTCTAAAACTGCAGAGAACCAGTCACTTTCAGACAGGTGTTAACAAGGAACTGCTCTCTGAAGAACCAGGAACAGAAACTGAAGCAATGAAACTAATGCCTACACTTTTAAGATTGCTGCCACAGATGGGGACAGTCCTGGATAACTGCTAACCCTACGTGAAGAGTCATGCCTTCTCAGACAACCAAAATGTCTGCTTGCAGGGACTTCTAGATTCTGCCTTTGTGATCGAGGCTTCCAACAACAGCAATAATAATCCACAGGTGCAGCAGTTGGAACAAAAGGGAACATAAATCATTTTTGCATGTTTTGAATATGACTGGATTCAATTTAATAATAATTGTGAGCCATCAAGTTAATTCTAATTTAGGATGACCTATTCCACCATTTTTAGACAGAGAATACACAGAACTGATTTATCACTCCCTTTTTCTGGAAGTGCTGTGGGACTGTGTAGCTTGTTACACATTTAGCTATTTCTCTTAGGTACAGTTGGGAATCAAACTCCTAACATCTGGCTCTGAAGCCAGATGTTTAACTCACTGAGCTATCTAGACAGCTGTTTGAGTTTAGTTTACACTTCTACAATAAAGGGAGTTCTTTAATGTTTAAGAGAACCCAAGATGAGCCATACAGATTAGTTTTGACCCATACAATCTACTGGACTGTATATTTTTTTAAAAGAGTTATACTGATACTTTTTATATACAGTATTGTAAAATATTTTAGCAGCTTGGTTAATTTTCTATTAACTACCAAGGGATACTGCTTGGAAAATATTTTAAAAGTAACCATATTAAGTGCAGATATAGTGGAGGCAATTCAGTGTTTCCTAAACTATGTTCTGCAGAACACCAGTGGACTTCAATTCCCAGAAGCCTGAGTCAGTACATTGGCCAACTAGTGCATTGGGGAATTGACTTAGACTTCTGGGAACCAAAGTCCAAAGACCAGAGATTGGGAAATAGTGGGCTAGTTGAAGGGAAAGAGAGGGACCACAGGAGTTTGGAAACAGCAGCTAATCAAGAGCCTTGAAACTAAACTGTCAAGAGGAATATCTTGCCCAATATGCCATGGTTCTGCTGTCTCTTTCAATGAACTTCCCAAATTCAGAGTCCTAGACCTAATCTTTAAAATTAAGATTAAATAACCTGTTGGGCAGACCAATCTGCCCATCCACTACTGAAGTCACCAGACAGGTCCTTTCTCCAGGTGCCACTGTCATCTGAAGTGTTACAGATGCAACCAGAAAAACTGTGCATTTCCTTTGATTGCCCCTTGCTTCTCAATGCTTCTACTATATAGTATTCAGGTATCGAATACAGCATTGTAAACATATTCCTGCTTTTTCTGGCTAACATGCTTAGCCTTTGCGTCTGAGAGGACTTTTGATTTTATGGCCTGTGTCAACAGACAGTTCTGTTTAAATTTTGCATACTTACTACATTTCTTTTAAAACTGTAACTTTATGGTTTCTTTCTATTTGTTACCATTCCTGAAAACTTAAGTCCATGATGAAGATCGAAATCATACATTTGTAACTTTAAAATACCATTATTTGCCTCCTGCAGGGTAATGGTACATTTTATACTGAAAGTCATTCTAGCAAACTTTTTATCGCTTTGGTCAATCAGAAACTCTGCCTACCTTTTATAATTCCAATCTCATTAGTATATATGCAGAAAAAATGTTCCCTTTGAGCACAACCACTTTCATGCTACCCTTCCAATGAAAATAGGACCTGCTAATATTAATCCTTGATTTGCTTTGTAAAACAAAACAGAAGAACAGCTGGGAATTATCCTGGGAGGTGCCTTTTAAAACATAAATGCATTCAGCTTTCAAAACATTTGTTTGCCCTGGAAGACTAAAGGGGATGTGTAGGATTCCCAAACTTTTTTAGTCGTTTTAATGGATTTACATTTGCTTGCATTTGTACTGCTGCAGTAAGCAATAATGAACTTGAATCCAGCTATCACACATCAATGATCATCTAGGCCAAAGATGCACATCCTTTTTCACTATCTCGGCTGCATCTGATGTCAGTGGAAGACCTTAGCATGTACATACAAAAGTGTCAGTATGGTATCTGAACAAGCACAGGCTGAGGGGAAATGAGGCGTTAACATATTTAGGGTGGCAGGAGAAGCAGCTAAGTCAGTGTTTTCCAATCTTTGGTTTTTGGACTTCAATTCCCAGACGCTTAAGTCAATTCCCCAAAGCACTGATCAGCCAATGTACAGTGGAACCTCGGTTAATGTAATTAATGTGTTCTCTGGGACGTTTCTTGCAGCGAAAATTACTTTAACCAAATTTCCCACAGGAATGCACTGACTGCAATTTCCCATAGGAATGCATTGGAAACCAAAATATATTAACAGAAATGCGGTTTCCCATAGGAATGCATTGAAAATCAATTAATCTCTTCTGGGAGAAAATCAGTAAAATGGGCCATTATTTTCTATGGATTTCCTTTTGTTATATGATTTTTATGTTAACCAAGCTGAGGTTCCACTGTACTGACTTAGGCTTCTGGGATCTGAAATCCTCTTGTGTGGTGTGGACCCCAAGTTGGGAACCACTGGGCTGAGTCTTCTCTACATACAAACCCTTGCAAGCAGTGGACTTCATAGTTTGTAGAAACAAAACAATAGTCCTGTGATACTTTGAAGATTAGAAAGCTTTGTTTGGCATATACTACTATGGACCACCATCTACTTCCTCAGATGGTCAAGCACATCTGGAAACCACAGGACTATTTTGTCAGTTTTCCTTCCAACGAGGTATCATTCCCTGCTTTCATGCTGTTATTAGTAGTGGAGAAGCAGCACAGTGAACACTAGAGAAAGTATATTTCTTCCTGAACCAGTGATCCAAACAGGACTCCTGCTTTGCCACCACATTAAACTTAATACCAAGTAAGAGTGTATGGAACTCACAGCAATAGCAAGGACGGCTACTACCAGGGCCAGATTTTCCTATAGGCTAACTAGGCTTCAGCCTAGGGCCTCAAGATCAAGAGGGGCCTATACAGTATATTGATATATATCACAGTAATGATGTATTTTATTATCTCTCATGTAATTTACAAACTTAAAAATGGGAAGTGAAAGAGCCACATAAATGGAATAGCCTATAGGGCCTCTTTTCATGTAATTCCGGCCCTGGCTACTACACACTTAGACTTTGGGGCAAGGGACAGTTGATTGTGTATTCTGATCTAGGCTGTGTTAGTAGGTAGTGGCTAAATCCAATTTCTGCTTCTAATTCAAGCAGTCCCCGTGAGTCAATGGGCCTGCCTGAATTAGGAAGCATTGGCATACCATTTAGTATCTGAATTACATAAGCTTTAGCATACCATTTAGTTATTGATTCAGCGGATCAACTTTAGTCTTTAGTGGTGACTAGCATTTGGAACCAGGCCAGTGACCTTTTCAGCCTTTAGCACTAAAGACTATCTAGCACCATAGTACCCAGCTATACATGTGCTATTCACAGATGTAACTATGTAGTGTGTGTCAGCCACCATGGTACTGCTGTCCATTACCATGATGTGAAAAATCTAATACAGGAGTTAACACTGACTGCACAATGTATTACTGTTGCAGATATTCATTAAAATATCAAGGCATCATATATGTCCCATGCAGAACTTAGAAAAGGGATAGTACTGTTGCTAATGGGTGTGTTTGTTTTGAAACTATGACTGAAGCCAAACAAGAAATTCAGATCTCAGGTTCACAATAAATAAGTGTGTAAAACTGTTAATGCTACCAAGGAGTATCATTCAGGCAATAATGAATTTCACTATATAACTCTGCCATGCTCTGAGAAATTCATGATTATTACTATGATAGATATTAAATGATTGCAACGAAGGTAAAAGAGGGAAATTATAATTAAGAAGAAAGTTTCAAGCAGGCAATACACAACAGTCAAGACAGCAACAGCATGATTAATGCTAAATTCCTCTGCCCTAATTATTAATGGCAGGAATGACCATACATTCATTTCCAAACATGTGGGATTGGAAAAACAGTTGGAATTTTAAAAAGCCAGATTTTCTTCCCAAACCCGATGACTCATACTTACTCACTATGCTCTCTCTTTACTCATGTGGAACTTTACTGCAGTACAAGTGACTACACAGATGTATTGGCAGGCATCATAGATGACTGGCACAATAAGTGTGTTTTCTATTCCTACAACATTTCCCTGCCTTTCAAGAACTAGCACAGCTTGGCTTAGCCACAACTACATATGACATTTCAACTTTAGACCTCAGATTTGGAAGCTAAAGTTCTTGGCATGCTTGTCCAGAAATGACCTATGTACTACTATACTCATGTGATGTTCCTGTGTCTTTCAAAGGGGGCTTGTTTATTTGACTGTCTTGGGAAATCATGATCTGTGGGTCAGCTCTACATTCCCAGTTTGTCACCGTTAATTGCACTTCTGTGTTCCATTCAACATAGATGTCTCAAAAAGTTTACCCTATTCATTTTTTACAAGCCCCATCTACATGCAGAGTCACTGCTGCATTCCTACACACATTATCACTATTCTTCTTGTGTTATGTGCTGTTACATTGCAGGTGACTTATTGCAACCCTAATAGGGCTTACAAGATGAGATGTTTAAGGGATAGATTTATCAGTGCCATATATACACCCTGCAAGTTTCCATGGCAAAGCGGGGGTTATGAACCCAGGTCCCCTACGTTCTAAACCCATCACTCTACCTACTATACACACTGCATATATTACTGTCCTTTAGCTTATGTTAAATGCTAATGTGAATAAAGCTCAGAAGATGAAAAGATTTTGAATTATATTTAAGATTCCTTCCATTCCTGGTTGTAAGATTTTTTTTGCCAATTACCATTTCTGATAGCAATCCACATGAGGACTAAGAATAACAGAAAGTTAATATTCACTGTGAGAAACTGCCTGAGGCTGTTTTATGTAACTTGCCCCAACTTCACCACAGACAATCTTTTGCGGTTAAGTTATAAACACATTCTGGCACAGGTACTTATATTTTTTTAAACTCTGAACACTCACAACTGATGTGGAAAAATATGGATCTTTTCTTCGCTAGATGTAGAAACAAACATATGGAGCTAGGAAGACAAGATGGCCTTAGCTATAATAGCTCTGGCATGTCAGATGCCAAACTATATTTTCAAATTGAAGCTGTGATGGTTGTTGAGGTTTCATTATTCCATGACATCATTTGCCAGTCTAACGAAGCTACATAGACAGCTAGAAAGTGATTATTGTGGGTTTTTAATGCAACTCCCAGTACTCTATTCATTATGTTGGCTAAGGGATTCTAAAAAGTGTCATCCAAAAACACAACTTTACTCATCTCTGTGACTGGCTTGTTTATTTTTATTATACAGTGAAACCTTGCATAAAGAGTGCCTCGCTTAAAGAGCAGAATTTTCTCTGAATACTCACTTCACTTAACAAATAAAACCAACCTAAAACTCACTTAACAAATAAATCGGGGTCCGAAATCCCCCCCAAAACTGGTCACTTACAATGGTGTTTTGCTTAAAGAGCAGACTTGCTTAAAGAGCAATCCTGTGGAATGCATTATGCTCTTTAAGCGAGGTACAATTGTACACTAATTCAGCAGTGACGGGAGGAGGCACTCCAAAGCCTCAAAAAGAAACCAACAGATTATTAAAACACTAATAATCTGTGATAGAATAAGGGACAAAGTGCAGATTGCACCAGTTTTTCCTTACACAGCTCATTTGGAAATGAACTGGCACAGATGTACCCTTAATGAACCACTCTCTTTCAAATGGGTACAGAGAAGCCATTGATACAGAAAGGAGACTAGATAGGACTCAAAATCCACTAAATACAAACATCAATTCATTTATAGGAAGGAAACTTACTGCAAGTAGACTGTATTAAATATTTAATATAGCTGAAATCTCTCGCTCACCAATGCACAGGAATCCCTTCTATACCACTGCACACTGTCCAAGTAGACTTGATCTAGGAAGGGGGATTTTTCTCATGAAACTATTCCATTAAAAAGTGCTGAGCTTCTATGTTGTTTCAGAAATTTTAGAGCCAAGACTTCTAAAACAATATCCTACTGTCTCAGGTGTTTGTGTTTGTTTTCTTAATCTCTTCTATTAAAAGCAGGCAGAGCAGGTCCAATTTTAGTCTCCATTATCCAATGAAATCAATGAAACTGTTTGGCAAAACTAACATAAATCCCTAACATAAATCATTTCAGTGCCACTACTCCATTTGGGGGTCAACATTGGATTTTGCCCAAGAACCACATCTGGTTTATACTAGACCATTATGTTGTGCTGGGATTCTTGTATGACCCAGGAAGGTACACTTTATACTTTAAGCAATTGTACACAAATAGGATAAAATGAAATCCTGTATCTTAGTTGTAACTTAATTGCTAGGTTTCTTGTTTTATTAAACTAACCCTGGAGTTCCCTCCTGCAAAAATCCTTTCAACCCAGAAAGCACCTTTGTGTGCTTCTGACACAATTTTTAAAAAATTAAAAAAGGCCAGAGACTGCATTTTAAAAAAAATCTTACCAGGTTGTGTTTTTAAAGCATAAACACCATGAATATGTTTTTAAAGTACAGTAATACATCGGATAACGTTAAGACTTGGTTCCACAAGTCTTAACGTTATGCGATTTTCAGCCTTAATCGATCCATGCGTCTCTTGCTGCCTTGGCAACCATTCCTCTCCATTTTCTGATCTCTTGCATCGGCGCTCGGCTGCCTCTGCCTGCCATGAGGCATAGCTCTGTGCTCTGCAATCGGCAGGTCAAGCCTGGCTCAGTCGGTGCAGCTCAGTTGGAGCAGCTAGGCTGACTCCACATGGGCAAAAGGGCCATGATGGCCGTGCACGCTACCCATGAGTTCAAGTGCAAAGGATGTGCCTGCTTGTTCACCAGCAGGCAGCTCCTGGGCTGCCTGGGGAACCTGGTGGGAGCAGCAGCTGTGGTGGCTTGAAGGTAAGCAGGGCCAGGGCTGGGCTGGATTCTCTCAGTGGCCGAGCAGGCAGTGGGGTGGGTGTGGGGAGTCCCCAAACTGCTGGGGGGGGGGGAGGAAGGAGGGAAGTGGCAGGGAGAGGAACTTTGGCCTCCTTTACTTCTTTATTACGATGCGTCGGATAACACTAAAAAGAACGATCTCCGGTGCAAATCTTCCCCCAAATTTGTCATCGTTATGTGGTTTTAGCGTTATCCGGTGCAATCGTTATCCGGGGTATTACTGTATGAGAACATAGCTAATACAGTATAACTCTTCAATCAACTAACTCCATTTAGTCTAGCACAGGGGTGGCTAGCCTTGGGGACCCACGTGTTTTTGGACTTCAACTGCCAGAACTCCAAGTGAAGCACACCTGATGATCAGGGCTTCTGGGAACTGAAGTCCAATAACACCTGAGACACCAAGACTGATAACCCCTGGTCTACTGTAACTAGCCTTAGATACCACAACTTCATGATCAGCTTATTTGCTGGTAAATGTGATACCCCCTCAGAATTTACTGAGATTCATATCTGGGCAGAAATTTTTAAAATCCAGTGGTTCTACATCACTTTTGACTGGTATAAGCTGAATATGGCATAGAAGTGGCACAAAACAAAAGGATAAATAGAGAAAGTGTGGGAGTTAGACAGGTAGGCTCTATTGCATCAGTTTAACTAAAGAAAGCCACTTAGACAGATGAGTGGTCTGGACACATGGTTTCCCCCTCCAGGTGGACGCGTTTGCACATGTGCAAACACATCTGCTTCTAGAGTTGTCACCACAGGCCGGATGGAATAGTGTCGGGTGCCGGCCCCGGCCCATAGGCTGCGAATCCCTGACTTAGATATACAAAAGTCTGCATCACTTGCTGGATCATGAACTGTGAACCTTAATCCAATGTTAATTCATACAAACATTGAAATACACACTGCTTTAAGTCATTTTTTTTTCTTTTTATAAACACCCACCCAGATTACAGTAAACAGGATGTGTATTCAATGATACCATTCAAAAGAGTCTCACAATAAATAATTATATCAAGGCATGGCAAAAGCTGGATTGTAGCCAATGTGGTGACAAAGTTTAGGAGAAGGGTACAATTTCATAAGACACAAAATGACTTTTTAAAAAAACAGGAAGATGCTAACAGATGGAGTAATCAGGAACCCACAGTTATACAATACTGTAATCAAATATTATTAGCAACAGTTACTTATGTTCCGTTAAGTTGGAACGGACATATAGTGTCTCTAATAAGGCTTTCAAAATGTTGTAAGTGATATACAGTATTTAAGGATTGGTTTTACCAGCTCTACTCCCATAATGAGTTTCCATAGCCAAGTGGGGATTCGAAACCTGGTGATTAAAGTCCCATTACTCTGTCCACTCTCCAATACTGGGTATCATTAGGAGCAACACCACAGACTCATTAAAGAAGAGTGAATTTTGGCCTTGCAGATATCATCAACCTATAGTTCCCATCAGTCCTAGGCAGTGTAGCCATTGATAATGGGAACTGCAGTGCAGTAATACCTGGAGAACCACACCTCTCAACTCTCCTCTAATATGTGGATAGCAGTAGTCATTCAAAGATAACACCAGCAAATACAGTCAAGATGATCCATTATAATTATCTCATTATCCTAAAATATTATTCTAATCCAACTGAGTTTGAAATCTAGTATGATTTTAAAATCTAGGAGCCCTGGTGACGCAGTGGTACCGTTAAACTGTTGTACTGCAACCAAAAGGTTGCAAGTTTGATCCTGACCAGGACTCAAGGCTGACTTCTATCCTTCTGAGGTCGGTAAAATGAGTACCCAACATGTTGGGGGCAAAATGCTAATTAACTTGTTAACCACCCAGAGAGTGTACTAAGCGCTATGGGGCAGTATATAAGTGTGATTGCTTTGCTTTATAATCATGAGCAATTTACTTAGCAGACTTTTAGACAAGCTGAAGAGAAATTCACCAATACTGAAGCAAGGCACGTGTCTACTTACCAAGCAGGAAGAAGACTTTCACTGTACCTGTCAACATTTATTTGCTATAACAATTATTACTATAACAATTATGTAAAGATAAAGGTCACCCTTGCTCGAAAGCCAGTCGTATCCGACTCTAGGATTCAGTGCTCATCTCTGTTTCATAGCCGAAGAGCCAGCGCTGTCTGCTTCTGCAGATGTTTCCGTGGTCATGTGGCAGGCATGACTAGACACGGAATGCTGTTTACCTTCCCACCGAACTGGTCCCTATTTATCTACTAGCAATTTCTTGCTTTCGAACTGCTAGGTTGGCAGGAGTTGGGACAAAAACAGGAACTCATTCTGTCCTGCAGTATTTGGGTATCAAACTGCTGACCGATGGCAATATTTCTAGGGTTTTCTAGGCATAAAGAATTCAGAAGTGATTTACTGTTCTTTTCTACTGGGGCACTCTGGGGACGTGTTACAGGCTCAAGACAATACAAGGCTAGCTTAATTTCCAGGTCCTAGTTGGTACCTGACAGCCATGCGCCCTAACCAGTATTCAGCAGGTAAAAGGATGCACCAGAACACAGTAAATATTATACACTATCTCCAGCAAAATGACTAGCTAAAGTCCTGATACATGCTGTAGAACAGTGTTTCCCAACCATTGGGTTTTGGACTTCAATTCCTAGAAGCCTAAATTAATTCCCCAAAGAACTGATCAGCCAGTGTACTGACTTAGGCTGCTGGGAGTTGAAGTCCACCAGTGTTCTGGGGAACATAGTTTGGGAAATGCTGCTGTAGAAACACCAATTGAGAAATCTTGCATTATCTGCAGGTCTATCCCATTGTTAACATAACAATGTAGCATCCCGAGTTTTCTTTTTATATCTGCCTATTGTAAAATAGATTACCTCCTTTTATTTCATTTAGATATTTTCCCCCTATTTTCACAGTAGTGAAGCCTATAAAGCAAGATCTGAAAATTTAAGACAGCTTTACAGTAATTTAGCTCGACAATCTTTTCCTCCATTACTCAAAGCTTAAAATCCCCACAGTATTTGCATTAGCTTCCCTTTATTTATATTCAGTTCCTCATGCTTCCTCTCATCCAACAGCTGACACACACTTTTAATTTCCTCAGTACTGTGGATTCATTTAATCTCACTGGCTGCATTCAAGTTCTTTTGACCAACATTCCCTTCTCAGTCCTTCTAGAAAGGTGCTGATTATCTTATCTTTACAGGCTTATTTGACCCAAACGGCCAGGTATACTATTATCTAAAGAATTTTATTTGGCTGCTGTTTACATCACTGCACACTGTAGCCCAAAATGACTTTCCAGTATAATGCAATATTGGCAACTATAGCTTCAGCCATCAGAGGCAAAGGAACAAAATTCAGACCCAAGAGATAGAAACATAATCTCTCTGTTTAATTATGAATAAATTCAGAATAGAAACTGGTAGCCTGATGTAACCTATACTTGCCCAAAGAATAGAAGATGTCAAACGGATCTTTCAAAATTAAGCACTACTGTACTAGCAGATTCTCCTGTGCTTTAATTCAGGGGTACCCAAACTTTTGGGGCCATGGGTCAGTCATTTGATTCTGTGGGCCAGTCACATAGTGCAGCGGGCCAGTCACGTGGTTCCTCCTGTGTTGCAACAGGAAGAAATATATTTTAAGCTGCCATTTTCTCTGCCTAACTCAGAGATACCCAAACTATGGCCCATGGGCCAGATACGGCCCCCAATGACAATTAATCTGCCCTCGTCACTCCTGGAAGCAGAAGTAAAACATCCCTATATGAGAGTGATGAGGGTGGTGTGGGCTGGGTGAACTGGCATTGGGCACCGAATCTGGCTCACAGGTGTAGTTTGGCCACCCCTGCTTTAATTAAAGAGGCAGCTAGAGAAACAGAATCTGTTCAATTTACCCATTCAGCAATATGGAGGTGTGCTAAAAAGGCAAACACCCTTTTCTACTGGAATGAACTCTGCACTTTCTTTCCCAGGGATGTGAGTTATGATGTTGAAAGCTGACTGGCCTCAAATTTTGACATTTGTTTGAGTACGACTGAGTGGCCAACACTGCAAGAGTACTTCATCCAGAAGTAAGCCCCACTGAATACCTGTACTGACTTTTGAGGGAAAGCACACAGCCTTATATTGAAAATTGATTAATTTTTTGAGCTCCCCAATCCACAGACAACAATCTTTACAATGCTACATTCCTATGTTTGCTGCATGTTCACAAACATTTTCCCAGGTGTACCCCACCAAAGAAAAAGTAATATGTAAAGTGTCTCCTAGTGAAAATTGTATGCAAGTACAAAACAATTTGCAAAAATATTCTGAATGCATTCCATCATTCTGCATTTCTTTTACAATACTACACCTTTATTTATTTATAATATTTATATCTTGCCTTTCACCTCAAGAACACTTAGACTGCTTTTACTGTACTGTATTCTACAGAACTGCACTTGAAAGCTGAGACAGGAATCCCTTTTTTCAACAAGCACTAAAACTGACAATTGTAAGGATTTCCTTTCCAACCTCTAGTGTGTATGTGTGTACACAAAGAGAGAGAGAGCCTTGTATGTCACATTTTCTAATCCGGGGGCAGCACCAAAAACACTGACACTACTAACAAATCAATCCTCTAGAAAAGTAATCTCTACACTAGTCCTACTGCAGGACAGATGGCTTTGAACAAATGTTAAAATAACTCTGCCTTGCAGTAAAAATCAAATCGGTATTATCAACTCATTTATCAGTTTATACTGAATTGGGCTAAATCCACATAAAGCAAAAAAAAGCATTAACCTAGAAGAGGTGCTCTGTTCCTTTTAGTACACCTTTAATGTGCTAATAACATTTTCCCCTCTTTATGGGTTGCTGATAGCCATCTTTGCTTTTAAAACATGCATACTTGCTTATGTGTGCTTAAACACATTCATATTTACACTTACTAGTGTAAAACATACATATTTAAAACTGTTTTGAAGACAGCCTATAATATAGCAAACATTTTAACAACAGAGGTGGGGGGAAACCACACACATACACCCAACAGGTCCAAACATGCAGTATGATTGCCACATCACTTTGTCATATTTCCCATGAGTATAACCAAAATCAGCCTCGCCTTTTTGAAGCATTTGTACCAACAGCTTTCTTTGGGTGGAGCAAGAAAGCTGACAAAGCACATGCACAGACACACACACACTCCACCAACAAACAACATTTGAACTTTTTTTAATCGCTGTAGAGAAGCTAAAAGTTTGACTGCTGACTTCCCGGAGGGTTAAAATCTGCTCTCCTCAATGACCTTCTGGGTAAATTCCAATACAATCTAAACAGGAAAAACAACAATATTTCTCTTCAAAGTAAGCTGTATTTTGAAGAGCTGGAATGAGCTGTCTTTCTTGACAACTACCTAACTTTCCAGAGTTTTTTCCATCATTTTGTTAAGGAAGATACAGTACTAATACTACAGACACAAGTACTGTACTATACTTTTGTAAGAAAAGTTAACTAGGAGACCTGCTGTTGCTCTCATCCCACACCTATTCAATTTCAAATACAGTATCTGAAATTATCACATACATGGGGAAACATGAAACATATTTCAGAAGATCTAGAAAAAGGTTGTGCCAGTACAAAGAACATCAACTGCAAAGTGCTCCGGACTCCTTTGAAAGAAAACCATCCCATCATCTGTTTTCTGTCTAATCTGCAGAGTTGCAAAACTGCCAGTGGCAACCTGGGTGCAGGTGTTCCCTCAGAAACAGCTGCTTAATGTGACAACATTTTTCTCTGCTTTTATTTAATGTATGCAAATTCAGCATTCATCACCAGTTTGGGAGGTGGGGCTCCATTCAGCTTCTTGGGTTCACCTTTAAACTCTTCAACAGCTTAGGGTGTGGTTATCTCAGGAATAGCCTGTCTGGCTAGGAGCCTAGTCCAAGCATTAAGATTTGTTAGTGAAGCCATTTTGCAGACACCTTACGAGACTATTTGTTGGACATACAAGAAAGGGCTTTTTACCATCCCCATTCCAAACGGTAGAACTGCCCCTATAGTGTCGGGATAAAATCCTGTTCTGTTACGTTTTTGGAAAGCAGTTAAGATCCTCTTTTCAATTGCCTTTATAGAGATTTTGAGTAGGGTTTTCTTGTTCTAATGCTTTTTTAACATGATATATTGTACACTACCAGGTAATTTCTATTATGAAGGTGGCTTTCAAAAACATTACTCATAAATCAAATAAATTTGTAAGTTATGAACCTATCATTATATCCTAGTTACACAATGTTATTATAAGGATTTGTACAAGGAACAGAACTTCGAAATGGTGTGATCCATATCATTGTACAGGTCCCAATAAATACACTATATTTTTGCTCACTAAAGTATTATAGAAGCTCTACTAAAAAGCTTTAAAAGTACATCTTACCTAGGTTTTGTATACACAATATAAATCTGAACAAATAAATAAATACAAGCTTTGTACAAAATTCCAAGTGCGGCAATTTGGTCACTTCTGATTATATATATAAATACATTTGCAGGGAGGAAAGGAGAGTTTATGTAAGAAGCTATCAGCGCTAATATGCCAGATCTAAAATCATGAAATTTAAAGTCAGTCTCTCCTTTCAGAGCCTTTCAATGTCCCAGTCATGAACATCAATAATCAATACACAACTAACAGAGCATGGTAGTTAATGCCGGACTAGGACTGAAGAGATCTGGGTTCAAATCTTTGCTTTACCATGGCAGGGCTGATAAACCACTCCATGAACATCTTAGATACCTCACAAAACTTATTAGTTGAATAAACAGGAAGCAACTTGATGTCATACAAGTACTATACTGTACCTGTATTTAGATTAACTCTTTCCTCCTTGCTTTTAGCATGCAACCTCCATTAAAAAGTACATGCAACCTTTCACACTAGAAGATTAATTTCAGTATGAGTTTTCATGGATAGAAATCCAATTCTTCAGGAAAGTCTAAGGAAGCAGATTATACACCAAGAAGGCTCACATTGAAATAAATAAGTTAATCTTAAAAGCCTCATAATATTTTGGCTTTGGTGTTTTTGTCACACATTCTGAAATAGACTAACGCAGTTCCTTTTTAAAAAATCATCCTCTGATTACTTAAGATAAAATCAGATGTCACAACAACAGACTGTAGGGTTAAAGACTAATCAAATGCAAATATCCAGAAAAGATGGGTGCTTTTCTAAAAGGGTGTACAACTAAAGAACCTCCCATTCATCTCCTGTTGCTTACTTTCCCCAGCTCTTTTTCCATTCATTTCCCTTCTAGCCAAGAACACACTACTTTTGAGTTCATTTGAGGAGAACAGCACAACAGAAAAAAACTTCAAGTTCTGCACTCTTCATGAACCATTTATATTTTAAAAAAATAAATCTCTGTACTTCTCTTTTTATGCAATTAAAGCAGATGATCTAATTAAAAAATGCAAGTAGCTTGGCATTTACCTAATTACAGAGGCCCAGAGACACACACCAAAAGAAAAAATGCAAAGATACAAGGAAGCAGTTATATTTTTCCAAGAATAATGTGCATCTGATAGGAATGTCAACTTTCCAATTACAATAGAAATCTGCAGGCAAACACTAAATAAGATAGTTAATGTTCAAAACCCACATATTAGAAGTACTCGGAAACAGGAGTGTAGTTAGGCATATATGTAGCATTCAACAGGTTCCATGAAACTTTATTCAAATGAATTTATTAATCCAGCATTGTTATTACATTGACTATTTTATTCTTATATGACACATGCAATAATAATGGGTGAAACAGGCAAACAAATGAGATCTGCAACTATCTGTGCCTACCACCCATTAACGTAGAACTGTTTGTAGGATTTACACACACCACTTTGTATTGTGCAAGTTCTATGTAGATACCGCATCTATAGATTATGCGATTCATTCATCATAACGATCATTTTTTAAAAGTAAGCATTGTTTTGTAGCAGTCACATCAAAAAAGGGAACTGCAGGGTGACCAAAATAAAAAGCATAGGTAAAAATAAAATTTCTTCACTAAGTATTTGGGACACTCAAAACATGTTAAGAAATCTCTCTGTGCAAAAAAACAACAACTGTAGGTTGCTTGGATTATGAAAGAAGAAAGTCTACCAATTTTGAGAATATCAATGTCTACTAACATATAGCTATCCTTTTATTAGCTGTATATCAGCAATTCATTTCTCTCACAGCCTGATAAATTTAGCAGTCAAGTACTCATTACAACATCATACCAGGAACTTAATTCCTTTAGTCTCAATAAGAATTACACGCTGAAATATTGAACAAAGTGCACAGAGAAACCACTTTACAATATTAAATTACATTAAGTCATTCATGGGAGGGCACATACACATGTATTTAGGGTTGGTCCTCTCTTCCCATAAATTCAAGATTTCCTCACATCATTACTTATGCGAGGCCAGCAGTTTTTCACTGCTCACTCTAGAGTCCACATGAATGGTGCCAAAAAACATGGGAAATAAATATGCCCACCTGGCTACACCCACTCCCATGAAACCTCTTGAGAGAGGTCTGATGTAATGCTCAGTTTCCAGCAGGAACCGAGTTCTTTCCATGGCTTCTACACATGCACACTCATCGGGATCTCAGAACCCCATAGAAAAAGCTAAAAAGAAGATGGAATAAAACCAGGAGAGAGAGAAACTGAGGAACTCGACCTGAGGAAGAAACATATGCTGCTGTAAAATCCCTTCAAACCCATGCAACCATTTTCCCTCTACCCCCTGCCTCCAGATACTATATATACAAACACACAAGGAGCTCTGTACAAGTGTGTGTGTGAGAGAATTAACTGTATAGCCATATCATGTTAGATTAGATTGTATAGCCATGTTATTAATTATAGTGAAAGCAACATGATTGTGATATGTGACAGAAATCAAAGTGCTTTGACGTGTAGAAGTGATGGTGACTTGTAGTTGCAACACTGCAGCCTTTAACAGAAGCGTAGCGTGCCTTGGCGGGGGCCCGTATAAAAATTTGTTTGGGGGCCCTTAGGAAGGGTAAAGATTTGTTTTGCTTACGCACGTTGGGGGCCCCCGTGGCCCCCGTATAATTGATACGGCAGATACGGCGGTAGCTACGCCCCTGGCCTTTAAGAAAAGTGGGACTAGTTGGGGGGAAAAGCTGACCACAGAAAAGAACTCAAGGTGTTGAAAGTGTCCAAACATTGGCTGTGCAGAAAGATATATAAAATATAAGACATATAAAATCCTCATTTTATAAGGAAGGGGGGGCATTTCAGACACAGGATCTTTTTTTAAAAAACTGTCTGTCTTACCCTCTCTTTTCAATATAAGGTATTGTACTTTGATTGTTTTAGATAAGTCTGATATTTTGGGGTGTTTTATTCCGCTTCTGTTCTAACTTTTGCACGCAATCAACATTATATCCCAAAACCTTTTATATCTGTGCCTTGAGTCAGCAGCTACCGGGAAGTGGATAATGAATGTCTCCGACACAAGTGCGCTTTTTCAGTAAATAGCCACGATAGGCACACCCTAGTGTGACAAAACAATCATCCTCCCCTTGCCCCCCCCTTTCAGAAAGCAGGGACTGACTTAGTAGAGACCCCCGGGGGTTGTGGGATGGAAAAAGGGCTGGAGAGAAAAGAAAAGGGAGGAAAAGAAGGGGGGGAAGAGGAAATAATGGGAAAGCAGCCTCTTTCGGTTCAAAAGTTTAAAGCTGGGGGGGGGAGCCGGGGAAGGGTGGGAAGATGCAGTGAGAGACTGTTGTGTGTGTTGCAAGATTATCATTGCCCACTTCCTGTAGCCTTGAAAGAGAGCGGCTGCTTCCCCCCCACCCACCCCGTTCCCATTAATGCAAAAGGGGGAGGAAGGGAGAGGAAGCGGCTCCCAACCACCCTTTCCAAAAAGGGCACACCTGGTCAGTGCCAGCCCACCTGGGTCTCCTCCTTACCTGGACGTAGTTGTTTTCGCAGTAATCGGCCACCCGGGTGAGGTTCTGGTAGCTCTCGAGCAAAGCCCGCTTGCCAGAAGGGATTTCCTCCTCTAGTAACATCTGCAGCTCTGCCATTTTCCACCCCTCCTCCGCATCGCTTCCTCTGGCGTTAAAGAGACAGCGGCACGGCTACACGCTCGCCCAACCCGCCTGGTATTGTGGGAATCCGTCCTCCTCGCTTTCGCCACAGAGAGAGATTGGCTTCGCTTTCCCCACCCACCCTTGCCCCGCTTTGCCTTCCCTGCCTGGCTTGTTGGGGCTCTTTTGTTCCTTCTCAGCCGCCGTCCAGCTCCTCCGCAGGAAAAAGGCGGCCGCGTGGCATCTTGGGAGATGTAGTCATATTTACCTTTTTTTTTAAACCATATACACTAAGTAATCACAATTTCTCCAAATCTTCAATTTTAGGTACTGATCGTTCTTCTACGGACTGGTTTTACAAATGCAAATAAAAATTGAAAAGTTGACTACTTTTGTGTGTGAATACAAACATTTGCCCTTAAATAAGAGAGAGAGTGTGTGTGTGTGTGTGTGTGGTCATGTGGCAGGCATGACTAGACGCCGGAGCACACAGAACACTGTTACCTTTTCTGCCAAAGTGGTACCTATTTATCTACTTGCATTTTCTTGCTTCCAAACTGCCAGGTTGGCAGGAGCTGGACTGTAAACAGAGATAGCCACCGCACCCTAGAAAACAGAAGGTCATTGTCAACAATTCAAGACCCAAGCGTGATTGTGTGAGCTCCCATCTCTTTCTTTATCTGGATAAGCCCTCTCCTTCTATAGTCTTGGCCAAGTGGTAATTTGTGAAATGCAGATCTTATGCTGTATCCAATTCGGAATACAGTACTGTACAGTAAAACCTCAGATAACACTAAAACCTGGTTCCACAAGTCTTGGTGTTATACGATTTTTAGTGTTATCAGATGCATGTTAAAATCCTATGGGATCCATAGAGATACATTGTAACCACACAGGCTTTAGCGGTTGTTATCTGATGCATCCCATAGGATCTTAATGTTATCCGATGCAATTCTTCCCCCCAGATTGCTTAATGTTATGCGATTTTCGTGTTCTTCGATACTAATGTTATCTGAGGTATTACTGTATAGCATTGGCGATCATCATGGTGATTAACTATGAAGATTGTCCAGAGAATACAATGCAGTGGTCTTTTATTTGCTTTCCACATCACAGCATGGTCACTAATCCAGTTCTGCAAGTCACTTTCTGGTCCTGAGCCCTTTTGGCACACAAAGTCTCCTCAGCCCCAGGCCAGGATTGATGAAGCTGCTGCACTCCACTAAGATGGATTCAAGTGGGATTTCATCCATGACTTGGGGACCATCACCCTTCCCTGTGGACTTCACCACCCCACCCAAGGTCGTTAGTCTTCAGGATTGTCAGGTGAGTTAACCACTGCCTAATGATTGCCATTGAGTTGCTGGCAATATGGTCTACTCTATTACCATAGTAGGATAACCTGGCCAGACTGGAGCATTGCAGATACATACATAATTTAAATGTGTATCAATGTCTACAAATATTGACATATTTTCTAACACCATATTAGTGTATAAAATAACTTCCAAATGAAAAGGAAGAACTGGATTAGTGTCATGCTGTGATGTGGAAGGCAAATGAAAGACCACTGCATTATATTCTCAGGACAATCTTCATAGCTGATCACCACCATGATGATCACCAATATTGAATTCCAAATTGGAGATACCATAAAGAATTTTTGTTGTATCAATCACAATTTTAATCTAAGGAGGCAATGGATGTAGGAGCTAATGGGACTGGCACATGTATACTTATATCCATTGTACATACTGTATTATATACTATATAGAGGTTGCCAATTCCACCAACCTCCCCCTGAAGTCTTGAACAAACAGTTTAATTCAGTCCAGTGATCATTTAAACACAGCTTCTGCAGGTTTGATCTTTTGTGAAAAGCCAATTAGTTCAGCAGCAACTTGACTGTCAGAGCATTCAAGGCTGACAGTTCACAGACAGACATTACGAGATAATTTAGAAAGAGTAAAATCAGCCTTTTTACCAAGTCAGATACTTGCTCGATCTAGCCCAATACTGTCATTTTAACTGGCAATGCCTCTCTAGGGTTTCAGACAAATGTTTTTCCAGCTATGTCTATAAATGCTGGGGATTGAACCTGGTTTTAGAGCTAACAAGCAATGCTTGAATGTGGGTATTTGCTTTCTTCAATTGCATTTTGTTTTACCATATATATTAGTATATAATGCTGTCCAGTGGTGGGCTCCAAAAAATGTTACTACCACACCATGAGCGTGGTATGGTGGGCGTAGTCAGGGGAAAGCTCTGCGTTGCACCTAAATTAGAACTACTTTATTTCAAAACTTGGATGGGTGGGGCCAGCCAGAATTTCTGCTACTGGTTCTGGAGAACTGGTGCAAACCTGCTGATGCCCACCACTGATGCTGTCTACTTAAGCTTGACTATATATATTCAAAAATCCTACCTTGATAGAGTTTCCATAGTTTAGTGCAGGGGGCAAGCAGGCCAAGATTCATCGATCAGTTTCTGTTGCCAATGATTTCTTCTTCTTCTTCAGGTGCCGTATCCATTCCGGATATTGGCTATCATCATGGCGATAAGTCGTCCCGTTCCTAACTCCTCGGAACAGTTCTTCTGAGGACATGCCACACCAGTCTCTCAGGTTCTTCAGCCATGAAGTCCGTCTACATCCAAGGCCTCTCTTCCCAGGGATCTTTTCTTGCAGAGCGAGTTGGAGTATTCAATATTTTAAGTTGTTCCTCATATTGCCAAGGTATTGGAGCTTTCTTTGCTTAATGGTCTTAAAGAGTTCTTGTTCTTTATCCATTCGGTGCAATACTTCTACCTTAGTCACATGGTCAACCCATGATATCCTTAGCAGCCATCTGTAGATCTACGTTTACATAACATTTCGCTATTCAGATCTCTGTAGCAAGAGTTCAATCTCTACTGCATTACAAATGTTGTATTTTTATGAAGATGGATCTTGCTTTTTCGATTTGTATTTTAATTTCTACCTCGGGACCCCAATTTTCATTTAACATATTCCCCAAATAGACAATTTTGTCCACTCTTTTGATTTCTTGTATTCCTGCCATTAGCTTGCCATGAGTTGGTGTTCGGTGGCTTATAACCAGATATTTCATCTTCTTGGTGGTGATATCCAAACCATATTCTGCGCCTGAAGCTCTAACTCGATCCAACGTCAACTGAAAATCTGCAAGGTTTGTGGCCAACAACACTGTATCATCAGCATATTGGATGTTATTCAGGTATTCCCCATTAATTTTTATGCCCATGTTTAAATAAGATAGTGCTTCTGAAAGAATACTCTCCGAATATATATTAAACAGTGTCAGGGGCAACACACAGTCTTGTCGCACACCTCTGTGAATCTGAACCTGCTCTGTCAACTGTTCTTCAACTCTGACTTGAGCTGTCTGAGTCCAATAAAGGTTGGTGATATCTTTATCATCTACACTTATTTTCTTCAGTGGTACAATCATCTTCTCATGCTGGCACCTGTCAAAGGCTTTTGCATAATCTATAAACCACGCATGCACATCACATCTCATGTGATTAGCCTCATGAGTCATGCTCTTACGGTCTTCTTGAAAATCATCCATAGTAGAATTTATGATAAGTGCGAAGAAAGTACAGTTGAAACACAATTTGGCTTCTCGAATTCTATGGATACCAGAGAGGCACTGTTTACAATGCATGTCCTCATACAAAGATGTAGAGACATGAGATGTGATGTACCAATGATTTAGTATTATAGAATTCTGAGACCAGAACCCATTATTTAACACCAGAATTGCACATTCATGGGTCTGTAAGTGTACAGGTAGAAAAGCTAATGAGAACAATCCTTTAGGTGACCAGTTATTGTTCATGAAGCAGAAGGATTTATGTCTGGCCATCCTAAGTTGAAAGTCAGGAGCCAGTGAAAAATATAAATAGCATTTCAAAATGTGTGAGAGGTTATACAAAGGATTGGTGAGTAAGAGACAAACAATTATTATATGGTCAGTGTGCCATATGTACAAAGGTATACAAAGCAGGCTGTTGTAAGAGTACTGGGGTTCTGAAGCAACAGAGAGTATCCCTTGGGCTTTTGGAATTTACTTTATCTTTTATTAGGATCCCCAAATCCACCAGCTGGACACTGGTGATACAAACACACATATATACATATTTTTCAAACCCTCACAACATGATTAAAGGAGTTTGTGGCAAAGCATTTCCTCTTCAAATGCTTGTTTATCATGTTACTAGGGCTGGAACTCCAAAGCTGGCACAAATGCATTTCAGAATGGCAGCCTTGATTATGAAACTTCACCATCTGCTTTGCTTATGGCTTCATGCTGATTTCTTTTCATATGGTAAGAACATCAAAGGGATTGAGATAGGACATTCTATTCCAAGGCATTCCCAGAATCCTCAGCTTTTTTTCCCCCAGCACAAGTCACCAGCAAAAATACCAATTCATGTCAATTGTAAAGTTAGTAATAATGTTTTAACTGAGATTGTGATGTAGTCTGTTAAATGTTACAGTCCTGAAACCAGGAGTATCATTTCAAATGGTGGGTAGAATAATATTCAACTATAAAGTGCATTGAACTAATAGAAGAGATACAGTATATGTAATAGTTTCATATATATATTGTGTGTGTACAATTACAATCAATTTCAACAAACACTCCAGCTGTGTATAGTTATTTCTGCACAGTACTAATGTGATTATGATATACAGTTGTACCTCGCTTAAAGAGCATAATGCGTTCCACAGGACTGCTCTTTAAGTGAGTTTGCTCTTTAAGCGAAACACCATTGAAAGTGACCAATTGTAGGGGGGATTGCGAACCCCGATTTATTTGTTAAGCGAGTTTTTGGTTGGTTTTATTTGTTAAGCGAAGCGAACATTCAGAGAAAATTATACTCTTTAAGCGAGTTACTCTTTATGCGAGGTTTGACTGTATATGCATGGCATCCAATTTTTACCCTGTACAAGAACCCATATGATATAACAATACTGTGGTCTTTTTACCTGAACTGAAATCTTTTTGTCAAGCATATACTGTACTGTATTAGCATTCCAATACAGTAACTGATGTAACTGCTAGTGCAGGTCATTGCAACTCTCATCGTATAGCTAGCATACCCCTTCTCCTAGATTGGCTCCTTAAGCAGGCAAAACAATACTATCTATTCTAGACAGAACAGGGAGATATCAGTAGGATTTGGGGAACCCTGAGGTAAGGTTTGAAGTACAGAAGGAGGAGGTGGAAGAGGAAGACACAACCTAAGGAGATCACAGCATGGTGACTAACTTTGGGGATGAAGGAATGGAAACCAGTTGGGAAAGGAAAGATAATACACTGTATTCTCATTTTTTCTGAACTCAGAGCAAGAGTATTCTATGCAGCTATGTGCTGTACAGTTTCCACTGTAAAATCCACATGGGGGAGGGGGGGAATCCCTGACTTCTATCAGCTATTTCACCATGTTGGATTGGAGCACCATGAGCAGCCAGCTATGTTAGGCTGTGCAGCTTACTCATCCTGTCAACATGAGAAGCCTAATAAGGAGTACAGTTTCTTGTCCTTTCTTTTCTCTCCCCATCCCACTTTTGTGCCATGTCTTTTCAGGTTGTAAGCCTAAGGGCAGGGGCTGCTGTCTTTCTCTTTACTGATAGGCAAAGTGCTCTGAGAGCCCTTCCAGCTAGTATGTTATTTCCTTGAAAAGGAACATTTTACAGGGTGCAAGTAAGATTATATTTTGAAATGAAGAGAAATCCAGAAATTATTTCTGCAGTTGCATCAGGCCATGGGATTCCAGGAGAAAAGGCTGGATTCTGCCTCTATCTTTTTTCCTTTTAAAAACATTTTTATTTTATTTTTAAATTACTGCACAGTAAACAAAAGCTAACAATAATAGCAACCACAATAACATTTATATATAAAGTTGAATTTAAACTTTAATTCACTTTAATTCACATGTTAATCTGTCATTTATTTCAATATTACATACCGTAGTTCTTTAAACCATTCATCCAGCTCAAATTCACAGTCTACTTTCCATTTTTTTAATAAGTAATCTCATTTATTGTTCAGTCGCACAGTCGATTCCGACCCTCTGCGACCCCATGGACCATTGCCCGCCAGGCACTTCTGTCCTCCACCATCCCCCTCAACTCGCTCAGTTCTGTGCCCATTGTCTCCACAATACCATCCAACCATCTCATTTTTGGCCGCCCCCTTTTTCTTTTGCCCTCCACCTTTCCCAGCATCAAGGCTTTCTCAAGCAAATCCTCTCTTCTCATTTGGTGTCCAAAGTACCTTAGCTTCATCTTTACAATTTGACTTTCTAAGGAGCATTCTGGGTTAATTTCTTCTAAGATTGACCTATTTGTTCTCCTTGCTGTCCAGGGAACTCTCAAAACTCTCCTCCAACACCACATCTCAAAGGCATCTATTCTTCTGCGCTCAGCTTTCCTAATGGTCCAGCTCTCACAACCATACATTGCCACAGGGAATACCATTGCTTTGACAATACGAATTTTTGTTTTCAATATGATGTCTCTACTTTTCATTATGCTCCCCAGGTTTCTCATTGCTTGCCTCCCAAGAATCAATCGCTTTTTTATTTCATGGCTGCAATCCCCATCTGCAGTGAGTTTTGATCCCAAGAAAGTAAAATCTGTCACTGTTTCTACTTCTTCCCCATCTATTTTCCAGGGACTGATAGGGCCTGTTGCCATTATCTTGGTTTTCTTGATATTGAGTCTCAAGCCAGCTTTTTCACTTTCTTCTTTCAACCTAATCAGGAGCTTCTTTAGGTCCTCCTCAATTTCTGCCATTAGGGTGGTATCATCTGCATATCTCAAATTGTTGATGTTTCTCCCAGCAATTTTGATCCCAAATTGTGATTCCTCCATCCCTGCATTGCGCATTATGTGCTCTGTGTACAAGTTGAATAAGCAGGGTGACAAAATGCAGCCTTGTCTTACTCCTTTTCCTATTCCAAACCACTCTGTCATTCCGTATTCTGTCCTAACTGTTGCTTCTTGCTTCATGTAAAAATTTCTCATGAGACATATAAGGTGTTCTGGGATTCCCATCTCTTTAATTACTTGCCACATTTTGTTGTGGTCTACACAATCAAAGGCCTTAGTGTAGTCAATGAAACAGAAGTAGCCTTGTTTCTGATATTCCTTTGTTTTTTCCATGATCCATCTTATGTTGGCGATGTGGTCTCTGGTCCCCCTGCCTCTTCTGAAACCCGCCTGCACTTCTGGTAATTCTCTCTCCACATGCTGTTGCAGTCTATCCTGTATTATCTTAAGCATCACCTTGCTAGCGTGTGGGATGAGCGCAATTGTTCGATAATTTGAACAGTCCTTGGCATTTCCCTTTTTGGGGATTGGAACATATACTGATCTTTTCCAATCCTGTGGCCATTGTTGTGTTTTCCAAATCTGCTGGCATATAGAATGTAATAATTTGATTCCATCATCTTTTAGGGCTTTGAAAAGTTCAACTTGGATACCATCATCTCCGCTGGCTTTGTTGTTTGCAGTGTTTTCTAGGGCCTTTCTAACTTCACTCTCTAGGATGTCTGGCTCATGTTCAATCTTCTCATCATCGTGATTATCAGGGGTGTTGAGGTCCTTTCTGTAGAGTTCCTCTGTGTACTCTTTCCATCTTTTCTTAATCTCTTCTGCATCAGCTAATTCCTTGCCATCTTTGTCCTTTATCATGGTCATTTTTGCTGTAAACGTTCCCTTGAGTTCCCCAATTTTTTTGAAAAGCTCTCTAGTCCTACCTTTTGTGTTGTTTTCTTCTATTTCTTTGCACTGTTCATTCAGGTAGGTTTCCTTATCTCTCCTTGCTTTTCTTTGAAATTCTATATTCAAGTGATTGTATTTTTCCTTTTCTCCTTTGCCTTTTGCGTCCCTTCTTTCCTCTGCTATTTTAAGAACCTTATCGGACAACCACTTGGCTTTCTTACGCTTCTTTTCTTTTGGTATGGTTTTTCTTGCTGCCTCCTGCATGATGTGCCGCATCTCTGTCCATAATTCTTCTGGTACTCTGTCTATCTTTCCAAAATCCATTAGTAAAGATATTCTAGGACACATTTCTAATTTTATAGACAATATTTGGTTGATTTCTTCAAAACCTTTCTTCCATCTTTTCTTAACAAACTTACATTCCCACCATAGATGGAGATATGTCCCAGTCTCTTTCTTACATTTCCAGAAATTCCTTCTGATATTCAGAATTATAACTACTGGAGTCATATGTCATCTCCAAATCGTTTTACAACAATTCTCTTTAAATGAACTGACATTTTAAAATAATACTTTGTTTCCATATTTTATCCCATTCTTCTTTAATTTTAACCCTTATATGACCCTAAACGAAAGACCAACATACTCAAGTTGGGGCTGCTGGCGGACAAAATGCTATGAGTGTGGGGAGATACAGAATCCAGCAAATTTGCTAGCCTGCCGACTATTACCAGAAGCATGCACTGATGAGGACTTAAGTTTGGCCAACCACAAAGCCAAGAAAGTGGCTTTATTTTGGCAGCCCAAGGTTTTATTGGGACACGAAAGAAGAACTCTCCATTAATAATTTTACCTTTCTTCTTCCCATGAAATCAAATTGGGAGTGCCATTTTGCCTGAGAAAGGTTGTGTGTGTTTGCTGAGGAAATCAGCCTTTTTTTTCCACTCTGGCCTTAGTATAGTCAGAAATTTAAGGCTCTATTCACCAAAAGCCTCCAGGTACTGGAGGTGAAGGCTAGCAAGCTCACTTTCCCCCTGACTTTCTGACAGATGAGCTGCCGAAGATGGCAACTAGCCCACCTTGGGTTGCCTGTTGCTAGGCAACCATAGCATTTTGCAGCAGAGGGAACAAGCCCCCTTCAGCCGGCCATTGTTAAGCAGCCAAAGCCGGTGGAAAGCCCAAAAATAAACACAAGATTGCCAGTCTGAGAGAAAGAGCAAAATAGAAGAAACAAAAATGAGCTGTGCGGCAGTGTGTCATTATATAACTTGCCCTTCTTCGCCAATCAATTAATACTTCAATTGGTTGACATCTTTATACCAATTCTTCATTTCCCCCCCTCTTCTTCCTACCCCTTTTCCTTCTTAGAGTTCTCTCTTTTCCTGTCATTTTATTTAAATATGTATATATACAAATATCTGTCTAGGCCCTGTTTTGTTTTTATCCCTCTGTCTCCCTGAACATATTGTACAGAAGATTGTTCCATCTGTCTGGAGTTGATATGCTGAAAAATGTATGGGGGTTGAGTAATAGCTTTTCCTAACCTGTGCTCTGAAATAATCTTGGATACAAAACACCATCATCCCCAGCCAGTGTGTCTGGAAACAAATAGCTGTACAGTCAAACCTCACATAAAGAGCACCTCGCTTAAAGAGTAACTCACTTAAAGAGCAGAATTTTCTCTGAATGTTCGCTTCACTTAACAAATAAAACCAACCAAAAACTCTCTTAACAAATAAACTGGGGTTCACAATCCTCCCCCCAAAGTCACAATTGGTCACTTACAATGGTGTTTCGCTTAAAGAGCAAACTCGCTTAAAGAGCAATCCTGTGGAACGCATTATGCTCTTTAAGCGAGGTACAACTGTACTGTATTGAGAACCAGTGCAGTTCTTGCAACCCATGGCTATGTTTACTAGGGATGATTAGGTTTAGAGCCCAACACAACTGAAAAGCACAATGTTGTAGTGGCATTGGAGATAGGGTTGCCATATGTCCCGGTTTTCCAGGATTGTCCTGGATTCAAGCTGTCCCGGCCAGTTCAAGAAAAAACATCTAAAAGTCCCGAATTTTTAAATTTGAACAAAGGAAGCAAGATCACCCCTCACCAAGGGATTTTTGCAAAGAGTTAATTCGCTGCCTCCCTGACTTTCTTTCAGTTATCCTGCTTGAAAGTAGCAAAAGTAAAACAGCACCCTGAGAAGCCGGGCAGGGAGAGAAGACACTTGAAAGCGAGATAATTGAAAGAAAGACACGGAGGCAGTATAACAGGTACTGCCAGGTATTAATTGTACTGATGATATTGCCTCCACTCACTTTTGACCTCAAGATTTTCTGGAGTCTCTTTATGTATTTTGAGGAAGTAGTTCTTTTGACTTGATTGTGTCATAGGTCAGAAGCTTCCAGAACTCCCAGGTACTGTACTTGTATCCCTCTTCTGATGTTATTGCTTTGATATATTCTCCATTGTCTAACTCAAATCCATCAATAATAATAATAATAAACAACAGCAGCAGCTGCTGCTGCTGCAGAGCCTTCCTGGGTATGACTGCACAGTGATTACTTTTACACCAATTCCAAGCCATAGTATGAGTAAGATCATACTTCCCATATGAGCATATATGCAAACAAATATTTAATCAGAAAATATATTTCAGACTTAAAAAAGGCACCATAATTGAACATTAAACACCTAAAGAAGCAATGAAGGACTCATTAGAAATATCTGAAACTACAGTTGTACCTCGCTTAAAGAGCATAATGTGTTCCATGGGATTGCTCTTTAAGTGAGTTTGCTATTTAAGCGAAACACCACTGTAAGTGACCAATTGTGATTTCTGGTGGGGTGGGGATTGTGAACCCCGATTTATTTGTTAAGCAAGTTTTTGGTTGGTTTTATTTGTTAAGCGAAGTGAACATTCAGAGAAAATTCTGCTCTTTAAGCGAATTACTCTTTAAGGAGGCGCTCTTTATGCAAGGTTTGACTGTACATGATAAGGAGATGAAGGTCATTATCTCTTACTAGCCAAATAGTGGGGCTAGCTGATGTAAAGGTATTAAGCTTTCATAATTCCTTTCCTGTATGTTTGCGGTATAATACGGATTTTTTTAAATCTCAGAGATGAATTCAATTTGATTTCAGCACTAATGAATCTCCTCTTATTTAGTAATTTCCTTCCAAAGTAAGGTGTAAATGTAGGGGCAGTGCCTTAA
Organism: Furcifer pardalis; assembly: GCA_030440675.1. Lineage (NCBI taxonomy): Eukaryota > Metazoa > Chordata > Lepidosauria > Squamata > Chamaeleonidae > Furcifer > Furcifer pardalis. The sequence goes on from CP126897.1 coordinate 93,113,192, forward strand.
TTACGATGAAAAAATCCTTATATTTAAAAGAATGTGTGACTCTCAAGAGAATGGTAATGGCTGCAAGACAGAAGGATACTTCATTTGAATCTTCAAACTATATACAGTACAAGGTTAAATGCTTTTTTTTGATGGTGAATAAAACTTGGACAAGGACATTTAGGTATCCCAGTTTCAAAATTCTAATAGCAATCCCTCATATTATTTAAACAAGGTCCTTTTTCAGATGGTTTGTTTCACATCTCCTTGTGTAGATCAACACAGATCCAGCTGTTTTCCCTAATAAAGTTTAACAGCAGCATGACTACTACACCCCTCCATTTATACACTGATGGATTAAGGTCAGTGTGCCAAGGATAAAAGGGATTAGACTGGATTTTGCTGGTCATGCAGAAGTGCCATTATACTGGGATCATTCTACAGTTTTCCTCATTCCACATTCCTGAACACAGTCGACAGAATACATGAAATATTTCTAGGTAAATATGATGGAATGACTCAAACTGTCCTTGTGCCTAGAAATCATCATCTTTCTATCTCATCTTTTCCAACACTGATGCCCTCCAGATGTGTCATATCTCAAATCACACAATCCTAAAGTCAATTGGATTGAGATTCATTGGGAAGAATTCTGCAACTTGGAAGCTTAGGAAGAATGTAAATAGCCATTTTGGCACCCAAGGCAAATCCTGCCTTAAGGCATGACTCCCCAATGAAAGAAGAAGAAGAAAATGTGGTATCCTCCAGAAAAGAAGAGAAAATGTGTGATCCAGAAAACATTTAGCCCACTGTTTGAATCTTCATATTCTTTTCTTCCTCTTTTATCCCATCGGGTTTTGAGGGAGATGCAAGGTTCTTGTTCTGCACTTCTACCAGCCTCCTCCGTTGTTATTTGTTATTCTTGTAATGTTTCTTTGATGTTATCTCTCCACCTTCCTTTGGGTCTGCCTTGTTGTCTTTGTCTTTCTCCTCTTTCCACATATGCCTTGTAAGGTGTGGAATTTCAAGACATTCTCTCCAGATGGGCAAACCACTTTATTTGTTGTCTCTGTATGTAGTGCAAGACTGTTTGGATGGCTGCAGGAATTAATTGGTTTACCCCTTCCAACAGCGATCACATGACATAATCACTGGAATGAACTAAATCACCCTCAGAGCAGTGGTGGGCAAGAGCCGGTTCGCACCAGTCTGCGCGGACCATTAGTAACTTTTTTGGGTGTCCATGCAGACCGGTGGCAACTTTTTGGGGCAACCACTCTGGGGTGTGTGTGTTACCTTTTTTTCTGGTTTCCTCTACCATGCATGTGCGCCTCCACTGTGCATGCGTGACTCCAGCACTCGGTGCGTATGCGTGCCTCCAGTGCTCTGCGTGCTGAACCAAGCAGCTATTTGCTGCTTGGAGTGTGGCAGCTCAGAGCATCAGGCGGCCACACGCAGCCATGGAGGAACCAGCGGCTGCTGCTGAAGCCCTCTGTGGCTTCCTTGCAGCTGCCACGGCTGTGGCCTCATGGCTGAGGCCCTTTGAGGCATGACTGCGGTGCCTCTCAGGTGCTGACGCTCCCTTTGCTTGCTGTCCTCCCGAGTGGGGAGGAGGAAGTGGAAAAGCAGCCGCTGAAGCTCCTTACTGCCTGCTCCCCAGGGTAAGTGACTTGCCTTTGGGTGTGGGGTGGGTGGGTGTATTTTATGTGCATTTTATGTGTATTTTAATATGTATTTTATGTGTATTTTATGCAGGTTTTGTCCCTGCAAGTGGTTCAAGGTCTCCCTTGCTCAAAAGCCAGTCATATCTGACTCTAGGGTGCAGTGATCATCTCCATTTACAGCCCAAGAGCCAGTGCTGCCTGTGTTTGCAGATGTATACATGGCCATATGGCAGGCATGACTAAATTGTCCACAGCGTTGGCTCTGCCCATGGCGTTGGCTCTGCCAAAGACATTGGCTCTGCCCACAACATTGGTTCCACCCACGGTGTGGTAGTAAAATTTTTAGCTGCCCATCACTACCTCAGAGTGTTCCTACCTGGGTCTTTCTGGTCCCTGTCAGGGGCTTCTACTTTTTTGAAAAGTAAGATCACTCTGGTCTAGTCTATTTCTAGTGTGTGTGATTGCTAAAAACAAACAAAAAGCAAACCTTCCTCTAGTTTGCTAATACTGTACTGTGATGTTGTAGATTAAGAAGAGAGCAATATTACAAAATTGGCAAATTAAACAATTTGTCATCTTTGTGAAGAGTCTGATGAAGGGGGGAGGGAGGGTGTATTGGGCAGTGAAAATTTGTTTGCTTTTCTCTGATAATTCCAATTGAAAGTTTGCCCACTGCAGGTAGGCGCTGCTTGACTGAATCTATAAGAGAAAAGCAAACGACTTTCATTCGGTTTTTATTTTTTAAAAGTGAGGCAGCACATATTCCCTACCCAATAAACACTTTAAAATATTTTAACTCCCTCAACCTTCCATGGAATCAAGAAAGTGATTAATTTGCCAGCATTCTGAAGTGGTTGTCTTATTCAGCCACTTCACAATATTGGAAAATGAACAACAGGATGCTGTTGACCAAATAGACTAGAGTCAATTGAGGATGGTATACCACATCATATGGTACAGTATATTGAACCTCCTAACGATCCTATTTAGCCCATACCAACTGCCATGTGTAAACAATCCCAAAGTTTATACTTTAAAAGAAAAGAGAATAAGACCAGGAGGTACTGTCATTTATTTTCCTAATACAGTACTCACTAACAGATGTACTCAAGATTTTAGTGCTCTCCATGGGAAAACCCATGTCGCTACATTCTAGTAACAGTCAGGTTTTAGGTCAGGCATTTCTTAAATTGCAATACCACCCAAAAGAAAAATATTTTTTTAAAGTAAAAATCAACAAAGTCAAAGTGATACTGAAGAATAATTTAGAGCTGAATTGCGCTAGAAAAGAAAATGACAATATGAATTGGCACTTTAGCTACAGGGCGAAACACTTAATTATAATTAGCTGGGGAAGTATACTTCCCTCTCATAGGCCTTATGTGGCAAATGTGTGCTTGATTACAAACAATCCCATCACCAGTCTTCGGCAACTATTCATTAACACCAATAGGCCACACAACAAGGATACAAACACAGGATATGATCCATGCCTACACTTGACAAGATGATTCTTTTTCTGTGTCTAGGCCAAACGTGAAATTGCCAAAATGGAAGCACCCTTTGTCGAGTTCATTCTGCAGTTCCCTTCGCCAGACCTGGTGTGAGGAAGATTAGCCGGCAACACAAGGTTGCCATTATCAGGGCAAGCCAGATTTTGCTTCAAAAATACTGTACCACAATCTTCAAGGAGGCTCTTTCTGTGTATCCCAAACAAGATGATTTTAGAACCTAACAAAGTTACTCACAATGTGAGGTGTTGTGCTTAAGCACTCTCTTCTGGCATGATAAATACTGTTTTCTTTTTTAAGCCATGCCCTTATGTGCTCTACATAAGGCAAACAGACCAGAGTCTTAAGGAATTTGTGTCAGCAGTCACAGTTTTGTAAATGTACAGCAAAACTAAACACAAATCAGACATAAACCAGACATCAGAACTGCCAACACACAGGAACCTGTTTCAAAACATTTTAATTCTCCTGAACACTGTATACTGGACCTAAACATTGCCATTTTGGAACAGGGAAACTACAAAACAAGGATTCAGAGAGAGACAGTGGAGATAAAATATATACAAAATGCTGGACACCCACAGAACAGGTTTGAATATTAGCCAGGGGTTTCTGGGACATTATTAAATTTAAAAATGCAACAACTGCATAGCAGACTAAAAAATTTGGAGTGAGGGAGAGGGATGTTTTTAGGATAGTTGACCTCTAGCTGTGCCTCAACCCATAAAATTTGCTCAGTCAACTCACTAGGAGATGTATGTCAGATGCATGTCAAAATGTTTATTTTGTAAACCTAACCACTCAAACTGTTTTCCTTCAGAGATTCACCTGACAAACTGATTGCATTTTATTACCAGTTGTAAATAACTCTTTGATTTACATGTCCATCTCCTGAACCATCCAAATTTGCACAGCTACTCTGGACCTCTATATTAAATGTATAACTGTAGAGCATGAAAATCTACTCTTATGTCTGATGAAGTAGACTTGGTCCACAAAAGCTAACATTAAAATACAGGAGTCAGTCTTTAAGGTGCCACAGCATGTTTTGTCTTTTTTTTTTTAACTCTCTGACAAAACTAAACAGTCTGTCAGCAGAATTATTATAACACCTTTAAGACTACAGAAAGGTTTTTTTATTTGCAGAATCTCAGTGTTTGAATGATTTAGCCAAACACTAATTACATTAAATAAGGAAATTTTATGTGAAATACTTGATAAATATAATTAAACAATAAAACCATGTTAAATCGCTCATGAGATGTTTTAGGTTTTACAACGAGAAAGAGAACATTTTTAAAAAAAATCATTTTCTAATTTCAGTTACAGCTGTAAGACGCTTGGTGGCACTTCAAGCTTAAAATATAACAAATAATTTTGAGGCATACAGTGAGTTTGAAAATACAGTACAGTACTGTAAAGTGTCTTGTGGCATTTCAATGACTTAACAAGTTTTATTTAGCATAAACTTTCGTGAACTTGCAACCACTGTCTCACGTGCTTCAGACACAGTACACAAAACGTTTTATTAGATGAAATATAATTACTGTAGTTGTTGAGATGCCACAAGATTGTACTTTTGGCCTCAACAGATTAGCATGACTTCTGGAAATTCCTGTTAGTCTGTTGTAATAAAAACAAGAAGCAATGATACTTTCAAGATTAATAATTTGAATTTATTATAGCATGAACATTGTGGAATACAGCCCACCTCACTCAGTTTATTACAAAAAAATTCATACACATGGTTGAGGATGAGTTGCACACAGGAAAGTCAGATAGAAATTAAATGTAGTTTGACATCAACATCTACATTATTAATAATATTGATAATTTATAAAGTCACTACTGGAGATGCAAGAGATGGAAACACATATTCAAATGTGACATATAAACACTTACAAAATACCAAATACAATCCAACAATTGTAGCCATTACTACAAAATGAAAAAGATGAGCTTTGCAAACCACCATAAAACTCAGCTCAGCTAATAAAAAAAAAATAAGTGTAAAAATAAACTGATAAAGACATTATTGGAAACATGGAAGAAATTAAAAGATCAATTGATACCAGATGCTTCTCCGATTATGGAAATAGAAGACTTAAATAGTTCCCCAGTGAAGATAGATAGAAATATGAGGGATATTTTATATAGAAACAATGTATTCCTGTTGAAAGATTGGATCCGAAAATGTAAAATTAAGGAGGAGAAATTGGAAATATATAGACAAATGAAATTGAATTGGTTTCAAATTATAAGATTGAATAAATGGAACAATAGATATTTGACGGGAAACATTTTGATGAGAGATAAGATGGAGTTTGAAGAATTGATAATGAAAATAAGAAGAGAAGAAATTGGAATTAAGGGTTTAGTTAGTAAAATATATAAGATATTAAATCATGATGCTGAACAGCAAAAAATATTAAAGACGATTTGAGAACAAGGTTTAAATATTTCAATTCCTGATGTTATATGGAAGAACAAATGGAATAGAAGGATTATGAAAACATTATCAGTGTGGGTTAAATAACACAATTATAAAATGATATGGAGGTGGTACCTGACTCCAATTCGGCTTAACCAGATGGATAGTTCAAAATCAAAAATGTGTTGGAGATGTAAAACGGAAATAGGAACATATGAACATATGTGGTGGCAATGTAAAGTGCTTAGAGCTTTTTGGGTGAAAATAGAAAACGAAATATCAGAAATAATGGGAATAAACTTTGTGTTGGAGTCGGGTGCCACCTTGCTGACAAAAATTGATGATGTAAGATTGGATAAATATAAAATGGAATTGTTATCTATAATATTGACTGAAGTAAGACAATGTATTGCAACAAATTGGAAAAATGATTAAAATAATATAAATAATTAAAAATAATATAAAAATAAGCACCCACACCCCTCAACCCACCCACCCACCCACCTACCCACAACACAAATAAATAAATAAAAATACATTAATACCTCGGATAACGCTAAGACTTGGTTCCACAAGTCTTGGTGTTATCCGATTTTTAGTGTTATCCGATCCATGTTAAAATCCTATGGGATGGATCGGATAATGTTAAAGCTCCATAGAGATACATTGTAACCGCATAGGCTTTAGTGGTTTTATCCGATCCATCCCATAGGACCTTAACGTTATTCGATCCAATTCTCCTCCTCAGATTACTTAACGTTATGCGATTTTAGTGTTATCCGAGGTAAACGTTATCTGAGGTATTACAGTACATTAAAAACACCCACCCATCTAAACACCCACCCACCCCAAACACAAATCAACCAGAGCTTTTAAACCAGAGTTTAAAGCTTATTCTGGCTAATCTTTCTCAAACTAGGTCAGATGGAAGGAACTACAGAATGAACTCACCACAAGATGGCTTCATTTTGGCACTTTTCAACTTTTCAACAGTTAAAGACGTTAGGTAGTGAGTCTTTGCCTAACCAGTTCTCTAGGATAATATGGCTTAATGTAAATGTAAAACAGCTGTACCTCCTTAAGGGTTCTCAAGTTGGAAGAGCAATTGGAACAGCACAGGTGTAGCTTATTGTTGAGGTAACTCCAGGACTGTGCTTAAAAACCCCAAGCCAGGCCACCAGGCCTTTTTAAGAACTGTGGTAGTGCGTCAATATAGGTAAAGGTATTAAATACACATTAAAATACATACAGGCACACCACATCCAAAGGTGAGTCACTTTCCCTGGGGAGCAGGGTATAAGGAGCTTCAGGCTAGCAGCTTCTCTTCCTCCTCCCCGCTTGGGAGGACAGCAAGGATGCTGTGCATACATGCCAAGCACTGTAGGTGTGTATGCACACCAAGTGCTTGGCGCGCATGCGCAGTGGGGGAACCAGTGAAAAGGTAAGCCCCGAAGGTAGTTCCCCCCAAAAGCTGCTACCAGTTCTCCGGGACACTGGGAAAAGTTACTACCGGTTCTGGCGAGCTGGTGAGAACCTGTTACATCCCATCGCTGCATTAAATGATAAATTAACATGGGAATTGAATTATAAAAAAGGTTTGGTTAAGGAGAATACCTTTGGAGAAATTTGGAGACCTTTTTCAAACCATACATTGAATAAGGGTAAAGGTGATATGCCAGCACCAGATCAAATGAGTTTCTGGGAATAATATGAGAAGAGAAAATGAACCGTGATCACCAAGGCATTGTAAATAGCACCAGGGTGGTATTATTGTTTATAAATTTTTATGTTGTTTTTCTTTTGTTGTTGTTGTTGCATATTTGTTACAACTAGTAGGATTGAGATGAAATTTTATTATCAGTAATTGTAATGTAACAAACTTGCTTACTATGTATTATGTATTTTGATGTTTTCCTTTTGTCTTTTTTTTAAATAAAAAAATATTTAAAAAAACTCAGCTCAGCAAAGAACAGCGAGAAGTTTGCACATGTAGTGTGGAGGAGGTAAAGACCAGCTACATTAACATTCCTAGCACTCTCTTTCATTTCTTTTGGGTAACAGTTGAATTTAATTTTAGAAAAACAATATTCAAAGTACTTTTAAGATTCTGTTTGTATCTATACTCTGTTCTGATTTCTATAATTTTACTGTTCTGCTGTTTGATGAGTGTCAGTACTGACGTGGTATACTAACTTAACCTGATTGAATGCCACTCAGCTGGAAATTGCAATACTGTACGGAAGAGTGAGGTATAATTTAAAAAAATGAATAAATAAATTTTGTTTCCAATCATATCAGCCTTACTCAAGCAGGAAAATGAAATAAAACCTGATTAGATGACCTAGCCTGAAACACAAGAGGCATGTCTCCAGGACATGGAAGAATAACTTTATTCCCAAGATGTTCTTGGACTTTAATTCTCAGAAGCCCTGATTAGTAGGTAGTCAGATTTTAGAGATGTCAGCTGTCCTATCCATATTTATTTATTTATTTCATTTAATTTGTACCCTGTCCTCCTCCGAAGACTCAGGACGGGTTAACAACTAAAAACAATTAAAACACTTACATAAAAATTAAAATTCATTAAAAAACACCAACGAGAGAGGTGGAATATTTTAAAAAGCCAGGTGACCGAGTTGGCCGTCTGGCCCACTCCCCACATATGTCCTGCCAGCCAGGTCTTCACTCCTTTCCTAAAGGGCAGCAACTCCATCTGGAGACATAACTCCGTTGGAAGGAGGTTCCATAGGGCCGGAGGGGACACAGAAAAGGCCCTCCTTCTAGTGCCAGAGAGATGAGCCTCTCTAGCTGAAGGTACGACCAGAGAGCCTCTCCGGTCTGCTCTAGTGCTGTTGTTGTTTTTTTTAATTGGATGCAAAGAAGTGCTGTTCCATTATCTGGCCCAAATGTAGCACCAGTTTTAACTCAAGTAGATATGTTTGTGGTAGTACATTGTAATTGTATCTCATGCACTTAATTTTTTAAAACCCTTTTTATTTTGCTTGTGGTTGACCACAATAACGTGATATTATTATTGATTAGCAGGTGTACAGACTTTGACTTCTGTGAATTGAAGTCCAAGAACATCTAGGGACCCAAAGTTGAGAAACCCTGTCTTAGAAGATTATCAATATGACCTCAAACTGAATCTAGAAACAACTGTCAGTGTTGAATAGATGGTGCATGTTTGCTTCCCTTTCTTTCTCTTTGCCAAAGTGTTGTCTCATTTTCACTTAGCAGAGCAGGATTGGGAAATGTATAGCCTCTAGAAAGGTGGCATATAAATAATTTAAATAAATAATCAGTGCAGAAGATCACCCATCACTTATGGGGTAAGAATCAGTGATGGGATGTAACAGGTTCTCACCAGTTCGCCAGAACCGGTAGTAACTTTCCCCAGTGTCCCGGAGAACCGGTAGCAGCTTTTGTGGGGAACCACCTTCGGGGCTTACCTTTTCACTGTTTCCCCCACTGGTTGGGTGTATTTTAATGTATTTATTTATTTAATTTATTTATTTATTTACAGGTTTGTGTTATGGGTGGGTGGGTTGAGGGGTGTGTGTGTGTGCTTATTTTTATTTTATTTTATTATTTTTAATTTTTTTTCCTTTGGCCCCACCCACAACATGACATCATGATGTTAGCTCCGCCCACACTGTGATGATGTCACGGTGGGGTAGTAAAATTTTTGACATACCATCACTGGGTAAGATGTTTTTAGATGGAAGTGGCAACAGTCCAGATCAGTTCTATTGTATTCTGTAAAGCTCCATGTGCACAACAGCAGCATCAGCAAGATGATATGTAATTTTTGCTAAACACCATTAATAATGATAATAAGAGTAGGAGATAGTCATGATAATAAGTATTTAAATTGGGTACAACTTTAAAACTTCAATAACTCTTAGACAAAATGAGGTTGGTTTTTGTCGAAAAGTGATCGATTATTGCACCTTGCAAACTCATACATATCCAGAGATGAAAGGGAAAGAAAGTGCTGTTCTTAAGTCCTGGGAGGGGGAATAGAAAGTACTGTACTGTATTCCTATCGCAGGCAGGATGTCAGAGGGCGGAAATGAAAGACTGTGGACTACATTTCCCAGGATGCTCTTTAAGAGGCGGGACTAGAATGGAGTCAATAGCTGCGGTTAGAAGACATTAACAGGAGGCAAAGCGCAAACCGTGGGCAAAGGTTAGCAGAGCCTGTCATTTCAAGGTAGGAACGGGAGGTTGAGCGTTATTGTTAAAACGTTACTCGCTACTTCCCTTTTATCCCAGGACGGCGAAGGGAAGGCTCAGCACTTTAGTGGTGCCAGCTTCTTGGCCTCCCTGGCAGAGGTGAAGGTTGCAAAAATAATAGTATTTTTTGTTCGTGTTTTCAACTGTCATGTTCTGTCTGTAATTGGGAGGATTGGTTGGACATGATTTGGGTTTCTCTTCCCTCTCTATTTCTGGAGCAGTCTGCAATGTTAGGTTAATAGCAATAAATGGTTATTGTGTTTTGAGCCTAAGATATTATTGATGCCGGATTAGAAATGGCTTTGGGAAGCTGCTTGAAAGCTTTGTGTATAACAGTATGCGAAATTGCCTGTAAAAAGTGTGCAGTTGCCAGTTTGATGAAAATACGGGAATAATGCTTGTTTACAGAGAGGGCTTTGCTATAGAGCAGCACATACTTTCCTGCAATAGCAAGTGTAATTATTAACTAGGCAGCCAGCAACCTGGAGGTCCAAAGAGTGTTGCAATGTTGCATTAATAAATTGCGCCTTGGGCAACCAATGTGGAAGGTGTTGAAACCCTGGAGTACAGGAAATTTGATGGTACGGAAAAGTAGTAGAAGAGAGTAAAAGAGGGCAACTGTGTAAGCACATTGAATAGCAGTGCATATGAGGAATTGCTTTCTTCTGCTCCAGATTGACACTTCTAATTTATAATGATATTAATTTAGCATCTGGAAGGTAGTGGCTGTTACCTAGTATTTAATACACTGTACTGTATTATGACTGAATTCCTATAAACATGTGCCTGGGAGGAACATCTTAAATTAACAGGTCCTCCTCAGAAATAAATATGTGTTATATAGCAACTAAACTGTCTAAATAGATTAGCAGTGTATTATTATTATTATTATTATTATTATTATTATTATTATTATTATTATTATTATTATTATTATTATTATTATTATTATTATTCCTCCCAATTGACAATACAACTCAGGGCAGCTCACAACAATACCACATCCAATACATTATACATATATCACAATACAATAAAATAAGATACAAAGTATACAGTAATAGAAATAAACCATCAAAAACATTTCATGAATCAAAAGTACACAAATCAACTACCATCATAGTACACTCGGATAGCGTTATGACCTGGTTCCACGAGTCACAACGTTACCTGGTTTTTAACATTGTGTGATGCATTGATCACACAATGTTAAAAAAAGACCTGTTCCCTTTCTGCCCAACCCAAAGCTGGCATCAGCGCTGGGGTGGGGAGAATGGGCTTAGTGATCCAGGCGGTTGGTTTGTTCAATTCACCACAAGTCAGAATTAACTTGACCACGTATCATCTGTTGTTGTTGTTGGTGGTGGTGGTGGTGGTTCTGATCATCTAAGTAAAACTAAGAGCAAGCCCTCCTGACCTCAGTGGACTTCCAAGGAAGCAAGGTTTGGGCTGTGGAAGTTTTGCACAAACTTCTAGATATACTGGATGGTGAACCTAAGCAACAGAGGGGAAGGTTGATAGAAAACAAAATCCCCAGAGCCTTTGACACCTAACACCCTACTCACAGTTCCTACCATTAAATACTACATGTAATTAAAATAGTCTCACATTCTTTCTGGATTGCCTCTACTTCCTCTGTTGTCCCCTTTACTCTTCTATTGTTGGCTCTGCAGGGCAAGGATCTGTCCTTTTATCATCTGTCAAGTACCAGGCAGGCATGCCAAGGATGCTTTACTTACCAGCTTTGTTGTTCAGTCGCACAGTCGATTCCAACCCTCTGCGACCCCATGGACCACTGGCCGCCAGGCACTTCTGTCCTCCACCATCCTCCTCAACTCGCTCAGCTTTGTGCCCATTGTGTCTACAATGCCATCTAGTCATCTCATTTTTGGCCACCCCCTTCTTCTTTTGCCCTCCACCCTTACCAGCATCAAGGCTTTCTCAAGTGAATCCTCTCTTCTCATTTGATATCCAAAGTACTTTAGCTTCATCTTTACTATTTGACCTTCTAAGGAGTAGTCAGGGTTAATTTCTTCTAAGATTGACCTATTTGTTCTCCTCGCTGTCCAGGGGACTCTCAAAACTCTCCTCCAACACCACATCTCAAAGGCATCTATTCTTCTGTGCTCAGCTTTCTTAATGGTCCAGTACTGTACTGTATTAATAGATCAGTTCTGGAGACGGTGGGATTTAGGGGATGAAAGAGTTTAGTCCCTTTTGAAATTGTCTCTATGCCAGTCAGTCCCAAGGAATTCAGTAGAGCTTGTTCCCCAATGTAGCAATTGTTCCTATCTGCCCTTACATTGTCTCTGTGTGATTGTAAACAAAGCATAGGATTATTATGCACTCACACACCATCCTCAATTAACTCATTAGCAGATGTATAATGCCACAATGTTTGTTTTGCATCCATCCCCTAACTCTTTACAACTCAGCAGAAACAAACTTCACAGTACTGTACATAATATATCTGAACCTCAATCAGGGATCTTCTGTTATTACCAGATGTAAAAAGCGACACTGATTTGTACACTTATCTGTTATAGTAACCAGTGGTGGGATGTCAAAAATTTTACTACCCCACTGTGATGTCATCACAGTGTGGGTGGAGCTAATGTCATGATGTCATGAGCGGAGCCAAAGGAAAAAAATTAAAAATAATTAAAAATAAAATAAAAATAAGCACACACACACACCCCGGCCGCCAGACCTTTTTAGGAACTGTGGTAGTACGTCAATATAGGTAAAGGTATGAAATACACATTAAAATACGCACAGACACACCACATCCAAAGGTGAGTCACATACCTGGGGAGCAGGCTATAGGGAGCTTCAGGCTAGCAGCTTCTCTTCCTCCTCCCCGTTTGGGAGGACAGCAAGGAGGCCGTGCATACGTGCCAAGTACTGTAGGCATGCATGCACACCAAGTGATAATATTTATTATATTTTGATTACACTATAATATTGTAGGTGTATTGATCTGTATAGTATTTACTGTATTTAATTGTTTTGTTATATGCTAGTGTATTTTGGTTTGCACTGTAATATTGTTATTTGTGAATGCTGTGAGCCGCTCTGAGTCAGTCTTTACTGAGTAGAGCGGCATACAAGTCTAAATAATAATAATAATAATAATAATAATAATAATAATAATAATAATAATAATAATAATAATAATAATAATAAAGTGCTTGGCACGCATGCGCAGTGGGGGAACCAGTGAAAAGGTAAGCCCCAAAGGTGGTTTCCCCCCAAAAGCTGCTACCGGTTCTCCGGGACACTGGGAAAAGTTACTACTGGGTCTGGCGAACTGGTGAGAACCTGTTACATCCCATCACTGATAGTAACCCACCATTGTGTATCTCAATACCTGATATGTATAAATTAAAGAAGAAAACGTTATGACACTTTGTTTATAGACTAACTGCTGTGTTTTAATGTTAGCTTTTGTGGATCAAGTCCACTTCGTCAACTCTCTGAGATGCTTGAAACACAGACTAACACGGCTACCATTTCAAAAATTAAAATACAGGAGGAGTTAGTATTTAAGGTGTCTTGTTTTGTGTACGCCTCCTCCAGGACTCCCTTCACACGACCACTTCACTCGTGTGCAGCCGAAGGGGGGGGGGGGTCGGAGCTAGAGAGGGATGGACGGATAGAACCTATTTGGAGGAGGAGAGCGAGAAGTTTGCTTTGAGGCTGGACCTTTGGTGCCCTCGTTCGCCTTCTCCTCCGACGGAGCGGGGCAGAGACGGGTCGGACTACTACTAGCCTTCACACATTCCCTCCCTCCTCCTCTACCTCGACCCCCGCCGTATGTCTAAGTCTTGGGTTTCCTTGGCTGCAGGCAGGGCGCTCCCGTCCACCGGGAGGGAAAACGGCGGCTAGAAGGAGGGCGGCCACGTCGCGGGTCCGGGAGACTTCAATTCAGACCCCGTGTAGAGGCGGCGGTGGCACGGCATGGCGGAGACGGAGAGCAGCGACGGTGGCTCCGTCCACGAGACCCGCTTTGAGGCGGCCGTGAAAGTGATCCAGAGTCTGCCGAAAAATGGTAAGAGGGGGAAAACTTTAAGGGCTCTCGTCAGGATCAAACTCACAACGTTCTGGCTGCAGCACAGCAGTTTAACCACTGCGCCGCCAGGGCTCTTGCCCATTTCCCTTTACAGCCACAGAGCCAGCATTGTCGGGCTCTCACTTCTGTGGTCATGTGGCGGGCAGGACTAGACATTGAAGTGCACAGAACATTGTTACCTTTCCTGCCAAAGTGGGACCTGTTTATCTATGTGCAATTTCTTGGCTTCAAACAGGTTGGCAGGAGCTGGGGCAGAGGACAGGCACTTACTTTGTTGTGCAGTACTCAGGTCTCGAACTGCTAACCCAGGAGTTCTCAACCTTTTTAAGCCGGGGGCCGGGTCACGCTCCCTCAGACAGCTTCGGGGGCCCGATGGTCATTTTGCTCTTCCTCCACCACATGGCACTTCCTGGTGTGGTGGGGGCGGTGCAGGGCTACATGAAATGGTGCCACAGCCCATATCTGGCCCATGCGCCACAGGTTGAGAATCCCTTTTATATCATCAGATTTGCTACATTCATAGCTCAAATGAATAAACTTCATAATTGCAACAAATACACATTCCAATGTATCATCTGTACCTGGTGTGGTAGAGGCGGTGGGGTGCCACATGAAATGGTGCCACAGGCTGCAGGTTGAGAATCCCTGTGCTTACCTGTTGACGTTCCAGTCCTCAAGTTCAGGTGCTAAAATAGAGTCTGCCTGGAAACTCCCACTGTCATATATTAGGCCAGTAGGAGTTCTGGAAAGCCTGCTTTCCATGCCTTTTTTAATGTTCTCTGCAGAGGCCTTTTCTACAGCACAGCTCAATTGCTTGCTTTAAAAAATCGCTGATGGTAAATGGCCAGTTGCTGCTACAGAAAATGAAGGATCACCCAGGTACATAATGTTAGAAATTTGTTTACTGCAAGAACTTTTAAATTTAGACCTGCAAGCCATTTTTGGTTTAGATAATCATTTTCTAGCATGTTTTCTTTTAGTGGATTGTATCCTGGTCTTCAGGAAGCTGGCCCTTAAAGTCACTAATCTAATAAAATAAAATAAGAATTTTAACTGGATTATAATAATAATTTAGTGTCAGAAATTATTCTGGGTTGAAAGGATTTTTGCTGGAGAAACACTGCTCAGGGGATGCTAGAATGAGGCTCCTTTCATGTCCCCAAGATCTTTCCCCACTGTTTATCTACTTGCAATTTCTTGCTTTCAATCTGGTTGGTTGGCAGGAGCCGGGATAGAGTCAGGCGCTCACATTCTGTCTGTCCAACTGGATGATGTAATGCACTAAAAAAATTCAAGATGTAAAACTTCTGGGTGAATATGGAGGCCATCACCTTGCACTGGAAATAAATTAAAGTTGAACGCAGGGAAAAAAAATTATGGGAAACAGATTTTGTAATCGCAGTGCCATATCCAGAGGGCCTTGTCATAGGTTTCTGCATGCATCCCATTTTATCAGTCTGAGATCTTGCAAAAGAGTCCTTAATTGTCATAACTATACAACTTTGGGCAAAAAAACCAGATGAGGAGGAAGGACTAGAAGGGACAAGGAAAGGAAGAAACAGGTTTTATTCCAGATCCAAATGACATTCTGCTCCACAGGAAATCTACTGTGCATGGCTAGGCCAATAGGAGATTAGTTCTAAGTGATGTTTACCATTCCTACCCTGCATGAGACTTTGATTTGAGAGAATCTTCACCTGAACTATGCTGATCCTTGGCTATGCTGATCCTTGGCCATGTTGATGACCAGAAGGTTGGCAGGTCAGCAGTTCAAAACCCGAGTGCTGCGAGACACAATGAGCTCCCATCCTCTGCCCCAGCTCCTGCCAACTTAGCAGTTCAGAAGTAAGAAATTGCAAGCACAGTATATAAGCATTCTGTTTAATCCTGTGTCTAGTCATGCATGACACAGGACTGCGGGAAGTCTGCAGGTGCAGACAGCATCCTAGAGTCGGACATGACCAGAGACCTTTACATTTATTGTGGCATGTGTTTTAGTAGAGTTCAGATAAATGGTGTGTAATCCTTAGAATTAGGACACCCCATGAAGCTTTGTTTTAAAATTATCTTAATTTTGCATATTTAAATTAATGCATTTGTCTTGGTTAAGGTGGCTTGTTTCTTTGTTTTTGCTGTAAGAGACTAAGCCTGGCTATCACTCTGGAAATCTTTAATGCAGATGACACAAACCCCTTGGGTAACAGCTGACAAGGAATGACAAGCCCTGTCTTTGTTGGGAGGTGTGTGTTTGTGCTTTGCAGTGGGGTAGAGTTCAGGCAGCAAAAGCGTCTTCTGTTTGGAAGTTTTCCTTGTTAATGGCTAACTCACTCACAAACAAAACTCTCAAATCCAGCACAGATAATCAATTTTCAAAGGGTTTCATGTATCTTCTCAAGAATTGGTGAGAGGAGGAGATTAAGATCAGAACAAACCTTTATTAAAAAGGTCTCACTTGTATGCCTGACAAAGTGGACTTGATCCATGAAAGTTCACATACATGAGTTAGTCTTTAAAGTGCCACAACTTTTCGTCTTTTTTGTTGTTTTGTTTACTCTCTTATACTCTTGCACAGACTAACACAGCTACCCTTTAACAAATTTGAAAAGGGCTTGGATCAGAAACTTTTGATGTTTGGGACAATCTGGCAACACTAATACAAAACAATCCAGAAATATATTTTTTAAAATGTGTTTCCAAGCTTTGTGAACTTTTTTGGGTTGTTTTTCTTTGAAAAATGATTTTTTAAACTTAATAAGAAATGAGAATTGGAGTTTTAGGGATGACTGTGGACAGAATCCTTTGTAAGATCAGTGTTCATCTGTTACCAAGTGACACCAGCTGATTCAAAGCAGGGAGATAGAAATGCTCTTTGTAGATGAGCTGTTTGAAAATAATTGTTTTTGCCTGACATCTGCTTTTTTAAAAGCATGTACAATAAAACCTCGCATAAAGAGTGCCTCACTTAGAGACTAACTTGCAGAATTTTCTCTGAATGGTCGTTCTCGCTTAACAACTAAAAACAACCAAAAACTTGCTTAACACCTAAATCGGGGTTCACAATCCCTCCTGCCAGATGTCACAAATGGTCACTTACAATGGCAGTGGCAGCACTTTTTCCAAGAGTTTTGCTTAAAGAGCAACTCACTTAAAGAGCAATCCTGTGGAACACATTATGCTCTTTAAGTGAGGTACCCCTGTAGTGGTGATATTATCCTGAGCAATGCAAACAAGCAAGTTTTCCCCCTTGGATGTTTTAAGATCCCACTTGATTTTGCTTTAAATGTCAACCTAAGGGCACAAACAATAAGGGTTTTTAAGATGCCTTTGCAAAAGTGACAAAACAGCTATGACATAGTTAATTACAAAAGTTAAAGGTAGACATGTTTCTTTGTATTTGCACAAGGGTACGTTAGTCTCTAAATCAGGGGATGGCCAACCTTTTCCCTTCGCTTGAACATGCCCTTGGACAGCGTTGTGGGCCAGACTACGTCCCCCACAAGCAGAAGTGGGTGCATTTATGGATGACATAAATGCTCCCACTACTGCATTTATGCCAGCTGTGGGCATATGTGTGTATGCACGGGTGCGTTTTACGGATGATGTAAACACACTGTTTTCACTTCTGGCTTCGACAGAGGTAGCGATGGGCTGGATGGGATGGTGTCGGAGGCTGGGGCCGGCCCGCAGGCCACAGGTTGGGAACCCCTCTAAATCCTTTCAGATAATGAAGTGAAGGTAAATAGAAATATAGGAACTGCAGTCAGTTGGGTTTTGTTTTGTTTTTTGTTCCAACTTGGAACTGATCCTGATAAAGATAAGTACAACTATGGTTCTTGTTTTGAGTAGTGTCATTGTTCTCAGGACCCAGGAAGGTTACGCCTTGCAATCAGTATTCTGAGTTTAAATAAATTAATGTGTTTAAAAGGAACAATCATGGACGCTTTGGCACTTTCTTCTGCAGGTTCATTCCAGCCGTCAAATGAAATGATGCTCAAGTTCTATAGCTTTTATAAGCAAGCAACTCAAGGACCATGTAACAGTCCAAGACCTGGATTTTGGGATCCCATTGGTAGATATAAATGGTAAATACTGTATATACATAGGAGGAATATATGCTTTAAATTACATATAGATAAGGCCTGCCCAGGGTGGAAGGAATAGGACTATGAACATTTTTAATGAGGAAGGGCTGTTGTGATTAAGAGACTACATGTTTTGCATGCAAAAAGTCCCTAGCAGGTTTGGGGAAAGCTCTAAAATCATGGAGAAACGCTGGTGGCTGTAGCAGACGAGACTGAGATAGATGGACCAATGATTTGATTCAGTATTAGGCAGATGTATGTTCCTTTGGCTGCTGCTTATATTTGGACAAAGGCAAAATAGTAAAACTATATAAATATGCCTCCTTTATTTAAATACAGTATATGATAAAGGATGTCCTCGATATTTCTTTTTTGCTTTTCTTGAGCCTATTTCAGAGATACAGTCTTCCAGACTGATTAATTTTGTCATGCAATAGGTAGACATGTATATTCTTACTATTTTAGTAATTTGAACTTAATATGTATATAGTATATGGTATGGTCTAGTTCCTCCAGTGAGTATTAGATATGTATGAGATAATAGAGGCAGAGATCAGGGGTCACTATTGGAGAAATGGAACTAGGGTCAGCGGGTAACCGAACAATAGGGTATAAGTTAAGAATGAGGTAATTTTCTAACGTGCAATGGGAATGTAAGTTTGAGGATTTTTGAACATGGTATACTTTGTGGAAGGACTTGAATGTTACAAGAAGGGCAGTTTCCCCAAAAATATACAAAATAGAGATTTTTTTCAAAGATTTGAAGAATGGTTGAAGAGAGTGGGTAAGAATTTGACTGTTTGCGGATTAAAGAACAGTAAACTACACATTTCCAATAGCAGGAATGTTGTTCTTCCCAGTGCTGAAGAATGGTAGCTACACTGCTGTGCAGGGAAATAATTTTGTTCCAGCACAGAACAGATCTACAAATTTCACAAAGGCCAGCTAGGCCCTTAGAGCTGGACGTTTTCAGGGAAAGAATCCTTCATATTATGGCTTCAGTGGTATTTGAGAGAAACCCAGCTTCAGGATTGTGACCTGAAGTGAGAGACAAAGAGAAAAGAAAATGAAATGGAAATGAGAGCGTTTAATTCAGGATCAAAGATGCAAGTTGTTGGCAGGAATAGAAATCAAACCAGTAAAAATTATGCTAGTCTGTGTTGCCTTTGAGACAACGAGTAGATATTTATGGTTATAGAACCAATGTGGCAAATTATTGCCATTGTCAAATCAAAGATACAGTAAGAAACCTGATCAGTTTTATAGTAGTTTGAAGATATTTATTATATTCATCACAGGGATGCATGGAGTGCTTTAGGGGACATGCCCAAGGAAGAGGCCATGATTGCTTATGTTGAAGAAATGAAAAAGGTAAGAGTTATTTGTATGTAAATGAAAACAAATATTACATAGTTGTTTTCTTTCTAGGCTTCTGAAACTTGATTAGCTTCTTAGGAGGGATATCCAGTATGTCAGTTATTTGATGGACTTTGTCCTAGGCAAATTAATAATAAGAATAATCAGAATTTTAGAGTAACTGTGTTACAGAATGGAAAGATCCAGTGTTAGTGAGATTTTTAGGAATGCTTATTGTTCTGAGTAATCTGATATGGTCATGTGAATAATCAGATAATAAAGGATACTGAAACTGAACAATCTTGAGAGAGTTGCTAGAATTAGAGTTAATTCACAACAAAATAAGAGATGTAGTTTGAATTCTAGTAATAAATTGCAATTTGAGAAGGCCCACTGAAACAGTGATTTGGTAATTAGTACTTGTAGTGGGCGTACTGTAGATGCAGCTTACTACTGGGTTTAATCCATAGAGAAGGATGAAGCTCTACAACTTTTTAAAAAAGTGGAATCTTCCTTGGAAGGGGTTCAGCTCTCCTAGATTTAAAACATTTTGGAAGAAATATCGTACCAAAGTACTAAATTACTTGTGGAGTGTATTGGAAGTTAAACTTTGGGCAATCATATAAAACTTCCAGTTTGATTGCACATCTATATAAGTTTATAGCCTATATCGTTTTAGTACTTTATACTTAATAGGCACCAAAAACGAAACTGCGTTTTCCTTATGAAATGGTAATCTAACGTAAGAAACAAACAGTCTCATTTACCTGGGATTTAACTGAGCTGTTAAACATACAGTATATATTTATCTTGAAGTTACATTACAATGAATAGTAAACTCATTGTTAAGGATTTCATGCTATTCCTTACTTGACCAAAAAACTCTACAGATTGGGAGAAACCCTAAAAAGCATGA
The DNA here is from genome assembly GCA_030440675.1 of Furcifer pardalis. NCBI lineage: Eukaryota > Metazoa > Chordata > Lepidosauria > Squamata > Chamaeleonidae > Furcifer > Furcifer pardalis. The sequence goes on from CP126897.1 coordinate 93,133,442, forward strand.
CTTGGGAAGGTATAAACAGCATGCCAATTCTGTGAGCTATCCCTTCCAACTTCTATAGAACAATCCCCCTTTCACAGTCACATCAGATCCTAATAGTACAGTAATATTTCAGTAAAGTTAGTAAACACAGCTGATCGAGAGAACAAAGAAAAAGAACATTCCAGAACACAGAAGGGCTCTCGATAATATTGCAAGTATTTTGCTGTGCAGCTTTGCAAAATGACTGCAAGGGATACACAAACAGCATTGTGACTTTAGTTTGAGCCTTCTTTAGTGGCTGAGTGTCACTTAAATGAGGGTCATCTTGGTCTGCCACTTGCCTTCTCCTTTGGCATCAACACCCCAGTCTACTGATTGAATTTCCCTTTCAATTCATATCATGGGCCATCTTTTAAATCCGTCAAATGCTGAATGACAGAGGAAAGATCTGTTCTGGTGTTGCTTTCACCTTGAGGGTAAGCAGCAGCTCTTTGATTCGTACAGATACCAAAGTTCAAGCTATTTTGGCACATTTATCTGAAGATGGTACACATGCTTACCAGTAAGAATCACCATTACCAGGTTTGCCATGTGAAAGAAAGCAATTAATTAATTTCTACAGTCATCTTTAACAGGGATTGGACTACTAAATTCCACATTTTAGAATGAAAACTTCTTATGCTGCAGATAATAATAGCACAAATAAGTGTGTGAATGACTTCTGTTGTATTGGCTGAAACCTTACAACTAGCATATGCCTATTTCAATTAATGGAACATATGGAGGAAATCGCTCACTGGATCACTTAAGACAGGGGTACCCAAACTTTTCGGGCCACAGGCCAGTCACGTAGTTCAGCGGCTGGTCACGTGGTTCCTCCCACCGGAAGCACAACACGCCTTACAATCTGTTTTGCAACAGGATGAGATAGATTTTAAGCTGCCATTTTCTCTGCTTAAACTAGGGGTGCCCAAACTACGGCCTGCAGGCCAGATCTGGCCCCTGACACCAATTCATCTGGCATACCCTGCCCTTGTTGCTCTCAGAAACAGAAGTTTTCCTTCCACTTCCAGGAGTGACGAGGGCAGCATAGGCCGGATGAATTGGCATTGGATGCCGGATCCAGCCCACAGGCCATAGTTTGGGCACTCCTGACTTAAGACATTTAGCAACAGGATTCCAGCCTTTACATAAAGAAAGAATGTTGGCCACAGTCCAAAGAATTTTGAAAGTGTATGCTTGAGGAATGTTCTCTTCATGCTGGTGCAGCTTGTTAAGCTGCTTATGAAACTGAGAAACAATTCCATGGGACTAATGCAGACTTCTAGTCTGAGCCCAAGGCAGCTTTTGGGATTGCAGTCTCAGTCTGTTGCATGCCTGCTACTGGTGAGTGCAGTGGCTTTATCAGTTTCTTTGCTGTAAATTTAGTTGTAGTATAGGCTCACAAATGAAAAGTTGAGACCAGATAAACCAAATAAGCAAAATTTTCCCACGTCTTATATATCTTCATATCTGTTGCATGCCACATAGTTTCAGGTAGCCAGTAACACTGTTTTGAAATAAGTAGGGTGTGCATTGAAACCTGAAGTAGGAAATGTCATGTACTCTTTTGAGCATGAAATTAAAAGAGAAATGTGGGCTAGATACTTACTAGCTTAAGTGATTAGGCATGGGCCGAAGGATTCCTTTTAATATGACTGTATACTGGGTACAAAATTAGACAAATGACTAACAGCGTAAATGACAGCCCTTCCGCTCTCATGGAGATGTCAGTAGCAATTTTGCCATCCTTTCAGAATGGTTTACAATTTCAGGAATGGCCAACCTTAATGCTCCAGATGTTCTTGAACTTCAATTCCCAGATGCCTTGATCAGCAGGAATGCTGACTTGGGCCTCTGGTAATTGAAGTCCAAGAACACCTGGAGTGTCAAGGTTGGCCATCCCTGGTTACATCTTTTATGTAAAACATGTTTTGGCTATTTGAAGATGCAAGATGAATTTTCAGCTTTTAAAATTCATTTTTAGAGTTAAATACATTTGTTCTGTTAACATAAACCCATTGTAGCAATTGTTAGAATACAGAGCAATTGCATTAAGAAATGTAAGCGCAGAATAATAATTTTAAAAATATATAAACATTAGCCATATTCCCTTGGAATGTTGTCCTTAGGCAGCCAGAAAAATCTGGGAAATTTTCCTCAGTCCCTGTGAGAAGGAGAGTCAAGAGGACCCAACTTGGGTGGTGAGCGATTACTCGCAGATCCTGGGGCTACTCCACCCATAGCTCTCCTATCGACAGGGGAGAATACATGGTGGCTAAAGAGTTTAAATCAGAGGTGACTAAACCTTTTACGCTGTGGGCCTGACCACACCTCCTGGACAACTGAGCAGGGTGGACCACACTCCCGGAAGCGGAAGCATTTACAACTATCGTAAATGCACTCACTTCCACATTTATAACAGCCGCGGGTGTGTTTACGCATGCATGGGCATGTTTTACGTCTGACATAAGCACGTCTGCTTCCACTTCCAGGTATGGCAGTGGTGGGCCACATGAAATGGTGCTGTGGGCCGTGTCCAGCCCACGGGCCGTAGGTTGGAAACCCCTGGTTTAAATTATAGAGCCTTCCACATAACTGGGAACCTGTTGAGGCAGAGGGAGTTAGAGGAGGCTGAGACAGTACAGATAATGTAAGAATAGGATGACACAAGTTCAAGTGGGCAAGGGTGACCTTTTCCCTGTGGATTGGATGAAGAGGGAGCTGAGGCAAATGAGACTGAGCCCTGAGGTCAATGTAGACAAGTGTAGGGCTGAAGCAGTCCCAGAGGAACCTCCTAGTGAAGGAAACTGGGTGGAAATTGCGAAAGAAGGTTTGGACTGGAGTGCCCATGAGATTTTGAGGACCTTAGGGAGAGGCACACCTCATGTCGAGTACTGTAGTTCCAAAATTCTCCTATTGACGCGAACAAGCACACAGGGAACATCTCTGAATTCAAGGGGAAGGGAAGGAAGTGGACACCTGAGCAAAAAAACAACAACCCTGGAGTGACAGAGGCAAAGGGGTTTAGCAACATTGTGTGAAGGAGCTGGAGAGGACTCTAAAGACTTTGTGGCCAACTCTATAATCTGGGCAAGGTTCCAGAGCACATTCTGAGAAGGACTAAAAGCTAGGAGATGCTAACCTCCCCTTTTGACAAAACAAGGAAAGAAAGGGTGCTTGAACTCTTGAGAGATGGTGGGGTAACTGCCTCTTGAAGGCTATGTACATAATTCCTCATTAATAAAGGACTCTAGGTTTTGTCAGCAAGTACAAGTGTTGGTTCTTACTTATGGAAGGGATGGGGCTGATGGCTCTGCTAGTGGGAGACCCACTCACAGCTTCACTAAGAGATAAAGGAGAATTTGCTGTGAAATTACTACTTGTGCTGATAATTTAAGGTTGGTAATAGCACTTTTTTCCAATATCTCTTGTGTACAAAACAAATTCTTTTTAAAACAGTACAGTAAAAGTTTTGGATGTTACCCATGATTATTGTTATTTTATTATATCCAGAGCCAAATTTTGTCCAGATTCATCTAAAAGCAGATTTTTAGTAGGGCTTGCATGCGAATAAAAATGGATGCTATCAGGTCTTCAGAGCCCAGTTTTGTGGATATCTACTCAGGATCAGATTACAAGAGGTGCTGACCCCACAGTTAACATCTGGTAGCATATATATACTTCACCCTATAAAGTTCTTTGGAGCTGTGGAGATTAGAAATCAGTTTAGCAAAGATAAAGTCACCCTTGCTTGAAAACCAGTCCTATCCAACTCTAGGGTTCAGTGCTCATCTCCATTTACAGCCACAGAGCGCTGTCTGCATTTGCAGATGTTTCCGTGGACATGTGGCAGGCATGCTTAGACACCTGAGTGTATGGAATGCTGTTTACCTTCCCACCAAAGCGGTGCCTATTTATATACTTGCAATGTCTTGCTTTCAAACTGATAGGTTGGCAGGAGCTAGGACAGATGGGAGCTCACTCTGTCATGTAGTACTCAGGTACTGAACTCTGACCATCCAGTCTTCAAGTTCAGCATCTTACCCACTTGACCCACCACAGGTCACCTGTATTAATTCACATTGAAATCACAATACAGTAAAACCTCGCATAAAGAGCGCCTCGCTTAGAGACTAACTCACTTAAAGAGCAGAATTTTCTCTGAATGGTCGCCTCGTTTAACAACTAAAACCAACCAAAAACTCGCTAAATCGGGGTTCGCAACCCCTCCCCCCACCAGAAGTCACAGTTGGTCATTTACAATGGTGTTTTGCTTAAAGAGCAAACTCGCTTAAAGAGCAGTCCTGTGGAACACATTATGCTCTTTAAGTGAGATACCACTGTATATTTGATTTGCAAGATAAGAAGAGAAGAAAAGTTCATGCTAGGACAAACGGACACAGTATTTTCAATTACTTAAAGAGTCTTGCTTGTACCAATGTGCTGACTGTATGTGCAGTTTGATTCTCAGTAGTCAATTTTGCTCAGTTCATTAGGACTGAGAGATAATTGTGGCTTAAATAGATCCACTGCAGTGAGAATCTAGCTATGGCATACAAACCTATTGGGAGAAGGAAGGAGAGATTTCTAGTTGGCGGTGCTGATGATCATTTTTAAAAAGAGAATTGTTTAAAAATATAAAGAACTGGCAACACACACGAGATAATCTCTTAATTTATGAAAAATTTCATCATATATGAAGTGGTTGTAAAATTAAATGTTACATTAAGGGTGTTACAAAGAAGGGTGTACAAAGTTTTCTTCCAGTGCAAAGTTGATGTGGAAATAATGAAATGTGTCATGCTGTAATTACCTGATATGTGTTCATAAACATTATGTGTTTCTACAGATTCTTGAAACTGTGCCAATGACAGACAAAGTTGAAGAATTGCTGCATGTATTAGGCCCATTCTATGAATTTGTAGAGGATAAAAAGAAGAAAGGATCTGGCATAATACTAGGTTGGGATATAAAATTCCTACTTATTTGCTCTCTAACTGCAGACATTTATGCAATGTATCTTTTACCCTTGCCACAACATGATGTAACATGCTCATGGATATATTACAGCAGACTTGCCTCAACTTATTCTTTTCTTCTTAGTGTTAAAACATACGTGTCCATAACTAACATTGTTAGAAGCAAGTCATAGTTGGGGAAAGTTGTTTCTATGAATTGTAGTGTAATCCAGGTTCTGTTACTTGATAAATAGGTAATGACAGCTATTCAGCTGATTTGATCACTTTTGTAACATGAAGTGGAAAGAAGCAAAGCAAAGCAATCACACTTATATACCACCCCATATCACTTAGTGCACTTACTAAAGCAGGGTTCCCCAACCTTTGGTTTTTGGACTTTAATTTCCAGAAGCCGAAGTCAATTCCTCAAAGCATTGATCAGCCAATGTACTGACTTAGGCTTCTGGGAAGTGAAGTCCAAAACCCAAAGGTTGGGGAACCCTGCTCTAGGTGGTTCACAAGTATAATTGGCATTTTGCCTCCAACATGATAGGTACTTATTTTACCACTCTTGGATAGATGGAAGCCTGAGTCAACCTTGACCCTAGTCAGGATCGAACTCCCAACCGTTTGGACGTTGCAGTACAGCAGTTTAACCACTGCGCCACCAGATCATAGAAAAGAAGAAGTTGATATAAAATGAGTGAGGATAACAACGAACTGATGGCGATAATGTTATCGGCGGCCAGACAATGTATAGCGAGAAACTGGAAAAATAATGAAAATTTACAAAGAAGGGATTGGTACAAGGAAATGTGGGATTTGGCACTCAATGAAAAGCTCACCTGGGAGTTAAATTTTAATAAGGGTAAAGTAACTGGTAATAAGTTCTGGAGGATTTGGAAACCTTTCATTGAATATGTAATAGATAAAAATAAAGGCATACTCCCTGCATCTGAGCAAAATGATTTTTGGAAAAAATAAGGAAACATTAATCTCCGGACAATGTATATATCACGAGGGTGTTTCTAAAGTAAAGAATGATAGTAGAGTTAGAGAATTAAATATATTGGTTTTGAGGTGATATGGGGAGACATAATTTACAGTTTGAAGTTTTATCATGAGGTAATAATATTTGAATGATGATACAAATGTAGTTTTGTTAATTATGGGAATTTTTATCCTCTTTTTTGATTTTTCTCTATATATATTTTGGATTTATGTAATGTTTTTTCTTTCTTTCTTGTTCTATGTATTTTTCTTGATTTGTAATACTTTTTATACCTAATAAAATTAAAAAAAATTAAAAAAAAAGAAGTTGGTCCTTTTTGCCACAGCTGTTTGAAATATTCCGTTAAAAAAATTCAAGAATGTTATAGTTTAGTACAGTCAAACCTTGCATAACAAATGCCTCGCTTAGTGAAAAACTCACATAATGAGTGGACATTCTACAAACGTTTCTGTTTTGCATAGAAAAATTTTTTGCTATGCAAAACGGACTTTCCCTATGGAAAAGCTCACATAACGCGCATTTCTATGGGAAAAACTCGCATAATGAAAATTTTTTGCTATGTGAGTTTTTCCATAGAAATTTTCATTATGGGGAGGAATAGAGCGCATTTTCTTTTCTGTTAAAAATCTTAATAACATTATAAAAAAAAGAAAAATTTTCGTTATGTGAGGTTTCCCATAGGAATTTTCACTATGCGAAAAAAACTCACATAGCGAAAAACTCGCATAGTGAGCAGCCTCGCAGAATGAAATATTTTTGTTATGCGAAGTTTGACTGTATGTACTTCTCTGTATGCTGCTTTGACAAATAAGCAAAATACAATCTTCAGTTTTTCATTGGGTAGGGAATGAGTCTGAATATTTGACCAGGAGAAGACTGTTGCTTAAAATTATACTGGGCAAATCAGATTTGGTGCTGATAAATCAAATATTACTAGCACCAGCTCTGGTTTGTGTAACATGGCTTTATATCAACAGAATTTTGTGCAATGTGTTTATGACTGTTTTTATATTAGAAGGGTTCAGAGTTGGATACCTCTTTAAGTAGCAATTCTGTTGCACTTGGTCTGGTATGTTTATGAAGCAGGTTTCCTAGTCTGTCATACCTTGCAGTCTAGTTGAAAAGATTCACCTAGATTGCAGTTCATGGCATTCAGTCATAGATTGGTAATCTCTGTGCCTCTTATTTTTCCTAATGATTTTTTATCTTTGTGGTTCAGAATAGGCCTGCAGCAAAAAAACAAAACATGTATAGTGGTTCCCAACATGCTACTTAAATGTGAAGATTGAGGAAGTAAATGCATAAGTTATGCTAATGTAGATCTCATAGCACTGCTCTGTGTTAATTTAATTGTGGCTTGCTTAATAATCCTGCATAAGTTATATTAAAATCTGTAATTTTAAGGAGACCTACCAGTATAAGTGGAGGTGGGAAGAACAGCATGTATTGTAAATTGTATGCATAATTATGTAAGGCTATAATTAGGGAAATAATCATCCCTGAAGTCAACAACTGACATAATCTTTTAGGTTCACTGTTTACTTCTGTGATCTTGTCTGCGTTTACTATGCAAACTGAAAGACTGCAGGGCAAAGTTTATGTATTGAATTTTCTTTTGAGCAGGGGTTCTCAACCTACACCCTGAAGCCCGGATCCAGCCTGTGGCACTATTCCATCTGGCCAGTGCTGCCGCCGCCCTTGTCCTGTCCACCTGGCTTGGGGTGTCCATAATATTGCTCCAAAGCAGGGCGGATGTCATAAGAAGGCTTACAACATCTGCCCTGCTGTGGAGTGGCATTAGGGACATGCCAAGCCAGGCGGAGGGAACAATGGGGATGGGAGTGGAAACGACAGGTGCCCATGGCCAACTGCGTCTTTCCTGGGGGCCACGCTGGCTGAGCGCAGGCAAGGACAGTCAGGACCCCTTCTTCAGCCACGACAGGCCAGTAAGCAGGGGAGCAGCAGCAGCGGCATGGTGGGGCAGTGTTGACAGGGTGGACTGGTGGCATGGTGGGGACTGGTGGCAATGGCGGTGGGGGGGAGTGTTGGCAGTGCGGTGTGGAATGTTGGGACCCTCAACTTGTGTACCCCTGCCGCCAGCAGCGGCAGGGGGGATGGGGGCTCAGGGTTGTCCCGGCAGCAACAGGATCACTCCCCCCTACTGCCGTCACCTTTGGTGACCCCCCCCCCTTAGGCGGACACCAGTCTGGCCCACCAACAGTCTGATGGGCTGTGATCTGTCCTCCGGCTACAAAAGGTTGAGAACCCCTGCTTTTGAGGTTTTTAAAATAAATTGTTAACTATAGCAAAAGTTGCTTCATATATAAACTCAACATTGACAGATGGCTTTTAAGACTTTATCCTCATGGATGCAGCCCATGGCACCATTTCATGTGCCCCCCCCCCCATGGCCTCCACTACACCAGGAAGTGCCATGTGGTGGAGGAAGGGCAAAATGGCTGATTGGCCCCCAAAGCTGTCTGAGGAAGCATGACCCGGCCTATGGCTTAAAAAGGTTGAGAACTCCTGCTTTGTTTATCGACATGATGATTATTAACTTTCACTTTGAACTCTGTACAGCTAGTGGCAGCAAAAGGCACAGTAAGAAAATGGATCGCTTACAACAGGGGAGATATTCAGAGTTATAAAGTTTAGGGAAGGTATAAAGCAAGAATTTTCTTTGAGCAAGACAGAATGGAAATAATCTAGAATTAACTTCAACAAATAATAAATGACTATATAACTATTTTAAAATTTTAGTTCCCATACTAAATATGTTTCCCCTTAAAATATCTTGTTAGGTTCTGGAAATGGTGTAACATCTGTAACATCTGTACCAGCTGTAAATGGCAAATCTGAAAGTAGTGACAGTGGAGCAGAATCAGAGGAAGAACCACATGAAGAACAAATAATAGAATTAAAGGAAATCGGGAAAGGTACGTACAGTGGAACCCTGACATAAAAACGGTTCGACTTACAAAAAAATTGACATACAAAAAAAATGGTGACATCTAGTGGCATCTTCTGGTAATGCAATGTGTTTTTGACATACAATTTTTTCAACATACAAATAACCTCATGGAACAGAAAAAAATTGTATGTAAAGGATTTACTGTACTGTACTTCTAAAGTACCATACAACATTCCACAGCTAATTTAGACTCCCCCACCAATCTTGTTAAAGAACTCTCCACCCCTCCTCTTCATAAATTTTATTAAACTTTTAAAAGGTGAAAAGAGATTAAGTTAAAGCATAACATTTTATTTATTTAATCAAATTTCTATTGCCGCCCAACTCAGCAACAACTCTTGGCACCTAACAACAATTAAAAACAATAACAAAACTAAATAAAAACCCTTAAAAACCCAATTAAAAAGTCAAAATAATTGACCACCCCATCCATTAAAAGAGAGAGAGAAATCTTAATTATATAAGCCAACAGGTTTTTTTTTTTTGGGGGGGGTCAACCCTCCACAGGTGCCCCACACCTGCCCTGCCAGCCAGATTTTCAGTTCTTTCCTAAAGAGCAGCAACTCCATCTGGAGACGCAGCTCAATTGGCAGGAGGTTCCATAGGGCCGGAGCACACACAGAGAAGGCCCTCCTTCTGATGCTAGCAGATGGCACAATGAGAGAGACTCTCCGGTGTGCTCTGGTGGGACAGACAGATGTTCTCAGGATGATGCGGTCTCTTAAATATCGTGGCCCCATACCATGTAGGGCTTTAATGGTCATTATCAGCACCTTGAATTGCACCCGGAGGTACACTGGCAACCAGTGCAGCTCCCGAAGCAGTGGTGAGGCACAGGCATACCGCCCGCACCCCATCACCACCTGAGCAGCAGCATTCTGGACCAGTTGCAGCCTCCGAATAGTCATCAAGGGCAGCCCCATGTAGAGCGTGTTGCAATAGTCCAGTCTGGAGATGACCAGAGTGTGTGAGGCCATAAGCAAGGAGTCCCGATCTAGGAGTGGGCGTAACTGGCGAATCACACGAAGTTATGTGAAAGCCTTCCTAGCCGCGACTGCCACCTGGCCATTGAGCAGGAGTCACGAGTCCAGGAGGACCCCCAGATTATTCAGTGGGGCTGTTTGGGACAAAATAGTCCCATCCAGAACCAAAGATGGTAGCTCCCGAGATAACGTGCCCCTCCGACCCATAGCCACTCAGTCATTCAGTTGTAGCCTGTTGTCCCCCATCCAGACCCCAACACCTGGATAGGACTCCAACTGCATCGCTTGGATTACCACGGGCTGAGATGTATAGCTGAGTATCATCAGTATACTGATGATACCTCATCCTGTGGGAACGGATGATTTCCCCCAGCGATTTCATGTAGATGTTAAATAGGAGAGGTGAGAGCACCGAGCCCTGAGGCACCCCGTACTGGAGAGACCTAGGACTGGACATCCCTTCCTCCAACCACACCAACTGGGTCTGGCCCTTCAGAAAAAAGGCAGACCAGGACAACACAGTGCCCCCGATTCTCATTCTTCGGAGCCGTTCCAGAAGGATGCCATGGTTGACAGTATCGAAAACCGCTGAGAGGTCAAGAAGAGCAAGACGGAGGGATGACCTCCATCCCGCTCCCACCATAGATCATCCAACAGTGCGACCAACGCAGTCTCAGTACCACATCTGGGCCTGATAGTTGGCCATTACTGTTGGGTCGAGCGCTGGCTTCTTAAGGAGGGGGTGCACCAAGGCATGTTTTAATGGTTCAGGAAACACCACCTCCTGCAAAGATGTGTTGTCTATTGCTGTAACCCAACTGCCTGTCACCGCCTTGGACACCTTGACCAACCAGGTGGGACATGGATCTAATAGGCAAGCAGTGGCACGAACAGATCCAAGGAGCCTGTCCACTTCCTCAGGGACAATTAGATCAAACTGAACCCAGATAACATGGCAAGACTGCGATCCAGTCATTTCCAGACCCATAGTGAGTGTCCACACCGGGGTCAAACTTGGAGTGAATCTGACAGATTTTCTCCACCAGATAATCAGCAAAGTCCTCAGCTGACCTCTGCCAACCATGGCCAGGCCCCCCTCTACTGAGGAGGGACCTAGTCCCCCAAAACAGAGTCGCTGGGCGATTATCTGCAGAGGCAATAAGGGTGGTGAAATATTGCTGTTTCACCACCTCTATTGTCACCAGGTAGGCTCTGATACTCTAGCCAGTGTTCAGTCGGAATCACTCTGAGTCTTCACCCAGCGGCGCTCTCAGTGTCTCTATGCCCATTTAAGCTCCCTCAAATCCTGTGTAAACCATGGGGATGAGCGGGGCCCATGTGTGTGGACAGGCCGTAGTGGCATGATCATGTCCAAGGCTGCCGTCGCACTCCCATTCCAGAGGTCAACAAGAGCCTCGGGCGAATTGTGTAGCCGATCCAGAGGAAAACACACCAGTTCCCTTTGGAATCCATCCGGATCCATCAGTCACCGTGGGCGGACCAATTTAACTGGCCCTGACTCCCTACGGTGGGACATTGCCCCCAGAAAGTCCAGAATCACCAGATAGTGATCTGACCATGGCACAGGTGTTATGTCTAGTCACTGTAATTTCAGATCCCTCTGCTATCGCTCCGACAAGAAAACGAGATCAGGTGTGTGACCACTGCTCCTGGTCGGGCCCTGAATTACCTGAGTCAGGCCCATGGCTGCCATGGAAGCCATGAACTCCTGTGCTACCTTGGACCTAGCCCCCAATTAAGTCAAATTGAAGTCGCTCAGAACCATAAGTCCAGGGAACTCCAACGCCAGCATTGTGACCGCCTCAAGGAGCTCAGGCAGGGAATCCACTGCAAGGAGGCAGGTACAGGAGCAAGATTCCCAACTAACTCTTTAGTCCCAACTGGATGAACAGGACCTCATTACCCAGAACTTGTGGAGCCATGGCTCTCGCAACTCCCAATGAGTCTCTGGCTACAATGACAATGCCAGTGCCCCTCCCTTTACCTCTAGGCTGGTGCCAAATTCCGAACCCAGCTGGACACAATTCTGATAGAGCAAGGCCATCCTCTGGTGTCAGTCAGGTAACCTATATTTAAAGAACACTTACAGATCCTGGCAAAAAGAATGGAAATAAGAAACCATCAGCTTTAAAAACAAGGAGTAAAGAGATGGGAAAGTAAAATACTGTATACCATTCCACAGAGAAATATGTTTTTATATTTATTTATTCAAATTTATATATTGCCGAATGAGCGACTCTGGGCGGTATAAAAACAGTGAAAACATTACAATCATAAAACATTAAAAACCCTTAATAGACCTTAAAGATTACCATCCCGATCAATTATTTAAAATTTATGATTAAAAGAACGATTAAAAGAACGGAGAGGCCTACACTATATAAGCCAGCAGGGTGGGGTCACCACGTCACCCACACCTGCTTTGCCAGCCAGGTTTTTAGTTCTTTCATAAAGGGCAACAACTCCATCTGGAGGCACAACTCAGTTGGTAAGAGGTTCCATAGGGCTGGTATCTTCAGATAGCTTCTCTGGCCCACTCTGGTGGGATGGACTGATGTTCTTGGGGTGACGCGGTCTCTTGTTACTAAGGGAGGGGTAGGATATAACATCTAATTCTTGTTAGCATAATTAATAAAGAGATATGAAGTACTGAAAAACAGATTGCTCATAAAGTAAGGTGAAGTACTGTATTGCATGTTGCTTATTTACCTTTACCTATGCATTCCCCTTACATCAGTGGGGAGAAAGACGAGGACTGGTGTGTAACTTACTAAGGCTGGAGATGCATATCTATTGGGCTTGGTGCTGAGGATGGCATCATGCAAGGGAAAAACTCCTCTGTAAAATTAAATGATAAATGTTTAATAGTCTTCTAATGGATTGTTCCATCTGCTCTAACGTAATGTATACATTAAACACATTAATATGGCCAAACTCTGTACAGTTCTGTATATTGTTAGCTGATAAGTTATCCTCCTTAAATTAAGAGTAAGTAAATAAATAAAAGTGACTGTTCTTTAGTGGCTGAAATCCCGTTGTGCAGTTATGCAGACATCGTGTCAGATGACTCGGGAGGCAACACATATTTATAGAAATTTCTTGCCTTAAGGTAATTCACTTCTAAAGGCTTACACCATTTATGTAACTGTGTGACTGGATTTCAGACAAATTCATACATTTAATAGTACCTCAGACTGTTATTGCAGCTAGAAGCTGTTTCTTATGGGCTCTTTAAATTAATGCAAAAATTTCAGTTTCTTTAATATTGGTTTTAAATACTGTACTAGTATTTAGGTTTAGTGGTTAAGACTCTGAACTTGACAACTGGAAGGCCGTCGGATCAGCAGTTTGAGACCTGAGCGCTGCATGACTAAGTGAGCTCCTGTCTCTGTCCCAGCTCCTGCCAACCTTGCAGTTCAAAAGCAAGAAATTGCAAGTAGATAAATAGGTACTGCTTCAGCAGAAAAGGTAACAGTGTTCCATGTGTTTCAGAGCCTAGCCATGTGTGTCACATGACCAAAGAAACTTCTGGCTCTTTGGCTGTAATTGGAGATGAGCACATATCCTAAAGTTGGATATGATTGGCTTTTTGAGCAAGGAAGAGCTTTACCTTTACTTTAATTAGGTGTTCCTTGATACATATTGATGAACTAAGTGTTAAAATACCTATGAGCAAATTAAAAATACAATTGAAGATGAGCTTTCTTGCACATACTTATTTTAACATTCACTCCTTAAGGTTTAGCAGAAGCGGAGAGTGTGAACCAGGGCTCAGTCCCTGAGAAGGAACTGGACAGTGTTATTGCCAATGGGTCTTGTGATTGTGACGTGCCAGATGGAAACACGCACACTGGAGTACTGACTAAATCTGCTCTGAATGGTGTGAATCTCGATGAAGAAACAAGGGGGAAAGACAGACACCTCGACCTACCTGTTGTGTGTAGCATTGGGTCTCCTCCTCAAGGTACAGGCCTCAGTAACTAAATATGCCTACATGGCTGTTAGTGAATTAGTACATAGAGAGGATATGTATTTTACTTTTTATGGCTTGATCATGCTTTCTGTGTATATTTTAAATCAGGGGTGCCCAAACCTTTTGGGCCGTGGGCCGATCTTGTGGTTCAGGGAGCCCATCACTAAGGCCCGGGGGCCAGGTGCGGCCCCTGATGCCAATTCATCCAGCCTGCAAAGTCCTTGTCGCTCCTGGAAGCGGAAGTAAAACACACCCGTATGGCGACGAGGGCTTCCCGGGCTGGATGAATTGGCATCAGGGACCACACCGGGCCCCCAGGCCTTAGTGACGGGCTCCCTTAACCACATGATTGGCCCACGGCCCAAAAGGTTTGGGCACCCCAGCCTAAACAGTAATATAAAAACCTACTAATGCTATCAGTCATTTTATGTTTTGGAGTTAAAGATATGAAATCGTTCTTTTAGCTAAGACAAAAAATAACAGAGAAATGTTCTATGTGGGTTTTTTTAAATGAATAGAGCCACATGTGTTTATTATTATTATTATTCCTAAGACTGTTTCTGAAAGCTAGTCACCAGTTATCTTTAACATCTTTTTTTTTTTTTTGCATTTAGGATAATTATGTAATACCTTTTTGTACATTTTTATTATATCCAGAGTTTAGCATTTCGATTGGCAGTCATTTTGCTAAATGAAATTAGCTAGAGAGCAAAGAGAGAGGATTCTTGAAAACTGGGTGAAAATGCCTTCTGTAATCAGTCCATGGAAGGCAGGTACTCTAGCCAACCCGTTGGCTGTTTTATTCAAAATAATTATGATAAATCCAGTTTCATTTCAAAATGAGTACGTAGTAGTACTGTTCTATTGTCAGCAGCCAATGCTAGCAATGAGGGATTAGTCCATTTGCTGTTGTGCAAACAATGTGATTCTTTTTTAAAAAAACTACTAAATTAAAACACTGTTGTTTTCAGAGCCAGATCGTATGCTCAATTTTAATCTCCATTAAATACTGTTCAATATTGTCATTTTGAGATGCTCCTTTGTTCTTGACAGAATTGGGCTATTTATACCTGTTGTTTGATCATTTAGCTATAGGTGCAGATCTGAATGAAGACGTAGCTGAGGACATCTCTGGAATTCAGCACTTGACAAGTGACTCTGACAGTGAAATATACTGTGATTCCATGGAACAATTTGGACAAGAAGAGGTAGAGGCTGATAAAGATCTCTACTGAAGGGGGGGGGGATACTGTATATTAACTACTGTCTAAAGCAGGGACTGTGGTGGCTCAAGTGGTTAAGGTGCTGAACTTGACTGGAAATTCAGCAGGCCAGCAGTTCGAGACCTGATTACTGCATGATGGAGTGAGCTCCTGTCTCTGTCCCAAACCTGCCAACCTAGCAGTTCAAAAGCAAAAAAATTGCAAGTAGATAAATAGGTACCACTTTGGTAGGAAAGTAAACAGCGTTTTGTGCACTCCGGTGTCTAGTTATGCCTGCCACAGGTCCATGGAAACGTCTGCAGACTCAGACAGCACTGGCTCTTTGGCTATAAACAGAGATGAGCACTGAACCCTAGAGTTGGATACGAGTGGCTTTTGAGCAGGGGCAACCTTTACCTAAAGCAGGAATATACCTTAGAGGGCCACATTCTCACCATTCCATTTTTTTACTGAAGAAGAAGCCCCATCATGCCCTCTAGTTTGTAGGTGTTTGGGGAGGGAGAAGTAGCTATTTTTTCCCCTTATAATTTTGGGCTGTTTGGAGCTCAGGAAAGCTCTGCTTCTTCTTATGGATGAGGAAATAGATGAAAATGGAATCTCTGAATAAAGTAAGTACAGTATCTTATTAATTTTTAAAAAGCCTACCATAACAGTGAAACAGTACCTGCGGTTTCAGTTATATGCAGGTCTAAAAAAATTCAATACAATTTTTCTGCTAGAGGCCGCTGTCTGTAATGTAATGTTTACAAGGAGTGGAAACAGACTTTTGGGTAGTTCTCACATAGTACAACAGAGGTATTTGAAACACCTCCCCTGCTTCTTCATCCATGTCTAGACCAGATGTGAAACTGCCAAAATGAAACCACTTTTTGGTGAATTCATTATGCAGTTCCTTTTGGCTGACCCAGTGGGAGAAAAATTAGCCAGCAACACAAGGTTGCCATTTTCCAGGATATATCCAATTGTGGTTCAAAAATATCACAATCTTCAAGGAAGCTCTTTCTGTGTACTCCCTTCCCTGCTTCTATGTCTCAAGTGCAGTAATACCCTACCTAATGAAAAAGCTCCATTCCACGGCTCTTTGTTATGCAGTTTTTCATTATGTGGATCAAATGGGAGATATCCCGCATAACAAAAAGAAATGTTCGTTATAAGGGGTTTACGTTAACCAGGGTATACCCCGCTTAGCAAAAACCCCATATAGCAAAAAAAAAAATCATTATGTGGGGTATCGCGATTGCCTAACGAACGCTTAGTTATACGAAATTTTTGTTATACAAAGCATTTGTTATACAGGGTTTTACCGTATAGGGTTGTCTGTTATCCACAGTTTCGGGTATCTGTAGAAGGCCTCAGAACGTATCCCCTGAGGATACAGAGGGGAGACAACTGTATATGGTAAAGAGGGCAAATGAAGGGTTACAGCACAAAAAGTCCCATTTTTAAAGTGGATGTAAGTAAGGCCTTTTGGATGGACCTTCTACCATTGCTTCACACATGTGCCGGTAATTGTTTTGAGAGATATCTTCCAAACAGAACAAAACATGTTTATTAGAAATGGGATATTCAGACATTTTAGAGCTGCAGCCAAAAATAAATAAGTTTACAGAGCAGTTTTTATTACCCATATGTGGTCCTCCAACACCATTATGGGCCTTTCAGGAAAAAAAAACTGATAGTAGTAAGGCTTCACAGAAGTTGTAAGGGTTGGCAGGACAGTGTGGTCCATCTATAGAGGAAGCCTCTAAAGTGGAAAGCTGTTTGTCTCAAGATGTAATACCTGCTTCTTTCTACTTGTAGCTGCTGGAAATCAGTCCATCAACAAACGAATTATCAAAACATCAATTTCCTTTCTCAGAAACAAATAATAGTAGCTGGCTAGAAATGTCTGGGCTTCGAGATCTTGGAAACTACATGCCAGAAAATAGGAAAGAGGCTGTGATTGAGGGAAAGGGTGAAGTGAAATGTGGGGGTGAAGATGGCAAGGCAAGTGATGGAGGTCCTCATAAAGAAAAGAAGAATGGTGAAAAAGTTGACTTCTATGGAATCAGAAGAGGGCGAGGTACTGTTGGACTCTTTGTTCTGCTACACCTCTTTATATTTTCATCTTCCACAGTTATATCTTCTTCTGCCATATCCGAATCTGAATATTGGTGATCATCATGGCGATCAGCCATGAACTGTCCTGTGAATATAATGCAATGGCCTTTCATCTGCCTTCTGCATCGCAGCATGACCCCTGTACCACTGATCCAGTTTCACATGTCAATTTCTAGTCTTGAGCCCTTTTGGCACACAAAGTCCTCATCAGCCCCAGGCCAGTATTGATGAAACTGCTCCCCTTCATCAAGATGGATTCAAGTGGGATTTAGTTCACTTGGGGACCATCATCCTTCCCTGTGGACTTTGGCATCCAAATCCATTAGTCCTCAGGGTGGTCAGGCTAGTTAACCTGATTATCAGCGCTGAGTTGCTAGCAGTATGGTCTACTTACTCTATTACCATAGCAGGACAACCTGGCCAGACAAAGTTATATACATTTTATATACCTGTTTCTAAAGGTGCTTTTTTTCCCTTCTGTATTTAGGGCACAGAATGAACCCTTTGGGTAATCAAGCCCAAGGTGGACAGATGGGTAGTGGAGGAGATGGAGAGCGATGGGGTTCAGACAGAGGACCGAGGAGTAGCCTCAATGAACAAATTGCAGTTGTGCTCATAAGATTGCAGGAAGATATGCAGAATGTTATTCAGAGACTACATGCCCTTGAGACACTGACAGCGTCACAGGTAAAGTTTCCACAAACCATGACTCATTAGTAGAGCACACAATGATTTGCATGTAGAAGTACCAGGATTAGTCACCATCGTATACACATGGAATTGGGAACAACATTCTGGAAAAGCACCACTAGTCTGCAATCGTTGTAGACAATAGGGAACAATGTTGACAAAAGGTCCAACATGGTGAGGGCAGTTTTCATATATTATGAAAGTTCACTTTTGTTTTAAGAAGTTTGTATAGCTCAAGTAATTATGATAGTTGTGCAGATCTGTTTCTAGACTGCAGTTCCCAGAATTTAACAGCCATTGTGGCACTTAACCCAAGCTGGGATGGAGGGATGGAACACATGCATGCCAAGGGGATTCTGGTAACTGTAGTCCAAACATAAACCTGTGTTAAGTACTTCTTTCATGTCCTGATCAAATCCTGAACTGCCAAAATGAAGCCACTTTCTTCACTTTGTCATTGCCCAAACCCAAGTCTTCATCGGTGCAGGCCTCTGGCAGCAATTGGCAGAGCAGTAAATGAGCCAGATTCTGTGTGTCTCCACATTCACATCATGTGCTGTTGTCCACCAGCAAGCAGCCTCCACTTGAGAAATTTGGTCTTGCCTTTAGGAACTCCAACCCTCAGTCTATTCAGAGTCCTCCAAGAGTGGTTGGGGGGGGGGGAGAGAGAGGTTGAGTACTGGGGATGGCTCTTTCCGTATTACAGAATACCCAATTTCATATGAATACAGATGAATTTGGATATAATGTATCACCATGTTTAATAACTAACGAAGGCTAGGTTCCCAAATCACATAATTATGGTGATGACTTATACATTGGAAAAATTTCAGTAAGGGGGAAAGACATGTGTGGAAATTAAAAAAAAATCTTAGTTTGACATAATTGTACGTATTCCCAGAGATAGTTGAGACATGAAAGAACATTCCTGGAAATTGCATTGAATATTTTTTACAGAGAAGTCTGAAGCAATACAAGAAGGAACGCAAGAGATGGGAGCAAAAGTTCATACCTCTGAACGAAATTCTTATATGTAATATTGCTGATAAATATGATCAAACATTACTATACTTCTACAGTGTCCAAACCTCACAGCAAGAACATAATTTAAAGTTGTAGGTATAAATTTGAAACCTTGTAGGATTTGTGGTTAAGATGCTGAAATTGATGACTGGTCAGCAGGTCGAGACTTGGAGTGAGCTCCCGTCTGTCCCAGTTCCTGCCAACCTAACAGTTCAAAAGCAAGAAATTGCAAGTAGATAAATAGGTACCAGTTCGGTGGGAAGGTAAACAGCATTCCATGCACTCTAGTGTCTAATCATGCCTGCCACATGTCAATGGAAACATCTGCAGACGCAGACAGCGCTGATTCTTTGGCTATAAACAGAGATGAGCACTGAACTCTAGAGTCAGAAATGACTGATTTTCAAACAAGGGTGACCTTGACCTTTATTTGCTACTTGGTTAAATTTGGTTTCTCTTTGCAGGCAAGGACTGCTGCTTTGCATTCAGATATTCGGCCTGCCTTACCTGTTAAGGTAGGATTTTTAATAAAGATCCCTACCAATGATTCTTTGAGTGGGTTGGATGTGTAAGGTAGGATTTTTAATAAAGATCCCTACCAATGATTCTTTGAGTGGGTTGGATGTTGGCTTGGTGTGTGTGTGTGTGTGTGTGCGTGTGTGTGTGTGTCTGCGCACTCATGCCACAATTGTGGCAGTTACTTTTTTTGTTGTTCAGTCGCACAGTCGATTCCGACCCTCCGCGACCCCATGGACCACCGCCCGCCATGCACCCCTGTCCTCCACCATCCTCCTCAGCCCACCCAGCTCTGTTCCCACTGCATCCACAATACCATCTAGCCATCTCATTCTCTGCCGCCCCCTTCTTCTTTTTCCTTCCACCTTTCCCACCATCAAGGCCTTCTCAAGTGAATCCTCTCTTATTTGGTGTCCAAAGTACCTTAGCTTCATCTTTACAATTTGACCTTCTAAGGAGCAGTCAGGGTTGATTTCTTCTAAGATTGACCTATTTGTTCTCCTCGCTGTCCAGTGGACTCTCAATACTCTCCTCCAACACCACATCTCAAAGGCATCTATTCTTCTGCACTCAGCTTTCCTAATGGTCCAGCTCTCACAACCATACATTGCCATCAGGAATACCATTGTTTTGACTATACCAATTTTTGTTTGCAATTTGATGTCTCTACTTTTCACTATGCTCCCCAGATTTCTCATCCCTTGCCTCCCAAGAATCAGTTGCCTTTTTATTTCATGGCTGCAATCTCCATCTTCAGTGAGCTTTGATCCCAAGAAAGTAAAATCTGTCACTGCTTCTGTTTCTTCCCTATCTATTTTCCAGGGACTGATCAGGCCTGTTGCAATGATCTTTGTTTTCTTTATTTTGAGTCTCAAGCCAGCTTTTTCATTCTCTTCTTTCAACCTAATCAGGAGCTTCTTTAGATCTTCCTCACTTTCTGCCATTAGGGTGGTATCATCTGCATATCTCAAATTGTTGATGTTTCTCCCAGCAATTTTGATTCCAAATTGTGATTCCTCCATCCCTGCATTGCGCATTATGTGCTCTGTGTATAAGTTGAATAAGCAGGGTGACAAAATGCAGCCTTGTCTTAATCCTTTTCCTATTCCAAACCACTCCGTCATTCCATTTTCTGTCCTAACTGTTGCCTGTTGATTCATGTACAGATTTCTCATGAGGCCTATAAGGTGTTCTGGTATTCCCATATCTTTAATTACTTGCCACATTTTGTTGTGATCCACACAGTCAAAGGCTTTAGTGTAATCAATGAAGCAGAAGTAGCCTTGTTTCTGATATTCCTTTGCTTTTTCCATGATCCATCTTATGTTGGCTATGTGGCCTCTAGTCCCCCTGCCTCTTCTGAACCCCGCCTGCACTTCTGGTAATTCTCTCTCCACATGCTGTTGCAGTCTATCCTGTATTATCTTGAGCATCACCTTGCTAGCGTGTGGGATGAGCGCAATTGTTCGATAATTTGAACATTTTTTGGTATTTCCCTTTTTGGGGATTGGAACATATACTGATCTTTTCCAATCCTGTGGCCATTGTTGTGTTTTCCAAATCTGCTGACATATAGAATGTAATAATTTGATTCCATCATCTTTTAGGGCTTTGGAAAGTTCAACCTGGATACCATCATCTCTGCTGGCTTTGTTGTTTGCAGTATTTTTCAAGTTCAATTTCCTCATCATTGGAATTATCAGGAGTGTTGAGGTCCTTTCTGTAGAGTTCCATCTTTTCTTAATCTCTTCTGCATCAGCTATCTCCTTGCCATCTTTGTCCTTTATCATGGTCATTTTTGCTTTAAATGTCCCTTTGATTTCCTCAATTTTTTTGAAAAGATCTCTAGTCCTACCCCTGATATTGTTTTGCTCTATTTCTTTGCACTGTTCATTCAGGTAGGTTTCCTTATCTCTCCTTGCTTTTCTTTGAAATTCTGTATTCAAGTGGTTGTATTTTTTCCTTTCTCCTTTGCCTTTTGCGTCCATTCTTTCCTCTGCTATTTTAAGAGCCTCATCGGACAACCACTTAGCTTTCTTACGCTTCTTTTCTTTTGGTATGGTTTTCTTTGCTGCCTCCTGCATGATGTCCCGCATCTCTGTCCATAATTCTTCTGGCACTCTGTCTATCTGGTCCAAGCCATTGAATCTGTTCCACACCTCCACTGTGTATTCCTTAGGGATGTTGTCTAGGTCATATCTGTCTGGCCTAGTTGTTTTCCCTATTTTCTTGACTCTAAGCCTGAATTTTGCGATCAGTAGGTTGTGATCTGAACCACAATCTGCTCCTGATCTCGTTTTTGCTGACTGTATGGAGGTTCTCCATCTTTGCCTGCAGAGTATGTAATCAATCTGGTTTCGATGTTGGCCATCTGGTGATGTCCATGTGTAAAGTCTCCTTTTGTGTTGCTGGAATAGAGTGTTCGCTATGACCAGTGCATTATCTTGGCAGAACTCTATCAGTCTTTGGCCTGCATCATTCTGTGTTCCAAGACCAATCTTGCCTGTTATTCCATTTACTTTTTGATTTCCTACTTTGGCATTCCAGTCTCCTATGATTATGATTATTATTATTTATTACATTTGTTACCCCGCCCCAATCGGGAGAACCCGACTCTGAGCGGCTTACATCAAAACAGGAAATAAAAACATAAAACGATCCATATCAATAAAAATCAACAAGAGTTAAAAGTCATCAAAAGTTAAAAACAATATAGAATCAACACACGAATCCCACATTCAGATCCAGGGTTAACTATCCATTAAATAAGCCACTTAATATGAGAACCCACGTTCCCGGGTCCCCAAACTTGACCTGCCAGCCAGGTTTTTAAGCCCTTTCGAAAGGGTAAGAGCTCTGTCTGAAGGCGCAGCTCGGTGGGCAGGAGGTTCCAGAGGGTCGGGGCGGACACGGAGAAGGCTCTCCTCCTGGTGCAGGCGAGGTGCGCCTCCCTCGCCGAAGGAATAACAAGGGAGCCTCTCCGATCCGCCCTGGTGGGACGGACAGATATTCTTGGGGTGACGCGGTCTCTTAGGTATCCTGGCCCACTACCATATAGGGCTTTAAAGGTAATGACCAGCACCTTGAATTGCACCCGGAGACATACTGGCAACCAATGCAGCTCCCAGAGCAGCGGTGAAGCATGAGCATAACACCCACACCCCACCACTACCCGGGCCGCCGCATTTTGGACCAGCTGAAGTCTCCGGATGGTCATCAGGGGCAGCCCCATGTAGAGCGCATTACAGTAATCAAGTCTGGAGGTGACCAATGCATGTGTGACCATAAGCAGAGCGTCCCGGTCTAGGAATGGGCATAACTGGCGTATTACACGAAGTTGTGCAAAAGCCCTCCTGGCCACGGCTGCCACCTGCTCTTCGAACAGTAGCCGTGAGTCCAGGAGGACCCCCAGATTACGCACCGGGTCTGTTTGGGGCAGGACTGCCCCATCCAGGACCAAAGGTGGCAACTCCTGTGTTAACACAGGACCCCTTACCCACAGCCACTCAGTCTTGCCGGGATTCAGCTGTAGCCCGTTGTCCCCCATCCAGACCTTAACAGCCTCCAGACACCTGGAAAGGACTTCCACCGCACCGCTTGGGTCCCCATGGGCGGAGATGTATAACTGGGTATCACCTGCATATTGATGATACCTTACCCCGTGGGAACGGATGATCTCGCCCAGCGGCTTCATATAGATGTTAAACAGGAGAGGAGAAAGTACCGAACCCTGAGGCACCCCGTATTGCAAGGGCCTAGGGCTGGACTTCTCCTTCTCCAGGCACACCGACTGGGTCCTGCCCCTCAAGAATGAGGAAAAACAGGACAACACTGTGCCCTGGATCCCCAGACCCTGGAGCCTTCCCAGAAGGATGCCATGATCGACCGTGTCAAAAGCCACTGAGAGGTCGAGGAGAGCAAGGACAGACGGCTCCCCTCCATCCAGCTCTCTCCAGAGATCATCCACCAAAGCAACTAGTGCAGTCTTAGTACCATGATGATGTGTACATCATTTCTTGGTGTCTGTTCTATGAATAAAGTGACTCTTTATTCGCTAGTTAAGAACAGTCTGAAAGTTATGAATATTCCTGTGACAATTAGCAGGATTTTAACCAAAGGCATTCAGAGAAATGTTGCTCCAGAGTAATGTACAACCCTAAAATATTTCTGAACATTCCCAGTTACACAGTGAAAGGGAACTTTTAGGTAGTGGTGGAGCCAATGCATATAATGCCAGAATAAATTAATTCAGTGTTACAATTTGAGTGATATTGATAAGAATTCTTAGATGTGACAGTGAAACAAAGAGTAAAATACTTTTCAAAGTATGTAAATTCATCTGGGGCCATGATAATACCTAAACTACTTACAGTTCCTAATTATTATTGTTCTGTGTCTAGGCCAGACATGAAACTGCTAAAATTAAGCCACCTTTTGGTGAGTTCATTCTACAGTTCCTTTCGCCAAACCTAGTGTGAGAAAGATTAGCTGGCAACACAAGATTGCCATTACTGGCATATGCCTGAATGTGGTTCAAGAAAACCATAATCTTTGAAGAGGCTCTTGCTATGTACCCTACTGTTTCTGGGTACAGTCCCTAATGTATAGTCCTTAATAAGCAGTTATCTTTTCATAGTATATAGTGTTAAAGTATCGGATTTTTAAAAAGCATATTTATTTTTTGTGTTGTCCAGAGACCATCATGGTGGCCCTTTGAGATTTCTCCTGCTACTTTAGCCTTTGCTGTCTTTTGGCCCTTCATTGCTCAGTGGTTGGTGCATGTATATCTTCAAAGGAGGAGAAGGTAGAGTTCTTTGCATATACAGTAAATTAAAAAAAATGTTTGAGGTTGTTAGAGAAAAAAATTCAAATGACTTGCATGAGGTTTGCCTTATCCAAACAGTGCTTTGTAGTAGTCTTGAAATGAATGCCAGGATTTCATCAAAACTGCTGTTAGATTTTAAGTTCAGCGGTAGTATCCTGTTCAGTAGCTGTGTAGGTATAACAGGAGTGATGTTGCTTGATGGTCAGTTCCAGGTGTCATTTGACTTTGTCTCCCTGTAAGCAAGTTGTACAGAACCCAAAACTGAAGCCAACATTCTTTAATTAGCAGGAATCCCCTGCTGCTGCTGACTTCACTTTTGCTATCTTGACAAAGTTACGGAGCACGATGCTGGTGTTATCGTCATCATCACAACCATAACTGTCATTCATGTGAAATGTTCACAATATTCAAGTTATCTCCTCATTGTTGTAGATTGCCCAAGTAGATGTTCCCATCTTAGAAAGATATACACTATGGCGGCCATGGACAGCACCCAATAGCTCAGAGAGGTGATCATGAAGAGATTATAGTCCATTGATGGCAAACCTTGGCAATCCAGGTGTTCTTGGACTTTAGTTCCCAGAAGCCCAAGTCTCTGTGAATCCACACAAATGGGTTTACTGCGCGTGGGAATTGAAGTCCAAGAACACCTGGAGTGCCAAGGTTCACAGTCATGGTTCTAGTCTCTACACATTTTTCCAGGAAGTGCTTATTGGTTTCAATGTCAGTGGCAGTGTAACAGTGTTTCTTTTCATCAGTAAGGATCTGGAAACTGTTCAAATAGTTCTTAAGTATAGATATAGATATACATAAGGCTTGTTGCGTTTTACACTGCAGATGAAGCAAAGCTGCTTGACTCTACCTCACTTACACAAAAGTTGCAGACAAAATTCATATATGCTACTTGCATATATATGCACTTAAAAACCCACTAATTAATAACTTGGTTTTTAACTAAATATTTGTCTACATTCTAGGTGATTTAATACATTTGTAACAAACATACTGTGTATAGGCTCTGTTCACTGGAGAGAAGCTTTTCAGCTGTGGTTGGAATCTTAATTAAAACCGTAAGGTCCAAATTCTGAGTATGGAAATTTTAATATGGATGTCTTCTCTCATTTCTTTTTTTAAACATTCATTCAGTTTTCAGAATTGGGACTAAAACATGAACTAGACCAGGGGTGCCCAAACCTTTTGGGCCGTGGGCCGATCATGTGGTTCAGGGAGCTGGTCACTAAGGCCCGGAGGCCAGGTGCGGCCCACGATGGCAATTCATCCGGCCTGCAAAGCCCTCATCGCTCCTGGAAGTGAAAGTAAAACGTGCCCATACGGGCGCGTTTTACTTCCGCTTCCAGGAGCGATAAGGACTTCATGGGCCGCACCCGGGCCCCGGGCCTTAGTTTGGGCAACACTGAACTAGACTAAGGGCAGTGACTTGACAGGAAAAATGATCAGATAATTCCATTTCAGAGGTGGAGAGAGTTGCCAAAGAACATTCTAGAAGGTTTACTTTGTTATCCCAAGACCCATAGCACTGTGAAGGTCTAAGAGGGCTTTCCTCTGGCTCCAGAAGCATTTTACCATGCCACATGATGTCCTGTTTAAAAATAAAAATAAAAAAAATAAGGAGAGGTTTGAAAGGGTTGCTACTTATAAATGTGAGCCTCAATAGCATGGATGGAATAAAGTCACAATGCTAGCAGAATTCCATAACACGAGACTGCAGCCTTTTAGATTCTGGCCCCTCTGTGCCATTTGCACAGTACAGTGGAACGTCATACAACAATCGCCCCATATAGCAAAGAAATATCATAACAATTAGTTTTTTGGGGGAAATAGCATCCCGCATAACAATTTTCCCTATGGAAAAAATCGAACAATTTTTCAATGGGAAAAACCACTTACCAAAAAAAATTTGTATGATGCATCCCATAGGGAAAATTGCTATACAATGCATGTATTGTATAGCAATTGTTTCACACAGTGAGCCCTGTGGAAGGGATTAAAGTCGATGTATGAGGTACCACCATATGATTAGCTTCATCAAATGCACAAGACTTTTGAGATATCTCATTTCTTTACAATCTGGAAAGAGGATTTGCACAGATGTATCTTGATGCAATACTGTGCCAACTAAATCAGGTTTATATGCCACTCTACAGCATAGAGAAGCCTACTTACTAGCTTTCACCTATTGTCATCAAATTGTTGTGCCACACCTTTATTCATTTTTTAAAAATCAATGCATGAAATAAAGTAAGTCACAACTAGAGTAGGCTCATTGAATCAATGAAACATACAGAGCTAATTCACCAAATACTGCAGATTCACTAGGCATACTCTAGTTACAAATTACTATTTGATTTCAGTCAATGTTTTATAATTAGTAATGGACTGAAATCTGAAAAAATTAGTCCTGATACCAGTTATGAGGACTGTACAATGTCTGATTTATTAAAATTTGAGGATTTGAATGTTATTGTCTGAAGTTGTGTAAATACTATTTTTGATGGTACAGTACTTGAAAAGTATGACATAGCTCGGTTGGAATCTAGAAAGGAAGGCTCACATTTATGTAAGTGCTGTGGCATGGCTAATTCTGTACTGTTACCCTCAAATAAGTGGAAGTGATCTACACTGGCAATACATGTTTTTCTTTCTTTCAGAAAACAGAATTGAGAATTCAATTCCAAGTTTATACTTAAAGACTGTTAATGTGAAGACGCTCCTGAGGATGATTTTGGAAATCTACAAGAATTGCACTTTGGGATGGCCCAATCTTCCTTGTTTTTCCTTTTGCACTACCTGAGATAACATACTTGAACAGTCTAATTCTCCTAGGATACAAGTAGAATAAACTCATCTGTCCCACTGAGCAATGACATGGACCATCAATTAACTGTTTTGGAATGTACTTTCTTGATAAAAGTCTTGTAGAATTGAAGGATCTTACTGCAGCTCGTACAGAGAAAGGTTCATTTTAGCTTTTGGAAGAAAAATCTTGCAAAAAAAATCTGTAAAGTGTTTCTTTAATGATTTATTTTTTGTCACTGAAATTTTTCAACTTGGCATAAAAATGCAATAGACAGTGGAAATGCTAAGACTAACGTAATCAGAGTTACCAGATGTATGACTAACATAATACTTGCGGCTACATAGGTAATTTGTCGTCGACTGCAATCGTATCCGAGAATGCATTTTTTTTCCTGAAGCAGGAAAAATTTCACTGGTGTGAATTTGTTTAAGGTGGATACATAGGTAAGTAACTTGTTAGTAAATAAAGTGCTATCAGACGTTTGAGGTTGCAGATTGTACTTGCATGAGTACCATCTCTACTGCATTTATGAGTTGAAATATGGTAGGATAACCCAGTGCAAAGGATATGGTACAGTAAGGGGAATGTACCTACATTCCAAGCAATATAGTAATCAGACCATCAGTGGAAATTAAATTCTTGTTCCATTAATTTTCAGTATGATTTAGGTATATCTGGAGTGTATCAAGATGCAGCCATGTACTCAAGTTTAGTAAAAGTATTGTCTTTATGAAAATATCTTCAGTTTTTGCTGAATTCTATGACATGCATACAATACTCAAAATGCATGCTAAAAATTAGCTACAAATGGTTGTCTTAGTATGTGTGGAAGCAGTCTTTTTCAAATGGTTTGGCAAGGTGATTGTCAAGGGCTGCTGCAGAGAAAGACTACACCCAGTACCTTAAAAGGTATGAGCAGACCTCTTTTCACCTAAACCACCTTTGTGACCTAGGGCATGTAGACAGTTAGTGCTTGCAGACAGAGAGGGAAATTACAGACTTGTTTCAGGCCAGGCCAGCTCTTTATTGCTCATGTAAGTTCTCCGCATTCTTAGCCTAGTTAACCTAGAAACAGCAGCTGGTATGCAGATTTTTAAAGCTACACTTAGCTGAATAAATTCTTTATTTTTAAATAATTATGGTGTAATGTGGTAAAAGGCACAGCACACATCTTTAATCTGTGGCCTTTCCTCCTCCTTGGACTCTTACGTTGCCTGGTTTCCTTATTTTTCCTGTTAAGATGGTTTGAAGACAATTTTAGCATAGTCACTTTAATACATTTCTAATTGCTTTTATTGAGGACATTCGTGTTTGAATAGAACATCTCTAAAAATGTGACAGAAGGGGGAAAGGAAATGTTTTTTTTTCATGTGATATGAATGTCAGACAAAATTATCACTTCTCTGTTGCTCTGGTGAAAAGAAAAATGGCAAATCTTGGAAATAACACGGCAAAATATAAACCATGTTCTCCTATGTGTATCTGCTTCAGTTAATTAGCCTACATTGGAACAAGTAAAATTTCAAAATATGACATTTTGCACTGTATAAATCTTCAGACTGATACATCAATAAGCAGCTCATTTATCTTGAAGTTCATAAAGCACTTTCACCTGTTTTTCACTATAAATAATGTAATTATAGGAGAGTTTTTGCTTTGCTCAACAGAACATATTTAAAAGTTTAGTTTTACAAGGTTACTTCGAGTCTAGTCTATTGTTAATACATAAATTAATAAATTGTTAATACATTTATCAAATAAAAGATGAAATGAGTATATTGCCTCAAGACACTTAAGGCATTGCATGAATCGATATAGTAGTTCAGTGGCTTCAGAAAAATGTCCAGTTTCTCAAAACCACTTGAGTGAAAGAAATATAAATAAGTAGAACAAGTATAGCAGTGATGGTGAACTTTGGCACTCCAGCTGTTCTTGAACTTCAGTTCCCAGAAGCCCAAGTCCCTGTGAATCCACACAAATGGGTTTACTGTGTATGTCCTTGGACTTCAATTCCCAGAAGCTCAAATCTGTGCATCCACACGAATGGTTTTATTGCACATATGTGCAGTAAACCCATTTGAGTGATTTCACGGACTTCGGTTTCTGGGAATTGAAGTCCAAGGACACCTGGAGTGCCAAGGTTCACCATCACGGAAGTATAGGTTGAGGACCCAATCTCATGAAGAAGAGTAACTGGTTTTAGATGGGACCTTCCTAGGAGAGCAAGCTACCATTTCCCCTAAGGTAGGCTTTAGATTGGCTTATCAAGGGAATGAGAGTTGGAGTTGCTGGAAGACATTAAATCTTGGCCTTTAACAAAAGTTAGAGACAAAGAATATCAGAAAACAAAACAAAATAAACAAAATAAAATTAAAAAACACTGTAGCACTTTAAAGACTAACTGCTTGCCCACACCCCTTCTGTTGTCTTGCCCACACCCCTTCTCTCTTTGAGCCCCTGAATTTGGTATATAAAGAACATGCCTGTAAGTTTCACTCTTTGTCTGATGAAGTGGACTTGATCCATGAAAGCTAACAACAAAAATATAGCAGTTAGTCTTTAAAGTGCTACAGTGTTTTTTATTTTATTTTATTTATTTTGTTTTCTGATATGCCTGAACCACAGATTAGCACGGCTACTATTAAAAAAAGAGACAAAGAAGTTTATGTACAGTAAGGGTCCCTGGACCACATCAAGTAGCTTGAGACTGCATTTCTTAACTGGCCTGTCCTCTTCTTCGGGCCATTACTGTACTTGTGCTGATTTTGGTCAGAAAAGCAAATGGAAATTCCAAAGTTAGCGCACTCTTAAAGGCAAGTTGCTTCACGTATTGCTATTTTGCTTGTTTTCACTGATCGTGTCCTTGAATGGAGGCTTTTCAGCAATTTCAAGTTGAGCCTTACATACATTGCAGAATAGCTGTGTTCAACCTCCTGACATTCTGCAATTGTTTATTTTTCATTAGTAGGATTAATAACGACTAGTTTGGGGAAAGAATGTAATCCCACCCCACCCCATGCTTGTAGCTAGTGTGGAAGCGTTGTGCTAAATTCTGCCTAGAGGTACAGAAATAATGCTCAACAAGTGATTGTTAAGATAGGCTGCTGCTAGTTGATTCATTCTCAATTTGACAAATGATGTAAAAGAAGGTGAACTGTGGATTGGACTGGAAAGGGGAAAAAACTCACAAAATAAAAAATGACCAGTAAGATAGCAAAATTTCAGTTGTTTAAAAGCAATTGTGTTCTGTTCTATAAAAGCAATTGCCAGTGTTTGTCTCATGCAGGAATTACTATGGCTTTTTTATATCATCAGCCAGACCATTTGCCAAATGGGCCTTAACTCAGTTGTCAGCACACTAGATGAAGTAGAAATCCAGCAGGATTTTGCTAAATGAGCTGTTTAGCAGCACAAATCCCTCTCCCATGGTAAATGGAGATAGGCCATCTTATCAAAACTGTTGAGCTGATGCACTGCCAAATGCTAAAGATCATAACGCAACCATTTCTGATAAGACAATAGATTGCTTGGTGAGTGTGTGAGATGCATTTTAAGGCAGAAAAATCAAAAGGTGGTCATTTTCACTGAAATGTTTCCCAGTAACAGCAAGCTCTTGAATGAAATGAGTAGTTTATTGTGATCCTTGAAAGCACACAATTCAAGGAAAGTCTACAAGCGCTATCTATAATAGGTACTGATTTTTATTCTAATTTTAAAATACATAATCAATTTTAATTCAGTATTTATTGAAATGTCATTTTGATTTTTCTTTCTTTCATTGGATTGTAAATGTATTATATGGACCTCGATATACATTTGGTTGAGTTTTATGTTACTTAATTGTTTTTTCAATAGCTGGCTTATAGGAACAACCAGTTTCCAGTATTTAAAAAGTGATAAGTTGCATCTAAAACCCAAGATAGAACGGTTAAAAACTACTGGAGTTTTGCCAGTTTTCACAAGTAAAATGGGCAGATTAAATAGACACTGACAATACAGTTAGAGACAAGAGAGAACACTGATCATTGAGAAGTAGAAGCTAAAATAACCTAAAGTATGTAAACTTAAAGTGTTTGATATTGTTTGTTTGCCAGAATGTTTGCCATATAGAATGATAGGGACATATATGGGCTGCATAGAAAATGTAGAGGTTTATTCTTAAATGCAGCTTCAAAGTGGTCTCAAAGCCATTTTCAAACAGATGCTTTGCACAAAATGCAACCCCTACGGTGACTAATTATTTCAAAATATAGCCGCATAAATTGATAACACATTTCCTCCAAACATTGGAAATCTCCCATAGCAGCAGAAAAACATTTTGTTCAGTGTGAAAGTGTTATACCACTGTTACATTATACATAAGATTTACATAAGGTGCAAATATAATTAGAATAAAAATATGAGCAGAAGCTGTTTGAAAGTAAGTATTTCACTACAGCTTATAAGGAAAAAATGGAGCTAAAATCAAATCAGTTTTTAAAAACATTATGGTTGGAAAATCAGGAATAATCCAGTGTTAGTAACTACAAGCTCTGGAAAACTCCATTCTCTATGATACTATAAACTGAAACCAGATACTGTTAGATGCTGAGCATTATTCCTAGCTTCAAAATAAGTAGTATCAGTTTCATCATTCGGCTGAGGTATAAAGGGCATGGTTTGATTATGCAGATTATCCCAGTCTACACCATGAAATAGGGGGTGACGTTTCAACTCTAAAATGAAAATTTAAACAAACATTAGTATCCACAAAGGAAAAAAAATCCTTTTAAGATGTTAAACAGATTCAGTGAGAAAGGCTCCCATTTCTCCAAATTCGTCTCCCTTCTGGTTCTGGATGTATTTTTTTTTTTTTAAATTAAGACCATGAACTAGTCAGACAAACTTTCATGATCAATTACCCACTCTCCTTTAGATTTGTATCAGGCAACTGTGGCAACTCTTTGATTCCCAAGATTACAATCCACTTCATTCCCACATAAAGTGAAACTGTCCTCGAGGAAAGATTTCAGTGTGTAAATTAAGCAATGCTGCTGAATTAGCATTGGGAAATTCACAACAAATTAAAACAAAGAGTAAAAGAAACCCCTGTGTGTTGTACAGTGACTAAACGTGATCCTCCAGGTACAGTACAGTATGTTCAAATTCCAACTCTTATAAATCTGCATTATGGCTGGAGGTGTATTCAGCCAAAAATCCTTTAGTTTAGTGTAGCAAATCAGGGGGCCACAACCTTTTTTGCATCACGGACTGGTTTCGGGCTAAACAATTTTTCCCCAGGCCACTCTGTTTGACTTGGGCAGTGAGGCATCACACTGCACACAGGTGGGCGGAGCCCCACCATAGTTAGGCAACCTGGAGGGGTCCAGCCACCTGCTTATCCGCTGCGCCTGAAGTCCATACTCTCATTCCGTTCACAGGGCAGACCCGGCCAAGCTACCATCAAGACTCCAATTGCAATCCATCCCAGCAGCCTAGTTCAGGACAGCCCATGGCCTGGTGGTTTGGGATCCCTGTAATAAATCACACTAGAACAGGCTCATTGAATAATGGGGATTGGGTGAACCAGCTTGTCTGTAAGTTCCATGTATTCAAACCAGCCTACTCAAACTGCCATTTACTTTAATATACTGTGATATCTCTGTTTACCAATACCTCAGTTAACATAATTTTCAGTTTACAAAGGAAAATCCACTGAAAATAATGCCTTGGTTTACAATTTTTTCTAGAACGGATTAATTGGTTTTTAATGAATTCCTATGGGAAACCGCGTTTCGGTTTACGATTTTTTCCAATGCATTCAAATGGGAAACTGAAATGCATTCCTATGTGAAACTGGTTTACGAATTTTTCACAATACAAAATGTCCCAGAGAATGCATTAAATTTGCAAATTGAGGTACCACTGTAGTAACAAAAGTAAGCCCATTTGAATTAATAAAGAACTTATGGAGTTGACTCATCAAATCCCCTTTGATTCAGTGAGTCTAAGTGTGACTTACTGTGCACAAAAGTGTGTCTCTTTTTCTTTTGGTCTCTTCCAGTGCCAGAGCTATGATGTAAGAGGTGGGGGGGCCACTGACATATTCTGCGGTGGGAGAGGTAAAAGGCTAGGCTTTGTGTTATATGGTCTGACCCCTTGCTCCACTTTTGGAAGAGGAGATCCACAGCCCCCTATGTCCAAAAGGACTTCTTTCCATTGACCACTAAACTGTAACTCAAAAATATTTATTCTTCCTATATCGGTGTTTCCCAACCTTTGGTTTTTGGACTTCAGTTCCCAGAAGCCTTAAGTCAATTCCCCAAAGGTCTGATCAGCCAATGTACTGACTTAGGCTTCTGGGAACTGAAGTCCCCCCTGTGGGATGTAGGCCCCACATTGGGAACCACTGTCCTACAGGCCTCTGAAATGCTACATGAAGCTCATCATTGCAACAAAGAAGCATTGTGTAAAATATATACTAACCCTTGAGTCCAGCTCGCTTGGTACTATCAACGGTTAAAAGAATATCTATTGCACTCTGAGCACTGTCTGACAGCTTCTCCTCACCTTCGGGCCAAGGAATATCTGGAGGGGAGTGAAGGAAATTAACACTTTGATATTTATGCTGAACAAAAAGCCTTGGAACCCGGTTTTGATGAGAGAGATAATTACCTCTTTTCAGAATATTCTGGAATACTTGCTGTGGTGTTTCATCATTGAAAGGCGGGATTCCAGTTAAAAACTCAAATAAGCAAACTCCAAGTGCCCACCAATCTACCGTATGACCTAAGATAAAGACATTATTAACATGTATGCATCAACAGATTCCACAAGAAGTCGCAAGTAACAATAGTCTCTAAAGCAAGGGAGAAAGCCAGAGATGTTTAGTAATTAATCATCTCTTATTTTATAAAATTAGTACACTAAGTAAAAGTTGCTTAA
The DNA here is from genome assembly GCA_030440675.1 of Furcifer pardalis. Classification (NCBI taxonomy): domain Eukaryota; kingdom Metazoa; phylum Chordata; class Lepidosauria; order Squamata; family Chamaeleonidae; genus Furcifer; species Furcifer pardalis. Next base: position 93,167,500 of record CP126897.1, read on the forward strand.
ATGCTATCTTTCTCTTCAAATGTTAAAATGTTCCCAAATGTTCCATGAAACAAAGCAGTGTGAAGCTTTTCATTTCTAGCTCAGTGGGACTTCCAAAAGACCAATTGTGTGAGAAAAAACAAAAGTCTACAGTAATACCTCGGATAACATCTACCTCAGGTAACGCTAAAATCGCATAAGGTTAAGTAATCTGGGGAGGAGAATTGGATCGAATAACATTAAGGTCCTATGGGATGTATCGGATAACAACCGCTAAAGCCTGTGCGGTTACAATGTATCTCTATGGAGCTTTAACGTTATCTGATACATCCCATAGGATTTTAACATGCATCGGATAACACTAAAAATCGGATAACACCAAGACTTGTGGAACCAAGTCTTAGCGTTATCCGAGGTATTACTGTATTACATAAATATTACTTATGTGGTTGAGAATCTCAAATTCAGTTACAAATTGTATGACACTTCTTCCTTAATTACGAAAGTGCAGAGACCTCTATTGTCTGACCAGATTATCCTGCTGTGGTAATAGAGTAGACCATACTGCCAGTGACTCAATGCCGAGTGTCAGGCGGTGGTTAACTAACCTGACCACCCTAAAGACTAACGGCCTTGGGTGCCGATGTCCACAGGGAAAGGTGATGGTCCCCAAGTGGATTCAATCCCACTTGAATCCATCTTGATGGAAAACAGCAGCTTCATCTATACTGGCCTGGGGCTGATGAGGACTTTGTGTGCCAAAAGGGGTCAGGACCAGAAAGTGACTCACATAACTGGATCAGTGGTATGGATGTCACGCTATGATGCAGAAGGCAGATGAAAGGCCACTGCATTATATTCTCTGGACAGTCTTCATGGCTGATCACCATGAGGATCGCCAACATTCAGATTCGGATATGGCAAAAGAAGAAGAGACCTCTATGTTAGGAGTTCTAAATCTTTTAAATCTGGAGCCCAGGTCACACTCCCTCAGACAGTTTCGGGGGCCAGACAGCCATTTTGCCCTTTCGCCACCACATGGCACTTCTGGTTATGGTGGAGGCACCGTGAGCCACATCTGGCCCATGGGCCACAGGTTGAGAATCCCTGCTCTGTGTTTTTAAACTCTTCTGTATCTGCCACAGAACTAGACACCAGTAAGCTTACACTCAATGGTGAGTTCTCTATTTAAAATTTTTAAAAGACAATGTATCGTCCTGCCTGGTGTGCAGTGGTCCATAGAGTCAAAAAGGGTTGGTCTTGACTATGTGACTGAACCCCCCCCCAAAAAAAAGTCCTTCCATTTGATTTTTAGTTCAGAAGTTCTGTATTGGTGGAATAAGTGTAGCAAAGCACAAGCAGGCAAGGCTGCTGAAGCACCACAACCTGTTAATAAGCAGCATGCACCTTATCGCTGCTGCCCTGCTCAAGCTTCAGCCAGCTCATCATGTCAGGAGGTGTGGGTGCATCTGTGCGTGAGAAGCTGCTTGCTTTCCAGATGCAACTACATACTCAAAGTTCCCTGCCCGTGTAAAGAGGGCCAGGCTCATTGGAGTATATGCCTCTGTGTAATATAGTGTGAGCTGAGCAAGCACAGCTCCCAGGCCGTAGTAACTTCTGCAAATGTAACATCTGCTGCCAGACAACAAGGTATTGTTTGTGTGACGTGACCACTCTGGTGAGGGATGGTCAGGAGCACACGAATGATCACCAGGATAATGTCTGAATCAGCCCATCTATTGCATTTAGATGATTTCCTTTTAAAATATTTGAGGTTCTCCTGAAAGCTTGTTCATATGATTACGTTCGGACATTGATTTCAAATAAAACTACTATGAAGGAAGTTTATTAGTTCAATCTGATAACATCACACTTTGCATGAAGGGTTAGCAGAAGCTATATTTTCAGGTGATTGGAATTGTAGAATAGGGATGACCAATTTATTCAAGCCAAGCTTGGTTGCAAGGTATAGGCATGATATGGCCAATAATTCTCCAACTTTCCCTTTCAGTGACATGATTGTACCTTGTTCTAATAGAATCTATATGTAAACTCACCAGTGATCTGAACTCCTGTGTGAAAAACAAATCATATAAGCATACTAGTATTTCTACAAAAAATATCACATTGCATCTGGTTATTAAACATTGCTAACCATTAACAAGTATTCTATTGCAAATGTACCACTAGTTTTCCAAATACAAGTCTTGACATTTTCTTAAAGACTGTTAACCTGTGTATAAATGCACACACAAAATAACTTGCTACATTATTTTACATAATTAGTGCAAACTTTTCATTATCCATATACAATAGTACTCCGAATAACGTTATGACTTGGTTCCACAAGTCCCGTCGTTATCCGGTTTTTAACGTTGTGCGATACATTGATCACACAATGTTAAGAAAAGCCCTGTTTCCCTGGAGGCTGCAGCAAGCCAGAACGTCGGGATTTGAAGCCTCCAGGGAGATGGGGGAACTTTGGAAACAGCTTGGATCAGGTCTCCCCACCTCCCTGGACCCGGCGGGGGGTCAGAGACCCCAAAATTGGTTTTAAAAAAAGTCAGTTTTTTTTAACCAATTTTGGGGTCTCTGACCCCCCCCCCCGGGTCCAGGGAGGTGTGGAGACCGGATCCAAGCTGTTTCTGGGCTTCCCCGACGTCCTCAGCCAGTGCACCAAGCCAGAATGTCAGGGTTCGAATCCCGACATTCTGGCTTGCTGCAGCCTCAAAGAACTTCTGGATTTTCTTCCTTTTAATGCTAGCGTGGGGGTGAGGGGTGGTTGGGGGGGGGGAATACCCACCCACCCCCACGCTAGTATTAAAAGACTTATCTCCCTGGAGCAGGCAGGGGAGTTAGAGATCCGGAAATGGGTAAAAAAAACGGACTTTTTTTTTTACCCATTTCGGGATCTCTGATTCCCCCTGCCTACTCCAGCGAGATCAGAGGAGCTGATCTAAGCTGTTTCCAAAGGTTTCCTGTTTCCACTTCAAAAATAGCGCACATCAGCTCTAGGGAGGTCGGGAGACCCGATGCGCACTATTTTTGAAGTTCCCACACACTGCTGCAAGCTACAATGAGTCAAACGTCAGCTACAATGCAAGCTACAATGAGTCAATGCAAGTTACAATGAGTCAATGCAAGCTACAATGAGTTAAACATTATCTTATCTGCAGCTTATCTTATCTCCCTAGAGCAGGCAGGGGAGCCAGAAATGAGTAAAAAAAAAAGTCCATTTTTTTTCCCATTTCGGGATCTCTAACTTCCCTGCCTGCTCCAGGGAGATAAGCTGCAGATAAGATAAGCCACCCTTCTGCTACAAAACCACACCCTGCTAGAAACTGTAACAAGCCAAAAACGTCAGGATTTGAATCCTGACGTTTGACTCATTGTAGCTTGCAGCAGTGTGTGGGAACTTCAAAAATAGCGCGCATCGGGTCTCCCGACCTCCCTAGAGCCGATGTGCGCTATTTTTGAAGTGGAAACAGTTTATTTTTGAAGTGGAAACAGGAAACCTTTGGAAACAGCTTAGATCAGCTCCTCTGATCTCGCTGGAGTAGGCAGGGGGAATCAGAGATCCCGAAATGGGTAAAAAAAAAAGTTCGGTTTTTTACCCATTTCCGGATCTCTAACTCCCCTGCCTGCTCCAGAGAGATAAGTCTTTTAATACTAGCGTGGGGGTGGGTGGGTATTTCCCCACCACCACCACCCCTCACCCACACGCTAGCATTAAAAGGAAGAAAATCCAGAAGTTCTTTGAGGCTGCAGCAAGCCAGAATGTCGGGATTCGAACCCTGACATTCTGGTTTGCTGCACTGGCTGAGGACGTCGGGGAAGCCCAGAAACAGCTTGGATCGGGTCTCCACACCTCCCTGGACCCCGCGGGGGGGGGGGGGGTCAGAGACCCCAAAATTGGTTAAAAAAATGGACTTTTTTTTAACCAATTTTGGGGGCTCTGACCCACCCCCCGCCGGGTCCAGGGAGGTCTGGAGACCCAATCCAAGCTGTTTCTGGGCTTCCCCGACGTCCTCAGCCAGTGCAGCAAGCCAGAATGTCAGGGTTCGAATCCCAACATTCTGGCTTGCTGCACTGGCTGAGGACGTCAGGGAAGCCCAGAAACAGCTTGGATCGTGTCCCCTGCCTGCTCCAGAGAGATCAGAGGACCCGATCTACAGCTGCAGGGTGGCTGGGGAAGCTGACGGGAACTCCCCGTTGGCTTCCCTAGCCACCCGCCCTTGCCTCCGCAGCTGTGGGGTGGCTGGGGAAGCCGACGGGGGAGCCCACCCATCAGCTTTCCAGCCTCCCCTCCCCCTGCCTCCGTAGATGCAGGGTAGCTGGGAAGCTGAACGGAGAACCCCGTTCAGCTTTCCAGCCACCCTGCTGCTAAGAACGACTGTATCGTGTAACGTTAAAAATCACGTTATTTGAAACAAGATTTTTCCGAAAATCTTGTCACGTTATACGGTTTTAGCGCTATATGATACTCACGTTATTCGGGGTATTACTGTACTGTATTTACTTTGGTATATTAAATATAAAAAAATCCAATGTTCTGAAATAATAGTCACAACTTCTTACATAACATGCAGCCTACCTCCCCATAAGGCTCACTCATCCATAACCCTCACTGAATTTAAGGATATTTTAAATATCTGTGAAACAGCTGAAAAACAGTAACATGGACCGAATCCTACTGCACCTATATACACACACCCAACATTTCATTAATGAATGGCAATTCACAATTAAGATACAATTTCTGTTATGCAAGCATTAATTGGCCTATACCGGTGATGGCGAATCTTTTAGAGACTGAGTGCCCAAACAGAGGAGTGGGGCAAACACTATGCTGAGGGGAGGGAGGAAGAGCTCCCATTGGGCTATTGGGCAGAGTGGTGGGATGAACTCTGTAATGGGGGAGGGAAGAAGTACTCCTACTCGGCTGCTGGGCAGAGAGGTGGAGTGAACTCTGTGCTAGGGGGAAGGAGGAAGTGCTTCCATTGGGCTGATGGGCAGAGCAAACTCAGTGCTGGGGTGATGGCGCACATGCCCAGAGAGGGCTGTGAGTGCCCCCTCTTCCACGTGTGCCATAGGTTCACCACCACTGGACTATACAATTAACCACCGATTGTAGCCATTAAAAGAAAATCAAAAAGACTTCTGTAACTATACAAATATGAACTCCTTCAATCAAACCCTGCTTCCAGGAACAGGAAGTGCTCTCAAAATAAAGGTGATCTCCTTGCAATACTGAGAAAAGTTGTATAATGGATACATGAAATTACACTGCAATGACTGGATTGCTTACCATGCGCTTTTGATAAAAGCAGCTCAGGGGCCAGGTAGTCTGGAGTTCCTAAAATCCGTTCTCCATCTACTGGGGCTGTCCCTCTTCTGACACTCTTTGGAGTTCTGTATGGGGTATCAGTATTTCCCTGAGGAGTCTGATGTCAAGAATAAATATCAGATGCAAACATTATACAAGCTGTTGGAGATATTCTTTGGCTGTAGATTGGAATAACGAGTTTGCAGAACTGGACAGAGTTCTGGACCAATGGTTCTCAACCTCTGTCCATGTAGATATTTTGGACTTCATCTCCCAATCACTCCAACATGCATGGTCAATGTTGAGGGATTCTCAGAGTTGAAGTTGAAAACATGTGGAACAAAACTGCTGCAGCAAATTGCCCTTAGGATTTAAACACCCCCACATACATGCACAGTTCTATTATTTAATTCATGCTGTATTTCTGATGAGGATTTTCTCAAGAGGAAATCTTTCCTGCTTGCCTCTTATGTTAAGACTTCTATATGTACCTTCACTAAACAAACAAACTGAAATAGTAGTAATCTAAGACAAAATACCTGTATATAATTTTATTTTAAATAACTACTATTTGAAGAGCCCCCATGGCACAGTAATTAAGTGCAGTACTGCAGTCAAAAACTGCACATAGTGTGAGTGTGATCCTGATAGGCTCAAGATTTACTCAGCCTACCATCCTTCAAAATTATCTTATGAACCATCAAGAAGGAAGAAAAAGAAAGCAATCTTGAATCTGAGACCCTATTATATTTTCTTTTTAAAAAAATCTCCCCTTACATATAGAGCACAAAAAGCAAACATATGTCTATTACATTTTGCTTCAGGAATGAGACTAATGGTGCCTATTTCATACCAACCTGATATACTCTGTAAGGCGTCCCCTTCTGTGCAGGTGTAACAGTCATTGGATAAGAGCCACTGCAAACGGAGAGATTCATCCCTTCGACAGACATCATACTAATTCTTGATGGCTCAGACATGTTAGACCCGTTAATTTGACTGTTGTAACTTCGAAAGGCAACTACATTTTTCTTGAAGCGGTTCAGTGCTCTCAGCATCTCCACAGACGAAGAAGAGTGCATATGAATGGGTGTTTCAGTTATACTTTTCAAACTTGTGTCCTGGTCATGAGGTCCTGATTTACTTCCCTGGACTGGCTCCTTCTTGGCTCTTGGCAAGACATCTGGGCAAGCAGATGAGGATGACACAGCTTCTGTCTTCAGCTCCTCAAAGGTGACATCTTTCATACTTCTATCAAAGTCAGAGAACTGCTTTTCTAAGTGACTTTCTGTAGCAGACACATCTGGAAGAGACAGGTTCAAATCCATGCTCATGCTTGCTAAAGGCTTCTCATCATCAATGCATAAAAAGCTAGAGTTTGTACATTCTTTTTTCCCATCTTTTTCATAGTCTGCATCTAGATAATCCATAAGGTTCTTTGCTATTAAAGGAACTGCTGGTTTGCTATCCTGATTTTGTTCAGAGCAGGTGCAGATTTTTACTTGACCTTTGCTTGTCCCAGACTGCACAGAGTCATTAAGTTTTAGGCAACAGATTTCAGCTGTCAAGCCAGTGTTTGGTTTTTCTGGAATCTCCGTGATCTTATATCCACGTTTGTATTCTACATTGTTTTTCTTAACAAGGATATGGTCTTGAGAAGGGCTGGTGTCAATCAAATCAAAACATCTTTTGACACCTGGCTTCTCCACCATTGCCTTCCCGTTCCTTTCTTCCACAAAACCAAATCCTGAAGGGAAGAGGTGGCAGTGAGAGGGTCTTGCTGCCTCCTTAGCCAAAGTGGCTTTTCCTGTAGCATTTTCCCCCTCCCATTCTTTATATTCTGAAAGACACTTTCGGACCAGATCTTTCACATCACAAGTCTTTGAAGATGTCTCCGATGGTTTCAGCGGCTCAGACCTTCCCTCAAGCCTGCTCCCAGAATCATTGCTGCTAATAGGAGAGATGGCAGACTCCAGCACCTTCTGCTTAAGGCTTTTAGTGCCGTTAGCCAGCAGGAAATCTGTATTCTCTGGCTTTTCGGGTACATTCACATTGCCTGGAGCAGAGCACAGCATGTCTTCCACTTCCTGAAAATAAAACACCTCAAATACTCCCAAATCTTTATGAAATCATTGCACAAACGCATAAATGGCACACATGACATTATTCATATCCCACTGCTCAGTCCCACTCCAATCGACAGAAGTCACTGAAATCCCAAAAAGAATTAACACATTTTAGTGCAGTGGTGCCCAAACTAAGGCCCGGGTGTGGCCCCCGACACCAATTCATCCGGTCTGCAAAGCCCTCGTTGCTCCTGGAAGCTGAAGTAAAACGCGCCCAGGAGCGACAAGGGCTTCCAGGAGTGACGAGGGCTTCACGGGCCGGATGAATTGGCATCAGGGGCCGCACCCGGCCCCCAGGCCTTAGTGACCGGCTCCCTGAACCATGTGATCAGTCCACAGCCCAAAAAGTTTGGGCACCCCTGTTTTAATGTGTTGCTGGACACAGAATTTTAAATTGGGAAGCCATTAGGTGTACAATTTGAAGGGAAAAAAGATTAGTAATAGATTACTCTTTTTCATATTGAAACAAAAATGTATAACAGTATGAAAAGGCAGAACAATCATTCAAATATTGTTGTGAACCGGGGGGGCGGGGACACCCAGTGAGCAAGAGGTATCAATTTTTGGCAGTAAAAGTTTGACAAGGCAGTGGGAGATACAGGAATAGAAAGACAATCCTTACATATTGTTGGGTCTAAATCTAATTGCTAGTTCCAACCCCAGTCAACCCACTGAATGCATGGGGTTTACACGAGTGTTATCAAGTTACTTTGATTCAGTGGTGCCCCATCTAGCTGGAACCAACAGCTGGGATTTAACTGAGTTTTGTTTTTAGTGGGAGCTTTCACAACCAAGCATTTCTTAACCTAAAGAATTACAATGAAATTAATAAACAATTTCTTGTAGCCCAAACGTTCAGTGTGAGCATGTGTACTGTGGGGCTGAGACAAAAACAGGCATCTGAGACTTGCACCGTCATATGAACTAATCCTTAGATTAGAGTCTATCTGGAAGTGACATTTAAAAAACTAGGATTCAGTGGAAAGAATAAGCAAAACAAGTGCATTGGATCCCCCAAGATCTTATAGGGCCTGGGAGTTATTGCTTGAAGCTGAAGGGCAGGTGTAGTGTCCAAAGCGCTGCTTTTTCAGCTGCGGTTACACCTGGAGCCCCGCCCAAAGAGTGCACTAAGCACTATGGGGCAGTATAGAAGTGTAATGGCTATTACACTACCCCCTCCAAATCAAGATGGAGGTAACTGGAAGGTCACTTCTAGTCAGAGAAAGTCATACTTCTGACTTTTTAAAGAGATGGTATTTCATGAGAAGGGGACTGTGGTGGCTTAGTGGTTATGACACTGAACTTGATGACTGTAAGCTTGGCAGGTCAGCAGTTCGAGACCCGTGTGCTGCATGACGGAGTGAGCTTCCGTCTGTGTCCCAGCTCTTCCCAACCTAGCAGTTCGAAAGCAAGAAATTGCAAGTAGATAAATAGGTACCACTTCGGTGGGAAGGTAAACAGTGTTCTGTGCGCTCCGGTGTCTAGTCAAGCTTCCAATATGTCCACGGAAATGTCTGCAGACACAGACAGAGCTGCCTCTTTGGCTATAAACAGAGATGAGCACTGAAACCTAGAGTCAGATACGACTGGTTTTCAAGCAAGGGCAACCTTTACCTATTTCATGAGAGAAAGTGCTATAGGCCCCACAACATCTTTTAGAGGCGAGTCACACACCCTGGAGCCTCAACAATCAGGTTTTGGGGGGAGTGGAGGTTTCAGCAAATCTTATCGATCAGAATGTTCTCCCTACCATGACACTAAAAACAAAACTGGCAGGCCCTGTGTGTCCTGCAGATCATGTGACCACCCCACCCTTTTAAAACCCTTTGAAATGTTGCATGTAGTCAAACCTCACATAAAGAGCACCTCGCTTAAAGAGCAGAATTGTCTGTTTGCTTCGCTTAACAAATAAAACCAACCAAAAACTCGCTTAACAAATAAATTGGGGTTTGCAATCCCCCCCACCAGAAGTCACAATTGGTCACTTAAAATGGTGTTTCGCTTAAAGAGCAAACTCACTTAAAGAGCAATTTGTGGAATGCCTTGAGCTCTTTAAGCACGGTACAACTGTATTTGTGGCCCGCCTTGATGTCATTCCCTAGAGCACATCAGAGGAAGCAAAGTCATCAGAAAGGAAAGAAGCACTCCTGACCTGCGTGGCATTTTCCCACTGTGGGCTGCTGCAGCACTCTGACTCCATGCTGGACAACTGGGTGCGGGAATGGCTACTGGCACTGGAGGTTTCGTACCTTTTCCTGGACTGAAGCAGACTTGGCGTCAGACTCCTCATGGGGATCTCAGGTGTTATTGCTGAAGCATCAAAGCCTTCAGCAAAACAGAATTTTTTAAAAATAAATAAACCAAGATACACATTATTTTATATATGCCACAAGACAATACCGCTCAACAAAGAGAAACGCTTCGTACAAAGCATATTCGTTCCCACCTTAGGTTGACAGTGCCAAACATGGGCACTTACAACAAAACATAAACAGAAGTTGGTCACCAAAGAAATGAGATGTCAGAGAAAGACTGCTGAAGTGACTAGAAGGGATAAAATCAGTAATAAAACTATAAGGGAAAATTTTGGATTAGGACCAATCTTGTACTACATACAGAGACAACAAATAAAGGGGTTTGCCCATCAGGAGGGAATATCTTGGACTTCCATACCTTACAAGGCTTATATGGAAAGAGAAGAAGAAAGACCACAAGGCAGACCCAAAGGAAGGTGGAGAAAGAATATCAGACATGCATTGAAAGAACATCAAATAATGCCAGTGGAAGCCATTAGAAGTGCCAGGGCAAGAACCTTGCTCTGTTGCGGACGTCGAGCCCCGGGCTTCATGATGTCGAGCCCCTGGCTCCGTCAGGGACATTGTGGGTCTCTGTTGGGTTGTATAATATTTTTATTTTTATGTGTTTGTATTTCGATATTAGTAACATTGTCAGACTCTCCGAGTTGCTTTGGTGAGGGGAGTGGCATACAAACCCAAATAAATAAATAAATAAAGAAGAAGAAGATATTGTATATACATTTTAAAACATAGACATCCATCTCATCGCAAATCTGCTGAATTGTACTGTAGGGAATAAAGAAAACTAGGTTTAATAAGGAGCTTGGAAAATTACTTTTTTGGACTATGAGTCCTAAAATGCCCCATTAACATGGCCAGAAGCTTGAGAAAACTTATGTTTCCATGGCTTTTGTAATATGTAATAGTCTGTTCGGCCTTTCTTGCACCGAATGGCTCTTTTCTCATTACTTCACAATGCTTTTTGTTTTTTGTAATTTACTGCATCGATACAATGAAAATAAATTATACAGTAATGCCATTCTGTACATGACAAAAAAGACCACAACAAATCAAGTTAAAAGATGTAGAAGTCTGCTCTTGAGTATTATAAATACCCTCAAACCACTGAAAGGAAAAGGCAGCCTAAAATAATCCTTTCTCTTCACTTCTATACACTGTTGGTCTATACAAGGAGCCGCTGAATTTTGTGGCATAATTCTATGATATGTAGTTCTATACTAATCAGGTTTCCAACTTGAGTATCGCCTACTTAAGATCAGGACTTGACCAGTATTTTACACTGGCTTCAAAAACCCTGATCTAGGGGAAATTAACCATTCCAGTAAATGAAAGATACAGTCTGGCTTTCACAATACAGTACTTTCCAAGGCAACTTCATAACAAAAAATGTGTAATAATAATGAAACCTCCCACTCACAATTAAACAACGAAAGAGCAGACTAAAAGCAACATCCATCAAATCAACATAATTTTCTAAGGAGCTTAGTTAAAAGGAAGTCAGCACTGGAATGAGATTCATGTGGACTCTGCATTACCTGTACTGTATACAACCTTCTCTGGACAGAAGATCCCTATCCTATGAACCACTTGCCCAACCTCTGCTTCCAGATAAGTAGGCTTACATGAAAGTAGGTGGTCATCCTGTTTCTCATACTTGTTGGATCACCATTTTTGCACCTTTACCCAGATATGCCCAACAGGCAGGTTCTAGAAGAGTAAGCTGCGACTAATCTTCTCATTGCCCATCTCTCACTAGCCTATCGCTCCATCTAGACCAGGGTTCCTCAAATTTGACTTTCTAGATCAGGGGCTTCCAACCATTTCAAGCAGGGGGCCAGGTCATGCTCTCTCATTCAGCTTCAAGGGCCAGGTGGCCATTTTGTCCTGTCCACACTGTGGGTGGGTGTGGCCATTTTGTCCCAACAGCTTCAAATGGGTGACCATTTTGTTTCTCAAATGCTCTTGGGGGACACAGGAAATGGTGCCATAGGCCAGATCTGGCCCATGGTCTTAGGTTGGGAACCTCTGCTCTAGGTGTTCTTGGACGTCAATTACCAGAAGCACAAGTCAGCACACCTGGTGATAAGGGCTTCTGGGAATTTAAGTCCAAGAACATCTGGAGAGCCAAGTTTGAGGAACCCTGTCCTAGACAGTTAAAGAGTCACAACTTCCTGTTTCCTCCCATCAGTCTTTTGTAACCTTCAAGCTGTTAACATCTCTTTGACAGTGAGCTAAACCTCTCCTCTCTGAGCCCCAGCTTTGAGATCTGGTCTTCTATAAAGTTTAGGGTAGTCTAAACTATCAAATTTTTTTTTACTTAAATAAACCTAGTAACCTATCTTTATGCTTAACCTTCTGCTTGGTTTATTGCTTCAGAGAACGAAACAATAAGTATAATAGCCCATTGGAACAATAAGTATAAAAGCCCATTGGAACAAAGTTGTCGTTTAATCTGTTGTTGTTTACTCTGCTAACTAAAAGATCTTCTAAGGAAGATCTGGATCAAAATGTACCACAATACTTACATGCTCTCAAGAGCTTATTTGATGCAGAAGGATAGTCTTTGCGACTTACAGACAAAGGGGAAACAAATTCCTGAGATGTGTTGGCACAAATCAGATTTGGACTAGGTGCATGTACTTTTCCTCCTCCTGGAGTACACTGCGGAAAAGAAAAGGAGCTTTTTCAAAAGACACAGGTAGTTAAAAATTGATATAGGACAGTGATGGCGAACCTTTTCGAGATCGAGTGCCTAAACTCACTCAACACACCCTTCTGTTGCATATGAGCCGCTCACCTTACCTCAGACAGGGGAGGGGGAAAGCGCTCCCATTGGGCTGCTGGGCAGAGCAAACTCTGTACCGGGGGGAGGGGGAGGAGGAGGAAGTGCTCCCTTTGGGCTGCTGGGCAGAGGGGTGGGGTGAACTCTGCATGCATGCCCACAGAGAGGGCTCTAAGTGCCCCATCTGGCTCGCATGCCATAGGTTCACCACCACTGCTATAGGACTTAATACATTATTATGTCAGATCCCAGCCATATACCTGGTGAAATCATGAATGCTTGAAGTGAATGATCTGTAGAACGTTATTTACAGGAAGGAAGGAAGTGGCTGCAATATAGTCCTCCCAAAAATATGAAATTAAAAAAACCCCTCTAACAATCTTATGAATGAATGGAATCAAGGCTGCTAGAATATGGACTCTCATTTTCCTCCAAAAACAAAGAACTTTGTAAGAAAGTAGAACAAAGAGGGAAATGAATGCAGCTCAGTGTCTGAAAACACGTTTTGTATTTGAACCTAAGCTCAAATTTTGAATCAAATTTGCTTGACAGGTATATGGTCCAAATTGAATCAGAAAAGCCGGATTCAGTTCCAAAGTGAAATGAAGTGGATTTTCAAATTCTTATATAGGACACAAATCAAATTGAATGTATACAAAAGAGCTCAGACCAAACTGGGATTGATTCCAAAACCCTGAATTGGCCTCTGCACAGCCTTGTGTTGTACACATAAAAGGTTTTGTGGTCATTGTCTGGCATTTCCAGATACAGCTGGAAAATATTTCTGTATGAGACCCTGGAATGTTACTGCATTTCACTGTAGACAAAGGCAAACAGGATGGCCATGGAAAAGATAAATGGTGAATGTGTCACTTGTAGACTATTTGCAGCCCTGCCTGTTCTGGCAGAACCCTTGCCTGTTCTGGCCGAACCCTTGCCTCAAGTCAAAACCTACATGGGACAATAATAATTTATTTTTTAAACTCCTTTCCAATTCCTACTCTTGGAGAAGCAGTCATCTCTAAGAGAAGGTGCAAACTTTACGTTGCTTTGTCCAGCAGTGGTTTTTGCAGAATCAGACATGGATGTCTTGTTACTCTTGATTTCCATCTTGGGAGCTGTTGCATCTCAAGGCAGATGCCAGGGACAGAAAACTGACAGCAATCCCCCCCCCCCCCGAAAAGAGCTTACCCACCTTTGACTTATACCAGGGGTGCCCAAACTATGGCCTGGGGGACAAATGCGGCCCTCAATGCCAATTCATCTGGCCCACGCCGCACCGGAAGCGAAAGTAAAATGCGCTCGTAACAAAACAGACTGCAAGGTGCATTTTACTTCCGGTGGGAAGAACCATGTGACCAGCCCGCTGAACCACACGACCGGCCCATGGCCCGAAAAGTTTGCGCACCCCTGATTTATACTCTACATGTTCAGGAAGAACAAATTACTTTGAAAACTTACAAAACCAAAAGAGCTCATGAGAGACAACACTTGACCTGGAGTGCGCGAGTAATCTTGTTTAGGTTTGGACATGGATGGTGTTGTGAGGATATCCATCATATTTAATTCTGAGGGGGGAAATTGAAAGTATTAATCTCCATAGGAATCATACCTGCCTTACATAAATTGCTGTTCATAAACCTGCGTGTGTTGACTTAACTAAAGACTTTTTCAGCATGGCTTCCTGAAATGTTTATTCTAATACAGTAATACCTCGGATAACGCTAAGACTTGGTTCCACAAGTCTTGGTGTTATCCGATTTTTAGTGTTATCCGATGCATGTTAAAATCTTATGGGATGGATCGGATAACGCTAAAGCTCCATAGAGATACATTGTAACTGCACAGGCTTTAGCAGTTGTTATCCGATCCATCCCATAGGACCTTAACGTTATTCGATCCAATTCTCCTCCCCAGATTACTTAACGTTATGCAATTTTAGCGTTATCCGAGGTATTACTGTACATTACAGAAAGATACTAATTTAAAACATGTTCACAGATAACACACTCATATATCTGAACACATGTATACATGCACATGTGTACAGGCACACACAGGACACACTTACATATACATTGTCTTACCCCTATTCAGTGTAACTCTGGACAGTCCAAAGTCTGTCAGTTTAATGTGGCCCTCATTTGATATCAGCATATTGTCAGGTTTCAGGTCCCTGCAGATACAAAAAAAAATTGGTAGTACATGCAACGTATTGTATTTTGGGGCATCAATTACATAGATTCACTATTCAAGTTTCATTCCATGCAATTACTAGCTATGATACTATTTGGATTAGCTCAGTAATTCTAAATATTACCTATATGTGACAAACAATTAGGAAGGCTTGTCTAATAGATATACATATAAATTATTTTGCCTTATATGCAGTAGGCCTCTTTGTCACGTGTGAGTAACATTGCTATAATTCTTCATGACTAAAAATAGTGACAACAATGGTTCTTAAAATGCCTTTCCACCACAAAAATAGCTTCTCCTTGTTGTCTCTTGATCAGCTTATTCCATTTGCTCCTTGGGAACCTGAAACAGCATTCCTAAATGTAACAAATTATTCATCCTAAATCAGTTTTGAAAAGGAGTCCATTTGGTAAAATACAGTAGCTTAAGACTCCATTCAAACATCACTCATCGATTTAGCCAAGATCTGAAAAGCATGGTAGACTCACTCTTTTTCCAGTTTCTTCACTCAAACAGCTATGAGTCTGAAAGGGAGAAGTTTCTGTACATGTCATGCCGTGATCGTGAACCTTGGCACTCCAGGGGTTCTTGGACTTCAATTCCCAGAAGCCTAAGTCAGCATTCTTGCTATCAGGGCTTCTGGGAATTGAAGTTCAAGAACACCTGGAGTACAAAGGTTCGCCATCACTGATAGGGCTTTCCCTCTGTAGAAGAGCCAAGGACTCTTGCTTTCACAAAAGGCTTCCATGTGTAAAACTCTAACTTTCCAGATATTCCTCACGCACAAAGTGACAGTAGGAAGCTAGCACCTTCAATTCTTCACGCCTTAGCAAATCAATGGATCATGATTATATAAGGCTTAAATTACATGACATTCATTTTGCTCTGAAGATCTTTGGTCTTTTGTCTTGAAACAACTAGTGGGAAAATAAAAATTCCTTAGGAGAGGAACCAGGAACTCCTCTTCCACAGATTAATTTTGGCCCATTAGGCTTTCCCATTTATTAACAAATACTCCATCCCCCACAGAAAAGAAAGGGACGTGAAAATGGCTCTGTCTAGAGCACTATCTGAAGGTACTCCTGATAACTTGAACTGCTCATGGTTAGGAATGCAAACACAGTTTAGACAATTGTTGCCCACTGGGGGACTTCAATTCCCAGAAGCCTAAACCAGTACATTGGCTGATCACAGCTTTGGGGAATTGACTTAGGCTTCTGGGAATTGAAGTCCAAAAAACCAAAGGTTGGGAAACACTGGTTTAGGCCAAGAAATATAATATTTGAGGAACTGTGATGAACTGCAGAAAGAGTTGCTGAACTGACACTAAAGGTGGCAAGAAGGTGTAGTCAGGCATATCCTGTTTCTACAGTTTGAAATGTCCTTGATCTAAACCCAAAGTAATCCTGGTTGGAAAGGTATGGAGTAAAAGCTACATAATTTGAATATACCTGTGGATTATCCCATGCCTATGAAGGTAATCCAAAGCCAAAGCTACCTCAGAAATGTACTTCACTGCCATTTCTTCATCAAAATAGCCATATATGTGAAGAAGAGATTTAACATCTCCACCAATGAGATACTCCATGACCTGCCAACAAAAAAGCATTTATGTAAAACACACTTCAACTGCTATTTTGGTTTATGTTAGCAACTATATCACAAACTCAGATTTCATGCAACATGCTTGACATTCTGCATGGAACTCAGTTTTTTAGAGTGACCTACATCCGTGTACAATGGTGACCGGCTATATTGGCAACTGGAATTCAGGCAGAAACTGGAATTCAGCACAAACACAGCTTTACAAAACTAGGTCCACATCAAAGGTACCCTACTGAAGATGATACCTGAGATCTCTCTTACTTTGTCCCAACTGACTGCCACACAAAAAAGTCAAAATTGATGAAGAATTGAACAAGATAGTTTTTTTTAAAAAAGAACAGTACTATTGGAAAACTAACAATTCAGTCTGGACAGGGTGCACAATAGGTACCACGTGGCATCTATATCCCAAAAAATTTTTTAGAAGAGCTCAAAAATTTATCTAATGCCCTCTAGTGTACATGACAGCAATTTTCCCATGTTTTAAAGACAACCCCTGCCCTGTTTGTAAACTCTTTTTTGCCACTAAGGGGACAAGGGGCATTTTCACTTCATTTTTGTACAAAACCCATAAATATAAATATTTGGCAGAGGATCACAATCTCCTCCAAGGTCCAGAGATGGTGTGTTCGGGATCAGAACTCTGGAGGTTGTTCATCCTGACATAGAATAAGATATGTTTGGGAAAAAAACAAAGTCTATACAGATGCTGGAAGCCCATTTAAAAGGAATAAATATTGATCAAGGGTTTGTAAATCATTAGCAAGTGTGAAATGCCACACTGATTTACCCAGTTTGCCACTTCTATATAGTTATTTACAGCTCATTAGCCTATTTCTTTACTAACGAACTATTGTCGCTTTGTTCATTATCTCTCTTTCCAACTGGTCACAGGGCTGTGTATAAATAAGACAGGCACTCTTACATCTGAGGAAGTCAACCTGATCCACAAAAGTTCTCACTAAACTATAATAGTTCATCTTTAAAATGTCACACAGGTTTACCTCATTTTTATAAGATGCTGATTTAAGCTACTACAAACAGTTTACTCACCAAATAGACATTGTTGGCAGATTGAAGAGAGTAGTACAAGTGTACAATGAAAGGACTTTTACTAAGCGCCAGAGCATCTCTCTCCGCTTGCACCTGATGGACCATATTCTTATTGATCAAATCAGCTTTTTTTACTACCTGCAAAACAAGACAAATAGAAGTTGGGACATGGCGGGATAGGATATTAAGTTTCTCTCTCTTTTAAAAATTACCCATACAGTACTGTAGTATAACATTGGGGTTTTTTTTTCCTACCAGACTTTTTAATATGATGACCTGTCACAGAATATTATCCACACTTATTTCCATTGCCTAGCTCAGAATCCTATTGCATTTTACTACAAGCAGTTTTCCTTTTCCAGCTTTCCTTTGAGTGAGTGATCAGTTGTATGACTGGTTGCACAAGTGGAGAACAGGCAAGCATGTAAAGAATGTAGGTGGAAAGAATCTAGTTCCTCTTGCATTACTGCTCTTCCATGATTATTTAACCCAACCGGATTTTGGTACTAAAGTGTATTAAGGGCAATCTCATTAATGCCATAGTTTCCAGCACTCATCAGCTTAGGTCTCTAGAATGTATATTTCAAGAGCACACCTATCCTCAAAATTACCTGTCTTACACATGCTGGAAAAATCAACCAAGACCCTTCTTAACCTGCTTCTGGACAAACAGTGGAGCCTTCTAAAACAAATGTAGCTTGCCAAGTATTTATTTAGGCTGACACAAGTAATAATTTAAAATATTTTTTCAGGGTCTCGAACTACTAACCTGATGAGCAGATTGACAATGGTTTGGATGGAGTTATACTGACAGGAGGCTCATTGAAACTTATCTCCCATTTATCTCAATGGGTCTGTTCTAAGTGTGACTTTACCTCTGCAATCCAAACCAATATATTGCTTTACAACCCGAGTGTAGGTTGACTACAATATGCAACAAAACACATTATGGGATTGTGTTTGTCACAACAGACCACTCGTGCAACTTTTCAAAAACACACACCACCTTTTAAGTGCTGCGGTGGCTTAGTGGTTAAGACACTGAGCTTGACGACTGGCAGGTCAGCAGTTTGAGACCCGAGTGCTGCATGACGGAGTGAGCTCCTAGCTCTGTCCCAGCTCCTGCTAACCTAGCAGTTTGGAAGCAAGAAATTGCAAGTAGATAAATGGGTACCACTTTGGTGGGAAACGTAACAGTGTTCCATGCACTCCGGCATCTAGTCATGCCTGCTACATGACTACAGGAACGTCTGCATATTCACACAGCACTGGTTCTTTGGCTGTAAATGGAGATGAGCACCACCCGCTAGTCAGACACAACTGGCTTTCAAACAAAGGAGACCTTGATCTTTCTTGGGTCAAATTGTGATATGGTAGCCACTTCAACCACTGCAGAGAAAAAACAAAACAAAACACTGTTGTGGCACTTTAAAGACAAATGTCTAAATTAGTCTTCAAATACCAAATACAGCAGTTACTCTTTAAAGTTCCACAACATTTTTTGGTCTTTTTGTTTTGTTTACTCTCTGATATTTATTTTTAATTGTGTCAGAAGTACACAAAGGTGCTTTCTGGGTCTCAAGGATTTTTTGCTGGAGGCCCTTGCTCATGGGATACGCCCAAACGAGGCTCCTTCCATGTCCCCAAGATCTCACCGAAGTGGCCCCTACTTGCAATTTCTTGCTTTGGAACTGCTAGGTTGGCAGGAGCTGGGACAGAGACAGGAGCTCATTCCATCGTGCAGTACTCGGGTCTTGAACTGCCGACTTGCTTGCCGGCCTTCCAGCTAACAAAGCTGAGCTTCTTAACCCCTGAGCCCCCGCAGCTCCTTTACTCTCTTCTGAGATGCGTTTGCCTTTCCCTTGTCCTTAACCTCTTTGCCCTTGGCCCAGGGAGGTCTCCCGTGGCAAGCAGGAGGAGGAGGGCAGGTGGCGCTGACCCCTGCCTGCGGCCACCCCACCCCAATGGCTCACCTTGACAGCGTAAAGCTTCCCTCCTTTGCGCCCCAGGTAGACCTTCCCGAAGGCGCCGCGGCTGATGGGCTTGACGATGGCGAAGTCTTGGATGGAGGGCGGCCGGGGCACGGCCCGCGAGGGCTCTCCTTCTTCTTCCTCCGGCTCTCCGGCTGAGCCCCCCTGCGACGCCCCGGGCTCCACCGTCCCCATGGCCAGCCAGCCAGCCGGGTCTCCTTCCAGGTGGCCGGACCTCGCCTTCTTCCCCGCGGCAGCCCCAGGATCAGCTTCGCCCCGCGACAATTCAAAACATAACTCCGCCCCACAAGGCACGGCCGGCGTCGGACGTCAGCAACAGAAAGCTCACACGACGTACCTATCGCAAGACCAATGGGCACAAGCTTAGGGTGCCTTGCTTTGGCTACAACCTCTCCCCACACCTTCCCTACTACTGTAACCGTCCCAATCGAAGCATAAGTAAATACAGTAGAACCAGCAACCCGTGTTTGTTTAAGTTTTATTAACATTATGGATATCAGTTCTCTTTTATCCTCATCCACTTTTATACTGTCCACCTCTGTCAATATTGACAGAGGTTTGTTTACGTTTTATTAATTTTAATTTTATTAATTTTAAGATGTAGCCTGTTGGTTTCCCCCCCACAACACATTTAAGAGACAAAGCCTGGCTGAACATCAAACCATGAACTTTTTGGGACTTTCCTTTATAATTTTTTCCTACCCTATCCACAAGAAATGGATGTCTGCCTGAAGAAGTGATCTTGAATCATGAAAGTTCAGGCAGTTTGATTTTTTAAAAAGAGATCCTATAAAGGTATCGCCTTCGCGTTCCTCCTGCATTTATTTTGTGTATGGATCACACGGCTGTCTTTGTTTATGTATCCTTATACGAATCAGAATGAAACATGATAGAGAAAATGACTATTGTATTCTAAACACTGGTTCTGGGGTACACAAAGAAGAAATAGGCTCCTTGAAGATTGTGGTATTTTTGAACCACAATCGGGTGTACCCTGGGCAATGGCAACCTTGTGTTGCCAGCTAATCTTTCTCATGAAAAAAATTGCAGAAATAATTCACTACTAAAAGGTTCCTTCATTTTGGCAACTTCAAGTATGTCCTAGATACAGAAGAAGGAGACAGGAACTGCAGAATGAATTCACCCAAAGTTGGCTTTGTTTTGGCAGTTTAAAGTCTGACCTTAACACAAAAGAAGACATGAAAGAACACTGGTTGTAAATGCCATGGTTGAGGAAAAGACATTTAGGAGATCTCCAAATTTACCTTGTATTGCATCATATTAATAGGATTAGCTAATTTATACTTTGTAATAGTATTAGTTCCGTCTCATGCTGTGTGGCGCCTGTCTCCACCACTACAGCATATGGTCAACGAGGTTCAGATTTATTACTGTGAAGAATGGTTCTGTTGAGATATAAATGTTTAGTAGATAATAACCATTATCTCTCCTTTCTCTAGATCTTGTAATTTTTCTTTTCCATCTACCGGTACTAATCATTTTCAACTCATGTTATGACAGCCAACCACTGTGTGCCTCTGTACCTGCTGTGTATAAACTGATGCCGTGAAGTATCATTCTTATGTCTGACAAAGTGGACTTAATCTACATAAGCTAACCTTGTGAATTAATGTTTCTGATTTTATCTATTTTAATTTTTTTGACCTTTTAAAATCTTGTTTAATGTCAGTTCCTTTGGTTTGATCCGGTGTTAGAAAGATCAGCCGGCAAGGTTGCCACCCAAGGGACGCCCAACTGTATCCACAATCTTCAAGGAGGCTCTTTCTGTGTACCCCTCCTGACTTAAGTGAAACAAACTAATACAGCTCTTCATTCATATACTGTATTCAAAACTTTTGGTTACTACCTTTCTGGCTACCAGGACTCCTGAAGCAATGTACTGTAATATTTGCAACATTTCCCCACTGATAGCATAATTAATAGTATCTGTCCGTGATGCTTTTTGCTTCCTAGGAGTTGAGGAAGGAAGTAGAGAGTATGTTTGTCTAAAAGGTTTGACAGCAATCCTATGTTTGGAGAGTAAGCACAGGTGGAAGACTGGAGACCATCAGCAGTTGGACGATGTGCCAATCAGTCTTGTTTTTTAAGAACGAACTTGCAAAATAGAGATACAGTAATTAAAAGTCGCGCTGGCTAGAATGGCAAAGGAGGGGCTGCCCGGATGCTGAGGACACCTGTTGCTCCATCCTTGGACTTGGTTGTTTAAGCAGGATTTTTTCTTAAGTGGTTATGATTATTATCAGTATAATATTGAATTTTGTATATTGTATTATTCTGTATTTACTGTGTTGATTTTAATGTATTTACTGTATTTGATTATTATGTAAGCCGCCCTGAGTCGGGTTCCTGATTGGGTGGGATTTAAAACAGCCTAAAAAATAGTTTTTAAAACAATATTTCCCAAGGATTCAAAACCCTTTCAGGCAGTACAAAGACCGAAAACAGTTACGGAGGTGGAATAGTATAAATAAAGAAAAAGAATGTTTCGCCTTCTGAGTCCCAAAGGTCTGCAAAGCCTTTAACACAGGGATGCCCAAACTTTTCGGGCCGTGGGCCAATCATGTGGTTCAGGGAGCCAGTCACTAAGGTCCGGGGGCCGGATGCAACCCCGATGCCAATTCATCTGGGTGTGTTTTTTACTTCCGCTTCCAGGAGCAATGAGGGCTTTGAGGGCTGGATGACTTGGTGTCGGGGGCCGCATCCGGCCCCCAGACCTTAGTTTGGGCACCCTTGCTTTAACAGCTTCATTCTGTCCCCATCCAATGGGAGTTCTGCAGACTAACCCTCCCAAGCGCGGGAGGAGGAGGAGCTTAAGAGGATGACCCGGAAGTACCCTTCGCGAGCCTCCTCTTGCTTCCGGGACAGGGGGGGGGGGCAGCGGCAAGGCTGGGTTCGGAGGAGCCTAAGCCGGCAGGATGAGGCGGCCATTTTCCCGTAGAGCGTAGTAACCGTCGAGTCCGATTTCCACCCCCGTGGAAGGGAGGCGCTGAGGAGCCTGAGGCGCCGCGGAGAGAAAGGCCTGGTCCGCCGGTGCGGCGGTAGCGAGGAGGATGTTTTCTTTTTCGACCACCGTCCAGCCTCAGGTAAAAGGAAAGGCCGGAGCGGTTGCGGGATACTTTTGTTAGAAGACGTCACTATTGTTCTGCGTTGCTACTAATATGCTGAGGGCAATTTCGCCTTGTCACGGCGGTAGGGAGGGCGGGGTGTGAAGCGAGGGTGGGGAACCACCGCCTCCTGGGAAGGGGGACCGAGAGGAGGGCGGCGGGGGCTGGGTGGGTGGGCCCGGGGGAGAGGGAGAGTTTCCAGCGGGGAGACGTTTAATTTAAGGGCCTCTGAAGAGTCTGGTCCGGTTCTTTGTTGGCTCTTAATAAGTCGCCAAAGGGAACCTTCAAGCAAAACACGCTTTATATTTATTTTATAAAGCAATAAAGGTACAAAATATAAACAAAGATGCTGTGCATATAACTAACAACAGGTATAATAAAAGCAACTTTAAAAAAAAACCACAGAACAATTGCACCCTCCACCTTTTGGGCAATATATACTGTACTTCAACCTATATTGCGGGACTGGGAGGAGAACATGCAGCTTTTTGGAAATAGTGGGCACATGTATATTTAGGAATGCAGTACTGTATATACCGCTTTTTGGAAATATTCTTGTCCATTCACTTCAAGCCGGAAACTAAATTGAAGAACAATCTGGGCCACCTCCCTGTTGAATGTCTTCAGCATCAGGTATACGTGGTGTGTGTGTGTGATGCAATAGCCGTAACACATGCCGCCCCATAGTACTTAGTGCATTTTCTGGGCAATTCACAAGGTAATTAGCGTTTTGCCACCAACATGCTGGGTACTCATTTTAACAACCTCAGAAGGATGGAAGGCTGAGTCTATTTTGAGTCCCATCAGGATCTAACTCACAACTTTAGCAGCAGTTTTGGCTGCAGCAGAGCAGTTTAACCGCTGTTGCCACAAGGGCTCCTGAATATGGAAACTCCGTTTTGAGTTTTCCTTGAAGAAAAGGATCATTGATCTGTTCCTCATCCTTTCAGTCTTCTGTTCATGTCATGGATAGTAATGATTTTTATTACCTCTTATGGGAAATAATTTAAGCAGTTAACTGTAAAATAGTGTTTGCTATTAACTGGGTCATCAGTAAAATATTCCTTGTGTTTTTACTTAATTGCCTCTTCATGAACTTAAACGCTTACATGTTGAAGCCTTTTTCGGTTGTGGCCCTCAATAGGTGCTGTAGGTGGACAGGCGGTGCGTCCGAGGATACAATTTTTGAGATCCCAGAGTTGGGTTAATACGTAACAGATAAGAACAAGGAATACATGTGACATAACAAATGTCTAATAGTTGAACAGGTGGCGTTGCCCTAATAATTATTGACCCTTCTAACCCAGTACTGCCTTTGTTTATTATAGAAGACTCCAAACTGAGGTAGTTTTACTACACATGGAAGAGCTTTGGCCTTGATGTTGGCTTGAATTAGATTCAGTGGCAGTTACGTTCCTGAGTATATGCTGAGGATATCAAAGAGACAAAATCCCAGTGTGGTGTAGTGGATAGATTGATGGGTTAGGACTCAAGACCCGTGTTTGAACCCTTGCTCAGCTATAGAAGCTTACTGGCGGTGGGGAGCTGGCAAAAAAGCCACTGCTTAACTATCTAATTTATCTTGACATCCCTGTTAGGGTTAATCTGTTGACATGTAACAAAAATAAGTAACCTGCTTACCTCCATCTTGTACACTGCAAAATCAGCTTCTCTATGGAATTACAAAAAGTGGCAAATATTTTCCTTTGTTACATTAGGGCTCTTTCAAATACCACATGACCTAAACTAGGCTACTTTTTGACACACACACACACACACACACACACACACACACACACACACACACACACACACACACACACACACACACACACACACACACACACACACACACACACACACACACACACACACACACACACACACACACACACACTGACTTTCCGTGACCTTTGACCGAGGCCCCCCCCCAAATCACGTGGTTTAAAGATAGATCTATGGCCAGCTGGGTGTGAAAAGCAGTGATAATTTTGGAGTCACATGACTTCACGCCAAACCCCGTGACTTTGGGTCGACCCCTTCCCCCCTTAAAATGGTCATGTGGTATTTGAACAACCCCTTATGCAGGCCTGTGTTTGTAGAGAAACCTAAGTGTGCATTCTTCCTTTTTGCTGCTGATGTCATAATACTACAGCACCTCAGCATTTTGGGGAAACTCATACTCTCCATCTTCAGGGTAACTGGTGAAATTAACATACGTATACTGTATTGAATTTTGAAGCCTGATAGAAGTAAAAATGATTTAATTCTTACTGTATTTTTTTCAGTTTCTGTCTCTAAAGTGATTATATTCCTTCCTTACCCTGTTGAGTCTAGTAAATGTTAAAAAGGCATTTATGGATAACTAATTAAATGCCATGTATTTTATTAATATTTTGAGTCTGCATTGCATAGGCATAGATAGTTTATAGATGTGTTAAAAGCAGAAGCATCTTAATCATTGATTTCATATAATCTTTATATCAGGTGACAGTTCCTTTGAGTCATCTCATCAATGCCTTCCATTCACTCAAAAGTCCAGTTCCATCTTTCACTGCTGCATCTACTCAGTGTGTGCAGAAGGAAATAGTGCCTGAAAATGATGTGCAGAACAGTGAGGTAAGAGTTTTTGGGTGGTGTTACAGAATTATGTGTGTGTGCATTGTTTAGCATATTTCACATTTAATATTTTAAGTGTAGTTGTCAGCATCTTCCCAAGCATTTTAAGAAAGATATCTCAGTTCTTAACTGTTAGAGCTTATTTTTTGAATAATTTAATGTTCATAACGTTAATGTTCATAAACTTTTGACCACTTCATATATCCTTTTTACAGCCAGTACTTAATCTGCGTGACCTAGGACTCTCTGACTTGAAGGCTAGCCAAGTGGAAGAATTAGTGGACAAGCTACTTCCTGGATTTTGTGTAAAAAACATTTCTTCACATTGGCAAACATCGTATACATCTGCACAGTCCTTCTTTGAAAACAAGTATGGTACGTGTTAGGGTGCTATGTTAGCATAGCAGAAGCGTTGAATCACTTACTGAATTGAATCAGAGATAGTGTTGTGCTTCATACCACAACAGAGCCATTGACTTTGCCTGTTCATCTTTATTGATTGAAGAGAGGGGGAAAGCTGAAGGAGGAAACATGCTTTTGGCATATAAAACAGATGGGAGGGAGGTAAAAAAAGACAGTAACGGAGTCTCAAGATACAATGGCAGAGAAAGAGGTAGAAAAGAAAAGCTGTGATTCTTTAAAGAGAGATTTATGATAACAAAACATTCTGCTGTTTCTTTTGTCATAGAAGGAGAGCTAAAGCCTGTCTCTCATCAAAGAAGTGTGTGTGGAAAGCTTTAAATAGACTGCATGCAGGAGTAGGATGATCACGGGTTAATCTGAGAAAGTGGGGTTTCCCTGTAGATGACAGCCTGTGTGAATGCAGAGAAGTACAAACTATCTCCCATATGATACAATGCACACGATGCCCCTTAATGTGCACTGAGCAGGACCTTATGTGTTGGCGAGAGGAAATGCTGTTGATGTGGCCCGATATTGGGCGGATGTCACCTAGCCCTTTTTAATTCTACACTATTTTGTTTTAGATGTGTTAATTTTAGCTTTGTATGTTATTATATGCTGGTGGTGTATCTGACACGAATAAAGAAAGAAACCAAAGAAGTCTTGTTTGATTGGTGGTTTTAGAGTGTGGAGTAGGTTAACATAAAATAGTTGCATATTTTTAGGAGGTTATTTGAGGCAGTGTTTACACAAGTCATGATTGGACAGTGGCTTCAGGTCTTACTGCAACTAAAAGATAAAAAGTTTGTGCTTTGAATTTTGAAGCTAGTTCATTTCTTCTGAGGAGATACTGGTAAATCAGGGCTGCAGCTAGTTCATTTATTACTAGAAAAACCAGCTGTGAAGACTGCCCTAGTGAAGATAAAAAAAGGCATGTACAAAGTTTATTAATTATTGGGGTTCATTTTAACTTCATGTTTTGATATAAAGTTTGAATACTGTATTTTTTTTCAGTTCATTATCTGTAAAACAGAAATACATACTTTTTATCATAAATCTTCTAGGTTTTCCAGATGTATTTAGAGTCTTACGTTCATCACACCCATATAGACAGCATCCTAGTCCCCTCCAGAGTGTACATTCAGATCTTCAGCGTTGGCCAGGTAAGAAACAATAATTCCTATATGTACTTCTGAAAGTGGCTAAACTGTGCAAGGATATATCCTGTGGTTTGTATATAGAATTTTCCATCAGTAGAACTGTGCTCATGGTGTGCTTTTGCAGGATGTTGAAGGTTACCTTTGCCAGGTTCTTCATGCCCCTTCAGTGCTTTGTGCTTTACGAAATGTTTCAGATTGTGGGATCCCTTTTAATAGTGCAGAAGGTGGCACACTGGGATTAGAGGAAAGGAAGAATAAGCAAAAATCACTTTGCCACTTTTCTTTAGTAGGTGGACCACAGTCTCTTCCATTTGTGAAATCAAGATTCTGGATCCATCTTGTAACATTCCTCTTTTTGTGTTTAGTATAACATAAAAAATTTCATATTAAAAAAATCTTCATAGTCTTATTTTCTCTCACAAGTGTAAATCATGACCATTATTCCAAAGAATGAGATTTAGCTTTTACTGGAACCTGTTTTCGACTAATGTAAAGATAGCTATGGCCACTGAGCTACCCAGTTTCATTTCTTTATTGATTCAGTACAGTACTGTAGATTGAACTACTGTTAAGATCAAGAGTTGGTGTATAATGCTAGCACTTAATAGTGCAGCAACAAAAAAAATAAGATGTGTGATTTGAATGGTTCTGTGTGTAGTATAAAGGCAATTCGTTCTTGCAACTTCTCTCACTTATAGCTTTTTTTAAATGCAGAAATTTTCAGGAGGGTAACTGTTCCAAACTGTTGGTTTTGTTACAACGAAAGCAAACTAGTTTTATTTGACATAAGCATTTATGAAGCATAGCCTATTTCAGAAGCATCTGGGGAAATAAGCTATTAGCCATTTTCTATGTCAAATAAAACAAGTTCATTTTCAAGGTGCTATAAAATAAATATATGTTTCAAGTACAGTATGTGCTTAAAAACTCAGTTAAGGACTCAATTACTGCTCTGTCTTGTTAACGGCATTTCTATAACATGCATTTCAAATGTATGCACTTTCTTCCCTTGGGGTAAGCACTAAATGCAGTGGGATTAGGGTCTGAGGAAACATCCTGTATAGTATACCATTGTATTACCATTGCTTAGCTAATGTAACTATGTCTAGAGACTTTTGTTAGGCATGTTAGGGTTTTTTAAATTTCTTAAATTTGAATTGGAAATACACACCACACAGTGTTAAATGTTTTGGAAAGAAACTACAGAACATGGTACAGTTTTGTTAACATTGACTAAAATCCTATTGGGAATTTACACCAGTGGTACCTCACTTTATGAATTTAATGGGACGTTTTGTATTACAAAAAAAATTGTAAAGTGAAAAACAATGCAGAACAAAATGCATTACCAAAAGTGGCTACTAGAGGCCACTGTATATCATGTAATTTATAGGGAAACTTGCTTTGTACTGTATTGTGAAAAAATTCGTATTATGAGGCATTATTTTCAATGGATTTTCATTCATAAAGTGAAAATTATGTTAAACTAAGCATTTGTAAAGTGAGGTACCACTATCATTGTATAAATTGCAGCAATGGATTGCTGCTAAGTAATGAGTTGTAATGTGCATTCCTGGTTGTGTGCAGTGTACTAGTTAATGGCATCACCATATCAGGTCACACAGTTACACTTAACGCCAACATAAACATCCAGCAGGACTCTGGTTGTTACCTTTAAGTATAACACATCATTGTATGTTTTAAGTTTTCATTCAGTCTCGAGGTTTTAAGACTCTGAGATCAAAAGCAAGACGGCTGCAGTCCACATCGGAACATTTAACAGAGACAGAAACTGTAACTCCTTCATTTATAAAGGTAAGGATTTTTATGTCATGATTTTGATACAATCTGTTATAATATTTCCAGCAAAAAGCTAGCTAATAATTGTTTGTTTCTGAAATATATAAAGTTTTAAAAAAATCTAAAATTGTGTGTAGGGCTTAAGATGAATGTGCAGGTGAGGTTAATTTAATTTAATTACGTAATTGGAATGTTTGTGCAGGAGGAGATGGATTAAAGGGTGAAATTCGTAAAATAGTTGATATGTAAGAGAAACCCCACAAAATAAAAAAGTTCAGTTGAATGAAACTCTAATCCAGATACAGTATTTTACAATCCAGCATATAATAATTATTTCTTATCTCTTGGATTATAAAATATCAATTCAATTATTTAAATAGTTTTGCAGTATTCTTTTTAGAAAATATATTTCTCAACTATGAATTGCATTTCCAAACTAGTTCTGTGTGATAGTGGCCATTATAGCTCAGAATCACCTATTGATGGAAAAGTCCCAGTATGAAAATCAAGAAAAGACATAAAGTTTTCAAAGGTTATTGAGTGTTATATTAGAATTCAGGCATTTAATACATTTATTTAGATTTGGGGGAAAATAATACAAATATAAAACCAGAAACTAATTACAAAGGTGAAACAAAAAGTTAGAAAATCAAATGCATTGAATCCTTTCAAATTCTTCCTTTCTGATAGATTTTAATATCTTATTTTTAAAAATAAAGTATTCCTAATACCATGGATAGCTCAGTGAGTTTGATATCTGCTATGAAGCCAGAGATTGAGAGTTCCGTTCCCAACTGTGCTTCCAGGAGAGATAGTCAGCTTATGTAGCCTTAGGTAAAGTGCATAGTCCAAAGATACCCCCATAAGAACAAAATGGTAATCTACTTCTGAGTATTGTCTAGTTAGAAAACTCCGAGAAGGAGCACCATAAGTCAGAATTAATTTGACAGCACACAATTATTATAAATACCATGAGACATTACAGAACCGAAACATTTGGATAAAAGAATGGATTTGGTTGTTCCTTATAAGAATTGGTTGCTATGAAAAAATAACGTAGTTGGTTTTTAAATCACATTCTTAGGGTTTTCTGCTAAGAGATAGACGACCTGTGGAGGAAAGTTTAGAGAAGGTGATGAAAATAAAACACATACCTGAAGCTCATCAAGAAGCCTTTAAAACTGGGTTTGCTGAAGGTTTTTACAAAGCACAGGCACACACCCAACGTACAAATGGTCAGTTGGTATCTTTTTAAAATTGTTTATTCACACTGTATATAGAAAAATATCTTGGCAAATTAACTCCTATTGTGCCTATTTCTCTGTATTGCTTTACATTTGTGGCAACAATATGTACATTTTTCCTGTATCTTGACACTGTTCTCATTCCCTGATACATTCATCAGCTGATTTTTTTTATTCTGCTTGTATGCTTTCTGTATCTTACAAGAAATTTATCATGTTGTTTTCTTCTTCAGATGCCTTAAGACGAACCCGTTTCATTGTCGCTGCTCTGTTGGTCCTTGGTATTTATGGCTTGTTTAAAAACCCATTTTTATCTGGTAAAGGCTCCTTTTCTGATACTGGTTTGTTAACTTTTAATTCTTTGACATTTTTTAATGCACTAGTTACTACTGTATCAAATATAGTTAAACTAAGATCACAAATTGAATAACTTTCCAGTGTAGTTCAGCTTAGTGTACAGTACTCAACTGGATTTGGCTTATGTTGTTTCATTTCTCTAAAATGATAGTATTTGGGACAAATTGGTCCTTTGACTAGGCAGATTTTATGTAGGCCATAGTCGATTCAGTCTTCTTAGTAGCCAGACCATCATTGTCTTTGCTCATATTTTCCAGTACTTTACAGTGCAGATCTTTTTAACTTCTCTGTTTAAGTTGTTGTTTGTAAACACAGATCTGTACTGATAAGTCTTAAAAGCAGATATTCAACACTATATCCATGCATTTCTCCATAATTTTTAATATTTTTTTTTGCATTCTTTCTGATTTGGGTAACTGGTTGAGTGTTCTCCTTATTAAAAGTTTGGTTACATATATACAGTAATATGATTCAAAGGGTGAGGTCAAATGTTGAAGATGGTATAGAGGCATAATTGGGTGTAAACTGTTTAAAATGTTGTCAGAGAAAAACATTTATTTGGTCAGGAGTTACTGATTTCAGGGACTGAAATCGTGTTGCTTAATGTAATAAGTTGCTAATAAGTTAGAGTAGGTTCATAAAATCTGTAGGGATTCAGTAACTCCTTCATTCATTCCATTGATTCAAATAGGCCTACTCTGGTTGTAACCTACTGTGGTGTGATAATTGCAGTTAGAAGTAGGCTTACTTGAATATGTGGAGTTCAGGGAGCAATTTATTCACT
Source organism: Furcifer pardalis (assembly GCA_030440675.1). Classification (NCBI taxonomy): domain Eukaryota; kingdom Metazoa; phylum Chordata; class Lepidosauria; order Squamata; family Chamaeleonidae; genus Furcifer; species Furcifer pardalis. Next base: position 93,198,370 of record CP126897.1, read on the forward strand.
AAATTCCCCCTGATTCGGTGAGCCTATTTTTGTTGCAGTTTACTACACTAAGAAACACATTGTCAACCAGTTAATGGTATAGGTCAGGAATAACTGCTGATGAAGTATTACTTAAGCTAAACAGTTACTGACCAGATCTCTCCTGAGAGGCATATGTTATAGTGATGTATAAGTATAAGGAATATTTTAAAATATTATTTAGTTGTACATTCATCTGTGTAACATTGTTATATAATATATTGCTCATAGTCAAAAACTTATGAAAAAAAATGTAGGCTTTATGGCTTTTTTCCCCTTTGTATAATCTGCTTGCAGTTCGTTTTCGAGCAGCTTCTGGACTTGATGCAGCAGTGGATCCTGTTCAGATGAAAAATGTAACCTTTGAACATGTCAAAGGGGTACGTTAAGGTGTTGGGATGTCCAATAGCTGTTCAGTTGCATTGGAAACATCAGTTTCTGAAAGTGATGGAGTTTGGCAAAATGAGAAATCAGAAGGTCCTGTGCATAAAATAATTTTTTTGTGACAAGGAAAGTGAAATGAATTAATTGTGATGTGAATGAGTGTTACGTACACAGGGACCCTGGGAAGGTTGAAAGTAGACAAGTCACTGCTACAGTGACCAGAAAAACCCAACAGATAATGATGGACACTTTGGGGTTACTGTCTTGCTTTCCAGTGCCAGATATTTCAGTTGTGACTGATAAATGTGCAGGATGGAGTACGTGTCTAAGAGCAGGTTGGAAAGGAGGAGGAGTCCTGTGAGGAAGCATGGGGCAGCTCCATTTTATGACAGAAGGCAAGGAGTGTGCCCTTAGTGAGTGCCAAACCTTGTGTCACGTGCCACTCCTAAATATGAATGAAATGATGCAGAGCAGAGGAGTTGTCCTAGAGCAGGGATGGCAGACCTTCTAGAGACAGAATGCCCAAACTGTAACAGGCTGCTGTCCGCGCCACAACCTCATGCTGCAGGTAAGCCGCCCACCTTCCCACAGACGAAGGAGGAAGCACTCCCATTGGTCTACTGGGCAGAGGGGCAGGTCTCAGGCACATATGGAGAGGGGGAAGGGAGTAACCCTGTCCCACATCCCTCTGGCTTTCTAGTAAGGAACTCTGGTGAACTCTGTGCTGGGGCAATGGCGCGCATGCCCATAGAGAGGGCTCTGAGTGCCCCTTCTGGCACATGTGCCAAATGTTTGCCACCACAGCCCTAAAGCTAAAGGGAACAAAATAAGGAAGGCAAAGAAACCCCAGAGTCATACCAGTGAAAGTTCAGAGAGTCTTGATAAAAGTTAGGCTGCTTTCCAGCTTCTCTTGCAAGCATTACATGGACTTTGTGCCAGTCCATATGCTGGATCATTCTCAGGTTGGGACAAGTATATATAGATTATTTAGTGTACTTTTGGAGATCTAGTTTGCATACTGTAATGGATCTGGCAGAGTAGATGTGTAGCTTCTGGCTCATTGATATTTGTTCCATCTGTCAAATCTGTTTTGATTGGGATTCCTGCATTGAGCAAGGGTTGGACTTGCTGGCATCCTATGTCCTTTCCAACTGGGATTCTGTAATCTTGAATTGGTTCCATTTGGCAAATAGTGCTACTCTTTTCGTATTGGAGTCTATAATCATGATAATTTATACCAGTTAGCAACCTAGCTGCCACATGTTGTGCCAGTTGAAGATTGCAAAACCTCTTTAAGAATAGCTTAAAACAGTGGTAGGCAACCTATGGCCCCCTGGGCCAGATCTGGCCTGCAGCGCCAAATAATCCAACCCCTTCCCTCACTCAAGGCGCCAGAATTGGCTGTGGACGTGTTTATGGCAGCCGTAAATGGCAGGGGGACCACTAGTCTGGCCTCCTCAACTGCCTGAGGGAGCATGACCCAACCCCTGACTTAAAAAGGTTGGCAACCCTTGGCTTAGAATGTATCACAGTTGTCCAGATGTGATGTATCTAAAAGTGGATGACTGTTGCAATGTCTCATTCTGTTCTAGATGTTTCTAACAACGTATAACACTTTTTGTTGTTTATTTTGCAATATATTTTAATATTTCTTAGTCTATTATCCTAGGCTACAAATGGGGTGGTTTAATATACACACACATTGGGCATTGGATTTCTAGGGCAAATCACTACATATTTTTCTTCATTTCGTTGAGAACAGGTTGAAGAAGCCAAGCAGGAATTGCAGGAAGTTGTAGAATTCTTGAAAAATCCTCAGAAATTTACTGTACTAGGAGGCAAACTTCCTAAAGGTAAGTGTAGCCTCTAGCCTTGACATGGGCTTAGTTTCCATTGAAGGTTGTATCCAAACCTATACGAAAAATAATTGGCTAAAACATGTGTTTTGCTTTGTAGAATTTGTGCCACTGATGTTAGCAGAAAAGCATAACCAGTTTGGAAATATTCATTTAGTAGTTTAATAGTCCTTAGGGACTTAGGATCCAAATAAATAATTTTAAAAAATTGGGATATAGAACTACAAGGCCAATAAAGTCTTGCTACAAAATAAGAATTATCCTGACAACAGGACATTTAGGCTAAGTAGTTATCTGTCTAATTTATGAGTTTTCAAGTTCAGGGAAGTGTATATCTTACCTCTATATATGCCGGATCTACTTCGGTTTTGGAGAGAGATACTGTGAGGTTCCATGTCAGGAATACATAAATGGAAATGTGGGGACTTGCTGGGCTTCTTCTATTATGACATTATGTTTCTGTTAACACATTCTTTTAATAGATCCTGTGTAGATTGGTGGGAGTGTATCTTTTTCGTCATTCTGTTGATAACCTTCAAATTACTGATGAAGTGGCTGGATTTTGTGCAGCTAGTAGAGCTTGTTTAGCTAACATGTTTTCTTGCAACTTTTTCTAGTTGTTAAGATAGATGGTATTATTCTTTTTTTCCTTCATTTTTGGTTAATTAATTATTTGATTGATTCACTCTGTAGCCCCTCTCTTAGGTCTTAGAAATTTTCTTTTCCTTTTTAAAAATTGTGTAATGATATTAATGATTAAACAGCCCAGAGTGTGAAAGTCTTCCAGATGGGTGGTATACAAGATAAAAGTAAGGTCACCCTTGCTCGAAAGCTATTCGTATCTGACTCTAGGGTTCAGTGCTCATCTCCATTTATAGCCAAAGAGTCAGTGCTGTTTGCATTTGCAACATCTCCGTGGACATGTGGCAGGCATGCCTAGACACCGAAGTGCACAGAGCACACCAAGTGGTACCTATTTATCTGCTTGTAATTCTTTGCTTTTGAACTGTTAGGTTGGCAGGAGCTGGGACAGAGACGGGAGTTCACTCCATTGTGCAGTATTCGGGTATCAAACCCTGACATTCCAGTCTTAAAGCTCAGCGTCTTGACCACTAAGCCACTACAGTCTCCGGTGACATATAAACAAACAAATTGACAGCTGCTTCAGTAGGGATATTCTGGCAGTTTTTATGTTGTAGCAATCTTTGATTTCAGCAAGGCAATGTCAGAGTTATGTTACTTTGTCCTCCTATGCATCCTTGAAGACAGCCTCTATTGGAACTGTGTTTCTTTGGAAGCCACTTTTGGAAATTGCATTTCCATGTACCTTTGCAAGTTAGAGACTCTTCATATCTTCCATGAATTCCCAAAAGCCCATCCCTGCAATCATATTTCTGGTACTGTTAAATATGTATCCTTTAATATACAGATGACCTATTTATAGCTATGCTGAAATTTGTAAGGAACAATATTTGGTACCTGTTAAGATACTATAAAACATGGAACAAATCCTTATTTTGGTGTCATTTGACTTTCTATGCATTTGTTTTTCCAGGTATTCTGTTGGTGGGCCCCCCAGGGACAGGCAAAACTCTCCTTGCCCGAGCTGTTGCAGGAGAAGCTGATGTTCCGTTCTATTATGCATCTGGATCTGAATTTGATGAGATGTTTGTTGGTGTGGGAGCTAGTCGTATAAGAAATCTGTTCAGTAAGTAGAATATATCTTGTCCTTGAATATATTTTGGTCTTGCAAAGAATTGTCAGGAGTGCAGGGATGAACCAACGATACAGGGCTAAAAAATTGCTACTGAAAACATTCTAGCGGGGTTATATTTTCTACAGAAATTCTCTAGTTATAAAAAGTTGTATGTGTGAATGAATAGCAACACAGTGTTAAACAAGTATCACAGTTGTCTAAAGTTGTTTTTATATTCTTCAACAAAATCAGAGCCCAGAACAGTTAATGCTATTGCTAAATTTCAGGTGATTATTTACTAGGAGTTATGGGTGAAAGTATATAAGCCATAAATACAAATAATAATCCAAATTAATATTGATGTGTGTATTGACCTTTTGGGTATACATTTCAAATAACTGAAACGTCTTGTTTTTTCACTTTCAACAAACACACATAGCAATGTCTCATTTCTTTATTTGAACTTGTTGTGTTTTTTCTCTCCCAACAACCCTATAAATATAATATTCCACAGTGGCTCTTCAGTAAAGATTCTGTGTTTGATTGATATATTTTAGATTTACAAGGCAAGAAAAATACAGATTTACTTTTTAAAAAAACCCTTATGGGGTAGATCAGAGTGACTAGTTGGGGAGAATTTGAAACCACATCTCCCTAGTTCTAGTATAAGCCTAAGGCCGTGACGGTGAACCTTGGCACTCCATCTATTCTTGGACTCCAGTTCCCAGGAGCCCAAGTCTCTGTGAGTCCACACAAATGGTTACACCCACTAAACCTATTTGTGTGGATTCACAGAGACTTAGGCTTCTGGAAAGTCCAAGAACACCTGGAGTGCCAAAGTTCACCGTCACTCTCCTAATGTATCAAGTGTTTCAAATAAAAACCTTAATGGATTGTTAGAACATGGTTGCTGAAATACAATAGCATAATTTATGCCACATAAAGCTGATAACATCAGCTGTAGCTTTTTTTGAAATTAAAATAGTTTCTGATTGCCTCCCCAAGGGTTCCAATGCTCTCTTGGGATTCTTTTTGTTGTAGGAGGGAAATAATTTTAAAAAATGTTGCTGGGATTTTTCAGAAACGTAATAGTCTTAAACCCCCCCCCCCCCCCCCGGCCTATGGCTGCCAGTGGTTTCTCTGTGACAGAAGGTGTCCCACGCAAGCCTTGGAACTTTGTGGGAAAGGGAAAATTAAAAACACAATCACCATGGTGTTTCTCTCCATGAAAAGTTTTCTTTAGTAAACCTAAATAAATGTGCTAAATCAGTCACACGCTTTGTAGACCATTGGAGAATTTACCAAAGAATCTTTTTATTCGAAATAGTTTGGAACATCCATGTCACTAGGGCAGATATGCTTGCTGCAGAGAAAAATGAAACTGGCAAATCTTATAAGCAATCAAAACTGTTGTCTTTTAACATTTGCATTCCCCCCCCCCCCCCAAGAGAGTGAATTCTGTTTGGCTTATTTTGATCTAAATTACTTGGCCACTTTGGAGCTCAATTTTTGTCCAGTCTGGAAAGAAGTGTTTCATTTTTTCTGTCCTTTTGGAGAAATAGCCATACTACGAGTTTTTGCTTTTGGGAAATCTTTTCATGGAAATGTTGGGGCTGCAGTGGCTCACTGGTTAAGAAGCTCGCCTTGTTAGCTGGAAGGCTGGCAAATTGGCAGTTTGAAACCTGGGTAATGCATGACAGATTGAGCGCCCGTCTCTGTCCCAGGTCTTGAGGACATGAAAGGAGCCTCATTTGGGCGTTTCCTGAGTGGAGTTTCTCCCGCAAAAACCCTTTCAACCGAGAATAATTTCTGACACGAAATCATCATCATCATCATATTATTATTATGGAAATGTTCAGTTTCTGTAGGAAAAAACTTATGAATTTTACGCTGAGGTCATAAGATTGTTATGTTGTAATAGGAAAATAAGTTGATTTATTATTTTCTTAGGGGAAGCCAAAGCAAATGCACCCTGTGTCATATTCATTGATGAATTGGATTCTGTTGGTGGCAAAAGAATAGAGTCTCCCATGCATCCCTATTCAAGGCAGACTATAAACCAGCTCCTTGCTGAAATGGATGGGTAAGAGCTCTGTTTTGCTTCTCATTTGGGGTACTGTTGCTTGTGTTGTAACTGCATGATAATAAAGGATAATAAATGTCAGGATTGTAGAGAGAATTATATGGCTTCAGAAGTTAATAATGTAAAATTTTATATACACTTCAAAAGTGAAATGTTTTAGCCATTTATAGGATGATGCCAAGCCTATTTATTTATTTGTCACATTTCTGCCCCGCCCATCTGGGATAATCTCCCACTCTGGGCGGCTAACAACACATTTTAAAAAATCTATACAGTAAGAAATTAAAGAAAAAGAATAAAGCCGACTACTAGTTATGGTGCATCTGAATTTCCAGTTTTTCTAGATATTTCAGTACCATCAAACCTCGCGTAGCGAATGCCTCCCATTGCAAAAAAAACTCACACAACGAATGGGCATTCCACAAAACTTTCTGACTCACATAACAAAAATTTTCTTTATCCAAAACCGGCATTTCCTATGGAAAAACTCGCATAACAAAAATTTTCTTTATCCGAAACCGGCATTTCCTATAGAAAAACTCGCATAACGAAAATTTTCTTCATCCAAAACTGGCATTTCCTATGGGAAAACTTGCATAGCAAAAATTTTCTTTATCTGAAACCAGTATTTCCTATGGGAAAACTCACGTAACAAAATTTTTTATGCATAACAAAAAACTCGCGTAGCGAGCAGCCTCGCAGAACGAAATAATTTCGTTGTGTGAGGTTTTACTGTACACTGTGTTTAATGGGTGGAGGTGCTGAAAAAAGCTGAAAAGAAGACAGTACCCATAGGATGCGCTATGTGATTTTGCACTTGATAGAATACGAATAAATGAATTTTGGAAGTAGGGGATCGAAATGAGGTGGCCAAATAATAGGAGCTTATGTGCTCTTGGCTTAACACTCCCAAACACTGGATCTACCCACCAAGTACAGTGGTACCTTGCTTAAAGAGCATAATGCATTCCATGGGATTGCTCTTTAAGAGAAACACCATTGTAAGTGACCAGTTGTGACGTCTGGCGGGGGGATTGCGAACCCCGATGTAGTTAAGCGAGTTTTTGGTTGGTTTTAGTTGTTAAGCGAGTCAACCATTCAGAGAAAATTCTGCTCTTTAAGCGAGTTAGTCTCTTAAGTGAGGCACTCTTTACGCAAGGTTTTACTGTATATGGAATCCAGTGTACTCTCGTCCTTGAGAGAATACAGCTCTTTGTTTTAAAATGTTTCCTATACTATAGTATTGAAGTTGAGGTAGGCTCTAGTTATAACAGGAAAACTAAGGAAATTTTAATTTGTATTAACTGATGGATCTTTTTTCTTTTCAAAGCTTTAAAACTAACGAAGGAGTCATTATAATTGGTGCAACAAACTTGCCTGAAGCATTAGATAAGTAAGTTCATAACATAAGTAATTGGTATAGCAATTATTATACTGGGGTGGTGGGGAGTATAGTAAGGTGTTGGTTGCCCTTGAGCCGTATCCATTTCAGATAGGCTCTAGGCAGCAGAGGAAAGAGACCTTCAACTCTCAGAATGTTGCTACTGAATGGAAAAACTGCAGCCACCCAGGAATTGATCCTGGATGAGAATGTCACTCTGTTTTCTATTGCCAACGACTGGTTAGATGAAGCTGAACTGAGCTCCATCTGCCAAGGTTCTCAGACAGTAACAAATGTTCTGCATCAAATTACAAATCCCCTGAAAACATAAATTCACAATCTACAAGTACTCTTGGATTCAGTCCTGAGCCTTTGTTCCTAAGCTTTGGTGGTGTCCCCAAGTGCATTTTAACAGTTATAGATAGTGTATCAACAGCACATGTTCTTGGATTCAAACCAGCTAAATCTGGTTCTGTTGCAGTAGAAATTTGCCTTTCAAGTGCTCTTTTTTAAATATACAGTAATACCTCGGATAACTCTAAGACTTGGTTCCACAAGTCTTGGTGTTATCCGATTTTTAGTGTTATCCGATGCATGTTAAAATCCTATGGGATGCATCGGATAACGTTAAAGCTCCATAGAGATACATTGTAACCGCACAGGCTTTAGCGGTTGTTATCCGATCCATCCCATAGGACCTTAACGTTATTCGATCCAATTCTCTTCCCCAGATCACTTAACGTTATGTGATTTTAGCGTTATCCGAGGTAAACGTTATCCGAGGTATTACTGTACTTTTCAATGGGGGTTCTGGATCTCAAGATGGTGATGCAGTGTGTGTGGAGGGTATCTGGGTGAGCTAGCTTTTAGTTGAAATCTGAAATAGAATATGTATTACATGTTTCACCCATTCATGGCCTTAATTTTTAAACAAACAAAATAAGATTTTCTGATTAAAAATTATCTTCTATTCTGCGATTCAGAGTTGTTTTTCTTCCCCTATTAGTGCTTTAATACGTCCTGGCCGCTTTGACATGCAAGTTACAGTCCCCAGGCCAGACGTAAGGGGCCGGACAGAAATTCTAAAATGGTATCTCAGTAAAATAAAGTATGATGAGTGTAAGTAAAAAAAAGAAGGTAACTTTTACTTTTTAAAAAAGAAACAAAAATATAGAAAATTGCAGATAAATGAGAAATTGTGTTTAAGGACCATCTCACCATGAGAGTATCCATGTTTAAGCAAATGTTATCAGTTAAAGTAGGGATTGGGAACTTTTGATTCTCTAGAGATTTTGAATTGCAACTCCCACGACTCCTTACTACTGGTCGGATGAGAGTTGTATGCTTGAATATCTGGGAAGTCATAAAGTTCCTCCTATCCAAGATTATAAGGTAGGCATGTGAATTTCTAATTACAGAAGCGTTTATGGTTTTCTTCACAGTGACACCAGTATCCTATTGTGAAATTTTTTTTTACCTATAGAAGCAATTGCTACAGTAGCTTTATGTCAAGCTTTCAGTTCTTATTCACCCAATTTACAGATGTTAAAGGCAGCTATGTAATTAGAACATCCATTTAGAATTCAATGTGGACATTAGAAATCACTTTTTGCATCATATGTGTGTTCTAGTCAAGTAGACAATCATGAACCTTTTTTCTTAAGATATGAACTGTTCATTAACTTTTAACATGTTCTTATCCACATAGCTATTGATCCTGAAAGAATTGCAAGAGGTACCGTAGGATTTTCAGGAGCCGATCTGGAAAACCTTGTGAACCAAGCTGCATTAAAAGCTGCAGTTGATGAAAAGGATATGGTTACTATGAAGGAGCTAGAATTTTCAAAGGATAAAATTCTTATGGGTATGCTCTTTTTCTAGATAAAATATTATTATTTTAATATTGATAATGAATTTTTAATTAAGTATATTTTTAATTAAGTATATTTTTAATTAAGTATATTTTTTAAAACATGTTTGTTTTTAATTTTAAAAATAGGCAACACTGTATGGCTTCTAGAGCTATCATTTTGGGATATATTGGGCTTTAGCAGATGCAAGGGCTTTTAAAAGATATTTTTCACATGCATACACACACCATTGGTATGTCATTGGAGTAAGTAGCAAATATAGGGCAGTTGTACATCAACTGTTCTGAGTGCCAAACCACTGAGGACTGAGTGTTAGCACCCACATTGTTGAGTTTCTTACACTGAGAAGTATATTTACTCCCCTTTTTGCTAGTACAGTACTGTATTAAGGTGTACCACCTTTTTGTTCTACCATATATTTTGATTGGGTTGGATTTTATGTTATTTTGAATATCTGGCAGAAACATTACAAGCTAAATGAATCCCAACGTGTATTCTGAGTTGAAGCTCAGTTGAAGTTGAAGTTAAGAGAACATCACTCAGTTGAAGTTAAGAGAACATCACAATTTTCAGAAGAAGAAATAATCTGAAGATAAACAAGACAAAACTCATAAACTATTCCAGTGGAAGTTGAGTACGAGAAGAGTTAAAATCTCTGAAAATGAAGTTGGGGTATATGAGAGGAATGGAATAGATTTTTTTGAAGCTCAAACCCAAAGGAGCAGGTCTTCACAGTGCAATATTCAGTTATAGTCTTCCCTGCTGCTTTAGAATTTTAAATTTATCATGTTTTCTTTTGCTTTCTTTTCATTTCAGGTCCTGAACGTAGAAGTGTAGAAATTGATGAAAAAAATAAAACCATTACAGCTTACCATGAATCGGGGCATGCCATTATTGCGTATTATACTAAAGATGCAATGCCAATCAACAAAGCTACAATTATGCCACGAGGACCAACACTTGGACATGTGAGTATTTTAAGTATTGACCACATGACTGCTTTGCACTGCAAAACGCCAAAGCCAGCAAAGGACAATCTCACGTTGGGACCGCCCGTTTGCTTGGAGAGGGAACTTGTGTTTCCTCCCCAAGCAAACCAGATCACCCCCTTGTTCCCTTTCCTCTTTGGAAAAGGAACGGGGCTTTTTTTAAACGTTGTGCGATCAATGCATCACACAAGGTTAAAAACCAGATAACGTTATGACTTGTGGAACGAAGTCATAATGTTATCCGAGGTACTAGTGTATCAATAACTATAGTGCCATATTGTGTCAACTGCTAACAGGCAGCTAGTCCAAAGCTAATATGCAGGTCATACTTGCAGCCATAGTGGCATCAGGATACGGTAAAACCCTGGTTTACAAATGCCTTGGTAACATTGGCCATGGTTTATGCCTGCAAATTCTATAAAATTGTTGCCCCAGTTTATGGGGTTTTTTTCCAGTTTACAACCAGGAATTGCTCCATTTTAGAGTAAAATGGTACCCCACCACCACCGGAATTCACAATTCATTACTTACTGCTGCAGAGGCGGTGGCATTTATGCTGTTATTTCCACACTGTCTGCTGCTTCTACTGTCAGCGAGAGAGTGTGGGGATCTTATCCGCTCAGTTCCCATCTTCATTGGAGCTCCCTGCGCAGCACTACAGCTGGGAATGTGCGCCTCCCTCAGGCACGCACACCCAGCTGTAATGCTGCACAGGGAGCTCCAACGAAGATGGGAATCGAACGGATAAGGTCCCCCACACTATCCCGCTGCCGGTAGCAGTGGAAATTGGGCTCCCCGGTGGCTGGTCAAACTGCTCAGGAAGAAGCAGTGGCGTGGAAAAGGTAGGAGAACGCTTCGTCCCTTTTGTGGGGGATGATCGTGTCTGGCATTTTTTGTATTTTTTTTTGGGGGGGGGGGGTTGTATTTTTTTATTACTTATGGTGCAGTCAGGACCTTTTTTCCCCCCAGTGCATCCCTATGGGGAAATTGTGCTTCGGTTTACTATGTTTTTGGTTTATGATGTAGGCTGTCGGAACAGACAAACGTTGTAAATCAGAGTTTTATTGTATATTTCTCAGATTAAGTTTTATGGGGTATGCACGTGTATGTATTGTTTATTCTGCTGATCCTATCTTTAAACAGGAAAGCCAACTTTCCAGAATAGTGTAGTGACAGACAAGTCATGTTCAGGCATTCTCAACATGTAAGCATGCTAGGCTGGCCCCACTTACCTTATCTTTCAACACATACAAGTGAAAGTTTGAAGACGGGAATGCTGTTCTGTCTATATAGGCTGCTCACAAGAGTCTGAGCCTTTGTCTGTTTCTTTCATGTATTGAAAGCTATGATAGAATGGTATGGCTAGCACTCTTCTGCTTGACATATGTGTGTTCTTCTGTGTCTAGGCTAGACATGAAACTACCAAAATGAAGTCACCTTTTGTTGAGTTCATTCTGCAGTTTCCATTGCCTGACCTAGTGTGAGAAAGATTAGCTGGCAACACAAGGTTGCCACTACCAGGGTATGTCTGATTGTGGTTCAAAAATACCACAATCTTTGAGGGGGCTCTTTCTGGGTACCCCATACGTGTGTTATGGAAGATAGATTGAACAGCAGTTGCTATTTATATGTTTGCTCATTAGGGGGCAGTTGCTTCTTACCTCAGATAACATTTTATGGCAATTCCTGTTGAAGCTGTCAGAAGTAACTAGTAAACCTTTATGATGTAAATGTTCCTTATATTTATTCATTCATAGGCAGACTTAATTTTGCAGGAAACCTAAGAGAAGGCAGAGAAGAGCTACAAGGAAATTGGTATTCTTTACTCCTATCACTGTTTCAACCAGATCAAAGTGGATAGCAGCAGATTTAATGTTTTCTCAAGCACTAATATGTCCTTATGCAATGTTGAATTTAAAGGTCTCTTTGCTGCCTGAAAATGATAGGTGGAGTGAAACTAGATCTCAGCTACTTGCACAGATGGATGTTAGCATGGGCGGAAGAGTAGCAGAAGAACTCATATTTGGGGGTGATCACATCACAACAGGTATGTAGGCACTGTGGAAAAATATTGTGCAATCAATATATTAACATATTTGTATAATGTAACTTTATGGCCTTAATTAAATTTGTTTCCTTTTTCATTAGGTGCTTCTAGTGATTTTGACAATGCTACTAAAATAGCAAGGCTCATGGTAACTAAGTTTGGAATGAGTGAAAAGGTAATATCTTTTTGTCCATTTCGTCTTTTCCTCTTGAGTCTAAAGGACCAGAGCTAGATCTTTGTATTAAATTGCTACTGAGTCCTTTACATTATAGCCAATATATATTAGGAAATACTGACACAGCTTATCAATTATGCCAAGTACTGTACATTATAAATTACTTCTTTCGCTGAAGAGTATTTTAATTGTGTGAAAAATAATCTTAATAAAATAACCTTTCAGTTCTCAACCTGTGTGAGCAATACAGTAAAATTTGATTATCTGATACTTTCAGAAGTGATTGTAGTTTTGCTACGTTGTCTTGTATTTTATACTACATATAGAGATGCAAGGGGTAGCAAAGCAATGACAAACAGTTTTATTTTTTACTGTTTCACATACAGAAAAGTGTTAGTTTATATGCACATGTTCTGTAGAGGACGAGTCACTTTAAATAACGTGTCCTTCTCATCTTTCTCTGCTTACAGTCATTTTGAGTAATAGACTTTTTCTTAAACAAACCAATGAAAATTTCTTTGCAAGCTCCTGAAACAGTTGACAATTTTTAAAAGATGATTAAAAATTCATCAAATGTAAAATAATGAACCAGAATTGTAGTTCATTCCATTGAAATGTATCACTTGGTCTCTGGTTACAAATCTGTTCACAGGCATCAGAGAACCCACTGGATATGGTGGGACTTCAGTGTAGGCAAGCACAGAATTATGTTGTTACCCTATTTTCTGTACATTAACAAGCAGGTTGTAATATGAGTGAATAATATGTGGAGTTTCTTAGATGGATACTGTTCTTGTTTGGATTTTTAGTCATGTGTCCAAAAATTGAAGCAGAGACTTGCTAATTAGCGGCAAGATGTCACTGAGAGTTAATGCCTTTTGCCTTCGGTAGGTATAACTAAGCAGCAGGATTTGGGGCAATGGATATTATATGACATTAGAAGCTTAGACTATGAAAATTTGCAATGTGCTGTGTACTTCAAAAATACAATACAATAAATACTTTTTATTCTTTCTTGATTCTCTTTCTATCACTGGAAGCTTGGTGTCATGACCTATACAGATAGTGGGAAGATCAGTCCAGAAACCCAGAATGCAATTGAAGAAGAAGTAAGAGTATTTCTAAAGGTAAGAACAATTTTGAAGCTTCAGTTCATGAAATAATATGAATAGAAAATTAACTGTTTATATTCCTTGCCTTTTTTGCATTTATATTAAGATTTTTACAACATGAAATAAAGCATTCAAATTCATTGTTTTGTAAAAAGTTCCATAAATCTGAAAACCTGTATTTGTAACAAACCTTTTAAACTGCTTGTTTAATAATAGAACTTGCTCCTTGCTTTAGATCAGCGGTTCCCAACCTTTTTTTGGCCATGCACCACCTAAGCATCTCTAAAATCCTGATTTCCCTCCTCCCGTGACATATAATATGTATTATTCAAATTATTTGTGTGAAGGAAGCCTAAAAGGCCATTCACTGTTAATAACTCATTCTTGAATTGCTTCCCTTAAAAATCAAATTCCAATCCTTCCCGGGTGGTTGGGAACTACTGCTCTAGGTGAATGTTTTTCTTATATTTTCCTAAGGTTTTTTTTATGTTTTGTGTGGACCTCCCCTTATTTTTTTTCTGTTAAATGTATATATAAAGCAAGAATATGATTGTCTACGTTTACACTGTTCTTAGCATATACAGTACTGGCAGGTCCTTCAGCTGAAATAAACTACTAGCACTACAGTATAGGTTTAGTAATAGCTGTAACATTATTGCTCCTTTTTAAGCATCCTCATTTTAACTTATCAGAGAATAAATAAAACAGAACAACAAAAAAAGACAAAAAACATTGTGACACCTTAAAAGACTAACTCCTGTAATTATTTTATTCATTTTAACTTTTGTCTCTTGATATCTTTTAAGTATCCTAATTTTAGTTTCTGTTTCTTTTGCTGTACTATGCTGGTCTTGGACCGTAATAAAGATTGATTGATTGATTGATTGAGCATATACTTTCTAATGTTATTGTGAATGCTAAATGCATCTTTCTGTGTTAGGACTCGTATGAGCGGGCAAAGAATATCTTGAAGACCCATGCGAAAGAACACAAGAATTTAGCTGAAGCATTGCTGACCTACGAGACGTTGGATGCCAAAGAAATTCAGATGGTTCTAGAGGGGAAAAAACTAGAAGTGAGATGATAATGTTCCTGTTAAGTGTGCCAATTGCTAGCAAGAATGCCGCAGTTTCCTTATGAAGTGTAGCTTACTTTTCTTCCTGATGTGCGTGGTAATAATCACATTCTTAAGGATAAACACTTTTGTCTTGTGAGCTTTTGTTACATTTTACCATTTTTTTGTCTTTCCTCAGAAGGAGATGCAGGGAGCAAATGGAAGTTCCTGCAAAGATAGATGTGCAATCTCAGGTTGAATCTGGCTTTTTGGAAACCTCAAATACTGAAGATGAATAGTATGCTCTTAAAATACTTCTTAGTTCACTGTTCCATGTGGACTGTTCCTTATCTGGCTGGTGTTTTCTATAATGGAGCAGAAGACTATTCATGGCTACTAATCACGATGGCCAAGTAGTACTTCTAGTATCCTAGACTATATGCCTCTGAATACTGTTTGCTGGGGAACATGGGTTGGAAAGTACTCTTGCATTCTTATCCTTTTCCCAGAGGCATCTGTTTGGCCACTGAAGTAGTCCTGATCCTATAAGGCAATTATGTTCTTAATTTTATAGCTTGAGACACAATGAAGTGCTTCAGAGGAATGACACTTCTATTATTTGGGAAAGACAAAATTATTTATGTAATGGTTATATATGGACTGGAAAGTTTGGGGCAGGCAAAGAATTAACATCTCTTCCCCACTGTCTTTAGTATATGTGTGAAGGTGTTGGAGTCATTTGAGCACAGTAGGAAACTAGGGAACAAATAGATAAACAATATATTTGTGGATTTTTCCAAACGACATTCTAGAACATAGGTCCTCAAACCTGCCTCCCGAGGTGTTCTTTGGACTTCAATTACCAGCAGCCCAAGTCAGTACACCTGGTGATCAGGGGTCCTGGGAATTGGAGTCCAACACTATCTGGAGAGCCAAGTTTGAGGACATATGTTCTAGAACGTAATGTTAAGGGGAGAAGGGTGAAGAAATACATGTGCCATGCCTGAGAAGAATTGCATCATCCTCTCTGAGATGGTGTGGAGAAGACACTGGGATGTGACTTCAGAACTTTTAACTATCTATCCCTGGAACCTTGGCACTCCAGCTGTTCTTGGACTTCAAAAACCAGAAGCCCAAGTCAGTACACCTGCTGATCAGGGCTTCTGGGAATTGACGTCCAAGAACAGCTGGAGTGCCAATGTTTGCCATCACTGACTGGATTTTTTTAAAAAAATAACCAATTTAGTGTGGCTGTTTGAAAGCCTTGTCACATTTCCTACTGAGTGGGTATTGGTCAGTCAAAGGGGACTTAGCTATCTTTACCACCTAGCTTTTATAGTCACATTTCCTTTTCCTATAAAAATAACACTCTTTGTGTTTAGCCTTTTAAACCTGTGTTACCAGTACATGCTGCCCACATGTTGTTAGCCCCAAGCTACAGCAGACATGATTAATCAGGCTGCTTTGATTTAGTGACCTAAATCCAATTTGAATGCTCATTGAGTGAAGACCTTTACCAGCATTGCAATACCCAGGCTGTTGAAACACTGTTTTATTGTCCTTGTGTATGTAGTTAAATCATGCTCACATCCTGCACTCATATGTTACCGTCTTCTGGCTTGAATCCTTCTATGCCTTTACCCAAGGAGAAAAGGGAACTGCAGCATCTGCCAACAAGATGGGCAGAAGGAAGATTGTGGGTGAGGATGAGGAAGGGAAATGTGTTTGCTTGGTTCTGGGAGAGAGATCAAGCAAGACGTATGTTCATATAGAAAGCAGACATTCTGTCGTGAAGGAAGGAGGCATTTGGGTGCTGTCCACATAGGCTCTGTCTAGGCAGAGAGAATAAGGCCAAGCCCTACTCATGAGTTGGGTCCAAGACCTCATGGCTCCACACTCTATAGCAGTGATGGCAAACCTTGGCACTCAAGGTGGGCTTCTGGGAACTGAAGTTCAAGAACTCTTGGAGTGCCAAGGTTCATCATCACGGCTCTATAGCATGTGTAAAGCAGCAGGATGTGCCACCTGAGCTATTCTCTACTCCTCCCAGAAAACAGCTGAACTTGACAGGGTGACATCAATATCTACTTCCTATTCCCTCCTGCAAATACATGATTGGGATGACTGTCTTATTACTCATCAGCAACAATGGTGCAGCCATGAAAACCACACAAGGGAGGGTACTGGATGCCTCCTTACATGTGGTCATAAACATTACAACTGTGCAAAAAGCTGTTGTAGAAGCATCATGCCTCAACTGGATATAGGTCAAAGAGTTTACTCTATTTGAGATTAACTGAGTTTAATCCTCTAAAGGAAGTATGTTTAAACATCTTGTGAAATGTTGGAATTGGAGTAAGGGGGTGTAGTAGAAGATCGTTCTATGATAGTTGCTACTAATAGCCGAACTGTTCTTTAAGTTAAACCGTGGCATTTCCCCTTCTAATGAAATCTTTATTTTAATTGTTTTAAAGAGTATTGTGCCAAGCAGTGACGGGGTCGAGGGGCTTTAAAACTAGGACTAACATGGTATTTTGCTGTGAATTTAATTGATAATGGGTTTACTTTTGAATTAGACAGTTATTTTTATTTCAGTGTCTCCATTCTTTCAGCACAACTTTTTTTTCTCTCTTTGGTTCAAGAACTATATTTTTAAGCAAAAACCCAAGATGCGAAGCGGGCATATACTCTTTTATATTAAAAAAAAATACCCAGTAGATGGTGAACAAGTGCACCATGCTTGGCACTTCTCTTTTTAAATAAAGATTTGTTGTAAATATGCAGAAGGATTTCCTCCCCCCCCCCCCCCAGTGTAAAGTGCTTTAACCCTGGTTTCCCTCGTATGTAAATTGAGGTGTACAAAACATATCTAAAGCCTGTAAATAAATTCAAAAGTTAAGCAAAATGTGAATTGTTTTTAATTACTTGGATTTCCGGGTAACTTGTTTGAAAATGAGAGCTAGGTATGTTCTTCCTGCTTCAACATAGGATTTATTTTTTAATTTAAAGTGGAATTCTAAAATATAACCTGTTCGCTAAGATCTTGAGTCTGTGAAATCCTATAACTTCTAGCAGGTGTGTTTTCCTTTTAACAGAGGTTACATTGATGGTCAAAATAATCGTCTCCAATCCTACCTAAGACAAGAATTAAAATTTAATAAAGGACTCATGAGGTTTTTTGTTTCTTTGTGCAATAGAACAATAACACAGTTCTCCATACCAGGATGTTAATGGGGAAGTGTCCCTGCAAGATTTTATAAGCATTCAGTCAGAGCATCTTTTCCTGAAAAGGTGGTGTCCGTAGACAATACTTACACATAAGAATGGTGCAGGAGCGAAATAAGCTAGCAGCCATTACATGAATGATACCTTCACTTGCAAAGGAATATCTTCCGACTCCAAGAAACCTCAGTTTTCCAACCTGTTTGGATACATTTTCCAGAGAGGTAACCACCATGTTAGTTTGTTTCTGCAACAACAGAAGCCAAACAGAACAGCAGTTTTGAGGCATCTTTAAGACAACCAGGTTATTTCAATGTGAGCTTTTCTGGCTTTTTTACTCGGTTAAGCAAATGGAGAATAATATTTGGGCCACAGGGTACAAGGGGCAGGGACTAATTATGGGCAAGTGGGATGATGATTGGTAATGGGCTCTTAAACCATGAAGTGAGAAAGGGAAGGACAGGAGAATCTTCCTGTAGCAGAAAGCTCCCATATTGGTTCTAAAACTTGGAAACTGTTTTAAATCCATTTTCTTCCTGCCTGACACACTTTCAGTATTATTACTTGGCAATGAGTAAAACAAAGTAAGGATTGATGGAAGTACATTAAAAGTAAGAATTCCCATTTTATAAATAGTGGCCAAATATCTTATTGGGTGTTGATGTGCAGCCAAAAGCAATCGGAGAAGTTGCTGTAGCTAATGATGAAATGTCACTTATATACCTGGTGCCCTCCTGTATGTGTCCACTATCTTGTCAGTTACCTGCAAGAACCTCACCAATTCCTATTGTGTATAAATACCTAGTAGGATTTTGGCCAGTATTTCCTTATTTCCATTTTTGCCATCAGCCAAGAAAACATGATGAGACCAAATAAGAGTCCTGCCAATATTTTGTACTTAAAGTACTTAATAGCCAGAACCTTGCAACCAATTAAATATTAATAGGCAATCTCTGCTAGATTAATCTGGCATAAAATTGAAGGACCAATAGGTAAAGGTTGTCCCTGCTCGAAAGCCAGTCATATCTGACTAGGGTTCAGTGCTTCTCTCTGTTTATAGCCAAAGAGCCAGTGCTGGCTGTCTGCAGATGTTTCTGTGGACATGTCACAGGCATGCCTCAGCATCTGACTGCAGGGAATGCTGTTTACCTTCCCACCAAAGTGGCACCTATTTATCTACTTGCAATTTCTTGCTTTCAGACTGCTAGGTTGGCAGGAGCTGGGAAAGAGATGGGAGCTCACTCTGCCATGCAATACCTGGAATCGAACTCTGACCTTTCAGTCAGTGAGTTCAGTGTCTTAACCACTTGAGCCACCACAGTCCCAGCACCAAGGTGAGAAATGGGTGGCCTTCCAGAACTGAAGTCCCCATCCTAGCTAACATGTCATTGCAAGGTTGATGGGATTGGCATTTGAAGGATTACACATTCCTCATTATTGAAATTAAAGGTTTTATCACCTTGAAAGCCTGCTGAAAAGGAAGTGCCAGCAGAATTATTTATTTATTTATTCAAATTTATATTTCATTTTATCTACATTTCTAATTATACTGACCTGGTTCACATTTCCCAAATTAATACATGGATTGGTATGCAGATACTCTAAAGGAGGAATGGACATTCCCTCACATCAATTCTTGACCATTTCTAGAAGCAACAAGTCTTTCATGTTCCACCATTTCAGCAGAAAGCAGCTTTGCAGGAAGGTATTAAGTGCCTGCCTAAATGGGCACACATGAGGCATACAAGATACAGTAATACCCCTGTCACGTACCAGCCGGCCCCCTCACTTCTGGAAAAACCTCCTAAAACCAAAACAAACCTACACAGGGCGAGCTGGATGGCAATAAGAACTTTTCAGCTCCTTATCAGCTACAAGGAGGTTTTAATTGGGTAGCGTGTTCAAAGTGGTGTGTGATATGCAATGCTGCTCTTACCCTTTTAGTCCAATGAAGACACGTTCAGAAAAATGAAGATTTATTGATCAGGTTCATAAAGCGTAAAAGTCAGTAGCAAAGGTCAGTCCAAAACAGTCCAAGATCTTTTAGGTAACCATTTTTAAGGAGCAAAAATGCATAGCTCCTAGGCTAAAGAATGCTAGCCCATGGAGAACCAGAAACAAGAGCTCTCTAATCAAAAACAGGTCTTAACTCATGGTAAGGCAGAGACGAACTCCTCCTTCTCTCCAAATGGAGAATTTGCAGTCAGGTGGTTTAGCTTTAGCCAATCAGGTAACAGAGAAAACTCTCTCAAAACAATACTTTGTTTACACACGTGCATGCAGAATGAACAGAGAATGTTCTCTGTTTAGTCTAAACATCCAGGAGCGTAGAAAGATAACGCAGGTACACTGACACTGAAAACATGGTTGAAAAACATGCTGTTACACAGCCTTGAGGCTCAGAGAGAAAAATGGATTTCTATGAGGCCAATTTTAAACTACAACTTAACCAAGCTTTGTGAGCATTAGGAAAATGATGCCGAGTGCTGCGTGACAGAATGAGCACCTGTCCTCTGTCCCAGCTCCTGCCAACCTAGCAGTCCAAAAACAAGAAATTGCAAGTAGATAAATAGGCTCTGCTTTGGCAGGAAAGGTAACAGTATTCCATGTGCTCTGGCATTAGGTCATGCCTGCCACATGACTACAGAAACATCTGCAGATGCAGACTGCTGGTTCTTCTGTAAACTGAGATGAGCACCGCCCCCTAGAGTCAGACTAGCTTTTCAGAAAGGAAGACATTTACCCTTCACTACTGTGTTAAGGAGCCTCTTAAGGCGCAATGAGCAGCTGTTTGTGCCCTAAGCATAAGCTGACTCCCCTCCATATTTTTAGGTGTGTGTGGGGGTCCCCCCCCCTCAGGCCACATGCCACTCTGTACTTTAAAGTCACAGAAGCTGATATCCAGGTGTTTAATGTACTGAGTTACACTAGAATAGGTTCATTGGGGATTTGTTGTGTCCATCTCTGTATTTATTGATCCAAATGGGCCTACTCATGTCTTAATGCAACAAAGCAAATTCTAGAGAAGGCATACTTGAATTAATGGAAGTTACAAAGTACAGTAACTGACTTACCAATTTGCCTTTGATTCAGTGAACCTAGTGGTAACAGGATTTCAACCAGACATCAGAAGTAAACATTTTCAAGAAAGTAATGAAGTAGTGTTTCTGATAATGCAAAGTGAAGTTACATTTGGCATAATGATGCAAGTTGCTTTCACAAGTAAGGCAGAGTGACAAACCATGGCTAATTGATCCAACAAAGCATAATCGTAATGCAATCCACTTCATCGTTTTTCTTCAACCTTTGCAAGCAAATCAGAACAAAAGTAAAATACAGCATCTGAATGATGAACCTTCTTTTTACTTCAGCAAAATCAGGTAAAATGGCTGGCATGCAACCAAAAATGCATGTGATGGCTCCATAACTATCTGATTCATCACTAAGATTTACATTGTTTGACTTATTCAACTGTAACGTGAATAAGTCTCTTTAAATCTGCAAGTCCTTTTTAAAATCTGATTTTCAGCAACTAATTCAATCCCTCATTCTCTGCTGTTTGCAGCAGGGCATAATTCTAATTTTGATGGTGTCCTGCAGTTTACCATGAATGCTAAAGTCAGCTTCTCCCCCCCCCCCCCGCTCCTTTAGTTATAGCAGGGGTGTCCAAACTATGGCCCAGAGGCCGGATCCAGGCCATGACACCAATTCATCCGGCCCATGAAGCCCTTGTCGCTCCCTGGAAGTGGAAGTAAAACGCACGGGCATGTTTTACTTCCACTTCCAAGAACGAAAAGGGCTTTGTGGGCCAGATGAATTGGCGTTGGGAGTCAAATTCAGCCCCTGGGCCATAGTGACCAGCTCCCTAAACCACATGATCGGCCCATGGCCCAAAAAGTGTGGGCACCCCTGAGTTACAGGTTTGTAGCTTCCCTCTCTCATCTACTTCAGGTGATGATCTCTTTCCAAATCTTCCTTGTGTTTCATCAGGCTGCCATGACTTGTGACTCTTGACAAAACTTTTTAACAACATCTCTGAAAGCACGTGCTGTTTACACATCAGTTAAGATTTGTAACTGGCATAACCAGCTAGCCTAGTTTGAGTGTGTCTATTATAGAGAATCTGAAAAACAGCTAGGTAGTTCATCAGTAAAGACGGAGCTAAAGATGAATACTATCTGACATTGGACTTCTTTATTTCTTTGATTACAATTGATTCTTACAAACAGCATATGGGATCTGAGAAGTGTTCTCTACTCAGGAAGGTTTGATTGAAACAACAGCTTGCATGAATGGTATATCTTAAATAGGAACCTACTAGACTTCTGTAAGTAGCTTTGTATGTTATACTATGCATATGTGAACAACTGAGTACAGTATAATGGGGTGAATTCAACATTAGCCCTACCTAGAACAGTACACTGAAATGATTAAGCCTTTGTTGACTTTAGTTGCATGGACTTTAATGGGTCTACACAAGGTAGGAATATATTGGATCAAGCCCAATTTTTTGTTAATGCTTAGATAATGTACTGTATGTAGATCAAGTGCTCCTTGTAAATGAGAGCTAGGATTCAGTTTTATAGCGAATACCCCAGCAGTATAATTCTCATCCACACAAACATAACTTGAACAGGAATACCTTGCAAAACTAGGTATCCAGGACCAATTTGTTGTTATTAGACATTTGGTTATATAACATATATATACAGACCAATTGAATGATTAACAGTTTATTTTTACATTACTGCCTGCAAGAATAGTAAGCAGGTATGCTTTAAATCTACATATATTGTCAGCATTTATTTTATTTTATTTTTTGCCACATGCCTAGGATGTTTTTACGGAAGGTAGTTCAGTATCAGTTTAACCATGATAAGATCTTTCCACTCTGTTGCTAGGTGTGGTAACTGTTTTGTAACAATGCTAATGCCTATGAAAGTATATGCTGGAGTGATGAGATAAAATCAGGAATGAGACTATACCATCACTGGAGAAGGCATATGTGCAAAGAGGAGAAGGTCAAAGAGCACGAGGCAGACCCCGAGGAAGGTGGAGAGAGAACATAAAAGGCATAGTACAACAATACCAAATAATACTGGTTGAGGCTGCCAGAAGTGCCAAAACGAGAACCTTGTATCTCCCTCAGCACCCAAATTGGTAAAAGAGGAAGTAAAGAAGACAAGACAGACAGATGGCATGATTCAGTCGAGTGGAACATTTTGACATTTCACTAGTTACCATGGAAACTTGAGTGTTTACCCAAGGAAATCAGCAGAACTGAAGAGAAATTTACTTTATGCTGCCTTGTACCTGCTGGGGAATATCAACTGCAATTTTATTCCTTCTGTGAATAAACTACACAACATGTCAAAGGAACATACAACATTTGCTATTCAATGGGACTAAATATGCACAAGATCATAGCTTTCACTCTGTATGATATATTTAGGAATAATATGCTAGTTTGCTGGAGCATAAAAATTACAGAGAATAATTTCCCCATTATGAATGGTAGTTAAACATATTATGTACTCTAAAAATATCAGCACATTTTTAATTATTATTATTATTATATTTCAACTTGTATGCTGCCCCACTCGCAGTGTGACTCTGGGTGGCTAAAAGAGTATCACAAATTACAGTTATAACGTATCACATTAACACAATAAAAAACATTTCAAGAGCAGTACACATTTCAAAAGCACTACACATTTCAAAGCAATAAACGGAGGGGGGAGAGAAAAAATACATTGCAAAAACTCAGACATATCCACTTCCCTCTAGGCTGAATGGCAGAGGGTGGAAGTCCAGCAGTAGTAGCAGCAGTAGCATTCTTATGGCTGGCCAGCCAGCCAAGTGAAGAGTCCGGTGGTGGCGGCGTCAGCGTTCTTATGGCCGGCTGACCGTGCCGCTCAGCTGTTCCCGTTTCCCTCAAGGCCAGGAACAGAGAGAAGCAAACACAAGATCAGTCTAGCAAAGCTCAAAGATGTATACTTGGGCCACAACAGTGGAGGTTAATACTATAGGAACTTTGACCTAGAATCATATTGGTTGAATAAACTCACATTGTCTGAAAATGTTTGAATGGAATTCATTGTGACAAATCTGTTGACCTGTTTCCCAAATTTTTAGAAAATTCACTTCGGATATGTTTGTCAAAGTCAGAAGTGGTAATTTATCAATCATAAATGTTAACCTAACATCAAAGAAAGCTTTTGCCTTCATGTGTAGCTTGTACATTTCTCAAAATTATCTGTCTGCCCTGTAGAGAAAAGACAATGTAGTACAAATTTACGTTTGATTTTCCCAGTATCAGGAAGACATATGTATGGGAGTTATGTCTATGAAATCTTAAGTCCATTATACTGTGATTAAATTTTTAATCATCAGTGTAGGAAGAGGCCATTTACATTACATTTTAATGGCCAGAATGTTTTCCTCCTGCAGTCATGACTGATCTACTGTTTTTCTAAGCTGCTGTACAAAAATTCTGTTGGTTTGATAATAATCTCCTTTTCATAGCCAACTATCCAGTTGTAAAGATTCAGTCCATCAAAATGGTTCTTCTTCCAGATGTGAAACTGCCAAAATGAAGGCACCATTTGGTGAGTTCATTCTGCAGTTCCTTCCACCTGACCTAGTGTGAGAAAGATTAGCCAGCAACACAAGGTTGCCGTTACCAGGGAACATAGTTTTAAAGTCAGATGTATGATGTAAAATATTAGGCCTACATTTAGTGGGATAAAAAAAGGTGGTTATATTGTAGAAGAGGCTTCGGCAAAACACGGAATATACAATATGTATCATTAAATAATGTTCCCTCTGTATATGATTATATCAAAAGGAATGCAACATAGATTTAGTCATAATTAATTATCAAGACTTAATCTAGGAGAGGGTTAATATTGACTCACTTGGAAATTAACCTTTTAGTGTTCTGGAGTATATGATGCGAGTTGTTATTGGATTTTCTTTGACTGCTGTTGCTCAAAGGATGACAGTCCATGTGAATACCTTCTTAAATAAAAATACAACTACCCATTTAATTTGCCAGCTACCCAAAGCAGCCTGTTTATATCTGAAATGATGCTGGTCAGAAATGGGAAAAGAATGAAAACCTAAGAGTGGAACTTTGCTCCAGCCCTTAACGACCAACTATTCTAAAAATAGCCTTGTGATGGTGAAAATGCCTCTGAAATTACAATCTGGATATGGGTTGGTTTCATTTTCTTTCCAAATACTGTACTGTAATTGGAACATCTTTGACTCACAGGATAATAGTTTTACTTCTCCAATGAATAAGACATACTATATTCTCATACCTATGTTCTTCTTTGCTGTGTTTGCTTTCTTCACTGCTATTATTTTATTAACTTGTTTATTTGTATCAGAGCATTGCACAATATAAAATTATGGACAAACATGAAAAATAGGTAAAATTCAAAACTTATGTAGATGTTATAATAGACTATTTTTTACAGAAGCAGACAAACTTAATAATATTATCTTGACCATTTACTAAATCTTTTTATACATGGTAGGGCATAAATTGCATACACATGAATGCTGCATTGATTGAATATCTTCACAAATGCAGGAAAGCATTATATGAAAAAGCATTGTATATATAAAAGTAAATGTTATACAGTACTTCTGCTTTTAGGGCAAGAAACCAACACAAGCTGTTTATGGGTGAAACAATACTGAGCAGAAACACAAAGGAACTGGAAAGAACACCAACAAGAAGTTTTAATTTAACAAGTGGTAAATTACTTCCATTTCCCAATTTCGAATAATATTCCTTTAAGATTCTGTTTTTCAGACTGCTCAGGGGTGTGTTATAGATTTAGAATATAATTCTGTCATTATTTCAGCCTGCTCATTTATAAGTTTAATAAGAAGAGATAATAACAAAAGTCAACCCTTGATTCCTGAGTCCCACAATACTGATTATTACAGCAGGAAGAAAATGGTGTAATTCAGTGGTGGGCAGCAAAAAAAAAAAAAAAAAATTGCTACCACACTGTGGGCGGAGCCTATGTCATGGGTGGAGCCTACATCATGGGCGGAGCCTATGTCATGGGTGATCTAGTCATGCCAGCCATATGGCCATGTATACATCTGCAAACACAGGCAGCACTGGCTCTTTGGGTGTAAATGGAGATGAGCACTGCACCCTAGAGTCGGCTTTTGAGCAAGGGAGCCCTTGAACCACTTGCAGGGACAAAATCTGGCAGGGCAGGGCAGAGAAGGGAGGTGGGTGTGGCCACCCAATTTTGTTTCCCACCCACCCACCCACCTAAAGTCCACACAATTTTGCCACCCCCACTGCCCAGAGGCCACCCAATTTTACTATCCTCCCTCCTGGGGTGTGTGCAAACTTGTTGATGCCCACCACTGGTATGTAAATATAAGTAACAAACAAATACGGTAAGTCAAGTATTTGGAGTTATAAGGAGTCCAAGGGAATATCAAAAACAACAAGTGGATGAGAAGAACAAGTAAAGAAATAAGGAAGGAAATGAATTATTGTGGAATAAGAATGCCATACCTGGGCAGTAAAGACTCCTGCAGACAGCAAACGAGAATAAGCAAACTGAATTTTACTTATAAGAAATAATTTGAGTGCAAAATGCCTCCAGTGGTAGTGGCTGAGGGAACATGGAAATCGTGTTTTGTCTTTCAATGTAAAATAACCAAGATATATATTTATGCATGACATTGTAAAAGTTGGTAAATATGTGCAGGAAATAGCAGTAATGACTGTTATGTAAAACTAACAGTTTGGCTGTTTTACGTTAAGAGGTGGGCTATTCATCTGACAGAGAAAAAACACTTTCTAGTTTGAATTGCTTATACCTTTGGAAACATATCAAACCTTTCCCAAGAGACTTTATTCAAATTATTTTTACAAATAATGTTTAATCCATCTCACCACCACCACCACCACCACCACCACCACCTGCTCGAAGAGTCTTCAGGCATGGCATCCTTATTCCCCCAGAAGTTAGTTTACATTTCATAATATCCAAATTTGGGGCCTCGTGGCTTTCTGCTTAGAGGACAGCAGTCTAAAAATCTCTTTATATCTGCATCCTTTACTCCATAACAGAGAGTAAACAAATAAAAGCTCACATTTGAATACAGGAGTTAGTCTTTAAGGTGCCACAATATTTTTTCTCTTTGTTGTTGTTTTGTTTTGTTCACTCTCTGATATGCTTGTACACACTAACACAGCTGTAACAGTCACTCATACATGCGGTATTCCAACCCAAACCTCAAATCTTTTCCAGGGCCTCCATATATTGTTACTAAGCAGGAAACCAAACCTCAGTCATGTTTATTTTATCTAAGCCAACAACACACATCTTCATTCCTCCCACCTGCCCAGTTTGTAGTCATAACATGCTGGCTTGCTTAGATTACTTGTGGGACACCACTTGCTATTCTCTTTAAATATTGCAATGGGGTTTGGGGTTGGGGTGTGCAAAAAGTTGGTTTAGATTACAAGTCAGCAATACAGAAAACAGCTCTGTTTGCTTTCGACCAATTCAGCAGCCGCTCAGTTTAATTCAGGTATAACAAGAAATCTTCCTTCAGAAGTCCAGACCTCTGTATTTCTCCTTGATTATCACTGGAAATAAACAGAGAACTCCAGTCAGTTAGAAGTAACCAAAATGTTTAGATTTAGAATAATAGCCCCACATAAAGGAAATAATGACTACTAAATTGCAAATTCATATATGCAAGCATTTTGTGCCATGTAACTTTATATTTTGCAAAATGGGTTTGAGAGAAGCTACAGAAAGGAACCAGCAAAATTATCAAGGGTTAAAGCCAACTTTTTTTTGAGAAGAAATTACGCTTATGCTGTTTGGCTTTAAATAGAAGGAAATTATACAGGTGTGAATTATAAACAATTCAGGAAAGTAGACAGGGAGACATTTGTCATCTTTAACTATCTAAACTGAAATTGAATCATCACAAATTTCAGAACAGATAAATGACAGTACTTAAGTAGCATATACAGGTACCAGTGTTTCCCAAATGCTGGTTTTGGGACTTCAATTCCCAGAAGCCTAAGTCATTTCCCCAAAGCACTGATCAGCCAATGTACTGACTTAGGCTTCTGGGAATTGAAGTCCACTAGTGGGCTGTGTACCCCATGTTGGTAACCACTGGCATATACCATATATACTTGAGTATAAGTCTAGTTTTTTATTCCCCAAAATGAGGTCCAAAAAGGAGACTCGACTTCTACTCAGGTCAACAACCCCGAGGGTCTCAATTGCTGGATTGAGATACTAGATGGGGGCAGTGGTGGGATGTAACAGGTCCGGACCAGTTCACCAGAACCGGTAGCAACTTTCCCCAGTTCCCAGGAGAACCGGTAGCAGCTTTTGCGGGAAACCACCTTCGGCGCTTCCCTTTTCACTGGTTCTCCCACTGCACATGCACGCCAAGCACTTGATGTGAATGCACACCTACAGTGCTTGATACGTATGCACGGCCTCCTTGGTGTCCTCCTAAGTGGGAAGGAGGAAGAGAAGCTGCTAGCCTGAAGCTCCCTATAGCCTGCTCCCCAGGGTAAGTGACACCTTTGGATGTGGTGTGTCTGTGTGTATTTTAATGTGTATTTAATACCTTTACCTATATTGACGTACTACCACAGTTCCTAAAAAGGCCTGGCGGCCTGGCTTGGGGTTTTTAAGCAAAGTCTTGGAGTTACCTCTAAGCTACACCTGTGCTGTTCCAATTGCTGTTCCAATTGGAGAACCCTTAAGGAGGTAGAGCTGTTTTACATTTACATTAAGGAATATTATCCTAGAGAACTGGTTAGGCAAAGACTTAGTACCTAACTTCTTTAACTGTTGAAAAGTTGAAAAGTGCCAAAATGAAGCCATCTTGTGGTGAGTTCATTCTGTAGTTCCTTCCATCTGACCTAGTGTGACACTCTGCAACAGGGGTTTTGACTAAAACTTTGTTCTAAAGATAAATATCTGTGCTACTTTATTGTTTGCATTTTTTATATATAGCATGAGTTTTTGATAGTTGCAGTGTTAGAGATTATCTGTACATTTCAAGTCAAAAATGTTCTTCACTGGGGTATAATTTAGTACACTGTTTTGATAGTGATTTTTTTTATATTTCAGAGAACAGAGAATTCTTTACAATTCAAAGTCAATCCACAAAGTGAAAAATTAAGTCTACCTATTGATAACTCTGATTTCTATAGGATGATCGTCTTTTTCAGTGGCCAGAATCAATAGGAAAAAAATTAAAATGGCATCTGAGATTGAAATAGCTATTGTGGGGATAGGCTGCAACTTTCCTGGGGGTAAGTTTTGAAAAGTTAGAACCTGTCTTCCATGTATGTGTGTTAAATTTTTTAATAATTGTAACATTATTATTATTCTTCCACAATATATATCCTGGCTGGATAACTCAGTGCTTCAGGTATCTTACTGCAGAGCCAGAAGTTGTGAATTTGATTCCAAACTGTGTCTCTTGGAAGAAGAGTCAACCTATCTAGCCTTGGCCAAGCTGCACAGTCCTTCAACACCCACAGTCTTCATGTCCAAAACATCTCTGTGTGTTCCCAACACAGAGTACCAGGGAAAAAAATCTGGAATGGTTCACCATAAATCAAAATTTACTTGACAGCTTGTAATTCACAATACTGTATATAACAACAGTATTCAAAAAGGTTTCTGTAATTCAAACACTACACTTATGATTGGATGCAAGTAAAATTTTAAAAGCACACCAAAACAGGCAAGCTTTAATATTGCAATTCCTTGGGATGAATTTGTAGGAGCAACTGTGATATTTTGAAGTAATTGCTGACACTGCTGGAAACTCCCATCAGATTTGCTTCATTACAAACCTGGAAAATTAATGAGTGATTTCCTTCCACAAGGAAAGGAACAGTGGAAATCAAGTTATGAAAATTATCTCTTTCAAAGCTGGATATCAGAATTATTTTCTTTCTTCCCTCCACTTCACACTGTTCCTGCTCTTTTGAGGAACACCCCAGAAAAGCCAGGGGAAATGCTGGCATTCCTTCTGCTTCTTCCTCTCTTGGAAAAGTGTAATAAGTTACTGGGTCAGAAAATAATGAAACACAATTTGAGGTTAGCTCTTGGAATCACTCCCTTCCTTCCACACAGATATCAATTGGCAGTCTAAAAAGTTAACATGCTGGCTCACGCTTCATGTCCAAAAGAAATTTGGGGGCCCTTTTAAATAATAGCAATAGCAATTACACTTATTATACCATAATTAGTGCACTCTCTGGGCGGTTCACAATGTAATTAGCATTTCCCCCCAAGCATACTCATTTTACCAACGTCAGAAGGATGGAAGGCTGAGTCAACCTTCAACCCTCACAACATCAGCAGTTTTGGCTGCAGTACTGCAGTTTAATCACTGTGCAATGAAGGCTCTTTCTGTTCTTGAGAAAATGCCCTGATAAAGTACTACAAATGGTTCCACAACACAATGGGAAGCCTTTCCTGCATAGAAATCTATGTATAAAATTCTCTCTGCAGCCATACATGTATGGAAGTCTTTTGTATATGGAACTTGTGAGCACAACCCATGAGCTATGTATTGAAGGGAAAGTGAACATTGTGTATCTACAGTGTCTTTCTATAGGGGATGTGCTATTCAAATTTATTGCCACCTAACTTAAGCAACATATAAGGTGTTCTGGTATTCCCAGTACCCTGGACAGTGAGAAGAACAAATAGGTCTGCTCCTTAGAAGGTCAAACAGTAAAGATGAAGCTCAAGTACTTTGGACATCAAATGAGAAGAGAGGATTTACTTGAGAAAGCCTTGATGCTGGGAAAAGTGGGGGGGGGGGCAAAAGAAGAAGGGGCGGCCAAAAATGAGATGGCTAGATGGTATTGTAGACACAATGGGCACAGAGTTGGGCTGGTTGAGGAGGATGGTGGAGGACAGGGGTGCCTGGTGAACAATGGTCCATGGGGTCGCAAGGGGGTGAAATCGACTGTGTGACTGAACAACAACAAAACTTAAGCAAGTTAAATCTTGTTTAGCTCTTTGGGGCAGAAAAGACCATATTGTTGTTTTTTAACTATCACATTTATAATCATATTTGATATGTATCGTGTATTGTGTATTTTCTAAGTACTCATAGGCTGAAATCCTGTTCCATAAATAACTCTGCATAAGGCAAATTATGTCACCAGCTGCAGCCATTTTCTAGAAATACAACATTTCCAATTTGCCTCGAAAGGTCTAGAGACTCCGAAGAATCTCTGTCACTGATAAAATGCTGTTGAGCTGTGGAGTAGGATGGGAGTCTTTAATTAGTTAAAATGTTTGTTTTCTGGGAAACGGCTGCAGCTGATGATGTCATCAACATCACATGTAAAAATTTATAGAACAGGATTTCTGTCAGAATCCTCCACATGCTTTTACTGAATACTTCTTCTTATTGTGCTGTATCTGATTCCAAATACTGTATTGGCAATCATCATGGTGATCAGCCATGAAGACTGTCTTGCGAATATAATGCTGTGGCCTTTCATTTGCCTACTGCATCACAGCATGACACCTGTACCCTTGATCCAGCTCCATGAGTCACTTTCTGGTCGTGAGCTCTTTGGGCATGCAAAGTCCTCCTCAGCTCCAGGACAGTATTGATGAAACTGCTGCCCTTCATCAAGATGGATGCAAGTGGGATTTAATCCACTTGGGGACCATCACCCTTCTCTATGGACTTTGCCAAGGCCGCTAGTCCTCAGGGTTGTTAGGTTATTTAGCCACCACCTGACACTCAGCATTGAGTTGCTGGTAGTATGGTCTACTCTATTACCATAGCAGGATAAACTGGCCAGACTATGGCTGAATACTATAGCAACTAAATACTATATTAAGAGAAGGTCTGTGGGCAACATCCAAACCACAAAGGTCTTTCCCTCCAAGCTGTAAAAGGAATATTGGCAGAACAGTTAAACTAGCAGTTGGATGTAATTTAAAACAAAATTGTTATAAAGGTTATTTGGATACCACAGGCAATCAGACACAACTGTGTTTTGTAACAATGGGAAACAAAACTGGATTAACTCAAAATCATATTTTATACAATTTGAATAGTTCAAGATTAATTTGCATTACATTTAGAATGGGCTTTTTTCTCACATACAGTTTTTTTCAAAATCAGTCATGAGATTTTGTAATGCTTGCATATTTAATTTTTTTTGCACTTCTCCATTCAATAGGTGAAGGAATTGACAGTTTCTGGAAAGTGATAGAGAACAGCAGAAACTGTACTGCAGAAATACCTCCAGAAAGATTTAACATTAGAGAGTGGTATGATCCAGATGATAGCAAACCAGGTAAAATACGTACAACTCATGCTGCTCTGCTTGATGAGTAAGTCTTATACTTTGCTAATAAATTATTCAAACTTTTCAGATTTACATACTGGTAGTACGGTTGAGTTAGTGGTTAAGCTGCTGAGCTTCACGACCAGAAGGTTGGCAGTTTGAGACCCAAGTACTGCATGACAGAGTTAGTTTCCATCTCTGTCCCAGCTCCTGCCAACTTAGCAGTTTGAAAGCAAGAAATTGCAAGTAGATAAATAGGTACCACTTCGGTGGGAAGTAAAACAGCATTCCATGCACTCTGGTGTCTAGTCATACCTGCCACATGTCCACAGAGACGTCTGCAGATGCAAACAGCGGTGGCTCTTTGGCTATAAACAGAGATGAGCACTGAATCTTAGAGTCAGATACAACTGGCTTTTGAGCAAGGGTGACCTTTACCGTCCTAGTGCAATGTAATTTTCTGCTGAAGTGATGACTAATAGCTTTGCATGCACGTTGCAAACTTCTTTTGAAAACATGTTTTAAAAATGTAATCACCAGGCACAGTTAATATATACAGTATTGTGTTGTGCTATTAATATATATTGTGTTGGACATGATAATATCTGTGTCTTCAAGTCAATTCTGACTTATGGTGACAGAAGTGGTTTATCATTGCCTTCTTCTGGGTAGGATAAATTATTATTAATATATTATAATATATTAATGTTTTCTCACATTTCCATGAATGACTGCCATTTGCAGGGGAAGAGCAGAACATTTTAATAGGATGACATTTATTTTCCCTAGTCATGTCAGAAAATAAACCTTTTTCTAGATCATGATTGTAAACACAATGGCCAAAAAATTCGTTTAGGCAGCATGAAGCAAAAATTACCTAACTGGCCTGCACGATTGTTCTGACTGTTGGGTTAGGAGCTCAGCCATACTCAGGTGACATACAGTACTTGGTTGCAGAACCAGGCACACAATAAGCACACAGAAAATATTTCAAATCTCTCGTGCAATTCTTCCTATGCAATTCATATTTCAGAATAGAATTCTGGCCTCTACCTGCTAAGAACCAACAAGAGGAAAGATGCACACAACGTAAATAAGATAGGGATAAGTGCTTGGAAATAACAGTCAAAATCTTATTTGTGTTCCTGCAAAGAATAAGTCTTCAAGCTAATTGTAGCTAACTGACAAGGTTATCTGAGCCTGTATTGGTAGCAGTGGCTCAAGTCACTAAGACGCTGACTGGGAGGCGGAAGGTCAGCAGTTCGATTCCCGAGTATTGCAGGACGGAATGAGCTCACGTCTCTGTCCCAGCTCCTGCCAACCTAGCAGTTTGAAAGCAAGAAATCGCAAGTAGATAAATAGGGACCACTTTGGTGGGAAGGTAACAGCGTTCCATGTGCTCCGGTGTCTAGTCATGCCTGCCACATGACCATGGAAACGTCTGCAGAAGCAGACAGCGCTGGCTCTTTGGCTTAGAAATAGAGATGAGCACTGACCCCTAGAGTCGGATACGACTGGCTTTCGAGCAAGGGAAACCTTTACCTTTACTTTACCTTGGCCATGAACTCAGTTTATGCACCTGGCACACACCCCAGTATCTGATCACTTAGCTGCTATTGGCTGTCACAACCTGCGAATGCTAACAGGATTTTGACCAAGATATTAAAATTAATGCATTAATGTTAAATTTGTTACTAGGCTTAAATGACAATCCCATTTCTAATGTTTAACACATACATATTAATGTTCAGACCTAATGTTTCAAGCTGTAATAGAGACATATCTTGAATACAAGCATTTTCTAAGTGTGCATAACTGTACCAATGTAATAAATACCATGTTACAAAAAATATAGTCTTATACAATACTATAATGTCATTATTATATCTTCTATTCTACTCATTGAATAATTCCTTCACTTTTTTGGGTTCTTTTTACAAATAGATATTTTTCCTTTTAATCTTCTTTTTTCCTTTTTTGTTTTTTACTTTTTACATTTCCCCCAATTATGTTGCAATGAAACCAGTCCTGTGTCTCCGTGGAACAACACTGGGAAACAAAAAAAATTTTTTTTCTTGGTGCCTAAAATTTTTCAACTGATTTCGGGCATTTTGGCGTGGCTGATTCCGAAAATGCCATCCATTTTGTTCTAGCAGCTCTAGTTCATGAGATATCAGTTATGTCATTATACATTGCTCTTATGACTACACTTGTATTTGCTTCACCATTCCCGGAGGCAGGAGGGGTGGTGGAAAAATCTTTTGGGGGTGAGAAAATATTTGGGTGGGCAAAAAAAAGTTTGGGTGGGCAAAAATGGGGGGGCGGTGGCGGCAAAATTTCACTCTGCCTCGGGTGGCTTACACCCTTGCTACGCCACTGGTTATATATGCAACCAGTATGGTTAGATTGGCCTAATGTGAATAAGCCATATCTAAAAAACTAGAGCTGATGGGGCATAACTGAAAGCATTTTTTGAATCAGTGACCCAAACATAGCCAGAAATAGGTGACAATTGTGAGGCACCAAAATCAGTGTTCCCCAGTGCAATCTGTTTGGCTTTGAACCGAAGGATGATACTTGAGTAGTCAGCAAGGCAGCTGAAACTCTATTTTAAGACCTTTCTTTCCTACAAGGCAATTTGTAAGACACACCACAATACTGTGTTTCCTGCAGCAATAATTCCAAGCTATAGTTCTGCAGTTCAAAAGTAAGAAATTGCAAGTAGATAGATAGGTACCACTTCAGCAGGAAAGGTAATAGTGTTCCATGTGCTCCAGCATCTACTCATGCCTATCACAATGACCATGGAAGCATCTGCAGATGCAGACAGAGCTGGCTCTTTGTCTGTAAATGGAGATGTGTACCGCCCCTTAAAATCAGACATGTCTGGCTCTGGAGCACGGAAGACCTTTACAGTTTTGTAGTGGTATTGTATCACCTGTATGCCACAAAGATGTGACTGTGACAATGGCTACACTACCCATTTGTCTGTTTGATACACCAGCACATAAGATTCATTTTAAATAGGAATAGGCTCTGTATGTGAATCATACTCAGTGTGGCATGACATATTATGTTTCCCTTTTTGTGTTTTAGATTCAATACGATTGACAATAAGTTGTTTGGTATTAACAACGAGGAAGCTGAGCACATGGATCCTCAGCAAAAGCTACTATTGGAATGTACATACAGAGCCCTGGAAGATGCAGGAGTTACAACTGAAAGTATCAGTGGCACTAGAACTGGAGTTTTTGTTGGTGGGAAAACATATTGTCAAATCTTACCTAGTTACTGTATTTCCTATGAATATGTCAGCATTCTTATATACTTAGTTGAGTAGAGGCTTGTAATATCTTAGCTGTATATATTTAAATCCCGGTATTGCCACCTATCCACCCCTCAAAAAGGCAGCTATGGATTGTAGAGAGCATGGTTATGGAAGCTGCAAACTTTTCCTGCTTGGCCTAAGGAAGTGCTTTGTTAGGGCTGGCTTTTCTGAGTTATATGGCTCACTGAATCAACTCCTTTGTAAGTTCCATGGATTCAAATGGGTCTCCTCTAACTGAGACTTACTTTACTAAATCATAGTTACATAGTTCCATTGAAATTATGGAGCAATTGACTCACCAAATCCCCAATGATTCAATGGGCTTACTTTAGTGCAGTTCAGTATTCTAGTCTAAACAATGGTATTTTGGCTTTTAAGGTAACAACTTATTCAAGAGTACTATAGACATGAGTAATATCATATCTTATCTGGCATGATCATCCTAGGTGGTGAACCTATGGCACGTATGTCAGAAGGGGGTAATCCTAGTCTTCTCTGTTGCCATCTGTGCCGTTGCCCCAGCACTGAGTTCACCCCACCCCTCTGCCCAGCAGCTCAAAGGGAGCGCTTCATTCTTCCCCCCAGCACACAGTTTGTCCCACCCCTCTGGTCCGGCACTCGGTTTCTAAAAGGTTTGCCATCACTGTCCTAACCTAATTCACATTCACAGGGTTATATGGTTAATATGGGTTGATGAAGCCCATGATTCCTGCAGAGCTGGTATAAAATATTCCAGAGTCTGATGAAGGAGGTCATACATTCTTGTAGAGTGGGTAGGGAGTGAGAATGGATGATTTACTCTCTCTGTGTTCTGTTGCCTGAGAGATGTATCTGACCCTGCCTAACAGGAGATCCATCTTGTAGTCCCTGATCTTCCAAGACTACAGGAAGCATAAGATAAAACTTAAATAATTGTTGTTGTTCAGTCGCACAGTCGATTCCAACACTTTCCGACCCCATGGACCATTGCCCTCCAGGCACCCCTGTCCTTCACCATCCTCTTCAACCAGCCCAGCTCTGTGTCCATTGCTTCTAGCCATCTCATTTTTGGCTGCCCCCTTCTTCTTTTGCCCTCCACCTTTCCCAGCATCAAGGCTTTCTCAAGTTGACCCTCTCTTTTCATTTAATGTCCAAAGTACTTTAACTTCATCTTTACTATTTGACCTTCTAAGGAGCAGTCAGGGTTGACTTCTTCTAAGATTGACCTATTTGTTCTCCTCGCTGTCCAGGGGACTCTCAAAACTCTCCTCCAACACCACATCTCAAAGGCGTCTATTCTTCTGTGCTCAGCTTTCCTAATGATCCAGCTCTCGCAACCATACATTGCCACAGGGAATACCATTGCTTTGACTATACGAATTTTTGTTTTTAATGTGATGTCTCTACTTTTCACTATGTTCCCCAGGTTTCTCATTGCTTGTCTCCTAAGAATCAGTCGCCTTTTTATTTCATGGCTGCAGTCACCATCTGCAGTGAGCTTTGATCCTAGGAAAGTAAAATCTGTCACTGCCTCTACTTCTTCCCCATCTATTTTCCAGGGACTGATAGGGCCTGTTGCCATTATCTTGGTTTTCTTGATGTTGAGTCTCAGGCCAACTTTTTCACTCTCTTCTTTCAACCTAAACAGAAGTTTCTTTAGGTCTTCCTCACTTTCTGCCATTAGGGTAGTATCATCTGCATATCTCAAATTGTTAATGTTTCTCCCAGCAATTTTGATTCCAACTTGAGATTCATCCAGCCATGCATTGCGCATTATGTGCTCTGTATATAAGTTGAATAAGCAGGGTGACAAAATGCAGCTTTGTCTTGCTCCTTTTCCTAATCCAAACCACTCCGTCGTTCCCTAGCCTGTCCTAACAGTGGCTTCTTGAGCATGTACAGATTTCTCATGAGGCATATAAGGTATTTTGGTATTCCCATCTCTTTAATTACTTGCTACAGTTTGTTGTGGCCCACACAGTCGAAGACCTTGGTGTAGTCAATGAAATAGAAGAAGACTTGTTTCTGAAATTCTTTTGTTTTCTCCATGTTCCATGGACATTTATTTTAGTTAGTTAGTTAGTTAGTTTAATTTATATGCCGCCCTACTCGGTGCAACCGACATGTTCCAGCCTGCACTTCTGGTAATTCTCTCTCCACGTGCTGCTGAAGTCTATCCTGTATTATCTTGAGCATAACCTTGCTAGTGTGTGGGATGAGCACAATTTTTCGATAATTTGGATATTCTTTGGCATTGCCCTGTGGCCATTGCTGTGTTTTCCAAATCTGCTGGCATATAGAATGCAATAACTTGATTCCATCATCTTTTAGGGCTTTGAAAAATTCAGCTGGGATACCATCATCTCCACTTGCTTTGTTGTTTGCAGTGCTTTTTACGGCCTTCCTGACTTCACTCTCTAGGATGTCTGGCTCAAGTTCAATGTTCTCATCATTGTGTTTATCAGGGCTGTTGAGGTCCTTTTTGTAGAGTTCCTTTATGTACTCTTTCCATCTTTTCTTAATCTTTTCTGCATCAGATAACTCCTTGCCATCTTTGTCTCTTATCATGGTCATTTTCACTTTAAAAGTTCCCTTGATTTCACCAATTTTTTTTTTGAAAAGATCTCTAGTCCTACCCCTTATGTTGTTCTCCTCTATTTCTTTGCACTGCTAATTTAGGAAGACTTCCTTATCTCTCCTTGCTTGTCTTTGAAATTCTGTATTCAACTGATTGACTTTTTTCTTTCTCCTTTGACTTTTGTGTTTCTTCTTTCCTCTGCAATTTTATGAATTGGATTTGTTTTTCTGGTATTAGGCAGACATTTAAATATTGGCTTTATGATCACAATAACCTTAAAAACAAATGTCCTGTGTTTACAGGTCTGATGAATCAAGACTATGAGGCTATAACCAGCAGGGCAGCTGCCAGAACAAATCATCACAATTGCAGAAGGAGAGCAGTGAACACAGCAGCTAATCAAATTTCATATGCCTTCCATTTGACGGGACCATCTCTTGTCATTGATACATCTTCCTCTTCATTTCTTTCTGCTTTACATTTTGGCTACCAAGCCATTAAACAAGGTACAGTATTGAAATTTAGACATACACATGTCACTGTTGTTAATCAGTTATCATAGGTTTATGCATACTATGCTACTAAGGTTTAATTCTTCTATTGTGGATCAGTTTTGATGGAAGGGACACTGCTACGAAAAAGCAAGGGAGTTAAGATGCCAACTGCAGAGGGAACAGGTGTCACCTGCTTTAAGAAGCTGATCAGCCAAAAATGGTTGGGAAATTATGTTTTCCTAGAAAAGAGCACATTCTCTTCGAACAATAGGATTTTCTTGCAAGACTAGGCTTCCACTACTAGGCTTGCAATTTGTCAGCTTTACCTTCTGATGACCAACCATAAAACAAAGTACAGTACTATACAGTAGGCTGGAATATATGATTCAGAGATAAGGATTAGCACATACTTGGACAGACATTTTTCACTGTTTTAAAAGGAAATGGTTTCTAAATATGTGCCTAATTGGACATTGAGCTTCGCTGTCTCACTCAATTTTCCTTCCTAATTATTTTGAATTAACAAGAGAAGTCTAGTTAGAATTTTCCTATACCTACAACCTAGCAGCTTGAAAGAAAGAAATTGCAAGTAGATAAGGAGGTACCACTTTGGTGGGATGGTAAACAGCCTTCCATGCACTCCAATGTCTAGGCATATCTGCCACATGTTCAGAAAAATGTCTGCAGATGCAGACAGTGCTGGCTCTTTGGCTGTAAACAGAGATGAGCACTGAACCCTAGATTTGAATAGAGGCATCAGGGTACATAGAAAGAAGCTCTTCTAAAATTGTGGTATTTTTGAACCACAATTGGGTGTACCCCAAGCAATGGCAACTTTGTGCCAGCTAATCTTTCTCACAGTAGGTCAAGTGAAAGGAACTACAGAATGAATTCCCCAAAGGTAGCTTCATTTTGACAGTTTCACATCTGGCCTAGACATGGAGGAAGAGGAATCCCACTACTGAAATAAATTCTGATGACTGGAAAGGTCTTGTGATGTAATTCAGTCCTCCTGGATCAATACAGCCTTGGTATACTATAGATCAATGATGGCAAACCTTGGCACTCCAATGTTCTGGAACTTCAATTCCTAGAAGTCTCTGTGAATCCATACGAAAGTGTTTACTGGGAATTGAAGTTCTAGAACACCTGAAGTGCCAAGGTTTGCCATCATAGGTATAGATCTTGCTTCTTCAGCCATGATCCAAGGTCAGTCTCCACACTAAAATGAGCCAGGGGTGTCGGGGACGGTGGACATACCAAGTCCTCTTGAGCATGTGGAGATACAAATCTTTTATTTGCTTCAGACTGTTTCTTTTATGTATCTTTAATACAGGGGATTGTGAAACTGCCATTTGTGGAGGAGTTAACTGTATCATAGATCCTTGGAAATTTGTATCTCTCAGTAAAGCAAAAATGCTATCTCCTGATGGTATCACTAAACCCTTCTCTAGAAAGGGATCTGGCTATGGAAGAGGAGAAGGCTGTGGTGTCGTTTTGTTAAAGCCACTGACAAAGGTAAGATGTTTAGTTTGTGCTTTCTACCTCCCTAAATGATGAGATATTCCAGGAGCATGTGCTCAGATTTAATTTATTTTATTTCCATGTTTAAATATTCTACTACTTCTTCCATGTCTAGGCCAGGTGTGACATTGCCAAAATGAAGCCACCTTCTGGTGAGTTCATTCTGCAGTTCCCTTCGCCTGACCTATTGTGAAAAAGATTAGCTGGCAACACAAGGTTGCTGTTACCAGGGAATGGCCAATTGTGGTCAAAAAATAAAGTGGTATCTCGGATAACGTTTACTTCGGATAATGCTAAAATTGGATAACATTGGGGAATTTGAGGCAAACATTTGCATTGCACAACGTGTGCGATGCAAATGTTTGGCTCAAATTTCCTAATGTTGAGATCCTTTGCTGTTAGGTTTGCGTTTCTCCACCAAAGGCAAAGGCTAACAGCAAGGGATTCATCCTGCCCACCCTGTTGTTTCAGCAGGGGAGGCAGAGCAAATCTCTCTCACCTTTGCCTTTTGTCTTTGGGTTGGGGGTTGAACCAGCAAAAGGCTTTCTTCCCCCAACCCAAGTGCGATCAACCCCCAACCCAAAGGCAAAAGGCAAAGGCGAGAAAGATTAGCCCTGCCTCTCCTGCTGAAACAACAGGGTGGGCAGGGTGAATTCCTTGCTGTTAGCCTTTGCCTTTTGCCTTTGGGTTGGGGGTTGAACCAGCACCCATGTTCAATCCCCAAACCAAAGGCAAAAGGCAAAGGCTAACAGCGAGGGATTTGCCCTGCCCACCCTGTTGTTTCATCAGGGGAGGGAGGGCCAATATCTCTGCCTTTGCCTTTGGGTTGGGGGTTGAACTGGCAAAAAGCAAAAGCTAACAGTGAGGGATTCGCCCTGCCCACCCTGCTGTTTCAATAGGGGAAGCAGGGTGAATCTTTCTGCCTTTGCCTTTGGGTTAGGGGTTGAACCGGCTCCCTTTCTTCCCCCAACATAAGTTAGACCAAGAACACATCTCCAGAAGCAGAAGTAAATGCACCCACTTCTTTGTTTATGACAGCTGTAGGCACATTTATGGCTGATATAACTGTGTTTACCCATGTGCAGGTGTGTTTTATGGCTGTTGTAAATGCACCCACTTCCACTTCTGGGTGCAGCGGTGGGCCACATGAAATGGTGTTGCAAGCTGGGTCCAGCACTTGGGCCATAGGTTGGGACCCAAAGGCACACAGGCTGGCTCTTCTCCCT
The DNA here is from genome assembly GCA_030440675.1 of Furcifer pardalis. NCBI lineage: Eukaryota > Metazoa > Chordata > Lepidosauria > Squamata > Chamaeleonidae > Furcifer > Furcifer pardalis. The sequence goes on from CP126897.1 coordinate 93,239,749, forward strand.
GGAGGCACAGAGGGGAACTGAACTCCCAACATCTGGCTCCACAGCCAGATACTTAAGCCTCTGAGCTTTCCAGCCAGACCTTAAAAGAAATAGGTACCTAAATATTGTGCCAAGACTTATTTATGCTGTGTAGTATAACATTGTATTCCTTGCAATCTTTCCTTCCAAAACAGGCAATGAAAGAATTCAACAAAATATGGGGTGTAATTAGCATCAGTGCTATCAGCCAAAATGGAAGTTTGGTTACTCCAAGTACCAGAATATCTCAAGCAGAACAAGAAAAACTGTTGCTTAGCATCTACCCAACACATGTTGATCAGTCAACAGTTCAGTACATTGAATCATGTAGCATGGGAAATCCTGCTGAAGATACCAGTGAGGCAGAGTGCTTAGGCAATATCATTGGTAAAAAGAGATCTTCTAAACTGCCTGCTCTCAAGATTGGTTCAGTTACTGGGAACATTGGATACGCAGAGTCAGCTGCTGGAGCAGCAGCATTGATCAAAGTTCTTCTCATGATGTATCATGGAAAGATTGTTCCAACCTTGTACTATTCAGAGAGTACTGGTAGTATAAACACAAAGAAATTAAACCTCTCCATTCCAACAACCGTAGAGAAATGGGACGAGTCTAGTGAATCTGGCAGAGTTGCTGGAATCAACTGCTTTGGACTTGGAGGTAACAATGCTCACATGGTTATCAGACAAGTGAAACAAGCCCAGGTTTTGTCTTCAGTCAAAAGGTCTTTTGAATTATTTGTCATTTCTGCCACTTCACCTAATTCCCTCAAGTTGGCCATGGAAGACACAGCGAGGCACATCAATACAAATGACTCGACAACACTTTCAAATCTGGCCTATACATCCGCATGTAGAAGAAGCCACAGAAACCATACATTTAGAAAAGCCTTTGTGGCATCTTCTCTCCAGCACCTTCAGCAACAACTGCTTTTGGCAGCAGAAATGGAAATAGTTCCATCAGAAAAGCCTCCACAATTAATTTTTGTGTTCTCTAATGCCGGCCTGAATTTCAAAGGAATCTGCAAAATCCTCCTGAGATCGGAGCGTGTTTTCAGGGACAAATGTGTTGAAATCAAACAATTGTTTCAACAGCTCTCACCCGTTGGAATTCCAGAGTTAACAGAAAGCGAATCCAAGGATTGGTCCAAGTCTGAAGTTGCCCATCCTTTGTTCTTCACGATGCAGGTGGGCTTGTTTACGCTTCTGCAACATTGGGGAATTAACCCAGTGGCCGTTGTCGGGCATTCAGATGGTGAGGTGGCTGCTGCCCATTGTGCTGGCTTAGTTTCCTTAGAGGATGCTGTCAAAATTATCTATCACAGGAGCAGGCTACAGGCTAAGGTCACTGGAGGGAGAATGCTAGTCGTTAATAATATCCCCATTCAAGAAGTATCAGCTGCATTTCAAGCATATTCGGGGAAAGTCTGTATCGCAGCATTTAACAGTCCTCAGTCCTGTATCTTGTCAGGAGATGCAGATTCCATTAATGCCCTTCAGAAGCATTTCACTGAAGTATTTGGCCAAAGAAACATATTTCTTCACAATTTAGATGTGCCAGTGGCATACCATAGTCACAGGATGGATCCGGTATTGGCAGAGATGGCGGAGAGTTTATCAGAACTAAAGAAAGGGGAGCTGAAAATTGAGCTACTTTCTACAGCAACAGGGAAGGTCGTTTCAGATGGTGATTTTGTCACAGGCGGTTACTGGGCGAGACAGGCTCGAGATCCTGTTTGTTTTGCAGATGCCATATTGGCTTCAGCCAAAGGCAAGGACAACATTGCATTTGTAGAAATTGGATTTCAAAGAGAGTTGCAGGGACATATCACTGAAACATTAGGACCACAAACCAGAGTTTTCCATTCCATGCAGATTGATAGAGAATATGTTGCACTTCTTAACATGGTTAAAGAGTTATTTGAACTGGGATTACCTGTGGATTGGCAGTATTTGTATGAAGGATACCAAAGTGTTCCTTCAGCCTACCCGAGGTATCAATTTGAGCATAAGAAAGTCATGGCTCTGTGTAACCTTAACCAGGCAACAAACAACAAAGAGGCAAACGCAAGTCATCCTTTAATTTGCCGTACCAATGGGGAAAACTCTGAATTAATCTGTACCATCAACAAGGCTCTAGCACCTTATTTATATGAGCACAAGAACAATAGTGTTGCTGTAATTCCTGCTTCCTTTTTTGCCGAACTTGCTTTGGCAACTGTGATTACTAATTCAAGACCAAAAGTGCCCGTAGCTTTCTGCCAGATGACTATAGCTTTCACTGAACCATGTGTTTTGAATGAAAACTCCCATGTTTTGAAGGTAAGGCTGGAGTCTGAAGCAAGACTGTCAGTGTTTAGGGTACTATCTGGACCAGCTAATACGGTTTATGCATCAGGAAAAGTCACAAAGAATCCTGAAACATCAGTGGAAGAAAAGACCATTTCCTTACATGATATTTTCCAGAGGTGTAGTTCTGTTGTTGGCAAAGATGATGTTTATGAAGCATTGAGACAGTTTGGATTTCATTGTGCTGCTAGTTTTAGGCAGCTAAATAATGTATTTTATTACGAAGATTTAAAAGAGGCAATAGCAACGGTAAAAGTGAAGAAAGAAATAGCAGAAGAAATGCATGAGTATAATATCCACCCAGCAGTCCTGGATTGTTTTCTACAAGTGGTTGGAATTCTGGCAACAGTAGTATCAAAAAACAAGGGAGGCTTCCTTTCTGGCATAAGCAGTCTCACTGTTATTCAACCTCTGCAGGAAGAAATGATGATATATGTAAAAACAAGCAAGTCCATCAACCATCAGCTTCAGTTTTGTGGGTGCTTCACAAACAAACATGGGCTTGTTCTGGCGGAACTGAAAGGTGTCACAATCACGTTTGTCAAGGAAGTTCCCAAGAAAGGAAATGATTTACTGTTTGAAAATAGCTGGAAGGAAATAACATCTCATCAAACAATGCAAAATTTACCCAAAGCACCTAGAGTTGTGGTGTTGGCTGACAAATCCGGAATAGCACAACAGCTCAAAAATTACTTGCACAGTGAATCTAGGTTTGTTGCATATCATGAATGGGATAAAATGTTGGTAGCCAAGAAAGGAGACTCTAATGCACAGAATAAAATTAACTTGGAGCTGCAGGGGTACCAAGATGTTTTGTTTATGTGGGGCATCCAAAAACTCAATGAATCTTTACCAGAAAAAGTGGTAAAACATTCAGTAAGATGTTGTGAGGCATTTCGCCAGGTTGTTCTTGCATTAAGGGAGAAAAAGGCCCATTGTTCTATTACAATAATCACTTATAGAACATCAGAAGGGAAAGTAGATCATATAAATCCAGGCTTGGCTTTATATGGCATGGCTCGAACGTGCATGGTTGAAATCCCAGAAATCACATTTCAGATGATTGATATCAGCTCTACGACTGCAATAGACATCTCAGCTTTAGCAGATGTTCTAGTAAAGTACAAAGCACAGGATTATCCAGAGGTCTGGATTGATGAAGGCAGGATTTACAGTTCTGAAATTAGACACACACAGATAGAAGCCACCACTTCCAGTACACCTTCCTACCCACTTCAGGACTCAGAACTTTATGTTTTGTATACAGCAGATCCATATAATGTGAAAGAGCTTTCAGCTAGAGTTGCCAGTTCACGGACTCAGCTTGGCAGCCACAGCGTTGAGGTACAGATTGAAAAAATAAGCATCCACACAGAAGATTACTTCCCTGTTAGTGTGTCAAGTCGTACTTTTGGAAAAACCTTATACTGGAGTTCACATACAATAGATAAGCACAAGCTATTAGCACTAGACTTTATGGGCACTGTAACTGCAACAGGTACTGAAGTGAAAAAAGTCAAAGTAGGAGACCATGTTGTTTCTTGTTACCCAGTTCCTGCAGCTTCAAGAATTCATATTCCAGAAGCGGCCTGTTTCCAAACTCAAAAATTCCCACCCTTTAGAACATCACCATGCATGTCATTCTTCTGTGTTGCAAGAGTGGTTCTGCATCATTCATTGCCAGAGCCAAAACATGGTGACATATTAGGTATCATTTCTGTTGAGCCTGAGTCAATTTTGTGCAAAGTGCTTACTTTTTCGGCCCAGGAATTGGGATGGAGAACAATAACTACCAATTATGTGGCTGGTCTGTGGCAGAGGGTCAATCAGTGTAATGCTCTTATTTTCCTGTCTCCCCTAACTGGGATATTCAAAGAGGGACTGTCCTGCCTTTTCCATCTTAAAGATGTTGTACTTGTTTATGGTAACAAGCAGCCAGATTGTTTAGACTATCTGGCCATGACTGACCATGAAAATATTCGTATCCATACCGTCAATCTCATCCACATTTTTCAGAAGGCATCTCTGATACAATCTCAGAAGGAAGTCTACTGCTGGCTTAAATCAATGAATATGAAACAATTAAAAAATCTGCCATCTACTCTCTTCCAACATGCAGGCGAGACATCAGAGAATGCTGCATCGTATTTCACTTGCAAAAGTGTCCCAGTTGCAGTGCTGAAAAACGAGGATGAAAGTAAGATCTCAGATATTCCACTGAGTGAAACAGACAGAAGATTGTTCAAGCACAATGCTGTTTATATAGTCACTGGAGGACTCACTGGACTTGGCTTAGAAACAGTAAAATTTATAGCTCGGAATGGAGGAGGTCGAATTGTCATACTTTCACAAAGAAATCCAAGTCCTGAGATCCAAAAGGATCTTAATGATCTCCAGGATCATTGTGAATGGAGTAGAGTAGTCAGCTTACAATGTAATGTTATTTCTAGCTCTGAGGTCGACAAGGCTATTAAGTCTATTGGGAAAATTTTCCCAAACTCTCCTGTCAAAGGTGTGTTCCACAGTGCAATGGTTTTACATGATGGGCTTCTTGAAGCTCTCACCATGTCCCATTTTGAGGAAGTTTTAAATCCAAAAGTTGCTGGGGCAATCAATCTCCACCATGCTTTGCAAGGGCGGGAGCTCGACCATTTTGTATGTTATTCATGCTTCTCCACATTTCTTGGAAATCCAACACAGGCAAACTATGCAGCTGCAAATTCCTTCCTAGATCTTTTCTGCCATTACAGGAGAAACAGAGGCCTCATTGGGCAGTCCATTAACTGGGGTACCTTGAATCTCGGAGCATTGGAAGGTCAACGTCACACTCAAAACAATATGTTAAATACTAAAGGTTTAGAGGAACTGCTAGTGAATGATATCCACGAATACATTAGAAGATGCTTAATTCTAAACAATCCTCAACAAGCAGTGGTAAGATTCAACTTTCAAACTTTAGCCCAACATGTGTTATGTCAACATTCATTGCTGAAGAGTCGTTTCTCTACTCTTGTTTCTGATGAACTGTATAGTAGTAACTCTGAGTTCACAGGTGAAGTTGGATCCCAGAATCTCGCTCTCGATGGACCTGTAGGTTATATCACCTCACTTTTGAAAAGTTTGAGTGACACAATTCCTGAACTTACATTGCATACACCGCTTTCATTACTGGGCATTGATTCTACACTAGCCTTTGCTCTGAAGGATCGAATCTTTGCAGAAAGAAGAGTGGAAATACCTCTTTCAACATTAATAGATCCTCGTTCAACTGTAGCGACCTTAATCTTATATTTGAAAGAAAATTCGGGTACAACGGATTCTCATGCAGCTGAAGGTACTGATATGGGAAGCTGGTTGTAGGAATGTTTTTCTGGATATGATTGTAAATGAATTGTCTGTAGCTGAACTTTCACACTATTTTGTCAATTTATTCCAACATTATATATTTTTTATATATTGTAAACCTCCCTAAGGGGTGCTAGTATTCAAAGAGTGGCGTACAAATAAATAAATAAATTTGGATTTCAAAAATACCTTGATTTCTATACTACTGATTCTTGTTATAGAAGCAGGCTTTTATATAGAATAGAGGATCTGGGCATATCTAATGCTGCAAAACATACATTTGGGTTGGTAGCATCAAGAAGCTTGAGGCAACATAGATGTAACTGTATTGTATACTTCACAGGTGGAGCAAGTCCAGTTTCTACTCTGAATGGACTTCTAGTTCTTTACAAAATGCATTTCTTTTTAGTGAAGCTTCTGATTCTGGAAATGATTTTATATGTGTACACAAGAAACGTGTAGTCCACTCCTGTACATTAGGTAAAGGTCTCCCCTGCTCAAAAGCTAGTTGTATCTGAGTCTAGGGGTTCAGTGCTCATCTCCATTTGCAAAAAAAAATTAAAAAAAATATGAGCCAGCGCCGTCTGCATTTGCAGCTGTTCCCGTGGTCATGTGGCAGGCATGACTAGATGCTGGAACACATGAAATACTGTTACCTTTCCTACTGAAGCAGTACCTATTTATCTACTTGCAGTTTCTTGCTTTCGAACTGCTAGGCTGGCAGAAGCTGGGACAGAGACACTCCTCCATGCAGCACTTGGGTCTCGAACTGCTGAACTTTGGGTCATCAAAGCAGTCTCTGCCCTGTACATTAGAGTGGGCCAAATGTTGTCCACAGGCTACACACACAGCCTCCATGGAACCCAATGAAGGCCACACAACACCCCATGGGTCCTCCAGTATTATTCTTTTGAGAAAAACTGTCTCAACTCAAAACGTCCACCTGTGTAAGGAAGCTGTGGGGGAAAATTGTTTAGTATGTTTTGAGGGGACTTCAGCATTGTGCTCTCATTCTCCTATGGAGTAAAAATTCTGAGTCGCAGAAAGCTTAACCTGTGACTATGTGTACCAGAAATGTAGCAGAAATTTCAACTGAAATAACTGCAGTTAAAAATTCACCAACTGCTGAGAAAAATAACACGTTGCTTATGTCTGGACAATCATGTCTTCACAGAAAAGATATTGCTAGACACCAGGAGTCCTGGTGGCACAGTGGCTAAACTGCTGTACTGCAACCAAAAGGTTGTGAGTTTGATCCTCATCAGGGCTCAAAGTTGGCAGCCTTCCATCTTTCTGATGTCAGTAAAATGACTACCCAGCATATTTGGGGGAAATGCTAATTAACTTGTGAACCACCCAGAGTGCACTAGGGGCAGTATACAGGTGTGGCTGCTTTGCATTTCTGTTCTCAGGCATAACTGGTACCATCAGCTGGCTCCACCACTACCAGAATATCCGTTCCCCTTTTCTGCATCAGACCTCTTTCCTCAAATGTATCTGACGGCCATCATAACCCCAACCTCAAAAGTAGCAGGACAGTGATGGCGAACCTGGGCACTCCAGGAGTTCTTGAACTTCAATTCGCAGAAGCCCTGAAGAGCAGGAGTGCTGACATGGGCTTCTGGTAACTGAACTCTAAGAACATTTGGAGTGCCAAGTTTTGGCATCACAGTAGCAGGGGAACTGACATGGAATTTTAACAAATGGCTTGGTATTTCTTCTAAAACTAAAAAGCAATTATCACAGCAGGTTGTTACAATGAATGGCCTCAAAGAGGCTTTGAAACAAACCTTTATTGCTTTCTATGTGACTCAGGATTGTATCTCACTATGTGACACATCTATTCGCTTGTTTGACAAACCACCGCAAAAGCCAAAAATGGTTAAAAAGACAGGAATAAAAACAATGCCATGCAGCATCCCGAGCAATATCACCAGAGACATTATCTTGAAAAATGTTCTAAAGATGTACGTGGATGACATCGATAAAACAAAGACTCCCACAAGGGTGGAAAGAGATGCCTGCATAATAGGGTAGCCAAGGTGGTACAGTGCATCCACTGCCTTTCCGTTCACATTGGGACTGTCACTAGCTACAAAGGCATAAGATATATGAGCAGAGTAATCGACTGAGAACCCAACACAAATAACAAGGTTGATCATGGAGATGGAGTCAAGGGTTACGTTCCAGAAGGCCATGAAGCCAGTCACGCCAACAATAACAGAGGCAATAGCAAATGTTACCCACAAAGAGCAGACAGGGTTAGGAATTAGCAGCAAAGAAATAAATAACATGGTGCCTGTTGCAATCAAAACGTTTTGAATCGTATTTTGAATGATCACCACAAATTGATCATAGTATATGAAGCCTGGATAATAAACCATAAGGGGTATTTTGCAGTCTTTAGCGAGTCTTCTCAGTTCACTTAGGAGATGTTTTTCATCCACGGCACTAGTGACATTGACGGTCTGTATGAAGAACCGTGAAGATGAGATCTCTGTAGTGCTAGAGTTCAAATCCTGTTCAAAATCTGGATTGATTGCATACAGGGCAGGCAGATTTCCGATGAATGAAGTTTGTTCGTTTATATTTATGGACATTTGTTGTGCAACAGTTTCATATACTCTCAGCCATGACAGTGATAGATCCTCATCCCCGTAAGAGGAGGTTTCTAGTGCACTCATGCATTTCTCCAGGTCTGCACGAACTGATGAATCCCAGTATGCTATTCTTTCAGTAACCAAAACCATCACCGTTGGACCATAAATGGAAAAATATTCATCCTCCTGGTCATAATACTGAATAACATAAGAATAATCTAAAGCTAAATGCCGAACATTTATGCCTTCTTTCACTTGAGTGCATCCATAAATGCTACTACCTATGTAGAGTAAATACAGAATCACCACAGATATTTTGGCCCATGTGTGTACAAGGAAGGGACCATAATAATCTCTAAAGAATTCATTCATGGGATGTTCAGTTTCTGTTCCAGTGGACTCATCAAAAGATCCTCCTACGCAACAAAAATTGTACAAAGAGCCCCGAGACTCCTGGGCTTCACGCTTCACTTTCTTGAATGTGAGCCAATGTCTATTGCTTTTTTCTCTTCTACCATTTAGAGCAAGGACAGCCCCAAGGAATGTCAGGTTATACAAGTAGCAGAAGACAAACGATGTTCCTGTGTAGATGCAAAATGACTGAATTGATGGGAAGGAACTTCCAATTCCAATGTAAAAGGCTAAAACATCTGTAAGAGTTGTGATGGTGATCGACACGGCCGCTTCTGCATAGGTGTCTGCCATCCGATCTCTGACCTTGTCCTTTACTTTTGTATGTTGCCAGCAGGATACTATGATGAACATGTCATCAACTCCAACTCCTGAAGAACGACAAAAGTAGAACACATCAACTTCCACATGTCGTGAAAAATATGAAATATAGAACAGGAACATGCTTACTACTACTACTACTACTACTACTACTACTACTACTACTACTACTACTACTACTAGACTACAACTCATATCCGAGAATGCAGTTTTTTCCTGAAGCAGGAAAAATGTCACTGGTGTGATGACTCCTCCTCCTCCTCTGGCTTTGCATCCAGTGCCAACTCAATGGGCTATCCAGACAGCTGCTTACTAAATAGGTAAAGGTCTCCCTTGCTCGAAAACTCAAAAAGTTTTCAATGTTTAACAAATACTGTAATAAGTTTTGAGGTGGCAAATGAGGGATAGGGATAACATCACTACAAAGAAAGAAAACGTATTTTATTCTACACAGTTTTTCTTCCATTCTTCACATATATCTCATTACAACTTCAGTTGAAGTGAATTAGATTAGTCCCAACTATCTGAAATGCCCTTAATTCCAATGGGTGGGTTGGATTAATTTTGAATTTCTCCCAGAATCACTAAGAAGTCTTATCATATTTATTAGTAATGCAGTATTAACATCAACAACAGCAACAACATTTGTTTAGGATGGGGTGCCCAAACTTTTCAGGCCGGTCATGGGGTTCAGAGGGCTGGTAACTATGGCCAGGGGCAGAATCTGGCCCCTGGGCCCTAGTTTGGGTACCCCTGGTTTAGAATTTTAGTCAAACTATGTGTGAACTTAGTTTTAATTTTCAGCACAAGTCAAAGAAAACAGGATCAATTATTTGGAACTCTTTGTTAAATCTAGATCTTCATAATGAAGGACAAAAAGAGCTCATTAGCTCAGAATACCTATTTGATTTATGATGCCCTGCATAACAATTTTCCCTATGGACAAAATTGTACAATTTTTCAATGGGAAAAACCGCTTAGCAATAAAAACCGTTGTACGATGCATCCCATAGGGAAAATTGTTATACGATGCATGCATCGTATAGCAATTGTTTTGTACAACAATCAACCTTGTGAAATGGATTAAAATCATTGTATGAGGTACCACTGTGTATATATATTGGGCCCAGTATTCCATCATCTTTAAAGTCTGAGAAGGGGCTGCTAGGAGGGAGGCAATTTGACAGCCGCCTTCTGCCGTAATGGATGCCAAAGGTAAACAGCACAGTGGATAGAATGTCATGTCACTGTGTTCAGCCAATCCTTGCTATTGTAGGCTTAAAGACTCTTGCTGGGAATTTTCACATGTGCAAACAGTTGAGGCATTTGGCAAGATGTCTGCTGCACTACTGGTTGTATACCAGTTCACTCTGCCAAACAACACCACTGCCTGAATAACACTAATTCAGCAAGATACATGCCATAGTGCAAGAATTCTCAACCTGCGGCCTGTGGGACGGATGTGACCCATGACACCACTTCATGTGGAACCCCATCGCCTCCACCACACCAGGAAGTGCCGTGTGGTGGAGGAAGGGCAAAATGACCGTCCGGCCCCTGAAGCTGTCTGAGGGAGCGTGACCCGGCCCCCACCTTTAAAAGGTTGAGAACTCCTGCCACAGTGTTTTGAACTTTAAGGGAATGTTACCTTAAAGAAAGAGCAAAGTCTGTTTCAGATGCATAGCCAAACCCAAAATAGACACGTTCCATATCAAACTGCTGTATCACAGCCAAAACTTTGTGAATTCAGTCGTGACAGGGCTCAAGGCTGACTTAGCCTTCTGTCCTCTCAAGGGTGGTAAAAAGAATACCCAGCATGCTGGGGGTGAAATGCTAATTACATGTAAACTGCCCAGAGAGCACACTAAGTGCTACGTGGCAGTATGTAATTGTAATTGCTATGCTATATTAATACAAATAGGAAACACATTTATTTCTATTTTCTATATGTGCAGGAACAAGGATTGGGGGCTCAGATCTGACTTTGGTGTACATTACTCTGAAATGATGAATTTTGTGCATATGCTCATCCTTCTCAAGTACAAGAAGCCAACTGAGCCTCTGCATTTAAGTTTAACAAAGTCTAGAGCACTGATATAATTATTCATAAATAATTTGCCATCCAAATGCCAGAGACTAAAACTTTTTTGGAGCCGTAAAATTGTAACTACAATTCTTTAACTTTTTTAACACTGGAAGATATAGAAAGGGGACGTCGAGTTTTGGAGGGATTAATGGATGCAGTGTGTAGTCATGCATACAGTTGAACAGGTAATGCCTCTTTCTGCCAGAGGTGAATAAAAATATGACAATGTCCAATAATGACCAGGAAGAATAAGTGATTAACAAGGAGAAGATGCCTGTTTTAGATGTCTGTGAGCAAGATAAAAAATGTGCATATGAGAAAATTTGCATCGCAGCCCATCATGGACTTCTGTAGGATGCAAATGGTGGCAAAGAAATTATTATTAGTTCAAATTTATATTGCCGCCCACTCGCCGTGGCGACTCAGGGCAGTTTACAGACAATACATTACATTACAATACAATATGTTGGGGTGGACACAGGGGGAGGGGCGGCATGGTCCTCAACCTGGCCTGGCTTCTTCCTCCCCTGGCAGTTGGTGTAGGCACAGGGGGATGGGCGGCAAGGTCCTCATCCTGCCCTGGCCTCTAAGGACACCGTCAGGGATTTAGTGTGTGAATTTGATGTGTTGAGTTATGCTCATTAGTTCATTTATTTCTTTTATTTCATTCATTAGTTAAGGGTGATGTTTCAAGTGGGGAAAAATAAAGACATTATGCTAATAAAATTAAGGTTTTCATAAAATGTTCATAAAATCTAAGGTTTTCTGAGCTAAGGTAAAGGTCATCCTTGATTGAAAGCCAGTCATATCCGACTCTATGTTTCAGTGCACATCTCTGTTTATAGCCAAAGAGCCAGCGCTGCCTGTGTCTGCAGACATTTTCATGAACATGTGGCAGGTATGGAACTCTATTTACTTTCCCACCAAAGTGGTCCCTATTTATCTTCTTGCAATTTCTTGTTTTTGAACTGCTACGTTGTTTTAACCCAAAACCAGAAATCCCAATGTCATTTGTGTTTATTATTTTTTATACTTTATTTTTCAATAAAGATACTTTTAACCTTTATTTTCCCTTCTCCCCAACTCTACCAACTATGCACAAGTGTCCATAAGCAACCCACTGTACAAACAATAATTCACCACAGGTAAATAACGGCAAAGGATCTATTTTTAATAAATATTTCAATAGTCAAACCGCAAAGAAAAAGTTTTTCCTTCACAAATCCTTGAAAGCAGTTCTTCAATAAGAGGGAAAGCCAAAAAGGAAACTGGTTATGACTTCAAAGGAGAAACTTCCTACAGTGTATCCATTCTCACACCAATGCATCTATTCTGGAGTGGAGATTTTTTTTTTAAAGAAAGGTTAGAAAGTGTGTGTGTGTGTGTTTGTTTGTTTTTTTGCTTTAAACCTTCATAGAAAATGTTTCTGAAGTCCGATCCAAATTATGTAAGTATCAAAAGAAAGGTTATTCTGTCCTCTTTCAAGTGAACTTTAGACCACTTTGATTGGTCAATCAGTTGTTTTGTTGGATCACCGCCAAACACCCCCACACACATGGAAATGTCATTTCAACATGTCACATTTTTCCTCAATATCTTTTTTGTGGATTCCTGCTTTGGTGTCATTTTCTCCACATGTTGTATGTAAACTGTATCCACCTCAGGAAGTTGTCATATTCACTTTTTAAATTGGTTTTCCCTCCTTTTTTGGGGTTTGTGTGACCTCACCTGAATTGGTTGGGTAGTTTTTTTGCTGGTCCCCCAACAACCTACCCACCCCAGCAAAACTGTCACTTTTCTGATGCGACTTCTGAAAGTGATGATGTCATCGCTTTGCATTTTTGGCTTTTGGTTTCTACCAATTCTTAAGGTCACAGAGATGATCTTTCAAATGACATAACCATTATTTTCCTGGGTGCCTTAGTTTTGGTGTTGCAGCTTGGCAAAAGTACATTATTTTTGTTACATTGCAAGAGCTGTCAGACCAGCCAACCGAAATGTAAGACATTCATAGAATTCACATCAAAAAGGAGTTATAATTCATGAGCAATAATAATTTCTGACAGAGAGAGGACATTAATTGTTCACATGTATATACACTTACCAGGAAGTAAATTCCACTTAATGCAGCGGAACTTACTTCTTAACATACATCAACAGCGTTGAGCTGTAAGTAGGATAATCTTGAGAAAGAACCACACATATTTTAAAATTGCTCTATTAGTTAAGAAAATACACAGAGTGCTTGATGGTGGATCTTTTTCATGTCTACATAGATGGACTTGTTGAGAACCAAAGCGGATAGTGAAAACATACAATCAAAGCACGTGCTTGCTCACTTACCAAGTATAAGAAATGGTGAGTTTGCAGCTGTGATAACAAATGGCACATCACACAACATTAATAATCCAAAGCTACTGATGACAGACATACCGGCTGTTAGCACGCCAAAAGATGCAACCCAGACTTTTGTTCGTACACAGTCTAGCCTGTAAAACAGATTATGAAGAACCATAAGTTTCATGGTACATGTGTTAATCTACTCCCTTTTTGAACAACATTTAAGACAAGTTGCTTTTCTGGACTATTTACTTTTGCTGGACTAAAGCTCTGATTTCTGATTCTGTTCCAAGCTCAGACAATGCTAAAGTACTACATAACAGATCTTGCACATAGCATTTACCATAACCACAAGACATAGAATTGTAGTTAATTTTTAAAGCAGAAGCTCATGTTCTCACAAATACATCAAGTACTTCAAGGCCAGGTGTTGATCTGAAATTCTCTTATTATTTGGCTATGCCGGCCAGGGCAGATGGAAATTATCATCCAACAACATCTGGAAGGCTAAAGTTTGCACATTTGCATCTTGGGCTTTGAAAAACTGCATTGAGCAATGGATGGCATGGTAGACCTTTTGAATTCTGATCAGAACACAGAGTCGCAGAGACTACATTTCCTGCCACTTCCCATTATTAGCCTTATGGGGCTCTAGCTGGCTTTGATGGATAGTGCAACCCATCTTGGCCTTATTGGCTTTTGGCTTCCTCAAACAGACCTGTAATGTAGTGTTCCCCAATCTTTGGGTTTTGGACTTCAATTCTCAGAAGCCTAAGACAGTACATTGGCTGATCAGTGCTTTGGGGAATTGACTATGCTTCTAGAAATTCAAGTCCAAAATCCAAAAATTGGGGAACACTGCTGTAATGGAGTACAAATTTACCCTGGAACAATCCCTTACTCCCAGAAGACCACAGGAAGATGAAATGTCCTGAAGTACATTATACATTCCTGGATAAAGGACAACCAAGGGCAGATTAAATTCAGGATAAATTCAAAATCCCCCCCTTTTGTGTTACGCCAGAATGTCATAGACACCTACAAGTTAAGATACAGTACTTACAAAAAACAAATGTTTGAGAACAATCCCTAATAAATTCATTGGGATCTACTTCTGAGCAGATGACTACATTCAAAATGTGCTTTCTTCACAACACGAGCAGTACAGGTTTTAGGGCATGGCTTCACGGCTCATTTGGAGCAGGCAGCTGTGGGCTAAATAGGGTTGCACAATGTTGGGTAAAGATCTGACATGAATGTGGTGTGATCTTTGCATCCACATGACATATGTACCACAAGCAAGCCTATTTGGTCTGTTTCCTCTAAGAAAATGAAACCAAAGGGAAAAAAACATCCTTCCTGCTACTTCCTATTTTCTCCTACTTTTATGGCAAGATACTTTCAATTTAAATAAACTCTCAAAGAGATACAATGTACTATCACTACCCTAATTGCTCCAAATGGAAAAGAAGTTTTAAATTTTCCAATACTGTATCCTTAAGTGGTTAAGCTGTCTGTTTAAGCCACTAATGATATGGGGAAACTGAAACCAGCAAGTTAATTAAAGCTGGAAGCTCTGATATGGTTTGATCCCAGGATTTGCATGAACTGGAAATGAAATAAAATGGAGCTATTCCACCTATACTGTATCTTTAAAAAAAAAAACCTAGCCCCTGAAAGGGATCCAGAAATGTGCAGGTAAGAACACTCTGGGGATGGGCTGGTTTGCTCTAGCAGTTATTTCATCTGATTGCCAGCAAAAAGTGAACCAGCCCATACCCAATGTAGACCAAGGAGCAGACCAAATGTTTGTGGAGTCACCATCTCATCAGTTTCCCCTCCTAGTTTTGACCTTTTATTCCCTCTCCCAAAATGTCTTAAATCACATTCTGCCTAAAACATCTAACACAAATAGATCAGGTAATTGGGATGCAATGGAATAATAATGCTCATCTCTATACACATCTAGCTGCCATGTACTGCATTTCTTTTAATAGGGAGAAAGTCAAGTAAGATGTAGCCTCAAAAGGGAATCAGTTATGGTAAGACCCTTCTTTTAAGAAGGAAGAACTCCTTCCATTATTCCTCATGTCTACTGATGTGAAAGGGCACTTTTATTTGTATTTCTATGACTGTTGAGGCATAAATCAAAGCCAGGCTGATGTATAAAATGCTTATGCAGACAGGAAGCATAACTGGAGAGCAGCTTAAACATAAAGGATTGTATGATAAACAGTGATAACTGTGAGTATGCAAATTACAGGCTATTTAGCTCCTTCAAAAATTTGTTACACTCCGTCAAGGCATCTCTAACTCCTGCTGACCCAATGAATGAACAATTTCCAAAATGTCCTGCCCACAACAGCCGATTGGGGCGGGGTATCAAGTGCGATAAATAATAATAAATAATAAATAAATGCAAACTCAAGTCTGTGAGTTCCTTTAGGGCTATGATGGCTAACCTTAGCACTCCAGGTGTTCTTGGACTTCAATTCCCAGAAGCCCAAGTCAGCACTCCTGCTGATCAGGGCTTCTGGGAATTGAAGTTCAAGAACACCTGGAATGCCAAGGTTCACCATCACTAATTAAGGCGTCAATCCATCTCACATTGGGTCTTCCTCTTTTCCTGCTGCCTCTGACCTTTCCTTGCAATTATTATTGGGAGGAAGGGAGTTCTCTTTTCTTAAAGGAATAGTCTTTCCATGTAGATCAGGGGTTCCCAACCTAAGGCCCATGGGCCAGATCTGGCCCCTGGAGCCATTTCATGTGGCTCCCCACCCCTCCAAGGGATTTCAATAAACAAAATGGCCACCCCGTTGAAGCTGTTGGGACAAGTGGCCACCCCCACAGTCCAGGCAGGGCAAAATGGCCATCCAGCTCTCAAAGCTGATTGAGAGAGTGTGACCCTGCCCCTGGCGTGAAAAGGTTGGGAACCCTTGATGTAGATTATTCACTTCATATTTCATCTTGAGGCTATAGCTGACTTGTATACCTGCCTCTAAAAAAAGTTGTATAGCACAGCTAAAGTTCATGTCCAGACAACTTTTTGTTCTGCTGTCTTCTCATGTTGTTCCATTTCCTATTTCTTCTTTTTACTGATCAGTGAATATCGATTAAGAATATCTATTTTCAAATGTGAGTAGAAGTGGTAGGTAAATGTTGTCCTTGCTTGAAAGCCGATTGTATCCAACTCTACGGTTTGGTGCTCATCTCCATTTATAGCCAAAGAGGCAGCACTGTCTATGCCTGCAGACATTTGTGGTCAAGTGGTAGGTATGACCAGAGCACATGGAACACTGTCACCTTTCCCACTGAAGTGGTATCTATCTATCTGTTTGTAATTTTTTGTTTTCGAACTGCTAGGTTGGCAGGGGTTGGGACAGAGATGGTACTATATCCAAAAAAGATAAAAATGAAGAAATATTTCGGGTGGTGGGGTGGTGAAACAAAAGAAAGAAAAAGAAGAAGAGATTTCCTCTTCTTCTGCTATGACTTAAGAGGAAAACTTTACCTTGAACATGACACGATTGTAAAGAATATTGTCAGAAAATATGTGATAGAGACCAATGGAATTACATCTTTCGAGAGCTTTTCAAATTCATTTTGTCTGGATATAGACGAAAAATAGGATACCTGCCAGGTTGGAAATGGAAAGAACAAAAAGATGGTATATTACTATTACTTTTAAAGAAATATCTGAATGCTCACAGGAAGGATTTAAAACAGGGGTGCCCAAACTTTTTGGGCTGTGGGCCGGTCACGTGGTTCAGCAGGCCAGTCACATGATTCAGCAGGCCAGTCACATGGTTTAGCGAGCTGGCCACACGGTTCCTCCCACCAGAAGCGGAAGTAAAACACACCTTGCAATCTGTTTTGCAACAGATATGTTTTGCAACAGGATAAGAGAGATTTTTTAGGTTGCCATTTTCCCTGAAGGCCGTAGTTTGGGCACCCCTAATTTAAAAGACAATCAGAAAAGTAATACTATTTTAAAAAAAAATTCCCCAGAGCATTTTTCAGTGCATTGGATAAAAAAGATAAAAAAGTTTATTGTTTAGTAAAAACATCAAAAACCTAGAGAACCCACCACTACATGATAATCTAAAACAAACTGCTCGCTTGTTGTTGCTTTTTAGACTTTAATCCTCTTCCTCTCCAACTTCCTTCTCAGAGAAATTAACGATTGCAATATCCAGACATAAAAGAATGAGAGTGACCTAATTTAAAAAAAAATACTGAAAACACAGAACCATGCAGATAGAATGGAATAAGAAAGAGATCATTGTTATATTTGTAACAGCTTTGAGATTGAATATGGTTAAAACATGGAATGTTAGGAATTTGAACTGGATGATTTGTATGAAATATACAGTTATCTATAAGTAATAATTTAACATGTGCATTAAAGGTAAAAAAAGGATTAATAAACAAATAAGACTTTATTGAAATATGGAGTGGATTTTTAGATCATGTATTAGTGAAAGGGAAAGGAGTAAAGACAGAACAAGATGTATTATCTTTTTGAGAACAAAGAGACAAATACAGTATATAAAAAAAATGTAATGATATTGAAATTATTTAATTGAGGTTATAATCTACCACTGGTAGTGGGTACATGTAGCAAATGCCTTCCTTCTTCAAAAGCCAGCTGTGTTCAACTCTAGGGGATAGTGCTCATCTTCGTTTACAGCCCAGGAGCCAGTGCTGTATGCTTCTACAGATGTTTCCATAATCCTGTGGCAGGCATGACTAGAGCACACAGAATGCTGTTACCTTACCAACCAAAAAGGTGTCTACTTGCAATTTCTTGCTTTTAAACTGCTAGATTGTTAGGAGCTGAGACAGAGACAAGAGCTCACTCGATCAAAGTTCTCAGATAACGGCTGACCTGCTGACCCTCAAGCTCAGCATCTTAACCACTAAGTGGCCGGGGCTTATTTGGTTTGTAATTTAGTTTCTGTTTTTTTGTAGCTGTGATGTGTACAGTAAAAACCCGACTTACATATGCCTTGAGTTACATAAAATTCGACTTACAAAATGATTTTGTGCTAAAACCATTTTACATATTCTTTTTCCTATGGGTTTGCTTTGAGTTACGTAAAAATTCATTTCCCTATGGGTTTGCTTCGATTTACATAAAAATTTCATTTTTTCCTATGGGTTTGCATTGGTGTTACGTTAAAAAATATATTTTTCCTATGGGTTTGCTTTGAGTTACATAAAAAACTGATTTAAGCAAAAGCCTACCAGAGTGGACTTTTTTTTCGTAAGTAGGGGTTTTACTGCATTTTCCTTTATTTTATGTCTTTTTTTTTGGTATTTTATAATTAAATTCTTTTTTTTAACCTATGCTGAAATAAAATTTGTTTTGAATGAAGAAAGTTGAAAAATGCTTGTGATGACCAAACCAATGGGAATACCGGGGGTGGGGGTGGGACAAGTCTGGGAAGTTGTTTAAAAGATAGCCGTGTTACTCTGTGTTTCAAGCATATCAGAGAGTAAACAAAACAAAACAAAAAGGTAAAAATATTGTGGCAGTTTAAACACTAACTGCTGTATTTTAATATCAGCTTTTCTGGATCAAGTTCACTTCCAAAAACGTCTGGGAAGGTTCACGGCAATGAAGGTCTCCTACGGCAAGGAAGGTCTCCTACAGCCTTCATTTTTCCTGAAGTGTGGTAAAGGTAAAGGTCACCCTTGCTCAAATGCCAGTCTTATCCTATTCTAGGGTTCAGTACTCATCTGTTTATAGCCAAAGCACTGTCTGTGTCTGCAGACGTTTCAGTGGACATATGGCAGGCATGCCTATGCTATGCTTTTTCAGGGTCCTGGATTGCAGTACTTTCTGCCTATTGTAATGTTTGTTGATGATTTTATTGTGTTTTATTGTGTGTAAGGAGAAGACTCCATGGCCTAGCAGTGGCTGAGAACATCGCCCCCTCCTCTGGGCCCACAACAACGGCCTGAGAGGAGTTAGTCTGTGTTCTGGTTTGGCTGTATTTTGTGAGGTTATATTTTATAATTTTTATTGTACTGTTCCTGTTTTGACTGTAAGCTGCCCTGAGTCGCCTCGGTGAGTGGGCGGCAATATAAATCTGAATAAATAAATAAATAAATACTGTAAATAATTCTTGATCAGTGATGGGATGTAACAGGTTCTCACCAGTTTGCCAGAACCGGTAGTAACTTTTCCCAGTGTCCTGGAGAACTGGTGGCAGCTTTTGGGGGGAACCACCTTGGGGGCTTACCTTATCACCGGTTCCCCCACTGTGCATGCACGCCAAGCACTTGGTGTGCATGCACGTCTGCAGGGGTGTGTGTGTGGGGGGGTGAGGGGTGTGTGGTATGTATGTGTGTGTTTATTTTTATTTTATTATTTTATTATTATTTTATTTGGCCTCGCCCATGATGTCATGTTAGCTCCGCCCACTTTGTGATTACATTACGGTGGGGTAGTAAAATTTTTGACATCCCACCACTGTTCTTGATTCTCGTATGATTGGTTTTATGTTAGCCACCCTGAGTAGGGATGATTCCCCCCTCCCCAGAGGGGCGGGATATAAATAAATAAATGCCTATTGTGCACGAATTCTGTTTACCTTCCCACCAAAGTGGTACCTTTCAAAATGCTAAGCTGGCAGGAGCTGGGGCAGAGACGGGAGCTCACTCTGTCGTGTAGTACTTGGGTCTCGAACTCCGACCTTCCAGTCTTCAAGTTCAGCATCTTCCCCACTAAGTATGGATGGTTCAATTTCCCCAGCCAATTGGTTGGTTTGACCCCAGTATGCCTGTGTTGTAATTTTTGGCTTTTAATACCAAGTTTTTAAAAAAAGTTTTTAGAGTTTTTAAAAATGATTTTATAATTGTTGTAAATTGCCCTGGGTCCTTTTTGGGAGGAGGGTGATAAACAAATTTAAATACAAGTAATACCTCGGATAACACTAAAATCGCATAACATTAAGCAATCTGAAGGGGGGAAGAATTGCATCAGATAACATTAAGATCCTATGGGGGATGCATCGGATAACAACCGCTAAAGCCTGTGTGGTTACAATGTATCTCTATGGATCCCATAGGATTTTAACATGCATCGGATAACACTAAAAATCGTATAACACCAAGACTTGTGGAACCAGGTTTTAGCGTTATCCGAGGTTTTACTGTAAATAAGTAAGTTTTGGGGAAGGGTGGACGCGGTTCCCCGCCAAAAAACAGGCTCTCCCTTATTACCTGGATGGAGACGAGGTGCAAGGATTCCAGCACCCCCGAGATGTGCTCCAGAAAGACGCCCAGCCACCTCTGGCTGGCCTCTCGCCGGGCAGCGTCGTCCTCCTGCAGGAAATACACCAGGCGCATGGCTTCGGCCTCCTGCAAGGGTCGCGCCGGCCCGGTTCCGGGGCCCAACGTGACGCCCCCGACATAGTAGCCCAGGAAGACGTGGCCCTGGAAGAGCGGGTAGGTGAGGTTGGGGCGCAGCGGCTCGAGGCGCGAGGCGTCCCCCTTCACGGCGGCCAGGAGCGGGTTGGGGCTCCAGCAGGCGCCCCCCCGGCTCTGCGCGCACAGCTGCTCGAAGGCGCGGCCCGAGTGGCGCAGGTTCCGCACCGCCGCGTCCAGCGCCACCACTTCGGCGAAGGCGTCCCGCGCGAGGATCGAGGCCCGCCCCGCCTGGTCCCCGCCGGGGGGTGCGACGGCCACGGCGATGATGGAGGCGTAGGTGCCCTCGGTGGCCAGGCGCTCGGGCGAGAAGCGCTGGGCGTCGTCGGTGGGGAAGCGCCCCCGGACGAAGCGCCGCTCCTCCTTGGCGGGACCCCCGACGGGCGTGTACTGCTCCTCCAGGTCGTTGGCCTCGAGGCTGTGGAGGAGCAAGAAGCCGGTGCTCAAGGCGGCCGTCAGGGCCAAGGGCATGAACACGAAGGGCCACGGGTGGGCGCCCACCAAGGCGCCCAGGGCGCGGAGCGCGCGCGACAGGGGCCGCACGACGCAGTCCGTCTGGCACCCGCGGGCCGCCATTCCCCCACCCCCGAGGCTGGTCTACTCTTCTTGCCCTTTGGCCGGGAGAACCGGCTGGACGGGAGGGTGGCCTTCGAGCGTTGGAGGGTCGTCCGTTGATAGGCGGCGAATGCTGGTCCCCTTCGGCGCGGCCGCGTTCCGTCCCCTCGCCTGGGGGCTGGCCCGCGTCGGAAACTCCAGGCTGGTCGCGGAGGTGGGGGAAGAAGATAACTCTTTTATTTATTATGCCCCACGCAGCAGTAACTGCCTAACCTTTGAAAAGGGTAGCCGTGTTAGTCTGTTTTTCAAGCACCTCAGAGAGCAAACTAGAGCTGCCCAAACTACAGCCCGTGGTCCAGATCCGGCCCCTGATGCCAAATTATCTGGTCCATGCTGCCCTCATCTCTCCTGGAAGTGGAAGTAAAACCCCTGGGTGCTTTTGTACTTCCACTTCTGGGAGCAACAAGGGCTTTGTTGGCCAGATCCATTGGTGACAGGAGCCTGATCTGGCCCCCGGAAACACATGACCGGCCTGTGGCCCAAAAAGTTTGGGCACCCCTGCTATAAGGCAATAATACCTGGTAGGCAGTGATAGTACCTCACCTCTCAGACATCCATGCTGGTGGCCACTCACACACCTATGTTTCTTGGCAAAACAGCCATTTTTTCCCTATAGATGTTCTATGGTTTTCTTCTATCTTCTCATCTGAAACATTGTTCAGTTGCACAGTTGATTCCGACCCTTTGCGACCTTATGGACCATTGCCCTTGCAGGCACCTCTGTCCTCCACCTTCCTCCTCAAATCGCCCAGCTCTGTGCCCATTGTGTCTATGATGCCATCTGAAACATTCCATCCCTAATATTTAAAAACCCTTCAGATCTCTGAAAGGCAGTCTGAAAGCCACCGTGTTAGGTAGTTGTATTACTTGGATAATAAAATATATTATTTATAGAGAGCCACAGGTGTTACTTACAGAACTTGGAAAAACTTGGGGAATTCTAGATTTAAAAAGTAACTTTCTAAGTTCTGATTATAGATACAATTGTACAGTGTTTTCAAATTGTGTGCGATAAGCAGTTGCATGGAAAGGGAACGGATTGCATTTTTCTTGATGACAAAATATATTTGTTTGAATCCTAAGAAAATGTTTATTTTTGGACAAAAATGTCAGCCTATGGAGGGGGAATCATGGACCAATCTGACAAATATGATTTTTTTATTGTTATACAGCTGTTGTCCACTCTCCTCTAAACAAGTTAATAATCTCGCATTAGAATTCTGGTCCTAACGATTCATTCATTTGAAGTGGTTCACATACAAACATACTGTATTATATAGGAGAGTAAACAAAAAGCCGTAGTCTACCTAGACACAAGTGATGCTTTGCTCTTCTGCTCTCACTCATTCATGCATGTTTGTTGTTGTTGTTCAGTCACACAGTCGATTCCGACCCTTTGGGACCCCATGGACCACCACACACCAGGCACCCCTATCCTCCACCATTCTCCTCAGCCTGCCCAGCTTTGTGCCCATTGCATCAACAATACCATCTAGCCATCTCATTCTCTGCCACCCCTTCTTCTTTTACCCTAGATCTTTCCCAGCATAGGGATATATAATGGAATGTATTCATACACTTAGTACTGTACCTTGTAATCCTTTCCAGCAAAGTGCAGTCAGACAAAAATGTAAAATAATGAACTGAACAGAATGATTTAATAATACTGCAATATTCATGAAGAGCAGACAGACCAAAATAAACAGGCTCAAGTGAGAATCTGTCCTGTGTTTTCCCCCAAATTCAGGACTTCAAAAAAAAAAAAAAATTAAATGCCCAACACTTGTTGATTTCTCTTGCCAAATGATTTGCAATTTCCCTTTTCTGATTATTAGTGGGATGGAGTTTGACCTAGAGAATACAAACTCTATTTTTAAGCAAGCCATTGTCTCAGTAGAAGGCAAGCCCCATTTGAACTTGAATATCAGACCATATCATAGCCACCAGCTAGCCTTTTCTAATTTCTGCATCTCACCCACCCCTCCACTCAAGTTCACATGGTGAGTGCCACAATCCTGACCTTGAACATTACCAGTAGTTAGAACACTGATTATACACAACGGCTGAGCAATAATTTCAAACAAGCCTTGCTACAGTCATTTGTATTTATTGAGCAGTACCACATAACTTGCAAAAGGTCTCCAATATCCCATAATAATTATGCTTGTTTGGAATTTCTGATTTAATAGTGTAATGTAAATAAACAATCTCAGAGAGTCTACTAAAACAAGTATTCTCTAGCAAGGAAGGCTACATTGTTCTCCTGTTAATTAGCATACTATATATTCACAGGCATTTTGGAGAAGGTAATTGTGTAGAGATAATCATTGCATACTTTTCCAAATTTAAAGCAGCCTGTTGCATACCCTTTCCTCCCCATATCTTATTTTCATCCAAGAATCTAATTTTTCATAGTGTGACCACTATTTTTGCGCCATCCATTTGACAATCAGCCACAACAATCAGAAAAATGTTAAGAACACAGGAATAAAAAGGAGACCATGCAAGGTCCCAAACACAATCACTAGAAATATTATTTTAAAACAGATTCTGAAGACATAGGAAGATGCCATTGAGAGAAGAAACACTCCCACAAGAGAGGAAGCGGCTGCTTGCACAATTGGTTGACCAAGGTGGGATAGAGTATCTATTGCCTTCTCATTTACTCCAAATTTCTCACTGGAAACGAAGACATAAGAAATATGAGCAGAATAATCTACTGAAAACCCTATGCAGATAACAAGGTTGATCATGGATGCAGAATCAAGATCAATACCCCAAAAAGTCATGAAGCCTGTCACACCAACAATAACAGACACAATGGCAAATGTTACCCATAAAGTACAGAGAAGATTAGGAATTAACAGTAAAGAAACCACGAGCATGGCTCCAGTAGCAATTAGGACAGTTTCAACAGTGTTCTTAATTATGACAAGAAATTGATCATAGAATATAAAAGCTGGGTGATAAACGATTAGCGGAATTTTGCACTCCTTGGTAACGGCTCTTAGTTTTGTTAAGACAGTTTTCTTATCCACTACATCCGTAGAATTGACTATCTGTACGAAGAACCGTGAAGCTAATATTTCTGCATTGCTGACATTCAAATCACTCTCATAATCTGGATTAGCAATAAACAGAGCCGGTAGATTTCCAAAGAACACATCACGGTCATTTAGTTTTAAACCCCTATGTTCAGCCAAAATTTCATAACTTTTCAACCATGAATCTGAGAAATCTTTGTCCACATAAGGTATGGCTTCTACCATTTCAATACAGTGCTGGAGATCTTTACGAACAGAAGGATCCCAATAGGCTATGCTTTCAGTAACAACAACCATAACCCTTGGGCCATATACAGAATCATATTTATCTGACAGATCATAAAAGGGAATGATGTAAGACCTGTCTGTAGCTACAGATCTAAGATTTATACCTTCTTTAACTTGAATGCACCCATACACACTACTGGCAAAGTAAGTTAGATAGAGAATGATCACAAGCAACTTGGACGTTTTGTGCATAATGAAGGGACCATAATATTTCTTAAAGAATGTAGTCAGAGGACGTTCCGTTTCTGCTCCTGTCAACTTGTCAAAATATCCTCCTACGCAACATCGGTTGCGCAAATAGCTCTGAGATTCTTGAGGTTCTTCTTCCACTTTCATGAACGTGAGCCAGTGTCTGTTGCTTGCTTCTCTTCTACCATTGAGGGTAAGAATAGCCCCAAGGAATGTCAGGTTATAGATGTAGCAGAAGATGAAGGCTGTTCCTGTGTAGATGCAAAAGGACTGAACTGATGGGAAGGAACTTGCCATTCCAACATAAAAGGCTAAAACATTTGTAAGGGTTGTAATGGTGACTGACACGGCTGCTGTTGCATAGGTTTCTGCCAACCGATCTTTGACACTGTCCTTTACTTTGGTATGTTCCCAGTAGGATACCAGGATGAACATGTCATCAATACCAACCCCTAAATAGGGCAGAAATATAATTTGTAAGAATGCAAACGTCATATGAAAGGGAAATACAATACGAATATACAAGATCAACATGCTCAGTAACAAAAATTTCTTTATTTAAACAAGGGGTTCTCAACCTTTTCCAGCTGCATGCTGGACCACGGCCTGTCAGACAGCTGAGTATGCTGGGCACGTGGTTTCCCCGCCATAAACACTGCCATCAAACATGTCAGCAACTGTTGTAAATGTGTTTATGATAGCTGCCGGTGCATTTACATCACGTTTTTTGGGGCTTCCAGCAGCAGCAGTGAGGGCAGCAGGCCAGGTCTAGCCTACATGCCATAGCTTGCGAACCTCTTATTTAAACGCTTAGTTTGCCCTTGCTTGAAAGCTAGTCATATCCAACTCTAGGTTTTCGTGCTCAGCTCCCTTTACAGCCAAAGAGCCAGCTCTATCTGCGTCTGCAGATGTTTTCATGGACATGTGGCAGGCATGATTAGACATTGGAGTCCATGGAACACTGTTACCTTTCCACCTAAGTGGTATCTATTTATCTTCTTGCAGTTTCTTGCTTTTGAATTGCTTGGTTGGCAGAAGCTGGAACAGTCGGGAGTTCACTCCATCGTGTAGCACTCAGGTCTCGAACTGTTGACCTACCAACCTTCCAGTTATCAGGTTCAGCATCTTAACCACTAAGCCACCACAGTCCCTTATTTAAAAGCAATTTACATAGAACAATAATAATGAGTAGATGTAAAATGATTCAGGAAAAGATAAAAAAGTCTTGCTTGAATTCACAACTGATTACATTATTCACCATTTGTATTAAGGAGCTATACATGTATTTCGACTATACTGTACAGTAGTACCCCGGATAACGTTATGACTTGGTTCCACAAGTCATGGCGTTATCCGATTTTTAGCGCTGCATGCATGCATCAAACGCTAAAAACAAAAGCCCTGACTTCAGGGACAAACTGCTTTAAAGGCAGGCAGGGATAGAGACCCGATCCGGTCTCTCTTTTTCTCCCTGCCTTTAAAGCCACCCCTCACCCGCAGCGGTCTCTGCGACTGCAGTAGGGTCGGGGAAAGGCGTGCCTTTCCCCCGACCCTACTGCAGTTGCAGAGACTGCTTTTGTCTCTTTCCCTCCCTGTATTTAAACTACAGGGAGGGAGAAAGAGAGAGACGTGATTGGTTCTCTAGACAGTCTCTCTCTCTCCCTGTAGTTTAAATACAGGGAGGAAAAAGACGCATGCAGTCGCAGAGACCACTGCGGGTGGGGGGTGGATTGGGTAGTTCCACCCAAACCACCCCACACCCGCAGACCATTGCCTCAGATAACACTAAGAATCATTATCCAGAATCGTTATCCGATGCAAGTATCTTCCAAAAAACTTGCATCGTTATCTGATTCTAGCGTTATCCGATGCAATCGTTATCCAGGGTATTACTGTATTCCACTTATGTATGGACTACAACTGGGGGACAGATTTTACATTTGTTAATATATACTGTATATTATTTGTTAATATTGCTGGTGTATAAGATGCACTGGAGTATAAGCCGCATCCCATCATTACCAAAATAGCCCACTATAGGTCACTATATGCAGTGTAAGACACACTTCATTTCCCCAGTGTATTTTAAGGCGAAAAAAGGGGGGTCTTATATGCCAGCAAATACAATATTTTGGAAGATTATGGTGATTTTTTTTTAATTCTTCATCTTTGACAGGAAATTGTATTTTCTACTTTGGTATGCTTGGGGGGGGGGGGCAGGCTGTTACTACTTACCTTAATACAAACAAAAAACAAAAAGTCAGATGAGGGCCTTAACATACTTAATTTTTAATTAAACCAAGGAGTTTTCCTTAAAGGGGATCTCCTGCCATTCCACTGTTTAAAAACATTGCATATATTTGTGTAGCAAAGTTAGATCAGTGTAGATATATGGAGTATTAATCCACAAACAGATCTAAAAAAATATATATGAGAAACAATTAGTAATGAATATGTAATCTTTTTTTGAGAAAGTTACATTTAAGTTAGAAAAGCTTAATGCTATTTTTAGCTGAAAGGAGCATACTTAGGTGCTCCTCACGTGAAAATCAGCAAGTTCAAGAGTCTGGACATGAAAAATAAAATAAAAATATCGATCTATTATCCATTTCTGTAGAAAGTGGATTCTTTTTAAAAATTGATGTCATGAGATCCCACTTTTATGTCTGACGAAGTGGACTTGATCCATGAATACTCACATTTTAAGGGACCACAATGGTTTTTTTTGTCTTTTTTGTTGTTGTTTTGTTTTATTTACTGTTTACTCTCTTTTAAACAGAAGTTCAGTTTGAGATCAAGAAACATCTCTGGTAGAAAAGTACTGTACAGGGACGTATGAGCTCCAGTAATTTGATAATGTATTCTATATAGGCTAACTTAATCTAATTGACTATTTTATTAGGATGGTTTGCATCTCCACTTTTGTAATCTTTAGAATCCGAATTGTAATTTCTCTCTCTCTCTGTGAACTATTTTGGAATGTATTTATCAGTACTGTAAAGAACAAGAAAGTCAGCAAGGATGATGGTTGGGTGTGTTTCTTTAGGTCGATGAAAAAGAGGCTAGGAACAGCAGTGGCTACAGGGAAGGGACAAGAAAAGACTCAGTTTGTCAGTTGCGGTTACAAGCAAACATTTGAGTTGTTTACAAAAAATAAAAGACAATCTGCCTAGGCTAGTTTGTTTGCCTCAGAACCGGAAATGGGTGGCGACTGAGCTGAACATGTGAAAAGCGTGGAGTGCATGCTTGAATCTGCAAGTACTGTGCCTTGATGGGGAGAAATTTAGATTATTACATAATTCTAGAAAAGCTGTATGTAATTTTTGGAACTATTCCCAGTACAACATCTGAATCTAAATCCAGCATGTTATTACACCACAGAAGCCTACCTCTGCTATTAGCTATCGATTTACCTGGACAGTGACTCTTGTATGTTCTTGTATGAATTCATGGTTTAAGAACTAATCATGTGGCACTAGTTTTTAATTTGGTTTTGATTTGTGTCTAGCTTTAGAGAACCAGTGAACAAAAAATTCTTCTGTTTTCAGCAAGCATTCTGTAACACTACACTATATTCTAGGGCAGGGGTTCTCAATGTTGTTCAGCTCCAGGCTGGACCAAGCCCCCTCACAGCTGACTGGGCCGGAATGGTGCCATAAAAGACATCAGTGGCTGTCATAAATGCGTTTATGATGACTGCAAAATCATTTACAGCTATAGTAAATGTGTTTAGGGCAGCCATGGACTCATTTATAGCTGTTGTAAACAGTGATGGGATGTAACAGGTTCGCACCAGTCCCCCAGAACCAGTAGTAACTTTTCCCAGTGTCCCAGAGAACTGGTGGCAGCTTTTGGGGGGAACCACCTCAGGGCTTACCTTTTCAGTGGTTCCCCCACTGCGCATGCGCGGCAAGCACTTGGTGTGCATCCACACCTACAGTGTTTGGCGCGTATGCACAGCCTCCTTGCTGTCCTCCCAAGCAGGGAGGAGGAAGAGAAGATGCTAGCCTGAAGCTCCCTATAGCCTGCTCCCCAGGGTAAGTGGCTCACCTTTGGATGTGGTGTGTCTGTGTGTATTTTAATGTGTATTTAATACCTTTACCTATATTGACGTACTACCACAGTTCCTAAAAAGGTCTGGCGGCCGGCAGGCCTGGCTTGGGTTTTTTAAGCAAAGTCTTGGAGTTACCTCATCAATAAGCTACACCTGTGCTGTTCCAATTGCTGTTCCAATTGGAGAACCCTTAAGAAGGTACAGCTGTTTTACATTTACATTAAGGCATATTATCCTAGAGAACTGGTACGATGACCATATCCATCTTGAAACATGGTGCTGCCCAGGCACTTATACTAACAGGTAAGTGATGGGTTTGTGTTTGGTGTGTGTGTGGGTGGGTTGATTTATGTTTGGGGTGGGTGGATGGGTGTATTTTAATGTAATATTTATTTATTTATTTAATTTATGGGTTTGTGTTGTGGGTGGGTGGGTGGAGGTGTGTGTATGCTTATTTTTATTTTATTATCATTTTATTTTTCTTTGGCCCCGCCTACAATGTCATGATGTCATGACATTAGCTCCGCCCACACTGTGATGACATCACGGTGGGGTAGTAAAAATTTTGACATCCCACCACTGGTTGTAAACCTGTTTATGCGACTAAATGAGTCCATGGCCGATTCTGGCTGTGGGGCGGCAGCTGTGGGGGAGGCTGGAGCGAGGCTGGGCATGGGATTATTTGGCGCCATGGGCTGGATCCAGCCTGTGGGCCATAGGTTGCAAAACCCTGTTAGGGCTTCACCAGTGAGTTGGGAAATGTTCATGTAGCACAACTAAAAGATATCAAATTCTTACAAGACATAGTTCTATAAAGGATTTTCAGAAGTTATGTTCCATTGAGTTCCAACAGTACTATTCTCTTCAGTTAAATTTACGTAAAACTGAATACTAAGAGAATCTTGAGAGAGAATAGTGAATCTAGATCTTTTATCATGGTTGAGGAGTTCATGCTTACTTCAATAAGGAGGTGTGAAGAATTTAGATGCGTATTTACTTACCAAGTATAAGAAATGGTGCATTTGCTGCTGTCATAGCAAATGGGACTCCAGAAAATAGCAGCAACCCAAAGCTGCTGACAACAGACAACCCTGTTGCAATCACCCCAAAAAATCCAATCCAGATTTTTGTTCGTACACAGTCTAGCCTGTAAAATAGGTGGAAAACCTGGCTGACTTTTTGAGTTTCATGGTACATTTACTAATGTACAGTATTAAAAACAACAAAATGAGCACAACACGCAACTGCTGTATAAGACATTCTTCTCAACTAGTTTAAAAAACATTTTAATTCTCCTCGACATTGTATAATGGACCTAAAAGTTGCAATTCTGGAACAGGGAAATTACAAGACAAGAATTCAGAGAGCGAGCAAGCGAACGGAGATAAAATATGTACACATGCTGGATACTCGCCTAAAATGTCTGAATATTAGCCAGGGGTTTCTGGGTCATTATCAGATTTAAAAATGACACAACTAAGGGGTTAAATTCATTTTGCAGAGCAGACTCAAAAATGTGGGATGGGAGAAGGGTGGTTGTTTCTCAGGACAGCTGACCTCAGCCTGTGCCTTATCCCATAAAGCTTCCTCAATCAATTCATTAAGATATATATACAGTACAGTCAGGGCTGGATTTTCCTATAGGCTAACTAGGCTTCAGCCTAGGGCCTCAAGATCAAGAGGGGTCTATATTCAAATTGTTAGCAAAATCAAAACTACACTATTCTAAAGGTTAGTACCAATCACAACATGTTTCATTTAACATATTGATATATATCACAGTAATGATGTATCTTATTATCTCTCATGCAATTTACAAGCTTAAAAATGGGAGGTGAAAGGGCCAAATAAGTGGAATAGCCTAGGGCCCCTTTTCATGTAAATCCGGCCCTGAATACAGTATGTCAGAATATTTATCTTGCAAACCCTATTCCTCAAAGTGATTTTCATCAGAGATTTGCCTGAAAAACTGATTGCATTTTATTACCGGTCGTGAATAACTTATAAATTTGTGTGCCCATCTCCTGTACCAATCAAATTCAACCTCCCACTCTGTGTCTCTATACTAAATATCTATAAATGTATACCATGATATCCACTCTTACGTCTGATGAAGTAGACTTGATCCACAAAAGCTAACATTAAAATATAGGAGTTAGTTTTTAAGGTGCCACAGCGGGTTTTAAAAATGTTTTTGTTTTATTTGCTCTCTGATATGAAGGTGCTGCCCTCTGTAGGATCAAGAGGCGGCAATTCTGCCCAGGTTTACTTGGTAGTGGTTTCAGTTGTACTCAACAGGACTTTATCTCTAGAGAGGATTGCACCTATTGTCTATGAGCAAACATATGGCACGCATGCCAGAGGTGGCACTCGGAGCCCTCTCTCCAGGCACCCGTGCAGTCATCCCAGCACAGAGTTCGCTCTGCCCCTGTTCCCAGCAGCCCAATGGGAGTGCTTCCCCTCTCCTCCAGCAGGGAGTTCACCCTGCCAGGCAGCCGATTGGGAGCATTTCCTTCCTCCCGTTACTGTGTTGGCATTTTGTGATAAATACAGTAAGTGGGTTCTGGGTTACAGTTTGGGCACTTGGTCTCTAAAAGGTTTGACATCACTTGTCTATAGTTACATAGGTAGCTACAGAAAAGTCATTTGCCAGTCCATCCTTCGCGCTCCACAGACCATGTCCAACAAGGTTTAATATATTTTGATGCAGAAAAAAAGCTAGCCAGACTTTGTCTCCCAAGAGTTAAGAGGGGAAAACTTGCCTTCCACATGAAACAATTGAATAAAATATTGTTAAAATATAGGCGATAAAGATCAATGGAAAGACATCCACTGCAAGTTTTTTCAGCTCTTTCTGTCTTGACAATGAGGTAATATATACAGCCTGTTGTGGGGAGAGAAAAAGCAAATTCAGATTGTCAAATATTTTCCCTCCTAGTATTTATTTTTAATGTGCTCAAGCCTTTAAAAGATAGGGTGAAAAAACTCACACTAAATAAAGAGTCATTATTACAATTTACTTTCAAACCTTACCTAATACTGTACTTTTTGGAAATACGTCAAGAGAAAACATGAAACACTGAAACCTCTTTCACAGAAGTCTCCAATGCTGTCTGTAACCTCCAAAACCTTCCCCTGCCCAGAGTTCCCCAAAGTTATCTAATCTCAGGTGGCCTATTGAAGGAAAAAAATGAGCCTGAAAAATCTAATTACTGCAAAAATATCCGCCTACTTAAGAAGGAAAATGGAAGGATTCAAATATTATGCACTTCATGACATTGTTGGACAAATTTTTAGTCTAAGCCAATTCATGACTTCTTTTCATGTGAACTTGAAAGCCAGTGGTGTCCAAGTCTAGGGTCTGGTGCTCATCTCTGTTTACAGCCAAAGAGCCAGCACTGTTTGTGTCTTCAGACATTCCCATGGTCATGTGGCAGGCATGACTTTAGATGCCAGAGAACATGGAACACTATTACCTTTCCCACTGAAGCAGTACCTATTTATCTATTTGAAATTTCTTGCTTTCAAGCTGCTAGGTTGGCAGCAGCTGAGGCAGAAGGGAGCTTATTTATTTATTAGACTTATATCGCCACCCATTCGCCACAGCGACTCAGGGCATAAAATATTTTACAGTCGGCATAAAATATTAGCTTAATTAAAAACATCTTTAATCCATCATGAAGTATCCAGATCTTGAGCTGCCGATCTTCTGGTCACCAAACTCAGTGTCTTAACCACTAAGCCACTGGGGCTTCTTGTAAATAATAATTCAGCGAAGATAGAGCTGTAGCCAGGGTGGCAGATGTGGGTCGGCAAATATCTTTTCAGGGAGGAGATGGGGAACTGCATTTATATTGGAAACCACAACTGGTCAGGGTGTGTGTGTGTGTGCAAACTGCTGACTCAGGGTGGGCCAGCTCATGATCAGTATTATCATTTTCCTAAGGGTGTAGTCAGGCCCTCCCTTACCCGGATGGAGGTGAAGTGCAAGGAGTCCAGTATCTCAGGGAAGCGCTCCAGGAACCCGTTCACCCACTGCTCGCTGACCTCTCGCCAGGCCACGTTGTCCTCCTGCAGGAAATACACGAGGCGCATGAGTCTGGCCTCCCGCAGGGGTCGCGCCCGCCTGTCTCCGGGCCCCAAGGTGACGCCCTCCACGAAGAAGCCCAGGAAGACGCGGCCCTGGAAGAGCGGGTAGGTGAGGTTGGGGCGCAGCGCCTCGAAACGCGCGAGGTCGCCCTCCACGGCGGCCAGGAGCGGGTTGGCGCTCCAGCAGGTGTCCCGGCTCCGCGCGCAAAGCTCCTCGAAGGTGTACCCGGAGACGCGCAGGCTGCGCACGGCCGCGTCCAGCGCCAAGATCTCGGCGAAGGCGTCCCGCGTGAGGAGCGAGTCCCCTTCGCGGGCGGCCGCCACCAGGATCTTGGCGTAGGTGCCCCCCGCGGTCATCCTCTGGGGCGAGAAGCGCTGCCCGTCGTCGGTGGAGAAGCGCTCCCGGACCAGGCGCCGCTCCTGCTTGGCGGGGCCGTTGACGGGCGTGAACTGCACCTCCAGCTCGTTGGTCTCGCGTTCGGTGATGTACATGAGTCCGGGGCCAAAGGCGCCGGTCAGGGCCAAGGGCAGGAGCAGGAAGGGCCACGGGTGGGTGCCCACCAAGGCGCCCAGGGCGCGGAAGGAGCGCGAGATGGGCCGCTGCAGGCAGTCGTTTCTGCACCCGGGGTTCTGCATTGCTTTCCTGCACACCCACCCCACAGCGTGCTTTTCACCACCCGGGACGCCCCCAAAGTACACCGAGAAGAGCCCCCTCCCTTCCGCTCGCCCGCCCCACCGCTGCCTCTGGCGAGCGTTATCGGCCGAACGAGAGAGCGCCACTGGTGCCAGAGCGCTCGATGCCTCGCCTGGCGTGGGCGCGCTCCTTTGTGCGCCCCACGGTGGAAGGTCGGAGCCCGCGGGGTTCCACGTGCGGCTTCCTGAGTTGGGAGCATAGCCTGGCCCCTTGCTTGGTTATTAGTGTGGCAAGCAAAAAACCTACACACACACTCATACCTCCCATTCTCCTTCCTCACAACTTAGGCCAGGGGTGGCCAACCTTTTCAGGCCGTGGGCCAGGCACACGGTTCGGTGGGCTGGTCATGTGGTTCCTCCCACCAGAAGCAGAAGTAAAACGTGCCTTGCAATCATTTTTTGCCTGAGAATTTTTGCCATTTTCTCTGCTTAAACAGGGGCGACCAAACTACGATCTGTGGGCCAGATCTGGCCGATGCCGCCAATTCATTCAGCCCACACTGCCCTTGTCACTCTTGGGAAGAGGAAGTAAAATGTGCAAGAGCAGTGAGGACTGGATGAATTTGTATTGGAGGTCAGATACGGCCCACAGGCCGCAGTTTGGGCACCCCTGACAGGCGAAAGGAACTGCAGGTGCCTTTATTTTGGCAGTTTCACTTCTGGTCTAGACACAGACAGTTTGTTGTACCACTCAATTCTGCTGTTTTTTTTCCTATGAAAGGTTCCACTGTATAAGGATAAAAATGCAGGAGGGAGGTGATACCTTTATTGGATCACTAAAAAAATGTTGCAAGCTTTTGATATCAAAAGGTCTTTTTATCAGCCAGGCATAAAATTATTAATGAAAGTTCATGATGCAGTGGTATTGTGACAGGCGCTCTTGTTTGCCTATGGAACTGTAGAAGCAGTGGAAGGAACAAGATTTGTTTAAAATTGTTTGGAGTGAAAAGAGGGAACTTAATTATTCTAAGGAGAAGGTAGTTCTCTTAATGTCATTGAGCTTGTGTGTGCAATACACTTTTAATACAGATAGAAGCTTGTCTTGTTAGCTGGATGGCCGCCATGTTGGCAGTTTGAGACCAGGGTACTACATGATGGTTTGAGCACTTGTCTCTGTCCCAGCTCCTGCCAACCTAGCAGTTTGAAAGCAGGAAATTGCAAGTAGATAACTAGGGACCACTTTGGTGAGAAAAGATCTGGGCGACATAAAAGGAGCCTCATTTGGGCATCCCCTGAGTGGAGTTTTTCCAGCAAAAATCCTTTCAACCCAGAATAATTTCTGACACAAAATTATTATAATACAGATAGACCAAAAAAAGCAGAGATTGTCACACACCCAGTGATAGATATTCTAGGAACACTTTCCGACTCTGCATCTGTACTTTTAGAGAGAATGGCATATATCCTATGTGGTCCCTAGGATACCTGCTCAGGGATTAGTGAATTACATTATTAATTGGAAAAAAAGCAGGTCACCCCCATATCTGTAGGTTCAGTAATCATGGATTCAGTTATTTGCAGGTCTAAAAATATTCAATAAAATAATATTACAGAATTACAGAATGTATAGGAGGTTACACTCATATGTTTTCACATTTAAATACAGGAGTTAGTCTTTAAGGTGCCACAACTTTTTTGTCTTTTTTGTTGTTTTGTTTACTCTGATATGATTGCACAGACTAACATAGCTAGCACTTCAAGGGAAAAAATGAATTTCTGGCCACTAGAGGCCGCTGTCTGCAATGTAAAATATAGGGTTCACTGTTAACCATTATTTCAGGTATCTACAGTAGGTCTAGGAAAATATCCACATACTGTATATGAGGGTGACCTGCATAGTAAAATTAGAAACAATAGGGAATTTGTTTCCTCTTCAGTAAAAATGTGATACATTTGACAAGATTTTTAGCCAACTAAACAACTATTTCGGTAAATAATCTCAGTACTTATTTTTGGAATTTATCACTTATTGAGGTCTGTGCTTGTCTTCTCTGTTTCATAACTGAAGCAACATAGTTCTATGTCCTTACAGCAACTGTTTTGTCTGAAACCTTTGATGTAATCATATGGTATACAATGCCAGAAAGGCAGTAGTTGGAGCAGAGACTAATTTAGACAAATATAAAAATTATAGTGGTTGCTGAAATGTAAATGGCAACATGTTGTGAAGATATTTGAAAGTATGTGCATAAAGCATAAAAGAAATTGTTATGAATTATATACATCAATGACCCCAAAATCCAATGGAGCAAATAGTATATGGCTTTAGTAGCTGAACCAGATCAACATTTGGAACAAATTGTTTCAATGAAAGAGAGTGAAATTTGCATACTTACAGCAAATTGAAAATGCAAACATTCAGTATTATGTCAAACGTGGAGTTTAAATGTGGCCCCATTTATAGTGCTAGTTTTAAATCTTAACTGTTTGGGATATGATTAACCTGAAAGGACATTTCTTCTCATCTTTAGAGGTCTTACTTCTAAAAGAGTGATTACTATAGCAGTAGTCTTTTTGGTGGTGGCACCTGAGTTATGGAACAGTCCTCAAAAACAAGGCCACCTGGAATTAGCCTACTGAAAGGTGTCTAGTCGGAATTGTTTTGGTCTACAGTTCCCAAATTTCTTCAGTCACCATACAGTACTTGCTGTCTATTATGTCAACTGGATTCTGGAGCCAAAAAAGTAACTTTTTTTATCTTTGATAACAATACCTATATAAAGGTAGGAAATTTCCCCTGTACTTGTGCACTGTATGTTAGGAACACGTCCAGTTTATATGCATGAATACTAGTTTAATACTGGTGTATTTCTAGTGAATGATTATCAGAGAATAAACAAAACAACAACAACAATGTAGCACTTTTAAAACTAACTGTTCTGTTCAACAAATCCGTCCCATTGGTTCTCATAACATATTCTTCCAAGTCAGGTTTCCTGGCTGTCCAGGTGTTCATGGACATCGATTACCAGAGGTCCATATCAGCACACCTGCTTATCAGGGCTTCTGGTAATTGAAGTCCAAGAACATCTGCAGAACCAAGTTTAAGGAACTCTGTTTTAAGTAAACACAATTAGGATTTAATAGCATATATTTTGCATATATTTTGGACTTGTGATCTCTGTCTAGTATTTGAATGTTTAAAAAAGATGTTGATTGGGAAAGTTTTCCCAACTTGGGTGAGTTAAAAAATGAAAATTGTTTCTTCAGCTATTTCCAACATTTTTGACATGATTTCCAATGTGGTATATATTGCATGATGGTGTTTCAGAAGATTATTAATAATGTACTGCTGGAACACCCCCGCCCCCCAAGAGTTAATACAGTACTGAAAACATATTGACTGCTTCAGTAAGGAATTAGGCTGTCAGGTGACTGTTGAATTACCAAGTTGGTGAATGATACCACTGAAAGGGTCACTGGAAATGATGGATTGTACTACTTAGTTATAGTTTAGACGAGTAGATGCCTAATACTGTATTTTATAATATTCTTTCTATTTTTAATTATTAACTGGCAGGAGTCCTGAAATAACAAAGAGCCATTGTATAGACCACATATTCAGTGAGCAGAAAAATGAAACAAGTTAATATGCTGATTCTATTAGGAATATGCTTTAATTTAAAATAATATTCCCTACTTTAAATAAAAGAGGTTTTCTGTTTTCTGAGCTCACAGCTGGTATGCTGTGGTTGCATAAAACTGCATTGTACACATTCTCTTTGATAACATCCCGAAAAATGTTTAATTAATGTTCCACAAAGCCTGAAATCTTTTAAAGTCTCTTGGAGAGGATGTACAGTCAACCTTGCATAAAGAGCACCTTGCTTAAAGAGTAACTTTCTTAAAGAGCAGAATTTTCTCTGAATCTTCACTTCGCTTAACAAATAAAAACAACCAAAAACTCGCTTAACAAATAAATTGGGGTTCGCAATCTCCACCCACCCACCAGAAGTCACAATTGGTCACTTACAATGGTGTTTTGCTTAAAAAGCAAACTTGCTTAAAGAGCAATCCTGTGGAACACATTATGCTCTTTAAGTGAGGTACAACTGTATTTTCTTCTTGGAATTCTAGTTAGAGTAAATGGAAAATACTTGTAAGAATGCATTTGGCAAAATCTCCCAAATCAAAGGCCAGATTAAGAATTCAAGTCAAAGAACAACTAGAAAAAATGTAGAATTGAGTGAGTGAAAATAAACACAGGATCTTTTCATTAAGGTCCAGATGTATATGATGAATGATTTTTGAAGAGCATTCAGGGAGACAGACAAGATTATAGAGGACAGATGAGAAAACCCGAAAGATATTTGCTACTATCGCCATTCTAAAAATTGGGATAATCAATGTTGCTTTGTGGTTTCCATAGCCATTCCTCTTCTACTGCATGAGTTATAAACCTTTTGAATGCACTGAATAATTGCATTAATGTTAAAAATAAAAAACAGCAGGCACAGGGTTCAATCCAAAGAATTATCCTAGAGATGAGGAAGGTGGAGATTTCCACTCCCCCCCTTCCCACTGCTGTGTTCTTGATCAGCCCTACTTTTATTTCTGCCACTTGCTTTGGGGAGAATATTTATGTTGGTGCAAACATGAGATGTTCTTCCCCAAGTAAAGAGATGCACCCGTTTCCATTTCATTAGTGAGGGACAAAGGTTTAAAGTTCCTTTGACTGGTGATTGAAGGCTTCTGGTAAACCGATTTGTCTCAGTCATTAATTTGCTTAGTACTTTTAGAACACATGTGCTGAAGCAGCCACATCTTGTTGGAGAGTGATGTAATTGATCCACATGATATCTGATTTTTTAATTCCAACTGTTTAATGATGCAAGTTTAAACTTTCACACATGAATGCACAAAAACATGAATAAACAATTTGACCTTCCGGCCCAGTCTCACGTTACCTAAGTACTCTAGTAGTTGAAGTGAAGCACTTGAGCAACGCAGGAAAAACAATTGGCAATGACAATATGCCTGTAGGTGTAATGTTGAACTCAGCTGAACCATAATTTATTTCCCACCATAGTATATGTGAATGTGCTTATGCAGAAAACAGCAATACAAGTTGTACCTCGCTTAAAGTGCATAATGCATTCCACAGGATTGCTCTTTAAACGAGTTTGCTCTTTAAGTGAAACACCATTGTAAGTGACCAATTGTGACTTCTAGTGGGGGGAATTGTGAACCCCGATTTATTTGTTATGTGAGTTTTTGGTTGGTTTTATTTGTTAAGCGAAGCGAATATTCAGAGAAAATTCTGCTCTTTAAGCGAGTTACTCTTTAAGTGAAGTGCTCTTTATGCGAGGCTTGACTGGTAAATACATCTATTGTCAATTATTTCCTGTTCTCCCTCCTCATATCATGTGACAAGAAACCTTAAGGCATATTGTTAGGTGACATCATTTATTTTATACATTGAACAGCAGTACAGTGTTTTGAAGATTATAACAGCTGTTTCAGTGGCATATAGTGTTACAAAATAAAACTATAGTGTTTGTCAGTAGTAACATAATGTATTTTTCATGTAACTACAGTCTGATAGGAAATCTCTGTCTGAATGAAATTATATGCAACGCATTTTATAACTGTTTTGTTATACCAAAAGAAGTTGGTGTTTACAAGTGGTAGTATAGAGTTTTGTTATATCAATATTGTTGTTTGTTATACAGTATAAGTATAAATAGCAAAACATTTTGCAATTTTAGATAGAGAGACAGATAGAGAGATAGACAGAGTTTTACACCACCAGTGTGCATCGAAGAACAAAAAGCATCACGCCATATCCAATGTTTGGGACTGCTTTCTTTCTTCTCCACCTTAATATTCATGCAATCTTTACTGCATGAAAGCTTTAGAAAAACCTGAGAATTATACCTTGTCTGTCAGGTTTAGTGATCAAATAAAATATAGTCATTCCAGAACTTCCTTTTACAAATGACTTTCATGGCAAATTGCTACAATAAAAGAATGGGTACCACGAGCGCTGGACCCTGACTGGCTTTCGAGGAAGGGAGACTTTAACCTTAACCACAAAAGTGGTGGCAGCAATAAGAGTAACAGAAATTTCTGGAAGCAGTGCAAAATCCTAATAAGTGGCCAGGAAAACTGTTATCCTGTTTCCTCCCATTTTAGAAGAAGAAATAACTACTTCTACTCCTACTACTATAGCTTTATTCAGTGAAATCTTGTAATTTGGAGTTGTCATGGAATTATCATCCCATGAATCTAATTGTATTAAGAACCTGGATTTTTTTAATTTAAGAATTGCATCAACATTATAAGTGAACTAAAAATGCTGTATTCTGATGCTTGGGTATTGATATGTGTTTACAAGATCATGGTTAGGTCATGGGAAATCTTTATCAGGTTAACCAAAAATGGAAGGAAAATGTAACACTTCTAGTCTGCCCTGTTACTAGGTGGATACAAGCAGTTTGTTGGTTGAGGCCATTAAAAAGGGCTGGAGGCTATGTTCCATTTCATTGATTAATGCCAGTGAGGAGAGGGGAGTCATTGTTACTCTTGAACAAGAAATAGGATATAAAAAGGAGAGAACTTGTGTAGACAAGAAAAGAGACACCCACAAAGATCAGAAACACAAACAAAGAACAGAGATCTGAAAGATGAAGAGAGATCTGAACAACATGCATTAGCTAAGTAACTTGCTAAGATGGGTACAGAAGTTAAAGAACTTGAATATCTAAAGAGATAGGTTATTTTGTGTTTGGGTGAATGTGTATGTTCTACATTCCTACTATTTTTGATTAGAAACTGATTTTGGAAAAACTCAAAACCTTTTATCTTTTACCTATGTTTTATTTACAATAAAGAAACCTCTACTTCATCACAACATGTGGTTTTCGGAAAGGGGTAAGAGATAGAGTGTTTGCCAGACCTCTAAGATTACAGCTACTGAGTTAAAATATTTGTACTTTTCTCCTCTGAGATAAAAGGATATCTCAGGCACAAAAGGATATCTCAGGATATCTCAATTATCAAGGGAGTCTTAGGAGACCCTCTGACCCAAATATCTTAGGCAGGTGTAAATCAGTTGGGTCGCAGGCAGAGGCGTAGCGTGGGGGGACGACGAGAGGGCCCCCACCCCGGGCAATGCCCGCCCAGACTTCCTGGTGGGAAGTCTACCCTGGGGACGGGCACCAGGACCCTCCGCCACCGCCAGTGCCCTGGCACCCCCCTGGCTGGAGAGCACAGGCCCGACGGTGTGGTGGGGACCAGGAGGTACCCCCTTTCCTGCTCTGCCCCCCTCTTCCCCAGGCATCTCCTCCTTATGGCCAGCCAGTGGCGCTGGGCGGTGCTGCACTGGGGCCAGCCCCGGGTCGAGACCCAGGGGCTAAGGCAGTGCGGCATGGCGCGGCCCCAGCAGGAAGTCCACCGTCGGGGTCCCAGGTACATGGCCGCCCCACCTCTGAGCCTGGCGGCGGCAGCAGCTTGTTCGCCTTCAGAGGCAGCAGCTTTTCACACAATCCCTCCAAAGTTATCATTTTCCCAATGGAAACATGTATGGACACATCTCTGTGCAAACAATCACATCAGCAATTGTTGTAGTTTGTTTGTTGATCTAGTAGTAGTTTAGTCACACAGTTGAGTCCAACCCTTT
Organism: Furcifer pardalis; assembly: GCA_030440675.1. NCBI lineage: Eukaryota > Metazoa > Chordata > Lepidosauria > Squamata > Chamaeleonidae > Furcifer > Furcifer pardalis. Next base: position 93,281,245 of record CP126897.1, read on the forward strand.
GCAACCCCATTGACCATTGCACGCTAGGTCCCTCTGTCCACTGCCATCCTCCACAGCCCACACAGATGTACGCCCATTGCATCAACAGTTCCATCCAACCACCTCATCCTCTGCCGCCCGCTTCTTCTTTTGCCTTCAATCTTTCCCAGCATCAAGGCCTTCTCAAATGAGTCCTCTCTTCTCAATTGGTGGCCAAAGTACTTGAGCTTCAGCTTCAGTATCTGCCCTTCCAAGTAGTAGTCAGGGTTGATTTCCTTCAGGATTCACTGATTTGATCTCCTCACAGTCCAGGGTACACTCAAAAGTCTCCTCCAGCACCATAATTCAAAGGCATCTATTTGTCTGCGCTCAGTCTTCCTTATGGTCCAGCTCTCACAATAATCGGCAATTACCTTAATGGAAAATCAGGAGGCTACTCATGGCCTTTGTCTGGGCTGCATCCATGGTGGAAGCCATCCAGGAAAATCTATTGGCCACTCTTTCTGCACCGAATACTAGGGTTAGTAGATTTAACTTTCCCCAGAGAGGCTTAATTCTAGACATGATTTAGCAAGCGGCCCTAAAAGTTGCTCTTGCAAAAGTTTGAAAGGGAAAACCTGAGATGTCAACAAACTGCACAATCCCCTCAATTACCCACATTCTTGGTATGAAAGGTGGGACTAGCAGTGCACGGATTGTACCAAAAAGATATGGGATATAAGCAAAAGCCTTATTAGGTGTAAACCTCATTCCACAAGTTGCCAATGGTGAAGGTTTTTGGATGCCAAAAATCCCTATACAGGTATGCTTTAATATATCAACACAAGAAAAAAACCCAGACGTGTCTTATTCCTCCCTCCTCTAAGGAATATTGCAAAATGTACAATAATTGTTTTTCAAGATTAGACAAGCATTTTTAAATCTTAACCAGGCTTTATTAACTTTTTGGGGCCGGATCACTTCTTTCAAAATGGCTGCATGGGCTGGCCACATGAGTTCTCATGCGATTTCGGTGAGTTCTTGCATGATTTTGGAGGTTTGATACATGCAGTTCCCGGCAGCCATTTTGGTGCAGGCAGCGCCTGGAGAAGCGGCAGCGGCGGCCTTTCCTCGCCACGCTGCCAGGCCACCGCGCCACCACTGCAGTTTGCCACTGCCATGGTTTTCCACTACCGCACCACTGTTGCTTGCTGTTTTTGGTTGCTGCTCCCTGACAACCCAGGGTGACAGGTTTGTGTTGTGGGTGGGTGGGTTGAGGTGTGTGTGTGTTTATTTTTATTATATATATTTTTTACATTGGCTCTGCCCAGATCATGACATCATGATGTTGGCTCCGCCCATGATGTCATGACATTGGCTCCGCCTGACGTCGGCTCTGCCCATAGTGGGATAGTAAAAAATTTGACAGCCCACCACTGCATAAAATGCACCCGCGGCTTTTCTAAATGCATTTACAACAGCCATGGGTGCATTTACAGCACATTTTTGGCTGTTTTTGGTGTCTCTGGCAGTGGCAGGAGCAAAGGCAGTGCATTTTCAGCTATTTTTGGCATTTCCGCCACTTCCAGCCCGTGAGCCGTAGGTTGCGAGCCCCTGCTTTATTTAATTTTTAAATTTCCTCCCTTTAAAAACCACATGACCGCCCCACAACTCAAAAAGTTTGGCCATCCCTGTTCTTTGGTTTTCCTATAATGACATGTCAGCAATTGTGGATCTTCTTGTCTGAAAAATTCCATCCTCAACATTTAAAGACCCTGCAGTTTTCTTGATGATGAAATATAGCTGGTTGAAGCCTAAGAAAATATGTTTTCTTTGCACAGAAATGTCAGCCTGAGAGGGAGGAAAACATGGACCACTCAAATTTGATTTTTTTAATTATTATTCAGCTGTTGTCCACTCTCTATTCAATTTAAAAGACTAGACTCACATTGGAATTCTGATCCTAAAGATTCATGCATTTGAAGTGGTTCATATAGAAACATACTGTAATATATAGCAGGAGAATAAACAAAAAGCCGGAGTCTATCTAAACACAAGTAATACTTTGCTCTTTTTTCTCACACTCATTCATACACAGGGATATGTAATGGAATGCATTCATACACTTAGTACCTTGCAATACTTTCCAGCATGGTGCAATCAGGCAAAAACCAAAAATAAAACAACGAACTGAACAGAATAATTCAATAATAAATACAGTATTGCAATATCCATGGAGCGTAGACAGACCAAAGTAAACAGGTTCAAGTGAGAATCTGTCTTGCATTTTCTCCCAAAGATCTTCTAAATTCAGGAGTTCACAAAATAAAATTAATTCCACAAATACTTGTTGATGATTTCTCCTTCCAAACAATTTGCAATTTCCCCTTTTCTGATTATTAGTGAGATGGAGTTTGACCTAGGGAAGACAAACTCTGTTTTCAAGCAAGGCATTGCCTCAGGAGAAGGCAAGCCTGTTTTGAGATTGATTTCAGACCATATCATAGTCACCAGCTAGCCTTTTCTAGCATCCCATCCCCCCGCCTCAAGTTCACTTGGTGAGTGCCACAATCCTGACCTTGAACATTAGTTAGAACACTGATAATACAGAATGGCTTGTCCTTCAGCTCAACACTTGAGCAGTAATCTCAAACAAGCACCGCTAGTCTTTTATATTCATTCAGCGTGGGCCAATAATGTGCAAAAGGTCTTTAATATCCCATAATAACAATGTGTGTTTGAGATTTCTGTTTTAATAGTGTAATGTAAATAAACAATCTCATAGAGTATACTAAAACAAGTATTCTCTATCAAGGAAGGCTACATTGTTCTCCTCTTAATTAGCATATTATACATTCACCGGCATTTTGGAGAAGGTAATTGTGTAAAAATAATCATTGCATACATTTTCAAATTTAAAGTAGCCTGTTGCATATCCTTTCCTTCCAATACCCGACTTTCTTCCGAGAATCTAATTTTTCATACTGTGACCACTAACTTTGCACCATCCATTTGACATTCAGCCACAAAAATCAGAAAAACGTTAAGAACACAGGAAGAAAAAAGAGACCATGGGCAGCTCCAAATATGATCACTAGAAATATTATTTTAAAACAGGTTCTGAAGACTTCAGCAGATGCTCCTGAAAGAACAAGCATTCCCAAAAGAGTGGAACTGGCTGATTGCACAATTGGTTGACCAAGGCGGGCTAGAGTATCCACTGCCCTCTCATTTGCTTCAGGTTTCACATTAGAAACGAAGGCATAAGAAATTTGAGCAGAATAATCTACTGAAAACCCTATGCAGATAACAAGGTTGATCATGGATACAGAATCAAGATTGACACCCCAAAAAGCCATGAAGCCTGACACACCAACAATAACAGACACAATGGCAAATGTTACCCATAAAGTACAGATAACATTGGGAATTAACAGTAAAGAAACCAGGAGCATGGCTCCAGTAGCAATTAGGACAGTTTCAATGGTGTTCCAAATTATGACAAGAAGCAGATCATAGAATATAAAAGCTGGGTGATAAACGATTAGCGGAATTTTGCACTCCTTGGTAACGGCTCTTAGTTTTGTTAAGATAGTTTTCTTATCCACTACATCCGTAGAATTGACTATCTGTACAAAGAACCGTGAAGCTAATATTTCTGTACTGGTGACATTCAAATCGCTCTCATAATCTGGATTAGCAATAAACAGGGCCGGTAGATGTCCAAAGAACACATCACGGTCATTTAGATTTAAGCCCCTATGTTTAGCCAAAATTTCATAACTTTTCAACCATGACTCTGAGAAATCTTTGTCCACATAAGGTATGGCTTCTACCATTTCAATACAGTGCTGGAGATCTTCACGAACAGAAGGATCCCAATAGGCTATGCTTTCAGTAACAACAACCATAACCCTTGGGCCATATACAGAATCATACTTTTCTGACAGATCATAGAAAGGAATGATGTAAGACCTGTCTGTAGCTACAGATCTAAGATTTAGACCTTCTTTGACTTGAATGCACCCATACACACTACTGCCAAAGTAAATTAGATAGAGAATGATTGTAAGCACCTTGGCCCATTTGTGCATAATGAAGGGACCATAATATTCCTTAAAGAATGTACTCATATAATGTTTTGTTTCTTCTCCTGTCAACTTGTCTAAAGATCCTCCTACGCAACATCGGTTGTGCAAATAGCTCTGAGATTCTTGAGGTTCATCTTCCACTTTCATGAACGTGAGCCAGTGTCTGTTGCTTGCTTCTCTTCTACCATTGAGGGTAAGAATAGCCCCCAGGAATGTCAAGTTATAGAGGTAACAGATGATGAAGGCTGTTCCTGTGTAGATGCAAAAGGACTGAACTGATGGGAAGGAACTTGCAATTCCAATCAAGAAAGTTAGAACATCTGTAAGAGTTGTGATGGTGACTGATATGCCTGTTCTTGCATAGGTTTCTGCCATCCGATCTATGACACTATCCATTACTTTGGTATGTTCCCAGAAGGATACCATGATGAACATGTCATCAATACCAATCCCTAAAGGGGGCAGAAATAGAATGTATAAGAATGCACATGTCATATGAAAGGGAAATACAATGTTAACACACAAGATCAACATGCTCAGTAACAAATATTTATTTAAATCAGGGGTTCTCGACCTTTCCCAGCTGTGTGCCAGAACACCACCCCTCAGACAGCTGAGTGGGCCAGACACGTGATTCCCCCAGGCATAAAACACATCTGTGGCTGTCATAAACATGTTTACAACAGGGATTCTCAACCTTTTCCAGCTGTGTGCCAGACCACCCCCCCACTGTAAATGTACTGCATTTATAGTACATTTTCACCTGTTTTCTCCACTTCCCCTGCTTCCGGTGGGAGAGAGGGTGCATGTTTTTGGCTGTATCTGCTGTTCCCACTGGTGGCGGGCCACACGAAATGGAACCCTGTGAACCTCTGATTTAAACCCTTAAGTTGCCCTTGCTTGAAAGTTAGTCGTATCCAACTCTAGGGTTCAGTGCTCATTTCTGTTTATAGCGAAAGAATCAGTGCTGTCTGCAACACGGAACACTGTTTATCTTCCAACTGAAGTGGTACCTATTTATTTACTTACAATTTCTTGCTTTCAAACTGCTTGGTTGGCAGGAGCTGGGACAGATGGAAGCTCACTCTGTAATGCAGCACTCAGGTCTTGAAATGCTGACATGCCAACTTCCAGCCATTAAGTTCAGCATCTTAACCAATAAGCCACCGCAGTCCTTTATTTAAACCAGGCGTGCCCAAACCTTTTGGGCTATGGGCCGATCATGTGGTTCAGGGAGCCGGTCACTAAGGCCTGGGGGCCGGGTGCGGCCCCTGATGCCAATTCATCTGACCCACAAAGCTCTTGTCGCTCCTGGAAGCGGAAATAAAACACACCTGTATGGGCGGATTTTACTTCTGCTTCCAAGAGCGGCAAGGGCTTCGTGGACCGGATGAATTGGCATCGGGGGCCGCAACCAGCCCCAGGGCCTTAGTTTGGGCACCACTGCTTTAGAGAATGAGTGAACAAAATTTTCTTCTCAGTTTTCAGTAAGCATTCTGTAACGCTAAATTATATTCTAGGGCAGGGGTTCTCAATGTTTTTCAGCCGTGGGCCAGACCACGCCCCTTCAGACAGTCGAGTGGGCTGGGTTGGTGCCATAAAACACGTTGGTGGCTGGTGTAAATGTGTTTATGATGACCGTGGAATGATTTACGGCTGTAGTAAACTCGGTTAGGGCAGCCACAGATTCATTTACGGCTGTTGTAAACCTGTTTACATGGCTGGATAGGAGTCTGAGGCCAATTCTGGCTGTTGGGGTGGTGGCTGTGGGGCAGCTGGAGTGTGGTTGGGATCAGATCATTCGGTGCCATGGGTCAGCTTCACCCGTGAGTTGGGAAATCTCTGGCTAGCACAACTAAAAGATAACAAATTCATACAAGTGTTTTCAGAAGTTATGTTCTATTGAGTTCCAACACTATTATTCTCTTCAGTTAAATTTATGTAAGATTGAATACTAAGAAAGAGAATCTTGAGAGAGAATAGCAAATCTAGATCTTTTATCATAGTTGAGGAGACAAAGGCATGGATGTTCATGCTTACTTCAATAAGGAGGTGTGAAGAATTTAGATACTTATTTACTTACCAAGTATAAGAAATGGTGCATTTGCTGCTGTCATAACAAATGGAGCTCCACAAAAAAGCAGCAATCCAAAACCGCTGATAATAGCCAACCCTGTTGCAACCACCCCGAAAAGTCCCATCCAGATTTTTGTTCGTACACAGTCTAGCCTGTAAAATAGGTAGAAAACCTGGCTGGATTCGGAGTTTCGTGATACATTTACTAATGTATTTAAAACAACAAAACAAGAGCACAACGTGTCTGGCCTGTTCAGCCCATGGCTGGAAAAAGATGAGAAACCCTGATGTAAAAGGAGGGGTGGGGATTACTCAGTGCAGCGTGAGAATGTCAGCTTTAATGTCAAACTTTTCATTTCTATTTCTTGGGGCTGGAAAGAATGCCTGGCGGACAGTGGTCCATGGGGTCGCAAAGGGTCGGAATCAACTGTGCAACTGAACAACAACAACAAAAAACATTCAGTGGTGGGATGTCAAAATTTTTACTACCCCACCGTGACGCCATCACAGTGTGGGCAGAGCTAATGTAATGATGTCATGACATCGTGGGCGAAGGCAACGTCATGATATCATGATGATGTGGGTGGGGCCAAATAAAAAATTAATAATAAAATGAATTAAAAATACACACACACACACCCCTCTACCCACCCACAACACAAACCCCTAAATAAATTAAATATATAAATAAAATAAAATAAAATAAAAATACATTAAAATACACCCACCCACCCACCCCAAACACAAATCAACCAGAGCTTTTAAACCAGAGCTTAAAGCTTATTCTGGCTAATCTTTCTCACACTAGGTCAGATGGAAGGAACTACAGAATGAACTCGCCACAAGATGACTTCATTTTGGCACTTTTCAACAGTTAAAGAAGTTAGGTACTAAGTCTTTGCCTAACCAGTTCTCTAGGATAATATGCCTTAATGTAAATGTAAAACAGCTCTACCTCCTTAAGGGTTCTCCAATTGGAACAGCAATTGGAACAGCACAGGTGTAGCTTATTGATGAGGTAACCCCAAGACTTTGCTTAAAAACCCCAAGCCAGGCCGCCAGGCCTTTTTAGGAACTGTGATAGTACGTCAATATAGGTAAAGGTATTAAATGCACATTAAAATACACACAGACACACTACATCCAAAGGTGAGTCACTTACCCTGGGGAGCAGGCTATAGGGAGCTTCAGGCTAGCAGCTTCTGTTCCTCCTCCCCACTTGGGAGGACAGCAAGGAGGCCGTGCATACGCACCAAGCACTAAAGGCATGCATGCACACCAAGTGCTTGGCACGCATGCGCAGTGGGGAAACCAGTGAAAAGGTAAGCTCTGAAGGTGCCCCCCCGCCCCCCAAGCTGCTACCGGTTCTCTGGGAAAAGTTACTACCAGTTATGGCAAACTGGTGCAAACCTGTTACATCCCATCACTGACTACATTTCTCACTCAAGTGTCATTAGACTGTGAGACAACATTGGGACAACCTAAAATTACACATCCACATTACCACACCACACAGCAAACTTGTATTTATTTATTTATTTATTTATTATTCACACTTATCAACCGCCCTCCTCACCGAGGTGACCCAGGGCAGCTCACAATTCATAGAAATACCACAATAAAACACTCTTAAAAACATTCGTAAAAAAACCCAATTTAAAACTTTAACTTCAAAATATTATTATTATTATTATTATTATTATTATTATTATTATTATTATTATTATTATTATTATTATTATTATTATTATTATTATTATTATTATTATTATTATTATTTACTTTTCCCATGTCTGGGCCAGATGTGAAACCGCCAAAATGAAGCCACTTTTTGATGAGTCCATTCTGCAGTTCCTTGGGCCTGACCTAACTAGTGTGAGAAAGATTAGCTAGCAACACAAGGTTATTGTACCAGGCTACACCCGATTGTGGTTCAAAAATAACACAATCTTCAAGAAGGCTCTTTCTGTGTACCCATACTATGAAGACTGTCCTGAGAATATAATGTAGTGGCCTTTCATCTGCCTTCCATATTGCAGCATGACACCCAAACCACTGATCAGTCCTGCAAGTCACTTTCTGGTCCTGAGCCCTTTTGGCATGCAAAGTCCTCATCAGCTCCAGGCAAGTATTGATGAAGCTGCTGCCCTCCATCAAGATGGATTCAAGTGGAATTTAATCAACTTTGGGACCATTACCTTTCCCTGTAAATTTCAGCACCCAAGGCTGTTAGTCCTCAGGATTGTCAGGTTAGTTAACCACCACCTGACACTGGCCATTGAGTCCCTGGCAGTATGGTTCTTGAGGGGTTCTCAACATTTTCAGGTTGTGGGCTGGACAAATCCCCCTCAGACAGCAGAGTGGGCCGATCACGGGTTCCACACTTTTTGCAAGTTCTTGTACGTATTCTCATGAGATTTCTTGAGTTCTTGTGAGATTTCATGAATTTTCTTGTATATTCTTGTGAGATTTCATGAGTTTTCTTGTATATTCTTGTGAGATTTCATGAGTTCTCGCATGTATTCTTGCAAGATTTCATGAATTCTGCTTGAGGTGGCAGTGGCAGGAATGAAGGTGGTGGCCCACATAAGATGGTGCCATGGGTTGGGGCCGGCTTGTGGGCCATAGGTTGCTAATCCCTGGTCTACTCTATTACCATAGCAGGATCTGGCCAGACAGGTATTTGTAATGACAAGACACAAGTCTAGGCAGAGTAAGTTCAAAAAGTTCAAAGCATTATCAGACCTTTCTCTTCACGCTGTCCGCAAATGCTGTAAGCACATGTATGTTTCAATTGTTCAGTCGGACTGTTGAATCAGACCTTTTGTGACCCCATGGAGTGAATCACATCAGGCTTCCCTGCATTGGTGTGCATCAGCAGGTTTGCACCAGTTCACCAGAACCAGTAGCAGAAATTCTGGCTGGCCCTGCCCATCCAAGTTTTGAAATAAAGTACAGTAATACCTCGGATAACGACTGCATTGGATAATGCTAAAATCGGATAACGATACAAAATTTCTAAAGACATTTTGCATCTGATAACAATCAGTTAGCGTTATCCGATTCAGTCGTTTCGTAGCAGCAGGGTGGCTGGAAAGCTGATCGGGGTTCTCTGTTCAGCTTCCCAGCACCCTGCAGCTGTGGAGGCAGGGGTGGAGTGGCTGGAAAGCTGATGGGGGGCTCTCCTGTTGGCTTCCCCAGCCATCCCACAGCTGCGGAGGCATGGGCTAGGGAAACCGATGGGGAGTCCCCGTCTGCTTCCCCAGCCACCCTGCAGCTGTAGATCGGGTCCTCTGATCTCCCTGGAGCAGGCAGGGGGATCAGAGAGCCTGAAATGGGTAAAAAAAGCTCTGTTTTTTTAACCCATTTCGGGCTCTCTGACCTCCCTGCCAGCTCCAGGGAGGCCGGGAGCCCCGATCCAAACTGTTTTCAAAGTTTCCCCACCTCCCTGGAGGCTGTAGCAAGCCAAGACGTCGGGATTCGAAGTTGTGAAAACTTCCGCTTCCAGGAGTGACGAGGGCTTCGCAGGCTGGATGAATTGGCATCGGGGCCCACACCCACCCCTGGGCCTTAGTGGCCGGCTTCCTGAACCACATGATTGGCCCACGGCCCTGACTTACCCTAGTGAAGGTGATGCCCTCTGTAGGATCATGAAGCTGCAATCCTCCCCAGGCTTACTTGGTAGTAGTTTTACTTATACTCAACAGGACTTTATCTCTAGATCAGGGGTTCCCAACCTAGGGCCCCCAAGCTGGCCCTGGCCCACGGCACCATTTCGTGTGGCACCCACCCTTCCAAGGACATTTGAGAAACAAAATGGCCACCCCTTTGAAACTGTTGTGACAAAATGGCCACCCCCATCGTGCAGGCAGGACAAAATGGCCACCTGGCCCTCAAAGCTGACTGAGAGAGTGTGACCCAGACCCCGGCTTGAAAAGGTTGGGAACCCATGCTGCAAGATAATAATAATAATGTGTTATAAATTATTCTGGGATAGGATTGCACCTATCATCTATAGCATGGGTGCCCAAACTTTTCAGGCCATGGCTAATCACATGGTTCAGTGAGCTGGCCACTAAGGCCCTGGAGCTGGATGCGGTCCCCGATGCCAATTCCAACTGGCCCACAAAACCCTTGGCGCTCCTGGAAGAGGAAGTAAAACATGCCCTTGACACTCCTGGTCTATAGTTACACAGATAGCTACAGAAAAGTCCATTGCCAGTTCATTCTTCATGAAAAAGTGTCTATCAACAAGGTCTAATGTATTTTGATCCAGGGGGAAAAAAACTAACCTAAGACTTTTTTCTCCTAAGAGAAAAACTTACCTTGCACATGCAACAATTGAATACATTATTGTTAAAACATAGGAGACAGAGATCGATGGAATCAAATCAACTGCAAGGTTTTTCAGTTCTTTCTGTCTGGACAATGAGGTAATATATACAGCCTGTCGTGTGGAGAGAAAAAGTAAATTCAGGTTGTCAAATATCTTCCCTCCTAGTATTTATTTTTAATGCTCTCAAGCCTGTAAAAGACAGGGTGAAAAACCCCACACCCAATTTAGACTCATTGTTACAATTTACTATCAAACCTTCCCTATTCAGAAGTACTTCAAGAGAAAACTTGAAACGCTGAAACCTCCTTCAAAAAAAAGCCTCCAACACTAACCTCTGAAACAGGGGTTCTCTACCCTTTTAAAGCTGTCACGCTCCCTCAGACAATTTTGGGGGCCAGACAGCCATTCTGCCCTTCCTCCACCACATGGCACTTTCTGGTGTGGTGGTGGTGGTAGTGGCACATGAAATGGTGCCATGGGCTGCATCTAGCCCACAGTTCCCCAAAGTTATCCAATTTCAGGTGGCCTAAGGAAAAAACGGCCTGATAAATCTAATTACTGCAAAGATATCTGCCTAGTTAAGAAGGAAATTGGAAAGCTTCAAATGTTATGCACTTCATGACATTCTTGGAGTGAAGTTCATGATTTCTTTTCATAAGTGTCAATTTTAAAAGGTCAAGGTCTCCCTTTACTCAAAAGCCAGTTGTGTGCAACTCTAGGGGCTGATGCTCATCTGAGTCAAAGAGCCAGCGGTGTCTGCATCTGCAGATGTTTCTGTGGTCATGTGGCAGGTATGACTTTAGACGGAGTGCATGGAAGGCCGTTACCTTTCCTGCTGAAGTGGTACCTATTTATCAATTTGAAATTTCTTGGTTTCAAGCTGCTAGGTTGGCAGAAGCTGGGACAGAACTGAAGTTGAGCTCAATCCCCAATGAAACACTAAGCCACTGTGACCTCTTGTAAATTTTATCAGAGAAATAATTCCCTTCATAAATGTGTATTTACAACAAGAATTGCTCATGATCAGTATTATCATTTTCCTAAGGGTGTAGTCAGGCCCTCCCTTACCCGGATGGAGGTGAAGTTCAAGGAGTCCAGTATCTCAGGGAAGCGCTCCAGGAACCCGTTCACCCACTGCTCGCTGACCTTTCGCTGAGTAGTGTTGTCCTCCTGCAGGAAATACACGAGGCGCATGAGTCTGGCCTCCCGCAGGGGTCGCGCCCGCCTGTCTCCGGGCCCCAAGGTGACGCCCTCCACGAAGAAGCCCAGGAAGACGCGGCCCTGGAAGAGCGGGTAGGTGAGGTTGGGGCGCAGCGCCTCGAAACGCGCGAGGTCGCCCTCCACGGCGGCCAGGAGCGGGTTGGCGCTCCAGCAGGTGTCCCGGCTCCGCGCGCAAAGATCCTCGAAGGTGTACCCGGAGACGCGCAGGCTGCGCACGGCCGCGTCCAGCGCCAAGATCTCGGCGAAGGCGTCCCGCGTGAGGAGCGAGTCCCCTTCGCGGGCGGCCACCACCAGGATCTTGGCGTAGGTGCCCTCCGTGGTCATCCTCTGGGGCGAGAAGCGCTGGCTGTCGTCGGTGGAGAAGCGCTCCCGGACCAGGCGCCGCTCCTGCTTGGCGGGGCCGTTGGCGGGCGTGAACTGCACCTCTAGGTCGTTGGCCTCGTGGAGGGACATCATCATGAAGCCGGCGCCAAAGGCGCCGGTCAGGATCAAGGGCAGGAGCAGGAAGGGCCACGGGTGGGCACCAATCAAGGCGCCCAGGGCGCGGAAGAAGCGCGTGAACCGCCGCTCCAGGCAGTCGGTTTTGCACCCGAGGGCCGGCATTGCTTTCCTGCGGCCCCCCCCCCCGCGCACTCTTCACCCCCCGGGATGCCCCCAAAGTGCAGAGAGGGGAGCCCCCCGCGCGCCCCTGTCCCTGGCGAGCGTTATCGGCCGAACGGATGGCGCCACCGGTGGGAGAGCGCTCGTTGCCTGCCTGGCGTGGGCGCGTTCCTTTGTGCGCTCCACGGTGCGCTCCGGTGGGTTCCATGTGGACACCTTGAGATGGAAACTGTGGAGGTTGGAGCCCTTCCAAGGCGGAAAGCGGATCTTCCCCAAGACGAAGCCAACCGCCCTGGTGGGACACTGCCTGGGCACAGTCTGGGTGACTTGTTGTTGTTGATGATGATGATGATAATAATAATAATAAATTTCATGTCAGAAGTTATTCTGGGTTGAAAGAATTTTTGTGGGAGAAACTGCACAGGAAATGCCCAAATGAGGTTCCTTTCACATCCCCAAGAGCTAGGACGGCAACAGGTGCTCAATCTGTCATGCAGTACAGTACCTGGGTTTCGAACTGCCGACTTGCCGGCTTTCCAGCTAATGAGGTGAGTCTGTTTAACTGAAAAGCAGGGACATTGCTTACAACTCTTCAGGTGGTAATATCATTCAGTGTCTCCCTCTTAGGCCTAGTAAAGGTACGCAGAAAGAGCCTCCTCAAAGGTTGGGTTGTTTTTGAACCACAACCCAGCGTACTGTACCCTGGTAACGGCATTGTGTTGCAGACTAATTTTTCTCACACTAGGTCAGCAAAAAGAAGAGGGTGCCATGGCTCAGTGGTTAAGAAGCTTGCCTTATTAGTTGGAAGGCTGGGAAGTCAGCAGTTTGAAAACAGGGTTGAGCACCTGTCTCTGTCCAAGCTCTTGAGGACGTGAAAGGAGCCTCATTAGGACTTTCTCCTGAGCAGAGTTTCTCTTGCAAAAATCCTTTCAATCCAGAATAATTTCTGACACAAATTTATTATTATTGTTAGGCGAAAGGAACCGCAGAATGGACTCGTCAAAAAGTGCCTTCATTCTGGCAGTCTCATGTTTGGCCTAGACATGGCTTTTCCACATCCAGTCCAATGTGACAGTTTGTTTTACCCATCAATTCTGCTTTTTTCTATGAAAGGTTCCACTGTAGAAGCAATGGAAGAAACACAATTCATATGGTTCATTTTAAATAGTTTGAAGTTAATTAGTCTAAGGAGCAGAAGGTAGCTCTTTTAATACTGTGGAGCTTGTGTTTGCAATACACGTTAAAGACAGATAGGTAGGTCAATAGAAGCAGAGAGTGTTACACACCCAGTGATAGATATTCATCTAAGAACACTTTCTGACTCTGCAACTGCACTTTTAAGAGGGAATAGCATATATCTCATGGTCCCTAGGATACCAGCTCAGGGAAAGTGGATTACTGTATGTTATTAATTGAACAAAAGCAGAGTGACTAGGTACAGGTCATTTCCCCCTATCAGCTTCAGTTATCCGCAGGTCTAAAAATGTTCAATAAAAATCCTGAATTCAGAATATCTAGGAGGTCTTAGTCTTATGTCTGACAAACTGAACTTGATCCATGGAAACTCACATTTAAATACAGGAGTTAGTCTTTAAGGTGCCACAGCTTTTTTGTCTTTTTTGTTTTGTTTACTCTCTGATATTCTTGCACAGGCTAACATAGCTAGAAAAATATGAATTTCTATGCTGTATTACCAGAGCTGGTCACTAGGGGCCACTGTCTGCAATGTAGCATATAGGGTTCACTGTTAACTATTGTTTCAGGTATCCACAGTAGATCTTGCAAAATAGCCTCTACATATACTGTATAAGGGTGACTTGTATAGTAACATTAAAAGCAATAGGGAATTTGTTTCCTGTTCAGTAAAAATGTGATACATTTGACAAGATGTATAGCTCACTAAACAATTATTTGAGCAAATAATCTCAGTACTTACTTTTGGAATGTATTACTTTTTGAAGTCTGTGCTTGTCTTCTTCTTTTTTTTATAACTGAAGCAAGATAGTTCCATGTCCTTACAGCAACTGTTGGATCCAAAACCACATAGATATACAATGCCAGAAAAGCAGTAGTTAGAGCAGAAGCTAATTTGGACAAATATAAAAAATATAGTGGCTGCTGAAATATATTGCACAAACATATTGTGGAAATATTTGAAAGTATGTGCATAAAACAGAAATTGCTATGAATTCTATACAGCAAGGACTCGATATTCAGTGGTTCAAATAGTATATGGTTTTAGCAGCTGAACAGGATCAACATTTGGAACAAATGGTTTCAATGAAAGAGAGTGAATGTTTGCATACTTACAGCATATTGAAAATACAAACATTCAGTATTATGGCAAATGTGGAGCTATGTGTACAGTGGTACCTCGCATAACGAATGCTTTGTATAATGAAAAAATCACATAACAAAGCATTCGTTAGGCAATGGCAATACCCCACATAACAAATTTTTTCCCCCTGTTATGCGGGTTTTTTTGGTAACTGGTATATCCGGTCACTGGGAACCCCGGATAATGAACATTTTTTGTTTGTTATCCAGGGCATCTCCCATTAGCTTCGCATAACGATAAAAACCACATAGTGAAGAGCTCCATGGAATGGAGTTTTTTATTATGCAGGGTTCTACGCTATTTCAGTTTCTGGCCAACATTGAAAGTTTTAAGTTTTAATAGTTTGGGATACGGTTACCTGAAAGGGTCATTTTCTTCTGTTCATCTCTTCACATATCTTTAGAGGTCATGCTAATATAGAGGTCGTCTTTTTGGTGATGGCACCTGAGTTGTGGAACAGTCATCAAAAACAAACTCACCTGGAATTGTTTTGTTGTTCAGTTGCACAGTCGATTCCGACCCTTTGCGACCCTATGGACCGTTGCCTGCCAGGCACCTCTGTCGTCCACCATCTTCCTCAGCCCACACAGCTCTGTGCCCATTGCATCTACAATACCATCTAGCCATCTCATTTTGACTGCCCCTTCTTCTTTTGCCCTCCACCTTTCCCAGCATCAAGGCTTTCTCAAGTGAATCCTCTCTTCTCATTTGGTGTCCAAAGTACACCTGGAATATTTCTATTGAAAGGTCTAGTTGGAATGCGGAAAGTTAATTTTTTTACTACAACTCCCAGATTCCTTCAGCCAGCATACTTGCTGTCTATTATGCCAACAGGGTTCTGGATCCAAAAAGGTAACTTGTTTGTCTTTTGTAATAGTACCTGTGTAAAGGTAGGATATTTCCTCTGTACCTGTGCAATGTGTGTTAGGAACACAGGTCCAGTTTATGGATTTTGTATCTGCATGAATACCAGTTTAATACTGGTGTATTTCTAGTGAAAGATTATCGGACAATAAACAAAACAAAACGCTTCTGGTAATTGAAGTCCAAGAATATCTGGAGAGCCAAGTTTAAGGAACCCTGTTTTACGTAAACACAGTTAGGATTTAATTGCATATATTTTGGACTTGTGATCACTGTCTAGTACAGTATTCGAATGTGAAAAAGAGATGTTGATAGGGAAAGTTTTTCCCACCTGTGTGAGTTAAAAAATGAAAATGGTTTCTTTGGACATTTCCAACATTTTTAAAAATTTGCTTTTTATTGAAAGTTAAACAATACATAAGAAGAAAAAGAAGACATCATGAAAAAGAAGTAAAGAATATGTTTAAACCAGTACTGCATCATATCCTTGATTATATTACACATCTATCCGTTCTACCTGTAATAATACATTTCTAAACATATGTTAACTTTATTGTTTTTATAATGTCATTTAAAAAAATAAGAAACAAATAAAGAGAAAAAGAGAAAAGTTTTCCCCTTCCTTCCTATTAAGAGTCTTGAGGCTGTCAAGAAAATTGTTAGTAAGTCATATTTATTCTTATCTGCCAGCACATACTAGATAGCTTCTAATCTATTTGACTTAGTCAAACTGGTGTTAGGTACCATTTCCATAACATTTTGTAGTTTTGTTCTTTAATACTTACAGATATATTTTTCATTATTCCTAATTTCCATTTCTTGTGCCATGCAGTGTCTATTATTTCCAAAATTTTTGTGATCCATATTATCCATAATGTACTACTGGATACCCCCCATCCCCCGAGTTAATACTGAAAACATGTTGACTGCTTCAGTAAGGAATTAGGCTGTCAGGTGACTGTTGAATTACCAAATTGTTGAATGATACAATTGAAAGGATAGCTGGAAATGATGGATTGTACTACTTTGCTGTAGCTTAGATGAGTAGATGCTTAATACTGTATTTTATAATATTCTTTCTGTTTTTAATTATTAACTGGCAGGAGTCCTGAAATAATAAAGAACCATCATGGAAACCACATATTCAATGAGCAGAAAAATGAAACAAGTTAATATGCTAATTCTATTAGGAAACTATGCTTTAATTTAAAATAATATTCCCTACTTTAAAGAAAAGAGATTTTCTGAGATCACAGCTGGTACGCTGCACTTGCATAAAACTGCATTGTACACATTCTCTTTGATAACATCTCAAAAAAATGTTTAATTAATGTTCCACAAAGCCTGAAATCTTTTTAAGTCACTAGGAGAGGATGTATTTTCTTCTTGCAACTCTGATTAGAGTAAATGGAAAATACTTGCATGTAAGAATGTGTTTGGCAAAATCTGCCAAATCAAAGGCCAGACTAAGAATTCAAGTCAAAGAACAACTAGAAAAAATGTAGGATTGAGTGAGTGAAAATAAGCACAGGACCTTTTCATTAAGGTCCACATGTATATGATAAATGACTTTTGAAGAGTGTGCAGGGAGACAGACAAGATTATAACATGAGAATTAGTAGCTACTATCACTGTAATGACCAACGTTTTGTGGTTTCCATAGCCATTCCTTTTCTACTGCGTGAGTTACAAACTTTTTGAGGAGTCATGAATGCACTAAATAATTGCACTAATGTAAAAAAAAAAAAGGCAGACACAGGGTCCAATCCAGAGAAGTATTCTAGAGATGGGGAAGGTGGTGATTTCCACTTTCCCCCCTCTGCTATGTACTTGATCAGCCCTACTTTTATTTCTTGCATTTGCTTTGGAGAGAATATTTACCTTGGTGCAAACAGGAGGTTTTCTTCCCCAAGTAAAGAGGTGCACCCATTCCCATTTCATTGGTGAGGGACAAAGGTTTAAAAACGGGTTGGTGACTGAAGACTTCTGGTAAACTGATTTGTCTCTAAGTCATTAGTTTGCTGAACATTTTTAGAATACATGTTGCGCTGAAACATTCACATCTTGTTTATTGGAGTGTGATGTAATCAATTCCCATGTTATCTGGTTTTTTAATTCCAACTGTTTAATAATGCAAGTTTATACTTTCATGCACATGAATGCACAAAAACATGAATAAACAATTTGATCTTCCGGCCCAGTCTCACATTATCTAAGTACTCTAGTAATTGAAGTGAAGCACTTGAGCAACACAGAAAAAACAATTGGCAGTGACAACATGTCTGTAGGTGTAATGTTGCACTCAGCTGAACCATAATTTATTTTCCACCATAGTGTATGTGAATGTGCTTATGCAGAAAATGGCAATAAATACATCCATTGCCGATTATTTCCTGTTCTCCCTCCTCATATCACGTGACAAGAAACCTTAAGGCATAGTGTTAGGTGACATCATTTATTTTATATGTTGAACAGCAGTATGTTATAACAGCTGTTTTAATGGCATATAGTGTTACAAAATAAAACTATAGTGTTTGTCAGTAATAATATAATGTATTTTTCATGCAACTAGAGTCTGATAGGAAATCTCTGTCTGAATGAAATATATGCAACACATCTTGTTATTCCAAAAGAAGTTGGTGTTTACAAGTGGTAGTATCGAGTTTTGTTGTATCAATCTTGTTTGTTATATAAGTACAGTCAAACCTTGCATAAAGAGTAACTCACTTAAAGAGCAGAATTGTCTCTGAATGTTCGCTTCGCTTAACAAATAAAACCAACCAAAAACTCGCTTAACAAATAAATTGGGGTTTGCAATCCCCGACCCAGAAGTCACAATTGGTAACTTACAATGGTGTTTCGCTTAAAGAGCAAACTTGCTTAAAGAGAAATCCTGTGGAACACATTATGCTCTTTAAGTGAGGTAAAACTGTATACATAGAAAAACATTTTTCAAATTTAGATAGATAAATAGAGAGAGAGACCACCAGAATGCATTCAAAAACAAAAAGCATCGTGCTATATCCAATGTTTGGGACAGCTTCCTTTCTTCTCCACCTTAATATTTATGCCATCTTCATGAAAGCTTTAGAAAAACCTGAGAATTATACCTTGTTCATCAGGTTTAGAGAGCAAATAAAATATAGTCATTCCAGAGCTTCCTTTTATAAATGAATCTCACGGCAAGTTGCTACAATAAGAGAATGGGTACCACGAGCACCAGATCCTAGAGTCAGATATGGCTGGCTTTCGAGCAAGGGAGACTTTAACCTTAACCACAAAAATGGTGGCAGTAACAAGAATAACAGAAATTTCTAGAAGGAGTAATAATAATTTCATGTCAGAAATTATTCTGAGTTGAACGGATATTTGCTGGAGGAATTCTGCTCGGGGGACAGCCTTTCATTTCTCCCAAGATCTTTTCCCATCAAAATGTTTCCTGTTTACCTACTTGCAATTTCTTGCTTTCAATCTGCTAGGCTGGCAGGAACTGGGACAGAGATAGACGCTCACTCCACTGTGCAGTATCCAGGTCTCAAACTGCAAACTTGTTGGCCTTCCAGTTAACAAGGTGAGCTTCTTAACCACTGACACTGCAATGGCCAGGAAAACTATTATCCTGTTTCCTCTTATTTTAGTTGCAGTAGTGGTAGAAGAAGAAGAAGAAGAAACAACCACAACTTTTACTGGAATAGCTTTATTCAGTGAAATCTTGTAATTTGGAGTTTGCTGAGACTCATTTTTTTTTACTTATTTCCTTGGCCTGCAGTGAAACAGTCTGTGGCAGTGATGGTGAACCTTGACATTCTAGGCTTTCTTGGACTTCATTTACCAGAAGCCCAAGTCAGCACTCCTGCTGGTCAGGACTTCTGGGAATTGAAGTTCAAGAATATCTGGTGTGCCAAGGTTCGCTATCATTGGTCTAAGGATCTTACCAAACTGCAACCCCCCAGATACCGTGTTTCCCTGAAAATAAGACTTACCCATAAAATAAGCTGTAGCAGGATTTCTCAGCAGTTGCGCAATATTAACCATACCCTGAAAATAAGACATAGTGATAGGCGTGGCTATACAGCATCCTGGCATGGAGTGGTAAAGAAGATGGGCAGCCTGTGGTGTAATAAAAATAAGACATCCCCTAAAAATAAGCCATAGTGTGTTGCCTTAAGGAAAAATAAATATAAGACAGTGTCTTATTTTCGGGGAAGCACGGTACTATAGGACTGTGATGGCAAACCTTCACATTCCAGGTGTTCTTGGACTTCAATTCACAGAAGCCCAAGTCTCTGAATCTACACGAATGGGTTTGCTGTGCGTACAAGGTTCGCAGTGATTTCTATAGGACAAGGGTGCCCAAACATTTTGCACTGAGCTGGCCTGACCACGCCCACAGAAGTGGGCATGTTTGCACATGCTCATCAGGAACCACTTCCAAGAGTAGTTCTGGACACATTTGTGCATAAGCAAATGCATCCACGCCACTCCCAGAAATGATTTCGCACTCCCAGAAGTGGTTCCAGAAGTCTCTGCACATGTGCAAATGAGTCTCCGCCACGCCTGGAAGTGGTTTCGCCACTCACGGAAGTGGCTCCAGACATCTCTGTGCATGTGCAAATGCATCACCACCACTCCCAGAAGTGGTTCTAGATGTACATGCGCCTTGGCGGGCACATCCCTCATCCACTTCTGGGAGCGGCAAGGGCATTTGGAGTTGGATGATTTGGCATTTTGGGTCCTGATATGGCCCACAGGCTGTAGTTTGGGCACCCCTGCTATAGGATAAAGACATGAGAGGTAAGGCAGCATCAAATGGCGAACATTCTGTGATGGAGATAGGGGAGATGTGTCTCTAGACCCTTTCTAAAAAATTTTTTGTGAATAAGCCTATATTACGAGAAGGTGTTGCCTGGAAGCACCAATTTAATTCTGTATTTTTATTCATATAGGAAGAGCCAGTAGGTGGCAGTAAAGAACCACCAGGCATAGAATCAATCCTGTTTTTTGTCAGGCTGACAGTGAAAATTCATGTTTACTACAGAAAGGTTTTGTATGCGCAGCTCTTCATACAATCCCTCCAAAGTTATCATTTTTCCGATGGAAACATGTATGGGCACATCTCCTCTCTGCAAACAATCACATCGGCAATTACCTTAATGGAAAATCAGGAGGCTACTCATGGCCTTTGTCTGGGCTGCATCCATGGTGGAAGCCATCCAGGAAAATCTATTGGCCACTCTTTCTGCACCGAATACTAGTGTTAGTAGATTTAACTTTCCCCAGAGAGGCTTAATTCTAGACATGATTTAGCAAGCGGCCCTAAAAGTTGCTCTTGCAAAAGTTTGAAAGGGAAAACCTGAGATGTCAACAAACTGCACAATCCCCTCAATTACCCACATTCTTGGTATAAAAGGTGGGACTAGCAGTGCACAAATTGTACCAAAAAGATATGGGATATAAGCAAAAGCCTTATTAGGTGTAAACCTCATTCCACCAGTCGCCGCAGGTGAAGGTTTTTGGGTGCCAAAAATCCTTATACAGGTGCACAAAAATATATCAACACAAGAAAGAAAAACCCAGCCGTGTCTTATTCCTCCCTCCCCTGAGGAATATTACAAAAGTAAATATAAAATAGTTCTCTTTCAAGACTATTAGACATCCATTTCTGCATCTGGAGCATACTGTCATACGACCTCTTGGGTTTTAAATGTGGAGCCTTAAATGTATATGGGAAAATGGAGTCACTAAGACGGTGACTGGGAGGCGGAAGTTCAGCAGTTCGATTCCTGAGTACTGCAGGACAGGATGAGCTCCCATCTTTGTCCCAGCTCCTCCCAACCTATCAGTTTGAAAGCAAGAAATTGCAAGTAGATAAATAGGAACCACTTTTGTGGGAAGGTAACAGCATTCTGTGCGCTCCAGTGTCTAGTCATGCCTGTCACTTGACCATGGAAATGTCTGCAGAAGCAGACAGCACTGGCTCTTCGGCTTTGAAACAGATGAGCACTGAACCCTAGAGTCGGATACGACTGGCTTTCGAGCAAGGGAAACCTTTACTAGTCATTCACACTCACAGTCCATCTGAAAAAAGTAATAACGGAGGCATTCAAAGAAAAACAAATCATCCTGTCTTAGCTTGTGAATAAAATATTCCTCACTATGGTCACTATGGGAATGAGACGTCTGAGGAAGGTTGCTGGAGTAACTAGAAGGGATGAGATCAGGAATGAGATTATAAGGTAGAGAATTGGAATAGAACCAACCTTAAAGTACATACAGAAACAAAGTGATTTGCTGATTTGGAGAGAATGTCTTGGGGTTACATACGAGACAAGGTATATGTGAAAAGAGGAGAAGGACAAAGACCACAAAGACTATGTACCCAGAGGAAGGGGGAGAGATAACATCAAAGAAATATTGCAAGACCAAGTAATGCTGATGGAGGCAATTAGAAGTGCCAGAATGAGAACTTTGTATCTCCCTTGACACGCTAAAAGAGGCCATGAAGAAGTTGTTTTATTTCATAATTACATTTATATACATCTTCCCTCCAATGATCTAAGCACAATGTACCATGTTTCCTTCTTCTACAGTTTTCACACTGTTTTATCCCCCCCCCCTCTTGAAATACAGGTTTCCACCTCTGAAATATCCTTGATGTTATTACTGGTACCTTGCTGGATAAAGGACCAGAGCTTTCACAAGTTACATTTTTTACTGCAATTTACAAAATTCCTTAGCGGGTTCATTTTCTCATTTGAAATATTTAAACCTCTGGTGCTTTTTTCCTCCCTAAAATATGAAGAAATTTGCA
The DNA here is from genome assembly GCA_030440675.1 of Furcifer pardalis. Taxonomy (NCBI): domain Eukaryota; kingdom Metazoa; phylum Chordata; class Lepidosauria; order Squamata; family Chamaeleonidae; genus Furcifer; species Furcifer pardalis. Next base: position 93,303,540 of record CP126897.1, read on the forward strand.
AACTCGTGTAAATTCTTCAAAATGGAACTTTAACAAAATCCTTTCTAGTGTATATCGGCCAGACTCAATAGTATGGAGCACAGAGATGACCATGCTGTACTTAACATGCCACAGGGATCTTAGAAATGAGAAAACAGAAGTGGTTGCACTGGTACAACATGAATATATTTGAATATGCAGGGATTCATAGCTGTGGTTTGAATTTAAAATTTGAAAGGATTAAACACTTGAAGTCCCAAATAGACAAATTAAACTTTGTAAAAGCTCTCTTTTTCATTGTGAATATGAAGAGATGTGTGAACTTTGGCAAAATCTTGAAACAAAATTATTACTTATCTCTGTGTTGAAGATATGAGACTTTAAGTGCAGGTAACGGTCGTCCTTGCTTGAAAGCCAGTCATATCTGACTCTAGGGTTCAGTGCTCATCTCTGTTTATAGCTAAAGAGCCAGTGCTGTCTGCATTTGCAGACGTTTCTGTGAACATGTGGCAGGTGTGACTAGACAACAGAATGCAAAGAACACTGGTTATTATTTATTTATTTATTTATTTAGATTTATATCACTTCCCCCTCGCCATGGCGACTCAGGGCGGCTTACAATCAGCAAAACAACACACACAAAATAAAAAAATAATACATTTTCCTAAACAAATAATAGATTTCTCTCTCCCCTCCAGTCATTGTTGGGGGCCTGGAGGGCGGCGGCGAAGACCTCTGCCACCTGTGAGGCCAAGGGGGCTCTCTCTCCCCTCTGGCTGTTGGTGGGGGCCCAGAGTTCAGCGGCCAAGTCCTCAGCCGCCTGTGAGGCCAAGGGGGCTCTCTCCCCCCTCCGGCCATTGGTGGGGGCCCAGAGGTCTGCGGCGAAGTCCTCAGCTACCTGTGAGGCTGTGGCGGCTCTCCCCTCCAGCTGTTGGTTACCTTCCCATAGAAGTTGTATCTATTTATCTACTTGCAATTTCTTTCAAACTGCTAGATTGGCAGGAACTGGGACAGAGATGGGAGCTCACTCCATCATGCAGTACTCAGGTCTTGAACTGATGACCTTCCAGTTATCACATTCAGCATCTTAACCACTAAGCCACCTGCAGTCCCTTTAAGTGCAGGTAGTCTTTGAGGATTGCATCCATTAGAGACCCATGGATAAATGGAAGCAATTTAGACTGTTGTCAGAGCAGTTCTGTATGATCTATTCCTGGTGATCACGTGAAATATGGGGAAATACGTTCCAACTTGAATCTGATCTGTGCTGAAAATGGACCTCTGCCATCCAAGTTGTTGGAAAGCTAGAAACTGCAAGTAGATAAATAGGTACCACTTTGGTGGAAAAGTAACAGTGCTCTGTTTAGTCATGCCTCCACATGGCCACAGAATTGCAAGTAGATAAATAGCTGTACCTATTTATCTACTTCTTGCCTTCAAATTGCTAGGTTGGCAGGAGCTGGGATAGACGACAGGAGCTCACTCCATCAAGCAGCACTTGGGTCTTGAATTTCTGACCTACTGATCTTTCAGTTGTCAAGCTCAGTGTCTTAACCACTAAGCCACCTCAAAGGTTCCCTACGCCATGCTAAATCTGTCCAACCATGACAGCATGAAGTCCTTTACAAGGACCTAGGTTTTAGATCAGTGGTTCCCAAAGTGGGGTACATGTTCCACGGGGGTGGACTTCAATTCCCAGAAGCCTAAGTCAGTACACTGGTTGATCAGTGCTTTGGGGAATTGACTTAGACTTCTAGGAATTGAAGTCCAAGCACCAAAGGTTAGGAAACACTGGTTTAGATGGCATTCAATCCAGCTACACTTCTTTCTCCCTAGATCATTTTTTTTGGTGGGGAAGGTAGATGTGTGTGTGAGAGGATGAAAAATATTTGCCAAAATGGGGTCAAGGAGTCACAGATGGGGCTTTGTTGCAAGGTCTGCAGATTTTCAGCTCTTTTAAAGCTTACCTCCAATAATGACGACCAAAAATCCAGATTTAAATGGAGAACAGAAACTTTAGAACGTCCCAGAGTCGTTCAATAAAAGAAGCCATTATTGACACACACTCATTTTACTCAATAATGACAGTGTGTTTCATTCAAGTCATTTAAAAGGCATCTTTATTTCTACAGAGGAAAGGGAGGAAATCTTCTAAGATTCTGTAATGTAAACATGTGCTGACATTAATTATTGTAATATTTATCTGTGAAACAGATGGTAATGCTTTCCAAAATGTGCAAGAGGTGATCAGAATGAATTTATGGCGGCATCACAGTTTCTACCATGTTCTCATTTAGGTGTAGCCTTGGACCCTGGACCATGCAAAGAGCTGCTTTTTCAGCGAAGTTCCACCAGACAGATGGAAAACATTATTAACTACTGTTTTCCTTTCTTGTCAGAAATGTTTTGTCTAATCATCACATAATTACACATCCATATTGTAGTAAATCACGCTATATAAACATTTCAAACAGAGTGGAACTATTAAGGTGAAATGCAAAATATTCCAGACTTTTAAAACAAAACAAATATGAAGTGAACCGTGCTGAGTAAGAAAACGCTAAAATCAAGGTCAGACAAAAACATAACTCTACAATTTTGGCATTTGGCTGTCGTGCAGCTACATTCTGCTAAGCCACAGACAGACACTAATGTCCTGGGTGCTTTGAAATCCTTTCCATCCCATCTTCCCATTTGATCTACATGGTAAAGGAACTGGATCATAAATCCCAGAATCTCCAGCCAGGATGACCTACATCCAGGACGGATGGGCAACTTTGGGAGCGATAGTCCCCCAAAGTAACATTTCCAAAATACGGTTGCAAGACATATGTCTGAAGGATTGCTTGCTTTGCTTTCTCTGCATTTTATGTACCATTGTTTACTTTCCTGCCCGCACATGTGAACATATGTGCAGTAAAGGTCATCCTTGCTCTAAAACAGGAGTTCTCAAACTTGTTAAGCCAGGGGCCAGGTCATACTCCCTCAGACAGCTTCAGGGGCCAGATGGCCATTTTGCCCTTCCTTTGCCACATGGCACATCCTGGTGTGGTGGAGGCAGTGGGGGAGCCACATGAAATGGTGCCATGGGCTGCATCCAGCCTGTGGGCAGCAGGTTGAGAATCCCTGTTCTAAAGCCAGTTGGATCTGACTCTAGATTTCAATGCTCATCTCTGTTTGTAGCCAAAGAGCCATGCTGTTTCCATTTGCAGATGTTTCAATGGACACGTGGCAGGCATGACTAGACACCCGAGTGAACGGAACACTTTTTACCTTCCCACTGAAGTGGTACCTATTTATCTACTTGCAATTTCTTGCTTTTGAACGGCTAGGTTGGCAGGAGCTGGGACAGAGACGGGAGCTCACTCTATCATGCAGTATTTGGGTCTTGAACTGCTGACCTGCTGACCTCACAGTCATCAAGTCCAGCATTTTAATCACTAAGCCACCACAGTCCTGCACATATGTGTGTGTTTATGTAAATAAGTGTTTTTGTCCAGGCTCTGCTTGTCACGCCTCAATCTGCCCATTCCTAGCTGTTGTGCTTTCCACACCACTACCACCTACAATGGATACATGCCTCAGCTGCTTCCAGCCCTTGCTGGCCTGCAGCATCTATCAGCCTGAGGCAGCGCAGGCCATGGTAAGTGATGAGAGGAGTTGGGCCAACTATATCTGGAGAGACACATATTCTGCGCCCCTATGGAGGACTCTGCTTTCCCTACATTCTGTATTAGTTTACTTTCTAATTGTTAGGAGTCACTGGGACTTGAACTAGGAGCACGTAAATAAATGGAGAGCTGCCACACAAAATGTATTACTGAACTCACCATGAACTCATGAAGCTCAGAAGCTTCAACTGACACCATATGTATTGGCTAAATGACTAATAAGTTCTCCTGAAACATGTATTGTTGGGAAAATACAATCTTGCATGCGTCTCCTTTAACACTGGCCTTTAATGAAGAATGTGCTCAAACTTTAGAGGAAATGTTGGCTCTTTGGCTGTAAATGGAGATGAGCACTGCCCCCTAGAGTCAGATACAACTGGCTTTCAAGCAAGGGGGACATTTACCTATTTTTAAAATTTATAGTTATAGTGTGTATATAGTTAATACTATAGATCAGTGGGAGAAGGGGGGGGATCAAACTATACAGAACAAACACTATCTATAGCAGTGATGGTGAACTTTGGTCCTCTAGCTGTTTTTGGATTTCAATTACCAGAAGCTCAAGTCAGCACTCCTGCTGATCAGGACTTCTGGGAATTGAAGTTCAAGAACAGCTGGAGTGCCATTGTTTGTCATCACTAGTGTTTGCTCTATAGTTTGACCCACTCTCTTCTCCCACTGAGGGGTCGCCTCGGCAACCGGTCCTGGCCCAGGGCTCTAAAGGCCACCATGGTGACGGGTGGTGGGATTTTTTCATGGTAGCCACCCCTTGGACTAATTTGGGGCTGGGTAGAATGGTTATTGAATTGTATTGTTAAAATTGGTGTTGTAACATGGTATCTTCTCTGTGTCGAGGATTGTACTTGTTGGATTGATATTGTGCAATTTTTATAGTGTATTATTATATATGTTGTTCTTGTAATTTGATTTAGATATATTGTACTAAATTATATATATTGTATTATGGTGCATTTATTGTATTTGAGGTGTTTACCTGTGATCTATGTATGATGTTACAGTCAAACCTCGCATAAAGAGCGCTTCACTTAAAGAGTAACCTCGCTTAAAGAGCAGAATTTACTCTGAATTTTCGCTTCGCTTAACAAATAAAACCAACTAAAAACTTGCTTAACAAATAAATCAGGGTTTGTAATCCCCCCACCCCCACAATTGGTCATTTACAATAGTGTTTCGCTTAAAGAACAAACTCGCTTAAAGAGCAATCCTGTGGAACAAGTACAACTGTATTACGATTGTGTAACTGTATATTTTGCATTCCTGTAAGCTGCCCAGAGTCACTGTATGCGAGTGGGGCGGGGTAGAAGTCTAAAAATAAAATAAAATAAAGCTTCTTGGGCCTGTCTCCACATGTAGTTCCTATGAGAAATGTTTTCCCTTTTTCATAAAGTGGTCTTTGTCACATATTCTAAGCCACAGCTACAACATACATCCAACATGGCTGATATTTTAATAAACATTACCTCTAGACAGGAAATGGATCTAGGTCTCTTGTTGCAGCAGTGCCCTCCGTCTTAAGGTCAGACTCCTGTTAATGGCCTGTGGGGAGGAATAGTCTTTCTCTTCCTCAGCTTGACGAGGCAGTCTTGCAGTCTGGACTTCCAATGGGTCTGAAGTGGAAGTGAAAGAGAAGGAATTATTGACACCCACAAAAATTTAAAACTAAAAAAGCTGTCTTCAGCTAGACCAATTCAATATGCAGGAAACAATTTATGGACCTATAATGTTCCCATCTTTTGCAAAAAAGTGAACTCTGGCTGTCCAGACTAATCTCTTATTTCACCCACACAAATAGTCCTCTTGCTGTGCTTGAAAGGTGATGCACTAAACAGAAGGCTCACAGATTTAGTGAAAAGAACAAGTTAGGGAAAATTGTTTAAGCAGAGAGCACTTTGTTTAAAAAAGGGCAAGTCCCAGGGTTTCAGTTAAAAATGGAATTCAAAATATAGAAGAGAAACTCAGTAGCACTAAAGTGAGTTTTTCATTTGGATTCCACTTAGAAGCCCAAAGCAATATAGATTCGGAAGTTGGATATTAGAAACTATATATCTACAACAGCTTTTCTCTGGCAAAAGCTAGTTTCAGGAGACAGATGTTGTTGCTGAAATTTGTCTCTAAAAGCGCAGTATACTGTATTTTCATTGGTATTTGAATTTTAGTTTGAAATTAATGTTTTTGATGGCATAAAATACATTAGCTACATGGACAATGGAAGGCAGAAACAGACATTATTGAAAACATGTGTTGTTAGAGCTGGAGGGACTTTAGTGTTGTAGAGTTGCGAGTCAGGCAGTCTTTATGTTTGGAATCCCATCCTCAGGTCCTATGGATCTGTCCCAAAAACAAAGAAATGGATCAGCACACTTATGAAGTAAGAAAAAGCTCTTGTTGTAAAAACTCAGCTCTTAAACATTTTCTTTTCTCCATGACAGGTTATCTATTACATATATATGTCCTCAGTTTTAACAGTAAAAGTAAAATCCTAAGAATATAGGGACAGCCATACCAAATAGATAATAGCTGAAATCCTGTTACTTACCATAGTAAGTTGCACTATTGTCAGTAGAGATTTGGTGAGTCAACTCTTCCATAAGTCCCATTGATTCAAATGGGCCTACTTTAATTGCAACTTACTATATTAAAGTGTTAAGCAGAGTAGGTCCATTTGAATCAATATACCTGAAAGAAGTGTTGATTCATCAAATCTCATCTGAATCAATGGACCTATTCTAGTACAATTTACTGTGCTAAGCAACAGAGTTTCAACCATGTCCAGTTTATCTAGTACTGTACTCTTTTCTTAATGGTGGGTGATTTGGTATCTCTAAGAGAAAAAAATGATGGCTCTTGTATGACTGTTCTGCTAACGTTCAGTGGCATACAGCTGAACCTGGATATTTATTATTTTTTTTTTGGTATATTTAATAGCTAATCTTTCTTACACTGGGTCAGGCAAAAGGAACTGCAGAATGAACTCGCCAAAAGGTGCCTTCATTTTTGCAGTTTCACGTCTGGCCTAGACACTGAAGAAGAAGAAGAAGAAGACTGACAATTCATCTTTATCAAGCCATTTCTGTCACTCCCCCGCAAAGGGAAATTTCCAGAACCCTTAATTATTATTGGAAGAAGAAGAAATGGTCACTCCTGAATATCAATTTTGAACTGCAGTGCTCATATAATAATCCACATGGCCATGGTCCACAAAGTGAAGGTAGCTGTGTCAATTTATATGTATTATTTATGCACTAGCATGCTCCAGTGATCTTGTACTGGCAGAGCAAATTAACATTTTGTAATAGTAGCCGTGTAGTCTGATGAAGTGGACTTGATCCACAAAAGCTAACAATAAAAACATAGCAGTTAGTCTTTAAAGTACTACAGTGTATTTTATTTTGTTTATTTTGTTTTGTTTTCTGAGATAACATTTTGTAAGGTACAGTAGTTTAAAACAGCCCTGACAATTTGTGTTTGGGTGAGAAGTGATTAATTGACTAAAAAAAGCAGTCAGATCCTGGATTTTGCCCCTGCTTGAAGTCTCTTTCTGAATGGTAGTGAGCACAAGAGGTTATCCTATTGACCATCTTGACTGCTGACATTGGTGTGTCAACATTTAGGCTGCCTTTTACTATGTAAAAATTGGTATCCTTTTTCCTTCTTGCAATTGGGCATGATATTGTGCATCAATATCAGGCAATTTATTAGTGATTTAAATCCAGAAGCACAGTATCTCACATTCATAAATCAGATGTTTGTTGACAATCTCTTTAACAATACCCCTCCTTCTCTAGGGAAATCCTCCAGTTTATTATGAGTATTGCTGATAAGCTGAGAAGGAACATGGAACTGTCAATAGGTCCTGCCACTTTGCTGATACTATAATCATGTTTAAGTTTGCAAAATAAGGTTATGAACCCACAAATACAAGAGTAGGTGATAACTTTATTAAGCCAACAATTTTTGTTTAGCAAAAATAGTTTTCAATGACAATTCCTCCTCATCAAATTGAGCATCACATTTTATGGATTTTTTTTTTTGGGGGGGGGATGAGTCATGAACATTGAGAAGTCTGTCAGGTATGCTTTCTAAGGTGGGTTCAAACACTTAACTGCCTTTGATGCTGTGTGGTCCCAAGCTTTACCCCTCTTAGCATTTGGCTGGAATTTTCAACCCAGCTCTTCAAACAAAAGACTGCCAAATAATAAGCCTATATAAGCCCCACCCATGTTGCCTGTTTTTGAAACACAAGGTTCTTAGCTGCCTGGGCGCCTGGGGGAAGGCAAAATCAGAAATCTAGCAGCTCCATCAGAGAACTGTGGTTAAAATTTGTTTTAGCACCAGGCAGGAGAAAACAATTAAAGCCAAAATAATTGTGTTGCCTGGTGGGCATCTGCTGAGGTTTTCTTCAGTTTGCAGTCTCACTTAACTGATGTCAAGAGTCCTAAAGGTGGTCCCATGGACAGCCATTGATAATGTCTTTCATAGTTCAGGAAAAATTAGGAGAAGACTGTGTGGTCCTTAAAATTAAACAAATACAAGAGCCAGTGATACCTTTACAAGACCAATAAAAATAAACAAACAGCTTTCAATAACAATTCATTGGGTACACAGAAAGAACCTCTTCAAAGATTGTGGTATTTTTGAACCACAATCAGGTGTATCCCAGGCAACAACCACCTTGTGCCAGCTAAATTTTATCATATTAGGTTGGGCAAAAGGAACTGGAAAATGAACTCACCAAAAAGTGACTTCATTTTGGCAGTTCCAGTCTGGCCTAGACACCGAAGAAGAAGAAGAATGACAATTCATCTTTATCAAGCCATTTCTGTCACTCCCCCGCAAAGGGAAATTTCCAGAGTCCTTAATTATTATTTTTTAGTTTTGTGTGGGCCACACAATTACTGGTGGTGTAGATGTTTCCACAGCAGCAATTTTCATCTGGACCAGTGGTTCCCAATGTGGGGCCCATGCCCCACAGGGGGACTTCAATTCCCAGAAGCCTAAATCAGTAAATTGGCTGATCAGTGCTTTGGGGAATTGACTTAGGCTTCTGGGAATTGAAGTCCAAAAACCAAAGGTTGGCAAACACTGATCTAGAGTGAGGAATTAGGTCTTGTTTCAGTGAACTTATGTTGGGGAGGGGCTTTGCTTCTCCCTTCCCTTCCTCAGTTTTTGCTTTTCAGAAATGCACTTTTAAAAGCATTTTTTTGGAGGGGGAGGGGATGCTACAGCAGTCCCATCAACTTACCTGTTCTGTTGTAGAACCACAAGTGCCTACACAGCCAGGGAGCACATCAGACAGGATGCAGTCTCTCAAGGGTAGTGAAAAAAGCAGCCTAAAAAGCAGATTGGTATGGCAAGCAGACACTGCCAGAGAGTATGGAGCAGACAGGGTAGGTAGTCCGATTTCAAGCCAAAGTCAACCATAAATCAAAGTCATGCTGAGTTGTCAGTCTAAACAAGAGGCAGCCAGAAGTGAAGTCGGCAGGGAGTCGGGGTCTAGTCATTAGGCAATTCATCAAGCAGGGATCTGGCAAAGCAAATGCCCAAGAGATAACAAAGATACAGATCAAGTCCTTCACAGAGAGGCAAAACAGGCACAGGTTGAGGAAGCAGGGCAGGGATTGTTGGCACTTCAGGTGCTCACAGACTGGGTTTCTGTAGCCTGCAAATGACCTTCTTGTAGCTGAGTTGAATTTTGCAGGCGTCCAGCATTGAATCTCCAAAGGAAGAAGTGTCTTCTGCTGAGAGGACCCCTTTATGTTTGAAGGAGGCCTTGATGCAACCATGAAGCCAGCGGGGGACTTCATTAGAAAGGTCTAGTTCCACTCTCTAAGACTGAGGGGTAGGCCCAGTTTCCATTTCTATGATCTCTGCCTTTGCACAAGACGCTTCTGCAGGACTCTCCTCAGTGACAGTCCATACAGTCTGGCCATGTTATCCTGCTATTGTAATAGAGTAGACCATACTGCCAGTAATTTAACACCAAGTGTCAGGGGGCGATTAACTAGCCTGACAACCCTGAGGACTAATGGCTTGGGTGTCGAAGTCCACAGGGAAGGGTGATGGTCCCCAAGTGGATTAAATCCCACTTGAATCCATCTTGATGGAGGGCAGCAGCTTCAGCAATACTGGCCTGGGGCTGAGGAGAATTTTGCATGCTAAAAGGGCTCAGGACCAGAAAGTGACTCACGAAACTGGATCAGTGGTACGGGTGTCATGTTGCGATGTGGAAGGCAGCTGAAGGGCCACTGCATTGTATTCTCAGGACAGTCTTCATGGTATGGGTACACAGAAAGAGCCTCCTCAAAGATTGTATTATTTTTGAACCACAATTGGGCATACCCTGGTAATGATAACCTTGTGTTGCCTGCTAATCTTTCTCACACTGGGTCAGGCCAAAGGAACTGCAGAATGGATTCACCAAAAAGTAGCTTCATTTCGGCAGTTTCACATCTGGCCTAGACATGGAAGAAGAAGAAGTGAGTGTCCAGGATCATCATGAGTTGCCCTCCTGGTCATGCCATAGGGCTCCAGAAGTTATGGGTTGTGAGGAAGATTCACCCATTTGTCTACCCTTTTTTAAATCAATGCATCTATGAATCGATAGGCCATGGCTCTTCCTTTAGCACAGGCTTTTGAAACAGAAAATAGCAATAGCAATTACACTTATATACCACCCAACAGCACTTAGCACACTCTCTGGGTAGTTCTCAAGTTAGCATTTTCTCCCCAACATGCTGGGTACTCATTTTACTGACCTCAAAAGGACAGAAGGCTGAGTCAACCATAAGCCCTGCCAGGAGCGAACTCCTTTTTGAAGAGCAGTTTGAGCTTCAGGAATTGTGGCAACAAGTTGGGTCAGGTTTGGGGTTTTTTTTGCCATTCTAACACTGAACATATGACATAGAGATATTTTCCCTGAAAGCAATTGTGTGGAATGTAATCCTATGTCTTCTATCACATGTTTATCCTGGACAATCACTGGGGAACAAAAAAATTTTTTTTTCTTGGTGCCTAAAATGTTTCAACTGATTTCGGGCATTTTGGGGTGGCTGATTCCGAAAAATGCCATCTGTTTTGTTCTAGCAGCTCTAGTTCATGAGATATCGATGATGTCATTAGACATTGCTCTTATGACTACACTTGTATTTGCCTCACCATTCGTAAATTGATTGTTTTAATAATACTTAATGATGTTGTTCAAGCTCTATTCCTGTTGTTGTTGCAAATGTAATTTAACTAATCTGACCTTTTTTGTCATTCTCTGTGCTCTCCTTTACTGTTGAGACTGGATGTTGTACATCCCGAAACTAGTCCAACTCCGCAGCTGCTCCATGGACTCATCCACGGAGGCTTGCATTCTAGTTTTTTTTCACAGAAACGAGGATTCAGTGACCTAGTGGAAAAACTTTAATGAGCCTAATGTGACTTATGTAAGATAACTTGTGTATTTTATTGTATGTGAGTGATGTACAGTAGTTATATACAGGGGCGTAGGAAGGGAAGCGGGGGGGGGGGCAAATGCCCCAGGCAGCATGCTCCAGGAGGTGGCATTTTGAAGCCCCCCCCCCAATTTCCCCCAATTTTTTTCCAAACAAATTTTTTTTGCCTCCAGGCGTGCATTGAAGGCTCCAGGAGGCGGGAGGGGTGGTGGACAAATCTTTTGGGGGTGGGAAAATATTTCGCTGGGCAAAAAAAGGTTGGGTGGGCAGAATTTTTTTTTGGGGGGGCAGCAAAATTTCACTCCGCCCCGGGTGACTTACACCCTTGCTACGCCTCTGGTTATATATGCAACCAGTATGGTTAGATTGGCCTAATGTGAATAAGCCATATCTAAAAAACTAAAGCTGATGGGGCATAACTGAAAGCATTTTTGGAATCAGTGACTCAAATATAGCCAGAAATAGGTGAAAATTGTGAGGTACCAAAATCACTGTTCCCCAGTGAATCTACTCTAGGTCATTACCTTAAGTCTTGATTTCAATGGGTCTTCTCTAGGTAGAACTGTGTAGACTTAACCCAATGTGTTTAGAAGCAAGACATCTGCATATAGAAGTTGCTTTAGTATAGTTTTACTGAAGCATATTTGAAACCCAGATGTATGTAGGAAGCAGAAGACAGAACAATAGATCACTGTGAAGAAAATGAAAGTACAGTACTGGTCATCACGACATCAGCCATGTGCTATTTTGCTGCTGTAAACACAACATGGCTGAACCATCTTGTTTCCTTTGCTTACTTCAATGGCAACTGAACATCTGGAAATAGTATGACTTGTGGCAAGCATTAATAAGATATTCAAAAATGCCATTAAAGTAACAGCCTGCCAGAAAAAAAATTAAGGAAAATTAGCTGAAACTAATCAAAAACACATACTACTGAAATAGTAGATTGCCAATGGAAAATTCTGGGAACATACTTATTATGATAAAATATGAATACATATTTACACATTTGTGAGTATTAGTCAAACTGTATCGGTTTATATATAAATGTATAAGGAAACCATTTGGATAAGAAGGGGGAGAAGATTGTTTAAAAAGTTAGAGAAGGCAGGAAATGATTCATAACACAAAACTATGGAACTGAGAATCACTCCCATTTGTAAACAGAGTGCATACAAAGAGATGATTTAAACATAATGTGTCTTGTTATAATAATCATTAATGCTAGCAAGATATCTTTAGCAAATACAAATCAAGTAAAACTGAGGTCAGCTAAGATCCTTGTTTAAGACTCAGAGTTTTATTGTTTAAATGACAGAAGCTGGATGTCTACTTGAAACGTAACTGAATCATACATCCTGTGTTTAAATGGGGGGGGGGGGATGGAGTAGAAGTGTTTGTGATATAGTAAACTCTCACCTTGTAATTCTTTACCAAGTTTAGCAACATACCTCCTTTTCTTCAAAAGTGTTTGGACATCTGTGGGATGAGATGGGGGTGAGTAGCTTGTAATCCAGATGTTACCAGTATAACCCATGGGTAATGGGAGTTGTAATCCAAGAATATCTGGAAGGTTACACATTAACTATTACTGTGATAAGAAAAAGGATTTATGAATCAGAAGAAAAACTGTCCAAAGACACAGTAAGAAACCTGACACACCGCATCCTTCTGTTTCCTTGTAACTCTGATGCTACAAAGGTTAGACAGGCAATCTATATTGAAATCCTCAAATCAAAGAAGCTGTGATGCAGGAAAACTGGCAGAACATCGGCCTAAACAGTAAATAGCACAGATGTTTGTATTACTTCGTAATTCTTTCAATTGTAATGAATATGTAAAAACATGAAAAGAGCTTTATTGGATCAGACCACTGGTTATATAATTTAACCAGATATCTACAGGAAGCACATAAGCCAAAGAGTGGAGTAACAGCTTCTCAGTTCTGTTCTCCAGCAAGTGGTATTAAAATCCATGGTGCTTTGCATATCGGAGGCAATCTATAGCCATCCAGCCATCAACATCACATGCTTCTCCACAAATCTAATTTCCTTAAAAACCACCTAAGGTGGTAGCTATCACCACTATTTTATGGTGGCAAAAAAGATATAAAGAAATGACATGAAGAAGGTTGCCTTTTGACCTATCCAGAATCTACCATGATTCAGCTTCAGTGGAGCATCTCAGGTTCTATGAAAGATGGTAAAATATTTCCCTGCAACTACTTTCTCTATACCTTGTGTATAACTTTACATATCTATATAATGTCTCATCCCAGACATTTTCCTCTTAAGTTATAAAGCTAATGAACCAGTTCAAATGTATCTCCTGAAAAGACACATTTCACTTGGTAAACATTTTAGTTTGAATACCATTGTTAGGAGATGAGAGAGAAGTTCCTTAATGAAGTAGCTGTAACTGCTGCAAATACTGGTGTTGGTGACTTGTAGCTGGTTTGTTCTAATTAGTGGAAGATGATGGTCTTCATGACAGTGGGGCAACAAACCCATTTTGAGTGTGAGCTATATAGAACAGGAGTGTCCAAACTACGGCCCACAGGCTGGGTCCAGCCCACGGGATGTCACCATCCGGCCTGAGGGGTGGATCGGTACCGATGCTGGAAGTGCTCCAATGTCACTGGAAGTGCCAAAATTGGGATGTTTTGATGCCAAAATTTGGTGAAAACATGCCAAAAAATTTTTTAAGGGTGCAGAAATGTTCCTCCAATGCTCCCTTCTCCAAGGGAAGCATTGGAGGAGGAGGTAATGCCCTGAAACATGGTGCAATTTGACACAATGCCACCGCCAGGAGGAACCACGTGACCGGTCCACACAGCTGATTGGGGGTGTGTGGTCAGGCCTCTGGCAGGAAAAATTTGGGCACCCCTGACACAGAAGCTCTTCAAGGCGGTGAGTCTATTTTCAAGGTAGGCTTCAGCACCTTGGATAGTGTCTCATTTGTGCTTTGTGGGGTGAGTGGGGAGAGCTTGCCAAGTTCCTGGTGGCACTATACTTTCCCCTCAGGAGCCCTGATACACTTCTGGGCTTTTCCATAGCTGAGCCAATCATCATGCTGGCTGTTGAGTTGACTGCTGCCAACAGATGGGGTTTCCAGGCAGAGCTGGGTTCCTAAAGTGCTGTTTAAGTATGATCATCACAGAGGAGCTTTGCTCACTTCTGTAACCTGCAATTTAGTTTGTTTTGTTTTGTGGGTGATCTTTAGATTGTAAAGCAGGGGTGCCCAAACTTTTTGGGCTGTGGGCCGGTCATATAGTTCAGCGGGCTGGTCACATGGTTCTTCCCACTGGAAGCAAAAGTAAAACATGCCCAGACATGCACGAAACACCATAAATGCATCCACAGTCGTCATAAATGCAGTTACGACAGCTGTGGGTGCATTTATGGCAGCATTTTGCGCATGCATGGGTGCATTTTACTTCCACTGCTGGGAGCGGTGAGGGCAGTGCGAGCCAGATGATTTGGTGCCATGGGCTAGAGTTTGGGCACCCCTGTTGTAGAAGCTTTCGTCAGATTTCTGTCTCAGTCATATCAGTTCAACACTCAATGTTGTCTCTAATGTGTGGCTTGCTTTCTTCTGCACTGTTTCAGTTTTATGCCTGACTTCTTAAAGTTCATGAACATTGAACTTCAACATTGAAAACTTTCCAGTGCGACTAGTGTAGTTGACTTGGAATCTCAGCAAGGAAAAACCTGTCTGGTTTGCAGATCCGAATCATCTTGCCAAACGTATTTGAGGAATAACAATACCTGGGCATGTCTCCATGACATGAGATTGTGCAGATGTAGTTGTCACCCTCTTTTGAGCTTTGATCATTCAGCACCTAGCAACTCAGAGGAGTCCCAAATTTATAAACTGGGTTTTCTTTCACTCTGTGAGAACAACTGATAGTGGAAGACTTTTCAGCATCCTAATATTAAATACACGAACTGGCAGATTTAACAGGCTGAAATCCTGTTGCTTAGTGTAGTAGATAGTACCACCAAAAGGCACTTTGAATAAGTGAGTGTTTGGTAAGTCAATTCATACATAGGTCCCACTGATGCAAATGGGCCTACTCTAGTTGTAACTTACTTCAGACTAGTACCTTGCAACTAGAGTAATCAATGGAATTTATGGAGGACCTGACTTACTAATTAACTTGTGAACTGCCCAGAGAATGCACTAAGCCCTATGGGGCGGTATATAAGTGTGATTGCTTTGCTTTACCAAATCCTTACTAATTTAGTGGCCTTTCTCTAGTACAATTTACTATGCTAAGCAACATGATTTCTGTCAAAAACAGGTACGGATGAAAGTGGCTTCGTTTTGGCAGTCCAGGGTTTAAAGAAGAGGAAGGATTTCAGAAGCAGGATTAACTTTTCTCAATGGGTGTGATAATATGGCTTTGATTAATTGTTGTCTTCTTTTTAAAATGACTTGGCCGAGGGAAATGCGTGAACTCCCCAGATGTTGGACAGAAACTGGAAAAATTACAATCTTGTAATTCTTCTCATTTAACACTAAGTGTCAAGAACAAACATTCTTGAGGGTACACAAGAGCAAAACCAAATTAGAAAATGGAGGAAGGCATTCACTGGACAAGGACTAACATTAAAGGAGGAAATCAACCTCCCCTTCATCGCTTGAAGGACCCTGAATAGGCTGAGGGTTGGAGTCCCTAAATTTAAGACCCACATGCTCAAGTGGGGGCTCCTGGCAGACAACAACACACTGTGTGAATGTAGCCTGCTGGTGCTGCTAACCTAACTATATTTCCCCTCATACCTCCTTGTTTCTAAGCCTTCCTTTTCATTAGTTGCCTTTCCTCTGCCCTCCATTTCTTTGCTCTCCAAATACAAATATATGGAGCTGTAGCTCTGCACTATATGAAAAGAAAGAAACAAGCATGCACAATGTAGAAATTTTTGTTTCCTTTAACTAAGAGGCACCTTGAATGTTTCCCCCCTTTCCATTGCTCCAAAAAGGAATAACCAAATTCTATCTTCCTCCAATGACCTCATTGTTGATTACACTGGGGCTGATGGAAACTGCAGTCTACAGCGTCTTTGCTCTTACTAGTTATGACATGAAATACAGTGCAAAGGAAAGTCCATCCAAGCAGAAGTATATGAAAGGCCTAGCTGTTTGTAACCATGAAATGCATGCATCATTAACCTTTATTAATGTTAGTTTCAGCTCATAATATCGCAGCATGAGACTTTTTATTTTTGCCAAACTAGACAACGACCAGCAACCAGAAACAAGGAATAAGGTACTTTTTAAAATGAATTGTCAACAAAATGGGCAAGATATGTCACAAATATGTAATTAGAAAATAAGATATTTAACAAAAATTGTTTCCTATGGCTTATGAAACCTGAGTGACTTCTGATCTGCTGCTTGATATATATATATATCATAGAAAGCACCCTGTATTTGCCTATTGTGGTGGTGATGGAGTCTTTCACGATCAGTTAAGTAATCCTAACGTCTTTTTTTTTTTTTAAAAAAAACCCTACTATTTCAAGTTAGACATGGAACCTTTCACCAACCATGCCCAAAATTGTACTAATGCTAATGACTTACATGTGGCCAATAATATATTTTTAGCAACCATTCTAGTATGGTTTCAGGTATATGGTGCTGACAGGATTAAAATCTGGAGCGGTAAAATTGGCCAAATTAGGAGGGTAGATTTTCCTGTCACATGAAAAGATGAAAACAGCACAAGCTAAATGGTAGACCTCTTTAACATTTAACATAAAATGACATTTTCGCTTAGGTGCAGTTTTCTTTTAAAAATTATTCAACTCCATGTCTGCCAGAGAAATTACACAGTCACCTTTTTAAATATTTCCTTTAATATGACTTTACATAATGCCAAGTTGCGTTTCTTCCTTAAGAGTACTGTCTTTTCACATTGATTAGTCACATCCATTCTAAGTAAACAGAACTGGTTACAATAACTTCTGGTGTATAGTAATCTTCTAAACTGTGCAGAAATGGAATGAAGGGAGATAGAGCAATTATCACAAGCACTCTTTCTTTCAGGAGATCATAAAGCTATAGTTCATTGATTCCAGTGTTTCTGCTTTCATGGAACCTTCTTATTTATCCTTCCCTGCCATGGAATCCCTGAATGAAGTAGAGAACTCTAGGGTGCTTTCCTTAGTTTGACAGGTCAATGACCAATCCTTTTGGGCTGAGATGATTATTCTTGATCATGAACCACACAGTCTAGAACAGGGGTCAGCAAAGTATCGCCTGCGGGCCATGTGTAGACCTCACCAAAATCCACAAGATGTGCTATTGTGCTATTGTAGTTCTCCAAGGTTCACAGAAGACCAAAAATGGACTCCAGCCCTTAGAAATGGACCACGCTTTGTCAAGATATGTGATGAAGCACGTAAAGGTAATGTTTGCCCTTGTTCAAAAGCCACTCGTGTCCAACTGTAGGGTTCAGTGCTCATCTCTGTTTATAGGCAAAAAGCCCACACTGTCTGCATCTGCATTTCTATGGGTATGTGGCAGGCATGACTAGACACAGGAGTGCACAGAATACTGTTTGCCTTCCCACTGAAGTGCTACCTATTTATCTACTTGCAATTTCTTGCTTTCAAACTGCTAGGTTAGCAGGAGCTTTGGACAGAGATGGGAGCTCTCTCCATCATGCAGTACTCGGGTCTTGACTTACTAACCTGCCAACATTCCAGTCACAAAGTCAGTGTCTTAACCACAAAGCCACCACAGCATGTACAGAGTACTAAAATAATTAACATTCAAAGTTACTCACCTCTTGATTATTGCTATAGTGGAACACTTTAAATTGGGGGATAGAACTGTTTTCTTAAAGCCAAACTCTATGTTCAAAATTAATTAGCATTAGAGCATTATGTTGCAAAGATTTGACTTAGTCCGTGTTTATTTCCCAAAGCACAATGACAAAACAAAGCAACCAGATTTGAAAAACACGTGAGATGAGAAAAGCTTCTGCCTTCTGCAGTAAAGCAGCTTCTTCTCTAACTGGCAGGTTATCAGTGAATATAGTTCTGCCTTTAGTCAGTGATATTTGTTCAAAGGTCCTGAGGCCCAGAAGGTTAAATCCAGGGTGTCTCAAGTTCAGATTTCCACTATGGGCCTCTACAATTATTTGTGAGCATTTTCACCACATAGGCAAACTTGTTTATGTTATTACATTTAAAGTTGTTTTTGGGAGAACAACATTTGAGTATTTGTTCTTTGTAACCTCATGCTCTATCAAACCTTAATACTGGCCACTGAAGACTACTGAAGTTTGCCAGTGGTCTTTGTCTGTTTTAATTGAAACAAATGCCTGCATAGCATTTGTTTTAAAAATAAAATTGTGTCAAATCTCTTAATCCCATTTTGGTGTTCTGGGCCAGTTTATTTTGCCCCAGATCTCCCTTTTAATGTCTGCCAAAGAAAACATATATCATCATGTAGCCCATTTCAAAAGAGGCGTGTTGTTCTGAGGAATCTGCTAATGGTAAACTCGAGAAGAGCTAAGTCGGTTGATGTTTTGTTCAGAAAATAAAATAAAAAAAGAACAATGTAAATGGTTAATGTCTTGATTACAAACCCTAGGTGGAGCTTGGTGCTGAAACTGACTTCCATTCTGAAATATTATCTTGCCTTTTAAATATAGGTTCTGGCGTTCATCGAAATTATTTTCTTATAAGGAAAAAAAATCAGAACTGAATACTGTCATAAAATGCTAGCACACATGAATGTGTTGTAAAAGAAACAAAAGGTTTGTGAGAGGGAGTCTCTCCTTTCAAAGATAGCGTGTAGCTACTTTAACGGCTTAGAAAATAACATCTGGAGCAAAATTTTGTTGAAGGGAATTATTGAGAAGCCAGATGTGACATTTGAGAACACTGATGAGCATTTTAAAATCCCAAAGACATAAAGTTTCATGCTTGTGTCTCTGTTATAGCACCTTGGTGTAACCCATGTTGAGGAGAGACAGCTTCTCTCTCCATCACAACGACACTGGAGCCTGCAACAAACTCTCTCTTCTCTGCAGCTAAGAAAGGAAAACAAGATCGCTGTTTTGTCTCTCATAGCCATTTATTTTGCGTCTTAAAATCTGCAAATTGTCAGAAGTATAAAGAGACTCAAACTGTTATCTTGAGAGGAACAGAAAAAAAATCTGTTTCCAGGGAATCCACTATGCACATTGTTGTTGATATGAACTTAATGGCATTATGAATGATTATTATTATTATGACCAGCAGCTGCAGCATAGCTCGAAATATCTTCAAAAACAGAGCTGATTTCAAGATGAGTGTTTTTCAAATGCTATTCCATAAGATGGCAGCAATTCTTTAAGTGAACCTAAAAGACAGACATATGAAGATGTCACAAGGAGCATTTCTGGTAGTCATTAAAATATACTAAAAAAGAGACATTTCGTTTTCATGGGTTTTACTTTCCTTTGCTTTGTGACTTTCTTGCCATTTATTTATTTAAATTTCTATAAACATCAGAACAATATAGGTTAAAATTTTAAAAGTTCTTAAAATCTATAGTTAAAACCTATTAAAACTACAACTAATCAATTGGGTATCTGATTTTTTTTAAAAAAATAACCTCTTTCAATTCTGTCTGTGTGAAATAGATTATTATTACACTTGTAACATGCTCTTTTTGTCATCCATTATTGAAGTTTGGTTTATCAACTATGGGAGCAAGTGACAGCATGAAAAAAATTAAAATCTTTAATACTTCAGAAGTTAAATTTCTTGAAAGTGATGTCAAATTATTCTCTCTGTTCATCCAACCCCCCAGAAAACGTGTGAAGCAATTTTAGTAGTGAGGTAAAAAAATTAAAATTCAAAGATTTCTTTTACTCTTCTCCTCTGCACATCTGTCCCTAATTGTTCTGACAGGTTTTTCCCCAGACATCTGTGAGGACTTCCAAGTAAGAATTAGCTTGATAGGACATTGTTGTTGTTACCTCCGCTGATGTTTACCTACTTATGTACTTCCACGAAGCAGGTTAAAAAAAAGGGTATCGGTCTAAGATTAAAACTGTGCTATTTTTAAAATTTGTGAAGCGCTTAGCGGCCATTACCTGTTGCAGAATTGTAGCAAGGGAAGTATACATTAATTTAAGCTTAAAACTTTGTACACAGTTGCCTCAGAAGAATGCCCAGTATAAAGGTATGGGCAACTGCAGTAAGAGTTTTAAGGATATGAAATGTTTGATTTTGCTACTGGTAATTTCTTTGAATTTATCTGCTTTTTAAGTTTAGTGGCTGGTGTCCTAATTACCTCTGTCTGTTTCAGAGACGCTGCTTAGCAAACAAAAATCAAATTTTGAAGCTAACTCTGAATTGGAAAATATCTTGGGGCAATCGGAATATATTTGACAGATGTAACATGGCCATTCATTTTGGAAGAGGATCCAGCTGACATCATGAAGAAAACTACTTCAAAATGTTATACAGTGGAACCCCAACATACAAATGATTTGACTTACAAAAAATTCGACATATAAAAATAGAAATCCTGGCTAAAAAATTTTCTTCGACATACAAATTTTTAATAGGAAAAATTCAACATACAAAAATATATACGGTGACATCTAATGGCCTCTTCTGATAATGCAATGTGTTTTTGACATACAAATTTTTCAACATACAAATAATCTCGTGAAATGGGAAAAAATCATATGTAGAGGTTTTACTTGTATCAATGCCTCTAGGTCAGGAGTTCTCAACCTTTTAAAGCTGGGGGCCGGGTCACACTCTCTCAGACAGCTTTGGGGGCCAGATGGCCATTTTGCCCTTCCTCCACCACATGGCACCTCCTGGTCACAGGAAATGGCACCATGGCCCACATCTGGTCCACAGGCCACAGTTGAGAATCCCAGCTCTAGGTGTCCATGTATCTATCATCTGTCTATTGCCAAATTTTAATAGCATTTTTAAACACCAGTGTTCATGTAATCAGATTATCTCCTCTCCTATTACTTTGAGGATTATGATAATCCAGGGTATCAGTGTGAATTATTTGGAGATAATAATTTACTCTACATTATATTACAATGCTATTCTCCAACTGACACAGTAGGAAGGAGATTGCTTAGTATTCATAAAATTTAAACCCAGATATTTTAAACATATTAATAGGAGGAGTATGTATACATTCTCCCTATCTGCAATAAGGGCTGTTGATATAGCACTGTATTTTATCAGCGTTATTGTTAGCTGTGCTCTTAGCTTCTTCCTAGCACCCAACATATTCTGGATCACATGTAGTATGCAAAAATGGTCTATGTAGAAGATAACAACTATTATGAATTGTTTTTGTAACAATTACTAAGAATTTTCTCATAGCGGTAATTTTTAACTTCAAATACTGCTACAGTTTTTAAAAATCATATTTTTGTTTTACAATTAGCACAGCGATGAACTTGTATTTAGACCAGAGATTCCCAACCTTTTCAAGGCAAGGCTCAGGTCATGCTCCCTCAGACAGCTTCGGGGCCCAGATGACCATTGTGCTCTGCCTGCCACAGATGGCACTTCCAGGTGTGGTGTAGGTGGTGGGTCTCCCACATGGGCCATAGATTGAGAACCCCTGATTTAGACTCTACCGTTGCAATTTTTAAACAACAAATGGAATTCTTAGGTTTGCTTGTAATACTAATACAATTCTATGTACAGTGGAACCTTGGTTAACGTAATTAATGCATTCTTCAGAACATTTCTTACAGCAGAAATTACTTTAACCAAATTACCCATAGGAATGCATTGAATGCAATTTCCCATAGGAATGCACTGAAAACCAAAATACTTTAACCAAAACATGGTTTCCCATAGGAATGCACTGAAAGCCAATTAATCAATTTAAAAAAAATCTATAAACCAAGTCACAATTTTCCATGGATTTCCTTTTGTTATGCGATTTTTATGTTAACCAAGCCGTTTGTTAACTGAGATTCCACAGTACATTAAAAATTAAGGTGGTGGTGGTGGTGGTGGTGGTGGTGATAGTGATAAGGCATAGTGGGTTGAGTACTGCTGTTGGAAACCATCAAGAGTCTGACCTACAGGACTATTAAGTTGCTTTCCCCCAGAAATATTTCCATCCTAGTTCCTACATGCCACTTACAACGGGGAATGTTTTCTTTGAAATTTTATATTATTAAATTTGTACTACAAATTTGTATAAAGTAGGTAGTTTTAACAAAAAAAAAGACCTGGCAAAAGACTGAAATCCCATCCTTGCTGGCATATTTTGGGGTGTTGGGATTTATATGATACTATATCTTTTATTTCACTTTAGAAGCTGCCTTGGGCAGCTATTTCTCCCATCTCTTTTTAGTAGGAACCAAGAAACCAGGAAATACATCTGTGTGCTTCAGTCCTGCTGCATTGTATTTTCATCCTCCCAGCAGGGTATGTCTAGCCTCCTGCTTTTAATGTCCTGTGCCACTGAATTATTCCATAGCTGTTTGGGACTTAAAGAGTTCTTTTTACATATCTGCAAATGTTGGGATTACCTGAAATATGGAGACCTCTTCTTTATGTATCTATGTACAGTAGTAGTTTATTCCCTTTCTGTCCAGCAGGACTTCCTGGGAGCATCATTTCAAAGATGTGGGACCATGTTTGTTGGGGAATATAAGAAGTTGTGGTGTTTTTAAAAAGGGTATTTTCCCATTTGTGATGCAGGGTCACCAATGAGAAAGCCCTAAAACTGCTTCCTGCCACCTTGATGACTTTCAGTAGTAGACCATAGATTAGAGCAGTGTTTCCTGAACTATGTTCTGTGGAATACTGGTGGACTTCAACTCCCAGAAGCCCAAGTCAGTACATTGGCTGATCAGTGCTTTGAGGAATTGACTTAGGCTTCTGGGAATTGAAGTCCAAAAACCAAAGTTTGGGAAATGCTCAACTAGAGTATTTTCTACGTTGCTAACCTTCAGGCTTGGACCGTTTCATATAGATTGATATCACGGTGTAAGGTAAAAACACAAATAATTAAAAATGGCTATAATTCTTTCAGAGTTAATAGCACTGAAAAACACTCAATTTGAAAATATGTGCTTATAATTTTTTCAGTAAAACACTGTGAAAAGAACTTGGATTAGGCCCAAATATTTGTGGAGAATTGCAGACTTTTATTTAGTGGTTTACCAATGGCATTTCCCTTGACATCTGAATTTCCAGTTTTAAGGGTTTTTCTTTGTGACATAAATTACTAAAATAGTAACAATGTTTTCCAAATGTTTCTTTGTAGTTCATAATCAGGTTAGTGAAGATAAGTTGGGAAGAATTGGAAGAAATGTCCAGAATCCTATTGATGAATTTATCTGTCTGTTGGTGCTTTCCAAAGAAGTAGCCATATTAGTCTGTATGATCATGTTTGTCAAAATTAAAGAAAGGGAAGGGGACAAAATATTGTGTCACTTTAATGATCAGATAATTATAGAAAGAGAGGGCCATGGTGGATTAGTGGTTAAGATGCTGAGTCTGAAAACTGGAAGGTTGGCAGGTTGGCAGTACAAGACCTGAGTGCTGCACAATGGAGTGAGTGCCAGTTGTCTGTTCCCATTCAACCTAGGAGTTCACAAGCAAGACATTGCAAATAGATAAACAGGTACTGATTCTGCTGGAAAGGTAACAGCATTCAGTGTGCTCCGGCATCTAGTCATGCTTGTCACATTTCCATAGAAATGGAAATGAACAACATCCTCTAGATTTGGCTTTCAAACAAGGGAGAACTTTACGTTTTTAATTATATACTGTCAAGTTGATTCCCACTCATGGTGACCCTTTCCAGGGTTTTCTAGTTATATTGTATGGTACTTAGAAATGTCCAAGGTTCCACACGCTAGCTCTTTCAACTCATAATCTCTGGCTCCACAAACAGATACCTAACTTAATGAACTATTCAGCCAGCTGTGACATTTTAATGACATTTTAAAGCATTTCCTTCAGTCTGAGACTTCATGTATTAAAATCCACCCATCCACCCCACTTCCACTCCTTTGATTTTGCCAGTACATGTATGTTGTGGTGGTACATGGCTATTAATTAACAAGGGGTTCTTTTGCCTTCCTCGATACACTCCTGATATATTTTTTTCTTTCATGTCCAGATCAAACTTTGGATTGCCAAAATGAAGCCACTTTCTTGGCTTTGTCATTGGCCAAAATTAAATCTTCATTGCTGCATGTTTTGTAAGAGTGTAATTTCTGAAACTGAACTGCTGCGCCTATCATTCCTCATCGTTTGCTGTTTTGCCAGGAGTTTTCCTCCAACAACTTCTGGAGGGCCATATATGCTCCATCCCTGATGTAAAAAGCTTGAAGGTGATTCCAAAAATGCATGACTTGGAAGAATGGCAAGAAGAAATTCTTTCCACATATGAAACCGTCCTCAAAAATCGAATGTCATAGCTTACATTCTCAGGTCAGCTAAAATTGCTCAACTGGAACAGATTCTGTATAGAGACTTTCCATTTTTCCAATGTTAACTCAATGCACGATAGTTCTTCAAGTTAAGTGCATGCTTGTGTGAATTATAATTGGCAGCACATGACATGTCTTGAAGGCTCCTATGATTACCCATCAATACTCACATTTGAATATAACCAGAATATAACCCTCAAGTTTCCAAGCCATGAATCAACCAAGTAATCTGAAATATTCTTGATCTGAGTATTGCCATCTCCTTCTTAGACAGTGCTAGGTCACTTTTATAAAACATTTGTACTTGAATAGTTATTGTCCATATTTTGTTCTCTAAGCTACTGTACTAGATTCTTCTTCTTCTTCTTCTTCTTCTTCTTCTTCTTCTTCTTCTTCTTCTTCTTCTTCTTCTTCTTCTTCTTCTTCTTCTTCTTCTTCTTCTTCTTCTTCTTCTTCTTCTTCTTCTTCTTCTTCTTCTTCTTCTTCTTCTTCTTCTTCTTCTTCTTCTTCTTCTTCATGTCTAGGCCAGATGTGAAACTGCCAAAATGAAGGCACCTTTTGGTGAGTTCATTCTGCAGTTCCTTTCACCAGCTAATCTTTCTCACACTAGGTCAGATGAAAGGAACTGGTCTACTAGATAAAATGACCTTTAGCAAATTAAAATTATTCCACCTTACCCTAGGTTATGACAAGTTTGCTTTTGGATAAGGAACCTGTGAGTGTTGTTGACTAGACATGTAAGAAAAAAAACTGTATTCAACATGTATGTACGATTTGGAGTTGGTTATGCCCAGTCCACAGCGGTGAGTGGAATCAAAAGCTCAAATGTCATCTTGAAAGAATGTATGCACAGAGCTTAACAAGGAAAAGCAGGCCATGGAAATAATTTGTAATTTAGTGTGATCATAAATGTAGAGCCTCATTATGTGATGCCACAGAAAGTCCTCCACTGTCTCCTGCAAATTCTTTTATAGGGGAAAGTCATACTGCTTACTACTACACACTAGATGTCTGTATCTTTTAATGACAGGGAGGGTTTGATTGACAGATTATAACTTGCCTTAAAAAGAAACAGCAGGCATGTGAAAGCGATGTCAAGATGAAGTGAAATTTCTTTGGTATGTTATTTGCACCGCGAATGCAAACCACATCTGTATTGCTCTTTTTTTTCCTTGTTGAGGTTTGATGATGTAAGTGAGAAAGAATAAGGCAATTTGGTGTCTCTCTGTATTAAGCCTTTTTCAAAGGAATGACCATATTTACAAGTGGCATTTTTCTAGTCTGCCTTTAGGTGGTTAAAAATAATAAATGTATAGCTCTGGCAGTATGTCTGTTTGGTTAAAAATAATAAATGTATAACTCTGGCAGTATGTCTGTTTCTTTTTTCACTCCTTACTGAATCAAAGCTGTCCTGCATAATCCTAGGTAAATGCACATAGTATTTAAATTTCCTTGTTTATTTTTTGTTAGATTGATCACTATATATTTGTAAGCAGAGACATGGTATAAAGGCAAATGCCTTTTCAGAACATAAGTAGAGTTCCAAAGAGCAAATCCCTATACAGTAAAACCTCACATAAAGAGTGCCTCACTTAGAAACTAACTCACTTAAAGAGCAGAATTTTCTCTGAATGGTCGCCCTCTCTTAACAACTAAAACCAACCAAAAACTCGCTTAATAACTAAAATGGGGGTTCGCAATCCCCCCCACCAGAAGTCACAATTGGTCACTTACAACGGTGTTTCACTTAAAGAGCAAACTCACTTAAAGAGCAATCCCGTGGAATACATTATGCTCTTTAAGGGAGGTACCACTGTACTTGTCTTAATATGTTCCATCTGCCTAAATTATTTTCCTCCTTTCCTTTTTTTGACTAGTGTCTTCTTTT
Source organism: Furcifer pardalis (assembly GCA_030440675.1). Taxonomy (NCBI): domain Eukaryota; kingdom Metazoa; phylum Chordata; class Lepidosauria; order Squamata; family Chamaeleonidae; genus Furcifer; species Furcifer pardalis. The sequence goes on from CP126897.1 coordinate 93,329,988, forward strand.
ACACATTGTGTTCAAAGTTATTGAATTTGCTTTGGTTTTTGCTTTTTAACAAGAATGGAAATACATTTAAAGTTGCATACTTTTCATTTTCCTAACCCTGATCATATCCTTGTCTTTTGTATTCACTTTTTAAAATGCGAACATATACATATAGAACTCTCACTCTCTCTACTATATATTACGAAAGTTGAGCTTAAACTACTAATGAGTGGAATTTTGTTTTACTTTGTTCTGCAGTAATAGTGTACACAAACTACTCCCTACACCCTTTTCAACTGTAAGCAACTGTGTTGTGCACTGACCAGCTTTTTGTAACAGTTGTTCACTGTTCAGAAAAGTACAAAATTTGTACTGCATATGGACAAAGAGATAGTGATCTCTTTTCAGGTGGAGTGTCATGTGATGTTATAAATGTATTCACACATGTAGATGATGAAACTTGTACAACACATAGTTATATGTACACAAATGTGTCTTTTTTTACCCTGAAGAAATGAAATTTACACAATTGTGCACAAAAACACAGTAATCATTCACAAATTCAATACATTGTGCATGTGTGTGTCTTTGTGACCAATTAGAGTAATGTTTTTGTTTATATAATGACTTAGTACTGTATATACTCGAGTATAAGTCTAATTTTTTAGTGCCCAAAATAAGGACCAAAAAGGGGACTCGACTTATACTCAGGTCAATGATCCCGAGGGTCCCAAAATGAGGTGGTGCAAATTCAAACATACATTTTAAAAAAGCACTAACATGACCGTAAAAACTCAAAAACATACCCACACATATGTATAAATTAATTAATTTTACTGTATTTTCATGTATTTTAATTATTGAAACTCACTAGCAGCTGCTGCATTTCCACCCCCGACTTATACTCGGGTCAGTCTATTTATCTAGTTTTAGAGGTCCAAATTAGGTACCTCAACTTATATTAGGGACGACTTATAGTCGAGTATATACGGTACAGTAATACCTTGGATAACGTTTACCTCGGATAACGCTAAAATCGCATAACGTTAAGTAATCTGGGGAGGAGAATTGGATCGAATAACGTTAAGGTCCTATGGGATGGATCGGATAACAACTGCTAAAGCCTGTGCGGTTACAATGTATCTCTATGGAGCGTTAACATTATCTGATCCATCCCATAGGATTTTAACATGGATCAGATAACACTGAAAATCTGATAATACCAAGACTTGTGGTACCAAGTCTTAGCGTTATCCGAGGTATTACTGTATACTGAATTAACTATACCTTGGTGAAAATTCTCCACTAATACCTCCTCTAAATGCTAACTTTTAGCAGAGACATTGTATCTGAGGACTTCAGGAGAGAATTAAAATGTACATTCCTTTAGCCCAGACTATTTTTGACACCATGATATAGTCCCCAACAATCAAAAAATGCAGTGAGAGTGAAATAGTTTGTCCTAACACAGATCAATGTAGATTGGATACGATTAAGTTGTTCTTTCATTACTTTCATTTTCATTTTGTGGTCGCCGCCACTGAATTTAATTTTCAAAGAGGGGGTCCTGGTATTTTATTTCAGCATAACATTAAAAAAAAGGCTGATGAAGTGGACTTGATTCATGAAAGTTAACATTAAAATATACAGCAGTTAGTCTTTAAAATGCTACAAGGTTTTTTTTGTGTTTTTGTTTTGTTTTGTTTACTCTCTGATATGCTTGAAACACAGACTAACATGGCTACCATTTCAAAAAAAAAAAGTTGTATGGCACTTTTAATTGTAATTTATTTTAAAATGTGCTTTTGTGGATTTCCTCCAGCAGGTTCACCCCAGTACACCAGAACAGGTAGCAGAAATTCCGGCTGGCTCCGCCCACTCACATTTTGAAATAAAGTAGTCCATGCCAGGTAGTAAATATTTTTGAATCCCACCACTGATTTCCTCACATGTAAAGAACATAGTACTAAAGCCTCTGATGCTTTGATTAAAATCCACCTTAAACATTACTTTAAAAGGGAAGTAAAAATGGTGAAATTTTTTTTTGTATTTCAGTGTCAAATTAGATTTCATAAGAAAAATATTTTTGAATTGTGTAGATAACATCAGTATACAACTTTAGTATAGTACATATATTATAGTTGAGTTTTTCTGAAATCTTGGACAGAATCTATTATGTATCTTCCTTTGCACCTTTTAAAAGCATAGATCTTTCACCACTGTCATTGCACAAAACAAGTTCCAATTCGATTATACCTTTGTGATATAAAACATTTTTCATCTAGCAAGAACACAGTTAACAAATGAGTCACAGCAGAAAATACAATCTACACTGTATGTGTACTTATATGCTATATATAAATGCTTTTTCTTTATATCTGTATGTTTCTTTTTTATGTTTTAAAAGAAAAAAAAATTACATGCTGTTAATTTTTTGAAAAACAATATTATTAAAGATGGGAGCCTCTAAAAGCATTCACATTTAGCAACAAAAAGCCAACATATGTACTAGAAATGACTACATATGTTATATAATTGGAATACTGTACCTGCAAATGTCAAAGACTGGATCGTGAAACTACTAGATCAAAGAGAAAAATAAAAAATATTGTGGCAATTGAAAAATAAATCAAGGGAAGTTTTCCAAAATACTTGGAACCGTCTCACAGAATATTTAATATATATATATGGGGATAATATGATACTATGATAATGATTTAATGAGGGTTGGTTTAAAAATTAAAAAAAATGAAGTTAAATCAAGAAATTAAATATGATAGTGTATATAATGTACAGTACTGTATCTACAAAAAAGTGCATAAAATATGATGTAGGTTAAAATTCAGGGAAGGTGGAGGAAGTCTGTTTTATCTTAAAATCTTTTTATGTATTTTTTCCTTTGTTTTTATTTTTTTCTTATTGTCTTTTTTTTTCTTGTAGTAAGTCCAAAGGGGAAATCTGAGGAATGAAATGCAACAGTATATAAAATATGCTACAAAATTACTTTATTATTGAGGGTTGCATATTGCAATCAAATAAGTTTGGAAAGGTTTAATGTATGAATCCCCTTCTGTAGTCGGTTCTGTCTTACAATTTGTTCTATACGTGTTTTATGTTTGTTTATGATGTTTATTTGTGAGAAATAAATTTATTTAAAATATTAAAAAAAAAATACCTGCAAGCACTTTCAAATAGTATCCTGGCTAGACATGCTTTTTATCTCATGTTGTCTCTTTGCATCATGAAATAAAATGTAGTTCTGTGTTATGAGAAACATCTGGAAAGACTGGCAGATTGCTTAGCCTGAATTTAAGAATACTGCTGGGTGCGTATTGTATACCTTTCTCTGATTCTTTAATCCATGATAAAGACAGATGGCTCACTTTTGCAAGATTAAGACCATATTTATTAGTTATAACTTCTCTGAAGGAAGGTGAGGAAAGAATAAATCGGAATTGGAGAATGTTGTTCAACTGTATTTCCTTTGGAAGATATCAACAGACTTCACTAGAATGCATATGGATAGATCATTCGGCTACCTAATAAATTCATTGGACAGTACAACTATACCAGAATGATATGTATTCAAATGAAGGGGAAATTGATTGCCCTTTTGGGAATTTTGCTTGACTTTCCCCGTAGTCGATAAGGATTAAACTAGTTTGCAAGATGCATATGTACTTCTATTTATTCTTTTCCCCATAAACTTTAGAGCTAAAACTTTCACCTAATTTAGTGGTTTCTTTAATATTAATGTTCTGAAATTAGCAGAGCTGGTTCTAAGGCAGTTTTGAACATATATGGTAAGCAGTGTTGAAAATTATAGTACTGTACTGTATATTGCAGAAAACTGCAGAAATAATCATGTTAGAAAATTCGTATATGTCTCAATTTTTCTTGTGTGTTTCTGAGGGGAATGTATGAAAGGTACAGAACAACTCTTTGACTAAATTTTTATGTTTTGCATCAGGCAGGTTTATTTTAAGTAAGGTAGAAAGGGGGGTTTATTATTTTGGGGCAATACTTCAAATACATTTTTAAAAGATACATTCTTCATTTGACCACATATGATCTCTATAAAATGATATACGTACTTACATTCTCAAATAGATTATCAGATAGTAAACACAGTATCATGTCAATGGGAAAGCTTAACGACTGTTTCTAATTAACACCAAAGCAATCCTTTCTCTAATAATGCTGAGGTGATGTATTTATTTAAAATTTCCAGTATCTTTCCCACTTCTTCACACAGTTCCAGAAATCTCTGAAGTCTAATAAAGAGAAAATTGAGTACTGAACTGTCAGGAAGCAAATTTCAGTTTTATAGATTTGAAAAATATAGACACAAAAATAATTCATGATAGAGGGTGTCTGATTTAATTGGTATCTATATGTTATGGATTACCTAAGATATCCATGCCATATAGATAACAAATAAATCAGATGTCTAGCATAAAGAGGTTAGAATGAAACATTTCCTCCCCAGAACATTTTTAAATCTTAGCTTGCATTCATAAACAGATAGTCTGCTTTTTAAAAAAATGTTCATTTAATTCTAACATTTGAAGGCAGAAAAATAAAATAAAATCATTTTGTAAGGCTGTGATATCTAGCGGAAAAACTGGAATTATTTTCCTTATGGCTTGTTTTGTTTTGTTTTAAATCCACTAGTGAGATTTGCTTGAGACTCTTATCGAGGTGAAAATAATGAAACACAGCAGTAACATGTTATCATTATGTACCTAGGACTCTGGAATCTTTTCTTTATTTCCATGAGTGTTCTTCTGGTTTTGTCATTAGTAATTTATATGGAACCCTTTTTTTGGAGAGGCATTCCAAATTTCTTTAAATGGAGAGACAGACAGTCAGATTTGGGATTCCATAACAAAGTACAGTACTTAAATCATTAAGATATTTCCACAACAAACCAAAAGCTGAGATTTGCTGCACCCATGTATGAAAGTGTCCTGATTTGAAAACAAGGCCAATGTAATAGCTAATTCTTCAACAGAAAGCAGGTCAGGGTGACTCAACATGGAGTTCTCCCTTCATGTACTAAATGCTCAGCTTGCTTGCATGCATGTTAAGTCTTCTAGTGGTGCATTTCCATCAGAGCTATGTGTGTGACCAATCAGACGAGCAAATCAGGCCCATTTTTACTTCCTGGTGACCAATCATAAACAAAAGCAAGCTAATTCATGAGATTTTGTGTTATGAACTGCAGGTATCTGTTGCAATTTATACTCCTCATTTCTAAATAAGTTCTGAGTTCTCACATAGTTTCACCCTTAGAGAAAGAGAAACAGGAGACAGGTTTCCAGTTCTAATTTATCTCTGCTTTTACCATGCAAATTCTATTTACTCATATCCAACTGTGTGCTGCATGTTTTTAAAGTTCAAGTGATCTGATTTGATTAATAGAAGATAAGATCTTTTGCATGATGTGGTAATTACAATATACTTTGATGTTCAAGTGCTTCCATTCAGAATGAGAGTACACAGCTCGGAAATGACAGGACAAAGTATTGAATGAGCTTATTCAAGGCAATCATTTTGCACATAAGAAGCCAGTTATCTGTAGCACCCAGTTACATGATGAAATGACATTTACTAATATTCTATATTTGTAATAGAGAGACAAAATATTTATACTGAGTATGATTTTGGTCCATCCACTGTGTACGTGGATTGGCAGCTGACCCCTAGGGATGCAGGCAATCATCTTTCTAAACCCTGATTTGAAAGCCTGCCATATGACCATGGAAGCGTCTGCAGATGCAGACAGTGCTGGGTCTTTGGCTTTGAAACAGAGATGAGCACTGAACCCTAGAGTCAGATACGACTGGCTTTTGAGCAAGGGAAACCTTTACCTTTACCTTTACCTTTATGCTTAAAATATATGTCAGAGAAATTGATTATGACCTGGACAAAGCTCCAGTGCATCAGCACTTGTTCTGTCCAGAAAATACACCCCAAAGAAGCAGACAGAAAGATAAAAAAAATCTGACCTTATATCTTAACAAACAAAAATATATATTGACAGTGTTACAGCACCATCCAGATTGTATTTTGTCCTTTTTCTTCATTTCCCAGAAGAAAACATTTTGATCCCCATTATCTTCCAAGTGTCAGTGATGGGATGTAACAGGTCCGCACCGGTAGTAACTTTTCCCAGCGTCCCGGAGAACCGGTAGCAGCTTTTGGGGGGAACCACCTTCAGGGCTTACCTTTTCACTAGTTCCCCCAGTGCCCATGCGCGCCAAGCACTTGGTGTGCATGTATGCCTACAGTGCTTGGCGTGTATGTACGGCCTCCTTGCTGTCCTCCCAAGCGGGGTGGAGGAAGAGAAGCTGCTAGCCTGAAGCTCCCTATAGCCTGCTCCCCAGGGTAAGTGACTCACCTTTGGATGTGGTGTGTCTCTGTGTATTTTAATGTGTATTTAATACCTTTACCTATATTGATGTACTACCACAGTTCCTAAAAAGGCCTAGCAGCCTGGCTTGGGGTTTTTAAGCAAAGTCTTGGAGTTACCTCATCAATAAGCTACACCTGTGCTGTTCCAATTGCTGTTCCAATTGGAGAACCCTTAAGGAGGTACAGCTGTTTTACATTTACATTAAGGCATATTATCCTAGAGAACTGGTTAGGCAAAGACTTAGTACCTAACTTCTTTAACTGTTGAAAAGTTGAAAAGTGCCAAAATGAAGCCATCTTGTGGTGAGTTCATTCTGTAGTTCCTTCCATCTGACCTAGTGTGAGAAAGATTAGTCAGAATAAGCTTTAAGCTCTGGTTTAAAAGCTCTGGTTGGTTTCTGTTTGGGGTGGGTGGGTGTATTTTAATGTATTTTTTATTTTATTTATTTACTTATTTAATTTATTTACGGGTTTGTGTTGTGGGTGGGTGGGTTGAGGTGTGTGTGTGTGTGTGCTTATTCTTATTTTATTTTTTTATTATTATTTTCTCTGGCCCCGCCCACAACATCATGATGTCATGACATTAGCTCCACCCACACTGTGATGACATCAAGGTGGGGTAGTAAAAATTTTGACATCACACCACTGTTAAGTGTGTTCTTCCTAATTTTCCTGCTTCAATGTTCCCTTTTTTTGTTTCTGGCTCACGTCTTGGCCATCAGAATTAAAGAAAAGACAATAGCAGCAACACAATGCCTTCTGCTGAAAGTTTGGTCAAATGGTGCCTCCCTTACTCTTGTACGGAAGTTGACTGGGAAGGACATTGAATTTTATCCGAACACAATGTCCTCCACTCTACCTGAAGAAATCAGGCTTAAGGGCCGCAGACTTGTGTTTCCAAACACCTAACCACTGTTTCTGACCATCCCCAACATTGGTGGTCTGAGACAGCTGCTTCACTTTACCAAATGAGAGGACAGGTTTGGGGCAGCAATCCTCAAGAGAGGGGGAGAAACATCAATATTGGCCAAAACCCTGTTTATAGTGTAAGCCAAATTCCTATCCTTTCCTACCTGGTAAACAAAACATATGGGCTATGATTCTCAAGTGTATGCATGAGGGGAGGTTCACACACATGCCAATCCAGTGTGAATGCATGAATCCAAGAACTGTGGCAGGAAAGAAAGAATGGATTTTTGTTGTTGTTCAATCACACTGTCGAGTCCAACCATTTGTGACCCCATGGACCACCACATGACAGGCTCCTCTGTCACCCATCATCCTCCACACCCTGCTCAGATCTACACCCACTGCGTCAATGATGCCATCTTATCCGCTGCTGCCTCCTTCTTTTGCCTTCGATTTTTCCTAGGCCTTCTCAAGTGAGTCCTCTCTTCTCATTTGGTGGCCAAAGTACTTTAGCTTCAGGTTCAGTATTTGTCCTTCCATGAGCAGCCGGGGTTGATTTAATGAGCAGTTGGGGTTGATGGAAGATTACAATTTGGCTTATGCTACGTGCAGAGTCTTATTCATTATTTTGAACATTTGAGCAGGAAGAAAATGATACATTTCCAGGATATGTGAGTGACAAAGAGACATGTTTATTTCTCTCATCTACATTCCTTCCCTTGCTTCATTTACAGTTTTAACTGAAAGTGATATTACTGGCGCTCCTGCACACTATACAGAATTTCACTTTAATTGTCAATGATTCTTGTACCAGTATCTTTGAGGTTTTAGAGCGTGACTCTGCATTTTAATTAAATGATGTTATTCTACAGACTTTTAAAAAGCTTGTCAGCATTTGTGGATTATATAAAATAAACAGATGCTAGATAGATGAAAATACCCTTTGACAATGTACCAGTCTCAAAACATAACTCTTCCCTGGACTCTGTGAGTACGAATATAGAGGAAATACTTAATCTGTGGTGTTGAATGTACTTATTCACAAGTGCCAGTGTCTTTGATGGCGCTTCCAAAGGAGTAGAAGTATTCAAGATCACAGCATAAATATTTTATTCATGGGCTTGTCAAAGGAAATCAGAATTCAAGATCTAAATATGTCACTGAACTTTTAATTTCCCAGAAAAAAACAACACTCTAGTTGTGAAATGATCACAGAAATGGTAAACTGCTTGGTAGCACAGAATCATTTTAACCCTTGATAAGACAAGTCTGTTCGATGCACAAGTGGGGGCACGAGACTTTGTCTTTTGGGAACTACTACCTCCCAAGTCTCCAAAGCAACATGGCTAGAAGTCAGGCTGACCAGGAGTCTCTGGGAGTTACGATTCTCCAAAAAGGATTTTCCCCTCCCCAAACTCTGAATCATAGCATTTTAAATGCTTGTTGTACCAGCTCTAGATATTTAATTCTAAAAAGATGTTGTTTGAAGAGATGCAAGGAGGGAATTAAAACTCTGCACAAAGTCTTTGCTGCTATTATACCATATTTATATATCAGGAGTCACAGCTGAATATTGTTACAAGTAAACAATCAGTCAACGATATACAGCTGTTATGTAAGGGCATTTGCTGATGCACTGAAATGTACTAGTAACCTGTAAGAAGACCAAAGTTATAAGGTAGAACATGCACTTTCCAATGATAAGGTTCCATGTTCAGTCCCTTGCATCTCCAGTTGCAACCTGAGTTTGGATGGAGGCCACTGGTATAGAATCCTTATCCTCTTATCTTATTAAACGTGTTTCTTAACCTTTTTAACATCCTGGAGTGTGAAATCAAGAAAGTATTACTAACAACAAAGCCAGTGGAAATGATGGTATTCCAGTTGAAAGATCTCTTCAGCCCACTCTACAAGGAGAAAGTACTGTATATACTCGAGTATAAGTCTAGTTTTTTAAAAAAGTGATCTTCCAAAATGAGATCCAAAAAAGGGACTCGACTTATACTCGGGTCAATGACCCTGAGGGTCCCAAAACTGTGGTGGTGCAAATTCAGACATACATTTTTTTAAAAGCACTAACACTACCATAAAAATTTGAAAACATACCCACACAAATGTCTGAATAAATTAATTGTACCGCATTGTCACGTATTTTAATTACTGAAACTCACTAGCAGCTGCTGCATTTTCCACCCCGACTTATACTTGGGTCAATCTATTTCCCTAGTTTTAGAGGTCCAAATTAGGTACCTCGACTTATATTTGGGACAACTTATAGTCGAGTATATATGGTATGTTAGAAATTAAACCAACCAACCAGCGGATCAACCTTGTTACCATCAGGCAGGTTCTTCTTTGCCTGATCTCTCACCTAACTGCTTTCTGGACTCTTTAGCATCCAGAGATACATCTGTGCTAGAGACTGCCAGTGCCTCTTTATAGCCCCCAAGGGAAGAGGCACCAGTCCTCTTAGGTTTCCTAGGTGAGCTTGCAAGTGCCTTATTTTCTGGAAGAGCTGTTTACAGAGATGATGATGGGAGATGATGATGGGACAGTGGGCAGCATTTGTCATAACAATCAACAATTTGGGGGGGGGATTAGTCTCAATTTCCTGGCTCTGATAGCATTTTCCCACTTTCATTTTCATAGAAGAAGGTAAGATTTCGGGACTTTCTCAAGAAACAGTCAGTCCTACTTATCCAGAGCAGCTGGATGTGACATTAGGTAGAGAGCTTAGTATTTCACTCTTGCTGCTCACAAAGCCTAGATTTCCCTGAGAAAAACAATCTCAGTAAGCCACAGAACAACATGGAAGCTTTCAGGAGCCGACAAGCTTGGATGTAATGGTTTATACTTTCTTTGTCTTTTCAGCTTGACCTTTAATTGAAGACAACTGCTTTGGCTACTCCTTCTCTACATCTGGGTGGTGGAGCACATGTTCTCACACATAGCATCTAGTTGATCAGGCTCTGCCTTTATCCTTGGACTGCCTGGAGAGCAAGGGGACATACCTGTGAGGCAGCTTTTTGTTTTTTATGATGACAGTTCCTGGGATCTCCTGAATTTTGACTGAAGAATCCCAAGAGCTATACTATACTCCAAAAGTGATTTTTCTGAGATCTGGTTTGAAGCTATTGCTTTGTGTAGTTCAGAACGTGGAAACATCATTATTGTTTTTTGGACTACAATTCCAAGTCAATTCTAAATTTGTAGTCCCCAAAAAAGAATGTTCCTAAGCTCTAGCATGATTTGATGGTTTGGGTTTCCAATGTTGCATTTACGGTCATATAATAAAAGATAATATTAATGTAAAGTTGAGCTTGGAGAAGTCAATCTATGAATTCTATTTTCTTGCATATTCATTTTTCTTAAACTCTCAAATTCTTTCCATTTGGAACATGAAGAACTTTGTATATTTTGGAAAATAATTGTAATAATTAACAGAGGCAAAATTCTTAACCCATCTCTTATTTGCAAAGAAAGGAATTCTAGAAGCCCATAGTCTGCAAAACTAACAAAAAGAGACAGGATAAAGAAACAGCTGCTCCTCTGTAGTTTAGAGTTATGTATAAGGCAAGGCTGGGCAACTTGTGCCCTCCAGTAATTGCTGGACTATATCTCCCATCATCCTTCACCACTTAGTCTGTTGGCTAGGACTGATATAGTCAGTGGTGGGCTCCAAAATTTGTATTGAGGTTTCAAGTGTTCCAAGTAGCTATATGAGTCTGACAGCCTCTTGGTTTCCACAATTTATCTTTTTTCCTCACAGTGCGATTTCCCTGTGTAAAGTTTTTTCCCCTTGAAAAATCTTGTGGGGAATCTCATGGCTATGTTTTTCTAGATGAAACATCAGTCCATGCAGAATTAATGCCTGGGCAAAAGGGTATCTTTCCTATGTGAGATTCCCGAAAAAAGACATGAAGATGTGCAACATTTAGTAATTTCTGGTACAAATTGACAGGCCAAAAATGGGTTGAAAAACAGCAGGGAAAGCCCAAGACTATATGTCTTGTTTTTACAGGAAAGATAGATCCTGACCGATGGAAGGTAAGGCTTTTGACAGAGTTGCTTAGGCAAGTGGGGTGGCATAAAAACCGAACAATTAAATTAAATTAAAATTAAATTAACCAGGAGTCTTGGCATGAGGAGACTTGGAAAATCACCAGAAGATGGGGTACACAGAAAGAGTCTCCACGAAGATTGTGAATACAATAGGGCATATCCTTGGCGACAACCTTGTCGGCTAATCTTTCTAACACCAGATCAAACCAAAGGAACTGAAGAATAAATCCACCAGAAAGGTCTTTGTCAAGACCTACCGAACAATTATCTCAATAAATATTGAGGGACTTTAGACTAATAAGAGTGTCCTTCTAATGGACATGTGCAGGAAATACAAATGTGACATACTTCTGCTTCAGGAAACACATTGAGGGACAGCAAGATACAGACCCAAAGTGGCTGGAATGGAACTAGTGACTGAGAGACCTCATGACCAGTATGGGAGTGCAATTTTTGTTAGACCTGGCCTCAGCATAATATCAGTTGCACTGACGGAAACAAACAACACTGAAATTCTCACCATCCAAACCCCACAATTCTCTGTTACTTCTGTCTGTAAACCGCCAGAAGCAAATTTTAGTTTTAATGAACCAGACAATTTTACTTACTTACTTACTTACTTACTTACTTACTTACTTACTTACTTACTTACTTACTTACTTACTTACTTACTTACTTACTTACTTACCAGAAGAGGACATTTTTCTGAGCATTTTCTGTATCTCAAGTTCAAAGTGCATTGTTTCTAGTTACAGCATACAGAACAACTCTGAAAGGCAGTGGTGACAAATTGAGGGCTGTTGGAATCAATATCTACTCCAAAAATGCATTTTCCAAAACCAGAGGTGGCCATTCTTAAGCAACAACAACGCCTACGGCCATACCACCCTGAACACGCCCAATTTTGTCTGATCTCAGAAGCAACAACAACAACAACAACAATAAATCTTGATATTCACAGGACGCAAGTAGAGCAGCCTTCTTTTGGATGGGGTTTGTGTGTGTCACATGTCTGCAAGAATCCTTAATGGTTAAGCTCTGAAATTATATTTTGACACTGTATTATCCCCGCCACATGTACACAAAACCACACTCTAGCTTAAATGGTACAAATATAATTATTTTGTGGATAATATATTAAAGCAACACAAACATTTTCAGTGTAAGAGGGAAGGAGATGGGAGATGCTGTGCTATGATTTTTCCAATAACATCTTGAATGTGTAATTCTGCAATGTTGCTTTTGCTCCTTTAATGAAATCCTTATTGCAGAGATGGCCTTGAAGTAGAAGATGGAAGGAAAAAGCAGCTGTTATCTGTGTGGTTCCTTGGCTATATTTTAATCTCTTTTTTTGGCTTCTAGAGTATTTTTGTAAGGTTGTTCATCATGCCACTTGCTGATCAGAGAGGAGAGGTTAGTCATCACTCTCTCTCTCTCTCAAAACATTGCAGCCGTGACATTGGAGCATCTCAATAAGAGCATAAAAGTGCCTTAGAAATGCAAAGTCCTTTCCCGGCTATAATGCCATGCATGCGGGTGAAATATTTTGCCACAAATATGTGACGAGAAATGTTAAATGGGTTGGAGGAGACTACAAAGAGCCAGTTATCAGAATTAGTCCCAGTGCCAGAGCCGACCTAACAAAAGCAAACTGTTTGGGTGGCTGCTAACCAATTAAGTGCGGCAAAGCGAGCCTGACTTACCAGGCAACTTTAGGCAGGTCTACTCAGAAGTAAACTCTTCATAAAGTGCACTTTGGAAATTTTTTTGCTGTGTTTTGGCCACTTTATAAAAAGATTTGAACAGATAAAACACGTTTATTTGGCTTTTTTCTGAGCTCTGGAACTTATTGTTTTGGTTTTCAATGCATATTCACCACATTTCCGACAGCACCCTCTAGTAGCCAGCTCTGGTAATTACCGGCTCAGTAAGGGGATGGGGGAATTTTCAGCACTTCCTGGTTATGTGGAAAGCTTCTGGTGATGCCAAAACACAACAAAAAATTCCAAAAACAGAGTGGAAATGCTTCAAACATCGGAAGCATCAGAAGACTCCCCCCCCCCAAAAAAAAAAATTCGTATCTTGTCTCGGGGGGGGGGGGGAAGTATCTTGAAGCAATTTTTTCCAGAGATTTTCTTTTGTATCACGGGTTTTTAGAGGTTGAGATGTTTGTAACTCGAAGTTTTACTGTATTGCATATTGAAACTATAGTAATTTAAAAACAACACAATAATTCCTTTGCCATTTAGGACTAGTAAAAAGAATTGCATAAAATCTGGAATATAGTTTTCAAATTGCTTCTCAAAAAACTTTAAAAGGCATTTTAAAAAGAACTTTTGAAAGCGATTAGATAATATTATATATTACACCAAAACTAACTTTACCATCACTTGTTATATAACTTTAAAAAAATCAATGACAAAATTTGTGAGTATTCGTCACCTTCTTACATCATAATACAGTGGTAGCTGGCTTAAAGAGCATAATGTGTTCCACGGGATTGCTCTTTAAGTGAGTTTGCTGATTAAGTGAAACACCATTATGAGTGACCATATGTGATTACTGGTGGGGGGGATTGCAAACCCTGATTTAGTTGTTAAGCGAGTTTTTGGTTGCTTTTAGTTGATAAGCAAGGCGACCAGAGAAAATTCTGCTCTTTAAGTGAGTTAGTCTCTAAGTGAGGCACTCTTTACGTGAGGTTTTACTGCACAAAGTTTTTGCTGCAGCCACCCACTTGTTTCTTCAGGTAACAAACTGAACATACTGTACATCTTACAAAGGACAGCTTAAAACTAGGCTAGCTCTAATTTAAACATGGGTCTTCCCAACAATTTCCAATGAGATTTATCAGACTTCTTTAAAACCAACCCAGTTCCTGTGATTTAAACAGTAGACTGATACAGAGACATTTTAGTAGACTTGTGGTCTTCATCTTCTTAACATGGAGTGGACTGCTGTTAAAGACATTGCACTTTGTGCCATCAAGTCAATTTTTGACTTAGGGTGACCCTTTTCAGGGTTTTCTATGACTATAGAAATGACAATTGCCCTTCCAGCTATGGAATTATGCAAAGTCATTCATAAATGTTACATCAGTTTGTAAGACTTGAAGGAGTTTATTTATTTATTTATTTAAATTTCTATACTGCCCTCCTCGCCGAAGGCGACCCAGGGCGGTTTAACACATCCTAAAGCACATAAAAAGGCTAAAATCCTAAAAGTTCTCAAAAGCCCACAGTTAAAACCAATTAAAACTACGTCTAAAACGTTATATGTTTTAGAACTTAAGGGAGCAGGGGAGGAGGTCAAACCAGCCAGCAGGCTGAGGTCGTTGTGTCTCCAGTTCAGTTACTCTTTTGGATTACAACTACCAGAATGCCCTAGCTCAGTGGTCAGCAAACTTGGCTCTCCAGCTGTTCTTGGACTTCAGTTCCCAGAAGCCTTGATCAGCAGGAGTGCTGACTTGGGCTTCTGGGAACTGAAGTCCAAGAACACCTGGAGAGCCAAGTTTGCAGACCCCTGCCCGAGCTATATGGCCAATAAGATATTGGGAATTGCAGTGCCCCAAAGTAACTTTTTTGAAGATCTGGATGTGGGAAGAAGGACAGGACACCAATGCCGGTGCTCAAGAAGATGCCACATCTGGACCCTAGGGCAGCGGTGGTGAAACTATGGCACACGTGTCAGAGGGGGTACTCAGAGCCCTCTCTGTGGGTACATGTGCCATCACCCCAGCACAGATTTTGCCCTGCCCCTCTGCCAAACAGCCCAATGGGAGCGCTTCCTCCCTCCCCCAGCACAGAGTTTGCCGTGCCCCTCTGCCCAGCAGACCAATAGGAATGCTCCCTCCCTCCCCTGTCTGGGGTAAGGCAGGTGGCTCACCTGCTGTGTGAGGGTGTGGCAGATGGCAACCTGTTGAGTCTGTGGCAAAGGTGAGTTTGGGCACTCAGTCTCTAAAAGGTTCGCAATCACTGCCCTAGGGCATTGGGATATCATGCTGGAAGACCAAAGAATAAGCCTCAAGTTGACTGGCAAGATTTCACCAGAAATCATTCTGGAGCAAGGTATTGGCCATCAGGAAAAATAACAGTCAAACTGGTGCCTGTTAGGTGGTTTTTGTTTTTCCTCCGGCCTTCCAGGACATGCTAATCTCTCCAAAACCTGTGGCACTTTTGCAACTCAGACTGTTTTACTGCACATTAAGGTAAGAGTGTTTATTTATGCAACCTCAATTCCAATAAAAGCTGAACTCTGCAAAGCATTAGATGGTTAGCTGTGGGTGCTGTGTATCGCAGGGTCACACCATAGATCAAACCGAAGCTGCCAAACACCCAGCAAGGAGCTTTGAAGTAAACTGTAGTAATAGGCCGAGAAGAAAATGGAGCCAGAAACAATACAGGTTAGAAAAATGTTTATTTTAGTTAGCAAAAGAAGAAAGAGTTGGACTTATTAGATGTATTTTTCCTACTGTATTAATTCTGGGTTCTGTTCCTGGAAATAATGACTGGTTCAGGCCTTCCTGGAGTTGACCCAGGTCTGTCCTCAGAGTACTGCATGCCATTAAAATGGGCTAGCGGTTGAGTTTGAGGGTCTGTTTGTAGTGTCTGGTCTGAGCTCAGCCAAACTCTCAGGTGATGCATACATATACTGGACAGGAATGATAAATGACCTCTAATTTAGAGGCACAGTTCGCTTAAATGTGAAAGATTTTGCCAGTGCGAGCCCAAACATTTGAACGTGACTTTCTCTCTGAATGGGGCTGAGAAATAGAAACAACCAGTGGGATAGAAATTATTTGACTGGGCACTAGACAGGCTTTGTGCTTTGTTGTGATTCTTTTCCATCACACCAACCCCTGTCCACTGGCACTGACGAAGCTGCAGGGTGGGGGGCCAGCAGAGGTGGACTCTGCTACATTTCATTTGTTAGCTGACTTGCATGGACTAATTACAGCTAATACCTCTGGTTGGCTGGGAATAGCCTTGAGGAGTTAGGGGAAGCACCAATCTGCCCAAACAATAAGACCCCCCAGGTTGGAAGTCCAAAGTTGCCAGAGATATATATGCCATAGCATGTTTGTAGAGGGAGGAGAATGTATGTGGTCAGATAATAATAATTTAGTGTCACAAATTATTCTGGTTTGAAAGGATTTTTGTAGAAGAAACTCTACCCAGGGAATGCCCAAATGAGGCTCCTTTCATGTCCCCAAGGGCTGGGACAGAGACAGGTGCTCAATCCATCATGCAGTACCTCAGTCTTGAACTCCTGATTTGCCTGCCTTCCAGCTAACAAGGTGAACTTCTTAACCACTAAGCCACATAACCTGTAGTCTTGGAGATGCTCGCCTAAGATCCTTAAGGTTTGAAGCTTTTGAAGCTGAAGTCTACTTAAGAGAATTGTTCTTATCTTTTATTCGCAGCATGTAATGTCAGATTTTTTTAGTTGCTTTTTCCTCCAGACCACATCCATGTCCCTTCCACTAATACTATTGCCTCATAAATAGCGAAGTCACTTCACTGAGATATCATTTCCCTGCTAGTAACAGGAGATCTTGTGGGGGCATCTTAACCAGTAGTAAAGGTAAAGGTTTCCATTGCTCGAAAGCCAGTCGTATCCGACTCTAGGATGCGGTCCTCACCTCTGTTTCAAAGCCGAAGAGCCAGCGCTGTCTGCTTCTGCAGACATTTCCATGGTCATGTGTCAGTCATTGACTAGACACCAGAGTGCACGGAGCACTGTTTACATTCCCACTGAAGTGGTTCCTATTTATCTACTTGCAATTTCTTGCTTTTGAACTGCTAGGTTGGCAGGATCTGGGATAAAGATGGGAGCTCATTCCATCCTGCAATACTCGGGTATTGAACTGCTGACTTCATGCCTTCCAGTCAGCGTCTTAGCCACTTGAGCCACTGCAGCCCCAGGTGAGATGGAATTCACCTGGATGATGCCCACCGCTAAGCATCTAGGATTTTAATTAGCCTAACTCCATGCTTTGAAGTCAGGGTTAAACAGATAAGGCCAAGGCTGGCACTGTTGTTGGTAGTGAAGAAAACAGAAGAACACTTCAGTCATTTTTTCTCTTTACTTGGAAGGCTGCAAAATGCAGTTACAGGGGAAGGTTTCAGCAAAAACAGAAGATTTCAAGACAAATTGGAGCAGTTTCAGTTTAGTGGCACTTTAAAAGCAATTGTTGTTGTTCAGTTGGACAGTTGATTCCGACCCTTTGCGACCCTATGGACCATTGCCTGCCAGGTACCTCTGTCTTCCACCATCCTCCTCAGCCCGCCCAGCTTTGTGCCCATTGCAGCTACAGATTAGATTTTTGTAAATTCATAGTTTAATTCTTTTTTAATTGATTTTTAAGTGATTTTGAACCTTAAGGTTTTAATTTATGAATTTGTAGGGGGATTGTTTAATTGTTTTGCATTGTGTATAGTCTCTCCCCCTTTCTGTAAGCCGCCTAGAGTCAGGTTTCCCTGATTGGGGCGGGATAATAAATCTAAATAAATAAATAAATTAAATGCAGTACCATCTATCTCATTTTTGGCTGCCCCCTTCTTCTTTTGCCCTCTACCTTTCCCAGCATCAAGGCTTTCTCAAGTGAATCCTCTCTTCTCATTTGGTTTCCAAAGTACTTTAGCTTCATCTTTTCTATTTGACCTTCTAAGGAGCAGATAGGGTTGATTTCTTTTAGGATCGACTTATTTGTTCTCCTCGCTGTCCAGGGGACTCTCAAAACTCTCCTCCATTTCAAAGGCATATGTTCTTCTGCGCTCAGCTTTCCTAATGATCCAGCTCTTACAACCATACATTACCACCAGGAATACCATTGCTTTGACTATGCAAATTTTCGTTTGCAAGGTGATGTCTCTACTTTTAACTATGTTCCCCAGGTTTCTCATAGCTTGTCTCCCAAGAATCAGTTGCTTTTTTATTTCATCACTGCAATCACCATCTGCAGTGAGCTTTGATCCTAAGAAAGTAAAATCTGTCACTGCTTCTACTTCTTCCCCATCTATTCTCCAGGGACTGATAGGGCCTGTTGCCATGATCTTGGTTTTCTTGATGTTGAGTCTCCAAATGGATAAAAAACTTCAAGTTGTGCGGAATATCATTGCGGAGATGGCATGTGGGGACTCCAAGCTGAATAACGACTCCAAGCTATCCAAGGCAACAGGAGATCTTTCCAATAATCAAGTAAGATTGCAATTTGAGGTGTGCAAAATTATATTTTTTTAACAAATTCCAGAATTTTCTACAGCAGGCCCAGTGGCTCTGATCCCTGTAGAATCTGAGGTGTTGTGGTGCATTCTTCTAACTGTAACCCTGTAAATAAACCCTTAGATGGGAGTGACTTCTGTGGAATTCAGTGGGGCTTACTTCTGAGCAAGCATGTTTAGGTACATATGAGTAAAAGCGGCCATCTGCTTCAAGCAAGCACATGATCCAAATGAGCTACATGTGGTAACCTCATGAGGAGCGCATATAGATGCCATCTGAATTTGTAGCCTGAAGGTATTTTGCACACTTTGTCACTTACACAGATTACTTTTCCATGTGTGGTAAAGTGAGTCCTTTTTTCCACCCGGCTCGTTATCTACTAAACAGCGATCTTAATGAGGAATGGAGTAATCCTGTGGTGAAAGTGATAGGAACATACAGGCTCTGGGTCTTGGCAAGACACGGTAAAACTCTGCCAAAACATTTAGGACTGAGTTTCTTGTAGAATATTATAGGTGTTCCAGGCCTGAGCTATAAATTACACATCATCTGTCATTAGAAGAAGAAGAAATACCAGTAAGTATTGATTGTGTGTGATTGTCACAGCAACAGTTTTTCTCACCTTCCAGAAGGTGCAAATAGCTTGCTTTGTTTGGTGATTGTTTTTCACAGAGACAATGTTCCAGGGTAGATGGCATGCCCTTTTTTTTTTGGGGGGGGGGATGGGGATGGGAGGGTTTATTGGTCATTGCCAGTTGATGCCTTTCCAATTATGGTCAAATTCTTTTTCTCCTGCTAACTTGTTTTGAGTCCTGCATTACTTTTGCAGCTGATTATTTCATAAGAGTGTATGTTTGCTTTGTTTTACCTTTCTTCTCCAGTAAGCCAACTCTAAATTTATTTTTGCAAGGAAAGATGGAGCGCAAAGTGCACTGTTCAGAAGAGAAAGGAAGACTGCAGAGGGTTAGTGGTTAAGACTAGAAGGTCAGCAGGTCAGCAGTTCAAGACTTGAATGCTGCATGACGGAGTGAGCGCCTGTCTCAGTCCCAGAGAGCAAGAAATTGCAAGTAGATAAATAGGTACCACTTCAGTGGGAAAGGTAATAGTATTCCATGTGCTCCAGTGTCTAGTTATGCCTGCCACATGATCACGGAAATGTCTCCAGACGCAGGCAGTGGTGGCTCTTTGGCTGTAAATAGAGATGAGCACCTCACCCAAGAGTCAGATATGACTGACTTTTGAGCAAGAGTGACCTTGAGCCATTACCATTTGGCATGGCAAGTCATTGGCAAAGCAACCATGTTATGGTTAAAAAATTTTTAATGGTTTTCTTTGCCTGATTAAAATGTCTTTTTATGAAAATGTGGATAGGGTCACAGGTTACTTGACTATCAGAAAAGGGGATTGCTACATGAAAAAGGCTGGGGAACTAGATAAAATTTTATAGAAATTATCTTTTGGATTAGAAACCCAGAATCCCCATGCAATACGACACAGAATTCTGTATTTGTAGCCCAGAATGATGAAGGATGATGGCACCTTTAATGGCAATAAACTTATTTTAGTGTGGACTTCTGTGGATGACAATCCATTTCTTCTGATATAGCTAAGATTTGAAAAAGAGATCTATAGCACTTGAAAGTGTATGCTGAAAAATATATTTTAGTCTTCAAGGTGCCATAATATATTTGCGTTGTTTGTCACACAGCCTAACATGACTCTCTTTTTCTCTTCAGAAAATGCCTTCTGCATTGTCAGGGATGTAACTTCATTTGGTTATCCCATGTTGTTTTAAAAGCAGAATTTAACTCTAATTGTCAGGTGTTAGTTATTACTTGTAGAGTTTTGGATAGACTAAAAACTACTTACTTGAATGTTTTTTCTCTTTCCATCCCCAACTCCCACTTTTCTGGCTAAGATCAAGGTTGATTTTCATATGAATTGCTAAAAAAAAGCTTTAAAAGCTTATGTTGCATAATATTTTATTTAGATTTATGGACACAGTAGATCTATTTACACCTGAGTATGTGTCTAGCATATATACACGACAATCGGATTGTCATAATAAAGTTCTCAGTTGATATCAATTTGCATGGCAGAAGAATATTGCTCTGTTACAGATTCCAGATGTGCAGAGACAATAAAATCACACGTCATGTAAGTGTATTTAGTTTCCGTTTGCAAGCTGTTCAAATGCCAACCATGATTTTCAAGGAAAAGAACCAAAGCCTAAAACACACGTTCCCCCCTCCCCAAAATAAACCCATCTAGTTCATTTTCTTTTTCACTTTGCATGGTTTTCTTTTATATCACCTCTACCACCAAACGCCACCAAATTTGAGGAAAAGACAGTATGTCATAGTCTAAACATTTTTCTAGGTAGTCTTTGGCAATTCATGCGTATCCTAAGGTGCTTGTTTTGGATTTCTGATCCATCAAGATAGCTGGTTTGCTAAGCCTTTGTTTTTCAACAAAACGGAGGGGGAAAAGAAAATACTGTAAAGCCATTTGCTCATAGCAAACAATTTGAAAATACAGATTTCCCCTCAGCAATAAATAAAATCTTACTATTGACTTCAAGTTAGTAATATGTTTTATAGCCATGAGTTCTAATTATACTGGCAGTGAATTTATTTACGAAGAATAGTAATTTTTCTTCTTCTTCCACATCCGAATCCAAATATAGGCGATCATCCTGGTGATCCTAAGAATATAATGCAGTGTTCTTCCATTTGCCTTCCACATCGCAGCATGACACAAGTACCACTGATCTAGTTTCATCAGTCACTTTCTGGTTCTTAGCCCTTTTGGCACACCAAGTCCTCCTCGATCCCAGGCCAGTTTTGATGAAGCTGCTGCCCTGCATCAAGATGGATTCAAGTGGGATTTAATCCATTTGGGGACCATCATTCTTCCCAGTGGACTTTGGCACCCAAGGCCATTAGTCATCAGAGTTCTCAAGTTAGTTAACCGCTGCCTGGCACCTGGCATTGAGTTGCTGGCGGTATAGTCTACTTTATCACCATAGCAGGGTAACCTGGCCAGACTGTCATAACATTTGTTAAAAAGTAGAGATTAGATCTGTTTCTTTTAAAATATGATTTTAAACTGACATTTTGTATTTTTAAAAAACCCCAACAACATTTATTTGTTTTCCTCAATCTTGTGGATAGGTGTGAAGTAAAATAAACAAATAGGCAAAACAGATTTCAATTCTCTGCTTTCCTCATCGATTAGCTGAGAACAAAGCAGAGAATATCACCTTTCCATGCATGAGGATGAGTTAAAAGTCCAGAAGGTCAATTCTCTATGCCCGGCTAAACATGGATATTTTTCTGAATCAGAGGTAACTGGTGCACAGAAAAGTGTTTTGTTTATATCTCACCTAACCTCAGATTACTCAGTCACAGTTGCTGCCAACCACAGGAGTTGCCAGTTAACTCTATATTGCTCAACATAATAATACTCAACAGAGTTTTGCTCTGAAGTAAATGCATTTAGTGCCCAGTGTACAGTCATCCTCTTCTTGCCAGTTGCTTTTCGCTCTTGGCTACAGAAACAGTTCTTTGTGCAAACTGGTAACTTCAAATGCCATGGCTTCTCTGAGCAGAATCTGAACTATAGGTTCTGCTTATGGTAATTGGTATAGATGCCAAGTTACCCAAACACAGAAGGCAGTAACTATGATTACTAAAAGAAGAGCAGCCACTAGAGTAACATTGAATCCTTACCTATCGCAGGAAATGGTCCTAGCAGTTGGCTATATATATGCACAGGATGTGTGAAACCGGACTAGAGGTAGGGAAGAATATGAACTACAACTTCTACAGCCTTCTACCCTGTCTAGCTACTGCCCATAGTGGCTGGGGGGTTCTGGGAATTCTAGTGTGAAAAGTAACCATTCCAATTCTGTGTAATATCAAGATGGATTTCTAGGTTTTCAAGTCCTCAAAGCCTATTTTGTCATGCCTCAGAGCTATAGAATGAAATGGATATGGAGTGAGTTTAGGTGCTCTGTCATGGATTTTAGGCAAACAAATGAACGTTTATCACAATTGACAGGATTCCAGAACTTAGTATCTGCAATTTCACTTGAAAATGTACAAAGGACTAGATGCAAGCCTCATGGCTTGTCAATCACTAGCTTTGTATGTGCTCTTCATGGACATTCTGTGTTTCTGTGAAATTTATCCAAGTCCAGAAAATATTTTCCAACATTAATAAATAGCTTATGTACAATTGAAAATATTCTACTTCTTGGAGAACGTGCAAGGAAACAATCAGGTTTGGTACTTTGAAATAAGCGGTTTAGGCAATACAGGTCTATTGCTTAAAACAATGCAGTCCTACTTATTACATTATAGACAAAAATTGCTTACACAAGGGCAAAATCAGCCCCAGACTGGCCAAGCGTGGAATCACTTTAAAGACAGATTTGAGCCATGTGGCAATTATATGTCACAATGGTGATCAGGACAGATAGAAAGAGGCACCATGTTTGTATACTTATAAAGCAATCGGCTGGATTCGTCTACCATCCAATTACAATTCTGATTAATTTCCTGCACATGTGATGAGTACACATGATATGGAATGGAACCTTAGTGTAGCCTTCTTTGGTACAGAACCAGGGAAATTTTCAAATGCTGTCATCTAAAAAATCTGTGGAGGTTTACTTACCTGATTAATGCAATCTGGACCTTGTTGTACACAAAGCATTGAACTGAGTGTTCTGGTGGAAACTATGCAGAGATCTGCAAGGAATTACAGTGGAAAGCTGTCCAAATCCTTGTTGTCTTTAATAGTGAACTCAGGTGGTTGAATATTTATCCCGATGGAACTGAAAATGGACCATTCACAGACAACAATAGTGGCTTCTGCATATCTATAATTTGGTATATTTAAATGCATAGTTTTTAATGCAGCCTTCCCAAACCGGAAACCTCTGGACAACAATTCTCCTCAGTGCCTGTCTGGGGTTGATGGAGTTTGTAAGATAAAGGTTGCCCTTGCTCTAAAGCCAGTTGTATCCGACTCTAGGGTTCGGTGCTCATCTCCGTTTATAGCCAAAAAGCCAGTGCTGTCTGTGTCTGCAGATGTTTTCATGGACATGTGGCATGCATGCGTAGACACCGGAGGGCACAGAATGCTGTTACCATTCCACTGAAGTGGTACCTATTGATCTACTTACAGTTTCTTGCTTTTGAATGCAAGGTTGGCAGGATGGAGATTGTAGTCCACCTGAAATCTGTGAACTTGCAGAGTCTGTTATAGAGAAAGGGAAAGTGAGTCTAAAATAGGAGTGGGCAACTGGTAGAGTTCTAAAGGCTGCATGTGTCCATTTCTGGATTTGACAAAGCTCCCCATTATATTCTCATTAGCAAGCTAACTCTGTGTGGTCTGGATAGTACATGTGTCAGGTGGCTATCTTTTGGTTACAGAATTGTACTTCAAGAGTGATTATCAATGACTTCTCTAACTGGGAAGGAGTACCAAGTGGGGTACTACTAGGCTCAGTCCTGTAATGGAATAGAAAGTGGGGCTTGTGTTCTTTAAAACAGTAACGTAGATTTCTGTATGTTGTTCACTGCAAAGAGAAGGTATGTGGCCTCTGAAGTGGTTGCTGGGGAAAGATTGTGTGGTAGACATAATAATGCTGAGATATGTGGAACATAATTTAGATTTGATGGACATCCAATCCTATGTAATAATTAGCTGGAATCCTCCAGAGGAAGGGCCAAAGGTGGGAATTATCTGAGGAAATAAAAGAAGGGAGAGAGAAAGGGAGAATGCTTGGACATGCTGTGTGAGAAATGTATGATTCCTTTACAACAGAGGGAACTGTGAGTATCATATAGTCACAATGTAGTTCACTAATTAGATCTAATAGCCTGAAAGCTAGAAATTGTTTTTATTTTTACGTGTGAAATGGCTAATTTGCAAATCATGTTTCAATTATGTTGTTGTTGCTGTTGTTAATTTGGTCTTGTATGCCACCCAAATTAATGTTTGAAACTTACCAATAACCCTAATGTCTGGTGATTGGAGAGTAGAGCTGAGCTGGGAGTGATCTAGTGCCTTGGTTAAAGCTACCATTGATGCATTTTTAAATATGTTCTAATTGGTCTGGTTACCAGATGGTAATCCTTCACATACACATGGCCCCAAAGCCAGGCAGAAAATGCCAGGGACACACTGAAAGGGAGTGTGGGCCCAGACTTGTGGGTACAGACTGTTGGCAAAGTGAGTGAATAAGTGATGTGCTTGGGGGCAGAGAGTGTAACCCTTTCGGGCAGAGAAGAAGTAGCCCACCTGAAATCTGTGAACTTGCAGAATCTGTTATAGAGAAAGGGAAGGTGAGTCTAAAATAGGGGTGGGCAACTGGTAGAGTTCTAAAGGCCTTTAGGCTTCTTCCACTTGAATCGGAATTCACTTTTTGAATAATTTTGTTGCTGTTCAGTTGCACAGTCGATTCCAACCCTTTGCAACCCTATGAACCATTGCCCGCCAAGCACCTCTGTCTTCCACCATCCTCCTCAGCCTGACCAGCTTTGTGCCTATTGCATATACAATACCATCTAAGAATTATATTATCACGGGGTGGTGGTGGTGTGTAGCATTTTAGAGATGCTTAGGAGGGGCATAGCCAATAAAAGGTTGGAAACCACTGGTCTAGAGGCATGACCAGCCCTGACTCCAACTATTGGCTGTTACCTACATCCTTGAAGGTTTCTAGCTAGGGTCATGTACTTATTTCTCTTTCTTCCTCGTTCTGCTTAACCAGTCTGTACTTAGCTCTGATTCTGTCATTAGATGGTTCAGCTATCAGCATAATTCATTTGCTTCCCAACATACCCATCTGAGATGGTTTTATGACCAGATGTTCCAGTGCTAGATTCAGCTCAAAAAAAGGAAAGGACAAAGACTGTGAGCAAATGATATAAAAAGATGATCAGAAAGAGAGAGGTGGGAAAGAGTAGGTTGGATGGCTTACTTTTGCAAAACTCCTGTCTTCTTCTTATGTGTCTAGGCCAGAAACTGCCAAAATGAAACCATCTTTTGGAGAATTCATCCAGCAATTCTTTTTGTCCAACCTAGTCTGAGAAAGATTAGCCAGCACAAGGTGGCCATTGCCTGGGGTATGCCCCAACTGTGGTTAAAAAATGCCACAATCTTCAAGGAGGCTCTTTCTGTGTACCCCACAAAACTCCTGTGAAAGATTTGTCTTATGATCACTTTTCAACAGTATTGCATTTTGGATATGTAGCCTAATGATCTAATCTCAGAATGGTCTAGTTTTAACTAACTTGGACACCATAATTCTCTTAATCCATCCTTGGAATAACCTCAGCAACTGAATATCCAGACTGATAGTCCAAATACTGGGAATGTTAGTCCCCATATTGTGATGGCATCAAGCTCACAGAATTCCTGAGCTTTTCCTTTCTTGGATCAGTGGTGGCCTCAGTCACTTTCTATTAGCTCAGCAAAGCACAGAAAATCATAACAATAAAAATGTTAAATGTACTTTGGAATTTTGTTCTGCTTCTATAACGAGCTTAGCAAACCCCCTAAAGCAAGAGAGAGAAAACCCATAATCTCAACCAGATTTTAAATAACATTTTTCGCCTGCTTTCTTGGAAGACGAGCAAGCCAAACTGACCAGACCTTTTGCTTCAGAAGCAAAGTAGTGGCTTTATTGGTCTGATGCAACAAGGTCCTGAGAGCCCTTGAATCCAATTAAAGGCAGAACGAGTCTGCGCCATGTGAACCTCAAAGAGAGTAAAAGTTAACAAGTTGAATATGTGCTGTTTGCCATGAGATCTAGTGTAATGGTCTGGCTCTGGGTGGTAACCAATGGAAGTCTTAGTATTCAGACACAGAGACGGGGAACTGAACTTTGTAAGGGCACCAACTCCTTGCTTTTATTGGAGCACTAGTGTACAGCTCAGCATTAGCTTTGGAGTTCAATAATGTCATCCCTTCAGTTTCCCTTGACTCTCCTTCAATGAACATTTCTTGCTTCCCACCTTTGATGGAGGTGGCCCTCCAACAAATTCTTTGTTAAATGATTGAGATGTCATAGAGACAGGACAGGCACTGGTCCTGCTTTTGAGCCAGCTGATTTTGGAAATTGGCACATAATTCTTCATTCTCTGCCATGTTCTATAGGTCACAATGAGAGTTTGGGCCCACAGTCCAAAAGTGAAGAGACAGGCTCTAGGAGTAGCAAGAAGGATCCTCACTGACTCCTGGCATGGCTGCTTAGGTAAAGGTAAAGTTTGCCCTTGCTCAAAGTCAGTTGTATCCAACTCTAGGGTTCAGTGCTCATCTCTATTTACAGCCAAAGAGCCAGCACTGCCTGCGTCTGCAGACATTCCCATGGACACGTGGCAGGCATGCTTCGACACCGGAGTGCACGGAACACTGTTTACCTTCTTACCAAATTGGTACCTAGTTATTTACTTGCAATTTCTTACTTTTGAACTGCTAAGTTGGCAGGAGCTGGGACAGAGATGGGAGCTTATTCCATCGTGCAGTATTTGGGTCTCGAACTGCTGACCTGGAGACCATCCAGTCATCAAGTTCAGCATCTTAAACACTTGAGCCACCACAAGGCTGCTTACAGGCACCCAAAACTGATTCAAGGGCTCATGCTATAGCCAGGCATAAAGCTCTCTGCCGCTCCCACACATTTTTACTCCTTGCCTGGAACACATCTTCCAAAAGGGAAGGACCAGTTTCGGCTAGCTCTTAATGTACCTGCCTCTCTTTTCAGTAGCTCAGCTGAGTAGTTGCTGCCATCCGTCTTCAGCCTGATGTCTGAGAAGCAGAATCTGGACTTAGCACCACAGAACACACTGTGAATGTCTCAGCATTGAAAATTGACTTGAAACAAAAACTTTATTGTTTAAAACCAAACAAAAAAAGGAAAAGAAGAAGTATTGACCAGATGACATATGCACTCCCAAAAGAAAAGGACATTCACTCATATGGACACAGGGGTGGGAAGTAAAATGGCCAAATTGCATGCCAAATAAAAACTGGAAACAAATCTTTCTTCTTTTTTGAGTGCTGTATCTGATTCTGAATATTGGCTATCATTATGGCAATCAGCCATGAAGATTGTCCTGGGAACAATATAATGCAGTGGTCTTCCATTTGTCTTCTGCATTGCAGAATGACACTCTTATCACTGATCAGGTTCCACAAGTCACTTTCTGGTCCTGAGCCCTTTTGGCACAAGGTCCTCATCAGCCCCAGGCCATGATGGATGAAGCTGCTGCCTTCCATCAAGATGGATTCAAGTGAGGCTTAATCCACTTGGGGACCATCACCCTTCTCTGTGGATTTCTCTACCCAAGGGCATTAGTCCTCAGTTAAGAATAGGAAGATTATCGCCATGATGACAGCCAATATTCGGAATGGATACGGCACTTGAAGAAGAGGAAAGGATATCAAAGAATCACTTTATCTACCCTTGCAGCCTCCTGGACAAACCATTCCAACAAAGTCACCATGGGTGGTCATGAGAAGAGCTCCCTTGTTCCCCAAGTTGTCCTCTCTGAATGTAATAAAGCTCATAACTGTATGAGGGCTCCCAACGAGTCTTTCTTCTCTGAGAACTGAAACAGATACAACAGAAATATGCCACTTATTTTTGTTGTTGTTCTGAACACAAAGGGTCAGGCTGTGAACAAATACATGAAATTGATAGTCTGTTTCATGAGAAAAAAAAACACCCTCTCTCTTGTCTGAGAAGAACCTTTCCATGGCTGCTGTTCTTTATAACGATGACAGATTAATCTCCTTGCCTCTTTTTCACCTTTCACAGTGACGTTGTACAAATGGCACCAGGCTGAGGGATAAAGTTATAAATACATTGGGACTATAACATCAGCGCATTAATCATCTAAATTTAGTAGCTCGAACATGATAGAATGCCATCCATTAACTGCATTGCTGACAGTTTGTAGCATACCTGAGAATAAGCCTCATCTTTCCTCTTTTGGGCCATCTATTTTGTTCCTCAACAGAAACATCTGGTCATTACAAAACCATAATTTGCAAACACTTTAGCTACAATGGAATGTCAAAAAGCTGTTCTGAAAAATGGAGCTCTTTTTTGGCGCCAAGCTATTTGGCCTAGAAGAGGGAGCAACTGTTCTTATAAATCTGCCTGTTGCTTTCCCAACTGTTCTGGACATGATGAAATCAAACGCTCTGTAAGTCCTTGTTAGGGACTGGCATAGGATATTTTCCCCAGATATGGGTAATATTAATTTTTGATACTACAGTTCCCAGATTACCCCTGCCATCATGGTCAAATGGATTCCAACTTAATGACAAACATTGATAGAGTTTTCTATATATATAGTTCTTTGTATACTATTTCTTTGCAAAGCGGTCAAAGTTTGTTTTTCAATTTTGCCTTGGAAAAATAACTGCTGTGTTTTCTATATTCTGCTATACCAGTGTTTTCTAACCTTTGGTTTTTGGACTTCAATTCCCAGAAGCCTAAGTCAGTACATTGACTGATTAGTGCTTTGGGTAATTGACTTAGGCTTCTGGAAATGAAGAGGCTTCTGGAAATCGAAGTCCAAAAACCAAAGGTTCAGAAACACTGTGCTATACAGTCTGTTTCTTTTGTTTGGTTGCCTGCTGTGTTCTAAATGTTTGTTATGTTATGTTATGTTATGTTATGTTATGTTATGTTATGTTATGTTATGTTATGTTATGTTATGTTATGTTATGTTATGTTATGGAATATGATTGCAAATTACCCTGCTTGGGACAAAAAGTGGAGCATAATGTAGGGGAAATAATTTGATGTACAGTTAAGGAAGACGGCTTTGTTTTGTATTTTTGTTTCTCTTTTTTTAATGCTCATATTAAAATATCCTGTTTCAGGCTACCTCTGTTTTCAAAAAAGTATACTGTACTCTACTACTGCCTTGGAGTTGGGGTTGCAAGCCTTCATTTCCTTGGCTAACAATGCCATTTTCAGAGCCAAGACATACGTTCCTTTCTCCCTACCCCAGACTCCTTTACAAAAAATAAAATAAAAAATGCATGTGTTGCTTGACTTGAGAAATGAACAAATTAAATTTCTAACTGCCTTAAAAGCAGGCTGCTTTATTTCACTCACAGTAAAGATACTCTGGCTTTCTCCCCAATCATCTGCCAGCAAAACTTTATTAACCCACACTGTGCAGACGCTTGTGTCATCCTGTGAGCAAATTGCAGATATTACACTTTTTTTCTGAACATGTCCTGGGCACGGTGTTATTCCACCAACAGGCCCCAAGAAAGGCAATAGTTTTATTGAGGAATGTGCAAGAGGAAAAATGATTTAAAAGGTGTGTGGGCAACCTGGTTTGGCATTTTTTCTGATACTTTATATATCTTCCCCATCTACAGCTTGGTGGGATGGTTTCAGCTACCTCACAGGTACCACCTGAGGGAAAAGGTTGCTCAAAAGAGCCTTGCTTCCTTGTTTCCCTCATGACAGTTTGATGGACTGGGCACCCATTTGGATTGTCGCATGCATCTGGGTAGCTTGCTACAGAATTTGGATTTTGAGGTCTAAGGTCCTTATTGTTGAAAGCCTTTCTTAGTAAAGCAGGGATTTTGAACAGACAGGCTGATAACTTGATCTATACTGGGTTTTAGTCTAAACTTCAAAGGAACTGTCCAGGGTGCTAGTGCAGATGTCAAACAAATTTCTGGAGCTGATTCACCACCCTGGGAAATCAGAGCAGTAAGCCTCCACTCAGAGAAGTAAATGCATGATTTGACACAGATAATAGACCAGACCTCATCTTCTCCTCAGCTTTCTTGTATGTGTCATGAAAAAACACAGCATATTTTGGGCTGTGAGAGCTTCTACTGTGTATCTAAAGCTAATTATTTAGAGTGGTTACATACACAGAGAGGAATCTGACCATTTCATTTTCACTTCCACATTCAGATTTTTAAAATATCAAGTCTTTCCACTGAATGCATGAATAAAACTGAACAAATTATTATTTTCTAAAAATAAACAACTTTATCTTCACTGCAGATACTAAATGTCTACTTTCTGCTTCTTGTTTGCTCCCCTTATCAATGCAGGACAACTTTGATATTGATTATATTGTTTTAAAAATGGAAAGTACAGTAGATAATGAATTTGAATGGGATGATTGTTATAAAGAGATATGGAATATAGCTATAAATGATAAATTAATATGTGGATTAATGCAAAAAGGGGATTAGTTAAAAAGACTGATTTTAATAATAATACACACACAAAAACCACATACTGTACTGGATTTTACACTATTGGTGTAAAATAAAAATAGTGGGGTAGATTTGAAAGTGAATGAATATATTCAGGGCTTGCACTTTTATATGCCTTGTTGCCCTCATTCTGTCAAGAGTAACCTAGCATTCAGAAACTGTCTGGATGAAAATATACCTCTCCAAGTCTACCTGCCTGGAAAAGCTTCACCTGTTTTATTTCCAGTTGTTCTTCAAGACATAACAGCAAAGTCAATACAAATGTGGCAACCCCAGAAATTGCCTGTGAAATAAATGCTAATGTGCCTGCAGACTCACCAATCAGAGATTATTTTTTTTAAAGATAGCAACCTCTGTTGGCTTGATTTTACCAACCCTAAATGGTTCAGTAGCTGCCATGGCTATAACTCTTCTCCACTCTGTGTCCCAGGTGACATCTATCAAAAGGCTATATTTTTCAAAATTTGCTGTACCTTGTGCAGACTTGTGGATGGGAAGCACAAGTGCAAACAGATGTGGCCAGACAGGCGAGTGGAGAACCAGATGTATGGATTTCTTTCAAAACAAGGGGAAAATTCACCCACCCATAAATTTTCACCCAGTCATTGAAAACAGAGAAGAAGTAAAAAGTATCAGGTGCATTTTGTGTTGATGCAGACAGACTCTTAGGCCATTGGTGAAGATTACAGGGGTTTAGTTTTTCTTTTTAGTGCTCATAAAGGCAGAATGCACCTTAAATAATTGGGAAGACGGGAGACAAAATAAATAAATAAATCCTGCAACATGCATAACAGGTCAGGACGGCCACCTGTGTGAGAGGAAAAAATGCATTGGACATGCCAAGACAAGGAATACTTTTGGCCAAACAAAGCAGTCTGAAATGTAAAGCAAACTTTCCTCAATCTCCACCACTTTAGTAATCATATAGCTTGGGTCAAATCCAGCATTCTTTAATGAGGTGAGCAAGCCAATGTAAAGTTTTCTCCTATGTGCTACTAATGGTGGTTTGACACATGTCAAACACAGCTGAAAAATGACAATATATGAGAAGGAGAATAGAGTGGCAACAGCAGTAGTGAAACAATTGAAGATAACTAGCAAGGGAAAAATGGATTCGTTTGAAATGTATTGTTGGAAGTGAGTTTTACAGATGTTACTGACTACCAGAAAGGCAAATAATGGGTTCTAGTAGCACTTTTGAGGGACTGTGGTGGCCAAGTAACAGCAGGTGAGCGTATCCTTGCTTTGCACAGGTGCAAACAATTAGGTGAGGCACGAGGTGATGGGACCCCAGGACCTACTGCTGAGGCAGTTTTACTTGCCCACCCTTTCATAAGGCAAACCTTGAAGATTCTTCTTGAAAGTCAGTAGATGGAATTTCCCAGTGGGGAAGAATAATGGAAAGACCATATAAGACGTGTGAATGAAACCAATTACTTTCATAAAGCGTTGGCTCTGTAAGCTATCAAATTAGAAGATGCTTAATTTCTAAAACAGCTTTACTTGAGCAGGGGGTTATTTGCAACCTATGGAAGGTCAATTGCTGGTAGAGAAGTTGAAGAAAGCTTGGGTGGTTACAGAAAGGGTTTGGCATCCATACAACATATTTTTCAAAGATCAAGGAGCTTATAGTTTATGGGTTGCTAATGGCTGTGGAAACATCCAAGGCAAGGAGACTGGTTTGTCTCATAGTGGCATAGAGTTAGTGCTACCATCTTGGTGGCTTTTGCAGGGGCTAATGGGAAATGCAGTAGTATTCTTGACCCCATTGTCCTAGCACATATGGTTGTTTTTATTCTGGTCACCTTGGCAGAGAAGTAAAGCAATGGACAAAGAAGCAAAGCTGTACTGGAGAACCCCCACAAGAACTAACCTGTGTGTTCCTGTTGTATAGTTTGAGGTACATCTACAAAGCAACCTCCTAAAACATCAAGTTAGGAACACGGCATTAAATTATGTTTGTTCTTGCTGCAATTATCCATGTGGTCGCTTAGTGGTTAAGATGCTGAACTGGATGACTGGAAGGCCGTCAGGTCAGCAGTTCGAGACCTAATTGCTGCACAACAGTGAGCTCCCACCATCTATCCCAGCTCCTGCCAATCTAGCAGTTCAAAAGCAAGAAAGTGCAAGTAGATAAATAGGTTCAATGGGAAGGTAGACAACATTTCATGCACTCCGGCATCTAGTCATGCCTGCCACATGACTACAGAAATGTCTGCAAAAGTAGACAGTGCTGGCTCTTTGGCTGTAAACTGAGATGAGCACCGCCCCCTAGAGTCGGATACAATTGGCATTCAAGCAAGGGTGGCCTTTACCTTTGCCTAGGAGGAGTTGCCTTCAAAAATATTCTGAAAACTTCAGTTTGAAACTTCCAGTATAGAGCAGCAAGTGTGGCAACAGAGACTGTTCAGAGTATGACTCTACAGTATCACATTGATACTCCCTTATCTACACTGGCTTCCACTGTGTCTTCAGGTTCAAGTCCAGAGCTAGTTTTAACCTTTAAAACTCTAAACTGCAAGTCAGTATCGTCTAGTCTAGTGCTTAGAATGCCAGATTGGGATGTGGAAGGTCCAGTTTCAGTTTTCTACTCAAACATGAAATTCAATGGGCAATTTTGGTCCAGAGCATGTCTCTAAATATTAAACCAGAAAAGTCTAGGCTAAGCCTTTTGGACAGCAAAAACAACATAACTTGCCGAATGGATGAAAGTTGAAGAATATCTCCCACCAGGATAAGATTCTGGCTGGATCATCTGTAAGTCACTTAATAGGCTTTGAAGTGTGTTAGGACATTTTTCATTTGGGGGTATTGTACAAAGATTGCTGCCCAGTGGAATAGTATAACTTTAAGGCCCTCCATGTGTTTTGAACACAGGTGTCCATAATAGAGCCTCAAACTGATTGCCAGGCTGTGCATGCTTGGTCCATGTGCTCCTGTAACAGCCCAGCTGTGGCTGATTAGAGAATCTGCCCAGCAACACTGGGGTATAACTGTGGCCCTCTGGGAAGGGTCTATGGAGGAGGCTATTATTTGGTGGAGGTTATCATTCTGGAGGAGGTTATTATTCTGAAGGAGGCTGTCATACTGATGAGGCTGTCTTACTGAAGACTAGGACTGAGCTACTGAGAGAGAGTCTACAGACAGAGACTGCTGAACGAGGGTCTGATGCTGTTGAGAGCTTTTCTTCAACTGAGAAGAAAGAACTGCTAAAGGATCACCAGGACTCTTTTTGAGTGCTCCTGGAGTTGGAGCCAACAGAGGACTCCAAGCTGTCTACCTACTGTGGGGCTTGGAGAGAGAGAGAGACTGTTGTATATAGTCCTGTGTATGTCTGTCTTCCCCTCACTGTAAGTAAAGCGCACCTTTCCACTGAAGGCATATGTGTGTGTGTTATTGCACTAAGGCTTTCGCTGCGTAAGAGCTTAAAAGTGCTACTCTGCTATCCAGCCACACATATCGCTAGGGGAATCCCTGATAACGTGAAGTAGGAAGATCAAAGAATAATCAAGTAAATTGGGGCTACATGGCTACAGAACAAATTTTCTGTGAATGTGGAGAAATAAAATCAATGTAGCATTTACGTGCATGCAATTTATGCCCCCCAGGTGTAAAAAAGCAGATCTAGTAAACAGCCAAGATAATGCTACTGAAGTCTGCTGCTTCTTGTAAAAAAAAAAAAAAATTAGCCTAATCATTTAAACATTTTAAATTGTTTGAATTTTATCTATATTTCATGTAGGATGCTGACTTTAAATTCTGCAATGATCATACATGAAGAAAGAAAGATTGGGTTACTTCCAATTACAGGTACAGTACTCCTGTAATTGCATATTCTCACTGCCTTAAATGGAAAGGAACTAGAGCAGTGTTTCCCAACTTTTGGTTCTTGGACTTCAATTCCCAGAAACCTAAGTCAGTACATTGGCTGGTCAGTACTTTGGGGAGTTGACTTAGGTTTCTGGGAATTGAAGTCTAAGAACCAAAGGATGGGAAACACTGAACTAGGCTGGGATACACTCTCATTCTTCTTCTTCAAGTGCTATTTCCAATTCTGAATACTGGCTACCCTCACAGTGATCAGCCATGAAAATTGTCCTGTGAACAATATAATGCAGTGATCTTCCATTGCAGTGTGACACCCATATCAGTGATCCAGTTCTGCAAGCCACCTTCTGGTCCT
Organism: Furcifer pardalis; assembly: GCA_030440675.1. Taxonomy (NCBI): domain Eukaryota; kingdom Metazoa; phylum Chordata; class Lepidosauria; order Squamata; family Chamaeleonidae; genus Furcifer; species Furcifer pardalis. The sequence goes on from CP126897.1 coordinate 93,365,041, forward strand.
GAGCCCTTTTGGCAAACAAGTCCTCATCAGCCCCAGGTCAATATTGATGAAGTTGCTGCCTTCCAACAAGATGGATTCAAGTGGGGTTTATGCCTTTTGGGGACCATCACCCTTTTCTGTGGACTTTGCCACCAAGGCCATTAGTTCTCAGGGTTGTCAGATTAGTTGACTGCCGCCTGATGATTGACATTGAGTTGCTGGCAGTAGGGTTTACTCTGTTACCATAGCAGGATAACCTGGGCACTGTACTCTAAGCAACTCTCACTCAAATAATAGCAATTTTCCCCTCTGAATTCTTTTAAATTAAAATGGAACAAGCCCAGCTGACACCTTATGTTTTAATGTAATTCATAATTCTTTCCTTCATAAATGGATAGATTTTAGTTTTTATGAGTTTCTTCAGTGTGGTGGTAGGGAATTATATTTATCACTCGGATAATTCCAACCCAAAGGTGTCAAATTAATGTAGGAGAGGAACCTCTTAGCTCAACCATATATGATGGCTGCAAGAACAAAGCCTAGAGAGATGGCGGAGCCATCCACCTTCAAGTTAATTAGGGAAGAGGTCTCACGGGCCAGTTTTTCAGCTAGGAATGCTTTTCCTTTCTTAGCTAGGGTGGGATTTTGATCTCATGATTGGAACCTTCAACTGCTTTGGGTGGTTTGCCATAACAATGTCTGCCAGCTGGAATGGCTCCTCTTCTTCCATACAGAAATGTCCTCATCAGTCATTTACAGCTTTGAGTGAAGCAAGGGCCTTTGTCAGTGATGGCAACCTTGGCACTCCAGATGTTCTGGAACTTCAATTCCCAGAAGCCCTGATCTGCAGGAGTGCTGATTTGGGCTTCTGGTAATTGCATTCCAAGAACACTTGGAGTTCCAAGGTTGGCCATTGGTAGAACTGGCCAAATAGTATGAAGAGTAAACCTGTGTACTTTTCAACTTGCCAGAGAGCTTGAAACTTGTCCTCTTTTTTTGATAGATCTCCTCAACCAGCATGACCATGTTAGTCTGAACAGGATGTTTGCTCACTGAAAACATTCCACAGATCTTAGAAAAAGTTACTTTTTCGACTGCAGCTCCCAAACTCATAAGTTTGATGCTGCCATTCCCAGTCCATTACTTGCATTGCTTTCCAATACCAGGTAAAGGTTGCTCTTGTTTGAAAGCCAGTCGTATCTGACTCTAGGGTTCAGTGCTCATCTCTGTTTACAGCCAAAGAGCAACCACTGTCTGCATTTGCAGACATTTCCGTGGTCATGTGGAGGCATGTCTCAACATCAGAGTGCACAGAATGCTGTTTACTTTCACACTGAAGTGGTACCTATATATCTACTTGCAATTTCTTGCTTTTGAACTGCCAGGTTGGCAGGAGCTGGGAGAGAGACAGAAGCTCACTCCATCATGTATTACTTGGGTCTCAAACTGCTGACCTGCCACCCTTCCAGTCGTCAAGTTCAGTTTCTTAACCACCTGAGCCACCACAGTAATGTGGAAAGCTGGCAAGATTCACCTCTGCCTTCCGTGCTTTGTTCTGATACTTTCTCTGTATCCCACCGTGACATCCTAGAATCAGAGAAGGGAGGGAACCTGCTCTTTCAGTGAAACTGGTGAATAGTTCTTGGGGCAAATTCTTCAAGACTGAAGCTTTCTCATGGACCTTAGAGTAATATTTCTGATTTGACTTTTAGTCCTTGTGCTAATGTCTCAGGAAAAATAGTTGATGCTGTTTTTGTGATGGATTCTGTTCATAAATGGCTTTATATACTTTCCTGTAAGAAAGGAGAACACAACTAAAAAAATAAGCTAAAATATACTTTTCTGGAAGCTGATACATTTTCTTTCTCTGGTCCTGCACCAGTCCGGGTTGTGTATTTTCTTTGCACATAGATAGTGAAGAGTTTGTGGATTTGCATCATGTCATTGATGCAACCCTTTAACAGATTAGGTTTTGCCAAGGTGGTTCTTATCCATATTGATGGATGCCACATAATCACCAAAGAATATGGAATTTGGATGTCTGTTTTCAAGATAAGATGAGGGCAAATTAAAACAGATATCATATCAAGCTCGCATACACTTAAACAGGACACAGAGGACATGTACATGGGAGATACTTACATATGTAGATGAATCTGTTCTTTAGGCTTTTGTTTGCCATGTGTGAATGTGGAATTTGAGTTCCTGCCTTCATGATGAGATCAGCACTGAAATGGTGTAAATGTTTGTTGTGTTCAAAGGCAGAATTTGGAAAAGGAAGACCTGGTGCCCCCCCCCCTGATGTCTGGGAATCACATGGTTGTAATACCTATAAAAGTGCCTTCAGACCATGTAATAATTTCCACTTAGTTCATAACATCTCTGATCTATATGATTATATACAGGATTCAGAGCAACATGTGTTTTCCATGTGCAGTATTCCAAACAACACGTTTTAAGCTTGTCTTAATACAATCAAAGGGCCTGTTAATTACTTCAGTGTGCAGACGATGGAACCCCTGGCTCTTCCTATAACCACTCTGAAATAATTTTATTAGGGAGCAAAGCAGCTCAATAAAACTAATTAATTGTGTTTCTTGGACCACTGAACTTGTGTCAGTGGAAAGAATAGTTCTGGTACATTTCCCACTGAGCTAACTTTTGCACATTTCAAACATGCTTCTGTCATGGTCATTACAGCAGTGAGCAGAGAGTTGGGAAAGTGCGATAGAAGAACATTCCTAACTTATGATTTGAGGGACTGGAGCTGGATTCTCTGGTCAGAAATCCACACTCTGGCAAATGCCTTCGCCGTCTGGGCTGCCTGCCTGCTGAGTTCCAAAGAAAGGGAAAAGGCAGACTTTAGAGGAAAAGAAAACAGTGATATTTATGTACCAAATGTGTGATTCAATTGTTCCTTTAGCATGGATGACATGGGAGAGAAGAGAAAGGGAGGGAGGGAAGGAAGAAGGACATGCATATTAGACATGCATTAATGTTGATGTCAGCCTAGCAGAACTTTAAAAGGTTATTTTTGGGAGTTCAAACCCCACCCCCAGCTCTGCAGTTATTATGGTTACTGACCAGTAGCTGTAGTTATAATGCGGCATTCAATTGCTTTCAACTCAAAGTGACCCATGAATTCCTGATCTCAGGAAGATCATATTATGACATCCCTGCCTAAGTCTTCCAAACTCAAGGCTATGACTTCCTTTATAGAGTCAATCCATCTCAGGTTTGGTTTTCCTCTTTGCATGCTGCCTTCAACTTCTCCAGAAGGTCTGGTCTTTTCATGATGTTCCCAAAGTAGGAAAGTTGTCATTTTTGCTTCTAGAAAAGATCAGGCTTGGTGCAGTTGTTAAAAAAAGTTTCTGATCTCTGACTACTGGGGTTGTGCTAATATTCATATTAGGAACACTCAAAACCTATTTGGGATATTTTAATGAAACTTCATGCAGAGTTTTCAGATGATTCCTCGAAAGTTGTTGTTGTTCAGTAGCACAGTTGAGTCCAACCCTTTGTGATCCCATGAACCACTGCATTCTAGGTTCCTCTGCCCTCTGCCATCTTCCACAGCCCACATAGATCTATGCTCATTGCATCAACGATGCCATATAAGCCACCTCATTCTCTGTGCCCCCTTTTCCTTTTGTCTTCAATCAAGGCCTTCTCAAGTGAGTCCTCTCATCTCATTTGGTGGCCAAAGTACTTGAGCTTCAGTATTTGTCCTTCCAATGAGCAGTCAGGGTTGATTTCCTTCATGATTGACTGATTTGATCTCCTTGTAGTCCAGGGGACTCTCAAGAGCCTTCTCCAGCAACAAAGTTCAAAGGTGTCTATTCTTCTGCGCTCAGCCCTCCTTATGGTCCAGCTCTCACAGCCATATATTACTACTGGGAATAACATTGTTTTGACTATGGACTAAAGAGGAACTTCCTCTAAAGAGGAACTTCCAAATTCAGTGAGACCCAACCTGTTCTCTTTGGGATCACACTGCTCTTCAACATTCACATTGACAATCAGCCCCATCATCAGAGGCCCAGGAGATGTCTGTGATTTGAAGCACATTCTAAAGGCTGTAGTTCAAACTACAACCTTACATGGATAAAGATTTTCCAAAGACTATGAGTGAAGAATCTGTGGCCATCATTTTCTTTGACTTCTGCTCTCATTAGCCTTGAGCAGTATTCCCAGTAATCAGGGAATTTGGGAGTTATGATGGAACATCTGGAATATGGTATGTTTCCATATTTCTCTTCTATGTTTGCAGTGCCTTACATGCAGCGATGGGATGTAACAGGTTCTCACCAGTTCCCCAGAACCGGTAGTAACTTTCCCCAGTGTACCGGAGAACCGGTAGCAGCTTTTTTTTTTTTTTTTTTTGGGGGGGGGGACCACCTTTGGGGCTTACCTTTTCACTGGTTCACCCACTGTGCATGCGCGCCAAGCACATGGTGTGCATGCATGCCTACAGTGCTTGGCGTGTATGCACGGCCTCCTTGCTGTCCTTGTGTTGTGGGTGGGTGGATGGGTTGAGGAGAGTATGTGTGTGCTTATTTTTATTTTATTATTATTTTTAATTTTTTTTCCTTTGGCTCTGTCCACAATGTTATGACATCATGATGTTAGCTCCGCCCACACTGTGATGACATCACGGTGGGGTAGTAAAATTTGTGACATCCCACCACTGCTTACATGGCACTGCTAAAAACAATTCAGAAGAAGCAGTTGGTCCAGAACGGAGCTGTAAGACTATTATAGGGGGACCTTTTTTTTTTTTTTTTTTTTTTTGCAGTTTGCATTCGTTTTTGATTACTTACATTGGTCTCTAATCCAATTCTGGGCCCACGATTCACAGCAGTAGCTTTATCTTTTAGTGGCTTAAATGATTTAAAGGCCATCTTCTGCCTTGCTTGTGTAATCCCTGTGGATTATCTGGTTGAGCCTAATGAGAATTCTAGGAAGTGCTGTGATTTGGGGTTTGAGTTGGAGTAGGGGAGCTGGAGAGATAAGAGCTACTCTTCCCACTGAGCATGATAAGACCTTTGTCACCTTGGTTTAGATAGTAGAATTTCAATATGTTTATCAAGGAGGGGCCCAGGAAAGGTGATTTTATGTATTGCATTTGCATTATATTTTAGGCTTTTAGATACTGTACAGGTGGAGCCAATTTCTCTATGTTGTGGACGTCCAACTTTAGTTAATAAATATATCTTGAACATTGTTCTCATTTGGTTTCAAAGGGGTACATAGAAAGAACCTCCTTGAATAGGGTGGCATTTTTGAACCACAATCAGGCATACCTGGGCAATGGCCACCTGGTTGTGCAGGCTAATCTTTTTCACACTAGCTCAGGCGAAAGGAACTGCAGAATGAACTCAACAAAAGATGTCTTCATTTGGTCATTAGGGGCTATGGTGGCTCCAGTGGCATCGCATGGGTTTCTACACTTGTGCAGAATCTTAAAGCGCAAAACTATTCCTTTGCTTGTGTGTTGAAAATTTGATACAGCAAAAGCAAACCTGTAGGACAGGCCTGGTCACTTGTTCTTACTTGGTAGTATAGTACAAGAAGAATGGCAGATTTTTTTTTTTTTTACAAACTATGTCCGGATTGCTATAATGAACTTCAGAAAGCTGAGAGCCCAGGAAGTTCATTAGTGTTTAATAAACCTTCAGTAACTTGTAATATTTCATGGGAATTCTTCTTGGTAATAAGGAAGTCAGCCATGAACTTTACACTGAATGAATTCAAGGAGACCAGAACTGGCATATAAGTGGAATATTTATTATATTTATTTATTTAGCACATTTCTTTCCCACCTTTCTTTCATAATTGAATTCACAAAAGGTTATTTATTACCCTGGCTTTTCTTTTTTAAACCTCCTGTTCTAGCTGATGTTCTTTACAGCGTTAGGTCAATGTTAACCTATGAAGAATGTACACCACTTGGACGTTTCTCATTACGATATATGGCAATTAGTCATCCAGGTTCCTCAATAGGCTACTTTCTTACTGGACCATTAAAATAAGCTCAAATGCTATATTTAGCACATGGTTTCTCTACTACCATTTTGTTGCTGTAATAGGAAGGTAGCAAAAGTTAGGTAAGTATAAACTTACCTAATAATGTTTCCACATGCCCCTTTTTAATGTCCAGTTGTAAATCCCTGTCCTGCTAAATGCCATTTTTGTGCTGGTACATGTCACAATGAAACAGATACCAGGGCATATTTTATAATATAAGCTATATTTTTGTGTTCCCACCTCTGCTGTTTCTAAGGAAATTGTAAAAAGAAGACTGCTGCCTTTATTTTAGTTTCTGAAGAGTACTTCCCTAATGTGTTTTATTTATGACTGATTATGTGGTAAATGCTTTACTGTAAGCTGCTGTGGGAAAAATAGCATTACAAGAGGAAAACGTTTTCTAGGCATAATGGGAAAAATATTTATTAAAAGCTAGACCCTGGTATGCAAACAATCTGTATCGAACTTTGTAATGCTGCTCAGATGAAATGACAAGAGAAGCTGTTAGAGAAGCTTTCTTACAAGAAGGTGGCTTTTCTTGGACTGGTTATAGAAAACTCTCTATCCAATAACTTTTCCGCACATGGATTTTATTCTAGAAGTCTTATTCATGTCAAAGTATTCCTGATGATGCAATTTATTGTTCAATCCCACTTTATTGTAATTAATCCAAACATTTAATATTTCTATTTGAAACTTCCAATGCATGTTTGCATTGTTGCTAATTTAGCTCTTAACTAAGGAGGTAAGGAGTTGATTCTGTATAAAATGACATACAACAAGATGTATGTTTAATTGCCTGTAGAAACTTGTATCTTGTAAATGACAAGCGGCTGAATCTTGGTGACATTATACACAGCTCTTCAAGTGACCAAGGACAAAATCCTGTTTACTTTGTGCAAACTTTCCTCCCCTCCATCAGGCTCTCTGTTGCATGCCCAATGTTTCAATGGTTGTGAAATCAAGTATATCACAGCATACACACCTGAATGTGTATAAGGAGGTGCCGGTAGGAGAAGAAAAGTCACCACAACATTACTATATATATGAACTTTCTTGCCAATTGGATTTGAGACACTATTATAGAGTTGGTTGAGTGGTTGTTTTGCCACTTGACTTAGTGATGAACACTATTCTGGGCAGCCAATTACTTCTCTCCTTTGTAGGTTTCATTGTGTGTGAATATGGTAACAAAACATGATTCTGTGTGTAAAAATGTAACTTGTCTGAATGAAGAAGAAACCATATAGTGTTTGGTTTAATCCTGATCAAGATTTGGGGCATTTGGACACTGGGGTGCTCTTTGGCTGGCAGTGGGGACTTTGATGGATCTGTTCCATGGGGCCCGCCCTTCTACCCCTCAAAAACATGATACACTGCTTGTGCTCATGCACATGACACAAATGCACATGCTAGACTCACACAAAACACTTTTTCAAGCGCCCTGTTTTTTTTAAAAAAAAAAAAAACTTTTGAAGGTATTTTAAAACTTACTTCCGAATATTGGCATTCTGTATTGCACTGTAGCGCATTGTATCAATGTGCTCCCCCCTTTCCTTGTTAGCTATATATTTTTACATTTTTCTCCACCAAGTTTTAATGAAAAACGGTACAAATCATAATCCTAATTTGTATTATTTATATTTTCTTGGCTTACAGTTCTTTTTTCCATTCGATCTCCATGATATCCTCTGGGGAACTTAAGTCTTGGAATAGCAACAAACAACAACAAGAAGCAGCAATGATTAATTAGCAGTTGCCAGGCCACGCGGTGTTTGGCTTTAGTCTGACAAATATTTTAAACTCCCAGGAGCTTTTTTTGCTATGTAGCAAATACAATAAGGTAATTCATCCCCGAAAATGTATGTCGATGCTAAATTTCCACTCTTGAAGAGCATGAAGAACATACTTACACCTAAACCATTTTCATTCCAGTTTAAACCAAGGAAGAATTAAAAATTAATCCAGAACAAATAGAATGCAAACTTAATATAGGAAAAGGAAAATTTCCAGAGGGCTCAGGGACTGATGGCATACAAAGATGCATAGTCGTGTTTTCTTCCATCATTATAAAATTCATGAGACCTACATTCAACTGTTCATTCCAACAAGAGCAAGCTCACCTGAATCAGTTGAAACTTGGTAAACCAACACTTGTTTAAGATTCAGTGGGTCCACTATTAGTAGATGGCAGCACGGGACATAAGCCTAAGCTTTTGATTAAATGAAGGGTAGATATATGGTTATACAAAACTGGTATCAGTTGACAGTAGTGGGAGACTTCAGCATTCATACCAGCTTTCTCAGGAGTGACTCAAGATTTCATGTCCTCCATGATGACCACTGGCCTGTGCAAATAGTACCTTGTCCTAGTCATTCTGCAGGACTTGGACCTGTGTTTATGTGTGTTGGCTGGCATGGGTGTGGAAGACTGCTCTACAGTCCTCCTGCCATGGCTAGATGGAATTTAGAGGGAACCTAATGGTGTTTAGACACAATGGAATGAGTCTTTGTTGAGGGACTGATTACTATGGTCCAACACAGATGGTTGATAGATTGCCATGGTGTTTTGATAGCCCTTGGAGAGCTTCCTGTCATGGGGAAATAACCAGTCCTGTGGACATGGTTACTACTAAGCATCTCATTCCACAGACTAACTTCTTGTTTATTAGGGAGCTGGCAAGGATAAAATCACTAACAGAAAAATTAGAGTAACAATGATGGGAGTCATAGATCCAACTGAATACAAGATAGACATCATTGGAAGACCTATTTTGTGACAAAGTAGTCCTAATTCACTACCTATTTCAGTGCATCTACACATAAAAAGAATCTTGGCAAGTCTCAACTAGTTAAGGTTATGCCAATTCTAACATTCCACAGTTGAGAAGATGATAATTTCTGGTGAGCTGGCTGGATATCTCAATGGTTTAGATATCTGGGTGTAGAGCCAAAGGTTGGGAGTTTGATTCCCCACTGTACCTTCAGGGAAAAGAGCCAGCCTTTGTAGTGATGGCAATCTCCAGATTGCCCTCAGAAGAAGGGAATGATAAATGACTTCTGTGTATTCTCTACCTAGAAAATCGTAGAAACCTTTGCCATAAGTTAAAATGGACTTGATGGCATGCAATACATATATACATAATCTCTGGTGGACATGTTATTTGTACTGGCTTATGATCCAAGAAAGGGGAGCCTCATCCTGCCCAGTCTTGTACAGAACACATGCTGCCAACGCCGTTGTTCAAAGTAAGGACCTCAGGCTACCCAAACAATCCTGTAACTTTTCAACAGATTTCCTCACTTCCTCCTATGTTTTCTTAGGTAATAATCACTAGCAAAATACTTGAACAGCTTTCAGCAAAGAATTCAAGGTACTTGGTATATCATGGCCTTATGTGGTCCCAGCAACTATGCTGGATAACTTAGCAAGAACAGACTTGAAGCTCTGGCAACTCATACCAGTCAAGCAGTGAAAGACTTCATAATGGAGACGACATTTTCAGACTTTCTCATTCACTGACCCCCATCCCAAATTCCATAGTCTTCTTATTTTTTAAGATATATATATAAATCTCAATGCTTTTCTTCATCCTGCCAGAGTTCATAATAGAACAAAGAATAAATTTCAAAATGTGACAAGGAAACTATTATTCTTCCACCTCAAAATAATGCACAGCCATAAAGGCAAGATACACCCCCTATTTGTGGTTATTTACGGCATAGTAAATCAAGCATGTACCATCAAGTGCCAATGAAAATTGTTTAAAATCAGCCTTAAATAGCTAAACTCTCAGCAGCAGCTCATAAAACGAATCTTGGCAAGTCTTAGGTGGTTATGGTTAGAATGACAGTCCTTTGGGGAGTTAAGATAGCCAAAAGCAGTAGTAGTTAAGTAGAGAGTGATAGATTAGGGGGTCCGAAGCAGTCCACATACTTGAGCTTCTTAGCACCTTGGGAATTGTGTTATGTGTCTAACATGCAGAACAGACAGCATGACATAGGAGGAGGAAGACTTAAACCATGTCATCTAGTACAGCTTGCTTTGTTCCTTACAAGGAAACAAAAGGGAAGAAGGGAAGCAGGCCACGGCTGAGCTAACAACTCAAGAACTTGAATCCCCCATTAAGAAATGGAGCAGTATATCACAATAGCATTGAAGACAGATATATGTTTTGAAGGGTTGTCATCGTCAAACCTTCACTAGCAGTGTGGTTATGTATTTGCAGTTTTTTGTTACACAGAAGCACATTAGCAGCAACCCAATTGCTTGTTCTCTGCTCAGTCTTCTCTTTCCCAACAGACTTCATATGGACAATTTGCCTTTCCAGGGTGTGTAGAGGAATCACATAAAAACACAAACAGAGCATTCTTCATTTTAAGATGGTAAAATCAGCTATGATACTCTGACACTGACTTGTAGAATGAGTGTGTGTTGATGCCATTACAGTATTTACCACTTAGTCCCCTCCTTCAACCTAATGACATTAAAATGTTGCTCACCTACCATTTTTGAGATTGCTATAGGATAGAAAGGGGTAAACTTGTCTTGAATTGTTTTCAAGCCAATTCCTGCTGATTGCATGGCCTTAAAACGATATGTGTCTGCTTTCTTGCTAAGAGGAAAGAAACAGTCAACGCAAGGTGAAAGTTGTGTGCTGTTGTGTTTAAATCAAATTTAGCATGGCCCTTCCTCTCAGGAAAGTGAAAGATTAGGGAGGATGGAAGGTTTTTTTAAAAAACAAAAATGACTTTAAAACCACCTGAAGAAGGAACAAATGAGTCAAATAAAAAGAAACATTTGTTAAGAAGCCAGATCTCAATTGCTTACAGTCACATGCATGAATTATGGCTGCCGTCATGGGCCAGGCCCTGTTATCTCCTGCTAACAATCCCATCTCCTGCCGATAAACCAAGATGGTGCAACAGTTGCATTAAGATATTTAGCAGGTGGTGAGTTTAAAGATTAGAAGAGAGTGTCGCTACATCCATCATGCTTCCTCACCTCCCATTTTGTCCTATGTCCTTTTGTGCTCATTATGCCTCCTTTTCTGTGTTCTTGTTAAACAGAGTGAAAGGGTCAAGGGGTTGGATATTATTGCTGTTATTTATTTATTTATTTATTTATTTAACTGGTTTCATAATCATTGACATCTGTGACAAGTCAAAGGTTTATTTTATCTTTGGACTCTGCAGTTTCCTGTGGATGAAAATAATTATGATAATTGCCCCCCTACCACTGGTTACAATAAATGGGTTTCAATTTTGGGCGAACCTATTGCAGGCATGCCAGAGGGGTCACTGAGAGCCCTCTCTGTGGGCATGCGCACCATTGCCCCAGCACAGAGTTTGCTCTGCCCATCAGCAACCCAAAGGGAGTGCTTCCTCCCTCCCCCCAGCACAGAGTTTGCCCTGCCCCTCTGCAGCACAGACAGCAGCCTGTTGAGTTTGGGTACTTGGTCTCTAAAAGGTTTGCCGTCACTGCCCTAACCTTTGGTGAGGCCTTACGTAGTGCAGAAGTCTACCTACTCATCCTGGCCCCTATCCAGCCTGGACTGGGTGAGTCCCTTGCCCTGAGACCATATGGTGCATAATCAGTCTTACCCCAGTTTCCTCAGAAGGTCAACCCTCTTGTGCGGGGGAATTCATGATACAGGAGACTGATGGCTAAATATCACCCTGTGGCACTCACTGGTACCACCCTCTTTCCGCATTACCTGCCATGGGAGGGGCTAGCTCATGTCATGTGGTGGAATTGCAGAGGTAGCATTCCTGGCCCACAGACTTTAATTTTGGTGAAGCTTTTGTGCGTCTAGGCCTGATCAAAACAATCTAAGCGATGCCAAATTTAAATGTTCCAAAAGCATTTTCCAAATTATGTAAAACTCGAAATGGGGAGAGGAAACACTATATTTTTACATTTAGAGGTACAGTAATACCTTGGATAACGCTAAAATCGCATAACGCTAAAATCGCATAACGTTAAGTAATCTGGGGAGGAGAATAGGATCGAATAACGTTAAGGTCCTATGGGATGGATCGGATAACAACCGCTAAAGCCTGTGCAGTTACAATGTATCTCTATGGAGATTTAACGTTATCCGATCCATCCCATAGGATTTTAACATGCATCGGATAACACCAAGACTTGTGGAACCAAGTCTTAGCGTTATCCGAGGTATTACTGTACTGTACTTTCAAATCTGAGGCTCTAAGCTCCACGTTACTTGGCCCATACTGTTCAAAGCTGAATGCTCATACTAGGAAGAACTAGGAAGGCAGTTTATTTTACTGAATCTAAGCACCTCAGCTGGACCTACAGGCTGTGCCAAATATGGATACACTTATTTTTTTTAACATGGCTACCACTTCAACAATGTCAGCTTATATTTTTTTTGTTACTGATGAAACATTGTCACTTTGCTTCAGCAATCTCATCTGTGTATTTATTTATTTATTTTATATTTGTTTATCGCCCTCCTCCCCGAAGGGACCCAGGGCGATTTCCAACAATTTAAAAAACACTTTAAAAAATTAAAAATTTTAAAAAGCTTAAAAACTTAATTAAAAGCTAGGCATTATAACTTGGACGTACTGGGGGTCAAACCATCCAACTGGCTGGGAAAATTGAACCATCCACTCCCCAGACCAGACCTGCAACAACTATGTAAGGTCATTATTTAAAGTTAGCTTCAATAGAAAGCTAGACACAGACTGAATATCAGGAAAAAAACCTCTTGTTAGAGCAGTACGACAGTGGAACCACATCTCTCTCTCTCTCTCTCAAGAGAGAGAGAGAGATGAGAGAGGTGGTGAGCACTCCAACACTGGAGGCATTCAAGGGAGAATTGGACAATCATCTGTCAGATTTGCTTTGATTCAGATTCCTGCATGGTCCAGGGATTTGGAATCAGTGCCCTAAAAGGACCCTTCCAGCTCAGTGATTCTATGATTTTATGATTCTTTACATTATGAACAATGTAAAGATTGCCTGATGCTTCTCTGTTTTAACCAAAGGGCAGGTATGGTCAGACAGGATGGATGTAATCTTGCATTCACTCTATGAGCTTTATATTGACCAATATAGAGAACTTAAATTTTCTAATTTTCTAGTTCTCTCATGAGTCTGTTGGCTATCTTAGGTGAAATCTAACACCTGAAGAGAACCATTTTTTCATGCCTTTTCATTACATCCTGAAACAAAATGCAGAATGGCCATTGGCCAACTACCAAGAAAGAATATGTCGAGAACAAGGAACACCAAAAAGGTAGACTTTTTTCAGAACAAAAGGATATTTTTGCATCAAATTTGCATAGCTATTTGAACTAATATCACCACAATTAAAAGTGCTTGCTCTAATTTAAGTAGAGAGATACCACTGCTTGTAGCTGGATAGATATCTCCATGCTTTAGGTTGGGAATTCAATTCACCACTATGCTTTCCATGGAGAGAGACAGTCTGTGTAATCACAAGCTTGTGTGTGTCACCAAAAAGGAGATTTCAGATGGGAGAGGAGCTTTCCTATTTTTGTATGTTGTAATACATTTTTATGCCTTTTCAATTGGCCTGCAAAGATATTACTTCAGTATGGAATTGGGAATAAGGTCAGGAAAACATTTGTCGCCACATGCTTCTATAGCTGGTCCTGCATTAAGAGGTCTTTAAAAGCTGTTTTCAGCAGTAAAGGTATAGTGAAGTTAAAGGTCTCTCTTGCTCAAAGGCCAGTCATCTTTGACTCTAGAGTAGTGGTGTTCAGCTCTGTTTACAACCAAAGAGCCAGCACTGTCTGCATCTGCAGATGTTTCTATGGTCATGTGGCAGGCATGACTAGATGCCAAAGTGCATGGAATGCTGTTTACTTTCCCACCGAAGTGGTACCTATTTATCTACTTGCAATTTCTTGCTTTCGAACTGCTAGGTTGGTAGGAGCGAGGGCAGATGACAGGAGCTTATTCTGTTGCACGGTGCTGAGTTCTCGAACTCCTGACCTGTCGACCTTCTGGTCATCATGCTTAGTGTCTTAACCACTAAGCCACCTCATCCTCAAGGGTATAATACAGTGGTTTTAATATGAAAGCTGGCCATGCAATGATAGCAGATTCTTCAAATGCTGAATGATGAACTGGACCTGACAATGAACCCCTGAAAACAAATTATGTTCATTTAGCCAGAGCTAAAGGCACGAAACATTAAAGTAGAATACGAAGCATATGTCTGCTTTAAAAAAACTTTTAAAGTAGCCAAATGAGATGTCATAATATTCCTGCATAATACTGAATGTTTTAAACTCTAGAGCACAGATCAGAAGTGAGCCTGCTGTGCATCTGTAACTACACTGTAATGTGCCAGCCAATACCTCCTATTCCTGGTACAAATTCTCTATAACTTTCTACATAAACTCCTGGGCCACAGCCTAACACCAGAGTTCCATGTGCTGAAAACCCTTGAAATTTGTGGATTCAATTCACTTTTGGATTGTAGCCCTCGTATTGAGCAACAACTTAATGTGAACTGAACATGTCTGTGAAACCCATGCCCCGAGAATGAGTGTTTATTTCCAAAATGGCAAGAGGGCTCTTTAAAACAGTTACAGTACTTATTTTATTAAAATGGTTACATATGTTGAAACAAAGACTAGCAATGCTAATAATGTTTGCTTTTCTACATAATAAATAACTAAGACTCTTTTAGTTGTTGGCCCAGTACTGAGTTGTATTCCCCCCCCCCCTTTATTGTTAAAAAGAGAACATATAAATCTGTTTCAAGAAACTATGGAGCAAAAAGAAACCTAAACTAAAAGGCAAATAAAACAAAAAATGCCTACCAGGGGCATATATTCGTAACATCTAGAGTGTTTAATTGAAACATCAGTATATGTATTTCTTATTTTGTCAACTGGTGTTTGCAGGTATCAACTGGCTGAGAGAGCTGGGCCATAAGGAAGGCTGAGCACAGAAGAACAGACACCTTTGAACTGTGGTGCTGGAGAAGATCAAATCAGTCGCTCCTAAAGAAAATCAATCCTGAACTGCTCCTTGGAAGGACATATACTGAAGCTGAAGCTCAAATACTTTCGCCATCAAATGAGAAGAGAGGACTCACTGGAGAAGGCCCTGATCAAAGGAAAGATCAAAGGCAAAAGGAGAACGAGATGGCAGAAGATGAGATGGTTAGACAGCATCATTGACACAATGGGCATTTATCAGGGCAGACTCCAGAGGATGTTGGATGACAAAGGAGCGTAGCATGCTGTGGTCCATGGGATCACAAAAGGTCAGACTCGACTATGTGATTGAACAATAGGTTTCCAAGTGTTTTTAGGTACTGGGATTTCAGTACTGATAATTCTATATCCAAAATGTGGCTGAACTTCCCCAAGATGTTTGGCCTGTATCAGGTCCCTTTGATAATCATCATTTCTTTAACCAGACAAGAAACAAAAGTATGAAAAAAACATTGTGGCACCTTAAAGACTAAATGATATATTTTAATTTGAGCTTTCATAGATAAAGTCCACTCCCTCAGAGGGGACTCCCTTGGATTTACATGGTGATAATTTATGCAAGAACTTAAGTTTAAGAGGCAGTGATTGGTTGAGTCAATGGGAAATTATCTGGTTTGTGATGACACAAGACAAACGGTGGTGAGTATAGCTTATGTTCGTTATTATAGT
The DNA here is from genome assembly GCA_030440675.1 of Furcifer pardalis. Classification (NCBI taxonomy): domain Eukaryota; kingdom Metazoa; phylum Chordata; class Lepidosauria; order Squamata; family Chamaeleonidae; genus Furcifer; species Furcifer pardalis. The sequence goes on from CP126897.1 coordinate 93,380,722, forward strand.
AGCCTTACTCACAGGACAGTAGGAACTGGCAGGTGTTCTTTGTGTGAGGTTCAGTCCAAATCTGTTGGGAGGTCAAGGAAAGGGAGAGCAAGAGGTCTTGAAGTTGATCACGATTTGTTAGTACAAGGATAACAGAGCGTGTCTTCCTCACTATAGTTAGATGTCTTTCTAGTTGTAATAAGTATTTCTAAACTGGTACCTATACATATACTATACAGTAGCTTGCCAAAGTTTATTTCTCATTTCCTCAACTGTTTGGTGATATATTTACCTCTCTTCCTCTGCTCCTTTGGACAACGAATTAAGTGGCAACTGTAATCCAGGGTCACAAAAAATGATGAACAATGATAAAGTAGTATGATCCTCCACCCTCAAACCCCCCCCCCCCCCCCATTCCACCAAAGAAGCCTTGGATTCCAACCAGCAATATTTCCTGCTACAATGGTTGTTCTTTGGCTTGCTTTCTTCACAAGTAAATAACTATCTTACGTTGTCATTTGTCTAAATTAAAAAAACAAAACAGAAAATAGATCTTACAGAAAAGTTGATAAGACAGTTTATTGTCACAAAAATAGTTAATACCAGAATAACTTATAATAGTATGAACTAAAGTGAAGTTTTTTTACTTTTTGGTTTTTTTAAAAAAAACTCACATTGTTATGACAAAACCCAGTAGATTTGAGGTCTTAATGTCATGCTGCCAGGTGACCTCATTTGCATAATGATGCAAGTCAACTAAAAGTGTACTTCAACTGTTCATACAGTCATAACATACATATCTTGCTTTTATGTCAATGCAAAACAGCCACTTCTTAAAAAAGTAAAAATATATATATTTATGTACAAAATATTTTTTTCATATCAAATCATTTTAATTATACACTTTAAAAACAACAACCATCACAAAATGCTATGTTACAGCAAGACACATTTTACAAGTTACATCAGAGTTGATATCTGCTTTCTAGATCATAATAGTGCAATTGAAACTGGCTATGCTTGAGGAAGTTCTATGAATATCTGAAAGAAAGTTTCACCAAAGATTTCATATGTCTCATTATATGGTCAATTGTTGTCCATGTCTAGGAAAATAATAGCATGGACGAGCTAGAGTTGAAAAAGCAAAGAATTTGGCGGAAACATCCAGTACCTTAAACAGACTGTGTCCCAGTTCAGTCATCACATCAAAACCTCTTTGGTTTATTTTGAGCTGGCTCTGTTATCTGTGTCTGACAGGAGACAGAGATGGGGGAGTTGACTAGTGTTAGGTTTTGCTGGCCAAAATCCTCTGGCATAGCTACACAAATGGTAAAGCATTTGGGAGCAAACTGTCTCAGGTTCAGAAATTTACAGATTCATACAATCCAGCATGCAACTTAATTTGGGGCAATTTACAATCAAATGTTATGCTGCTTGTGCTGTGGCAGCATAACTAAGTAAGAGAATTCTGGCCTCTGAATTTCTTATTTCTGTAAGTTTCTTTGAGACCTGCATTTATATCCATTAGTGTATAATGTAAAATGCCCACTTCCCCAAAATTTCAGCACAAATTTTTGTCTACAAAATATGCACATTTTGTCCATCATTTTTTCTACTATCAGCTTTTTGTATGTAGCATGCACTTTTTTTTTTTTTGGTATTCATCCCCCCCCCCCCTCTGGAATGACTTCTTTTCCATACTATTCTTAACATGTACATGTTAATGGCAATTTTCCCTTCACACATATAAACACACAAATCCCACTGAAATCAATGAAACTCAGCTTATTCATGATTGAGCTACATTCCATTGATTAGTATCAGTGATTGGCATCAGTGGGCCTACTTTGACTGAGTTGATTTGACTTCAGCGGGTCTACTTGGGCTGAATTTGGATCGAACTGAATGAATATACTCCATGAATATGTAGGTGGGTAAAGCTCTGGTTCTACTTTGCCCACTCCTTCATGAGGTATATTAGTCTGCTTCAACACACACCAAAGGGTGTTGGATCACACAGGGATTAGTAATTTCCAGGACTGAGAATCCATTTAGAAAGAAAACTATCAAACTCAGTTCACAAATTTAATCAGGATATTCAATTCAGTCTAAGGGAAATAAACTAGGTTTCAGCTTTCTCCTGAACTGGACCATGGACAATGAAATCTTTCCCCAACACACACTTTTCTTTTATCAACTCTATATAAGCTATAATTGGCTTTACTGTTGTTTATTCAAGAACGTGAACCTGATTAGAATATTTCTGTGTGGTTGAAGAAAAATGCTATACCTCCATAAAAACTTATTTTATAGAAATCCCTTTCCTCAATGGCAGTCAAATGTAGGGATCTAAAATGTTATTTTTAATGCCCAATTTAACATTTACTTTGACTTTAAACCAAGTCAGTGCCACAATTGTTTCATGCTTTGAGTGTCCCACATGTTTGTAATTCAGGAGTTTGTTTTATACAATGTATAGATTTCACTATGTTTTCTCCTCCCCCCATATTTGAAATGGGGATTGACATCATTCTTATACATTCCATACCAAAATAAAAACATTTTGGATGCATTAAGGCAATGAATGTCTGCTATGGAAAGTTATTGGGCTCCAGTATAAATAATAAACTGAACCATAGGTTCGTTTCATACAAAAAGAGTGATGCATTTGGCTTATTTACATAACAGTTTCAATAAGTCATAAGGAAACTGAAAGCCCTAAGTGAAAGGAACCCAAATTGGATTTACTTAACACTCTGACACATGATGGTTTTATAGTTAAAAATGTTTCAACATGACATTAAGATTAAGAACTGGAGCATTTTCATACTTGAGGCTTAAACACCCTTTCAGCTCCCATCTTGCTATTAATGTTAACCTCTGATCAGTGTCAAAGTGGAAGACAATCTAATGAAAGGGATCATAATGTGAATGACCAATTATGTTCAATTCAATTTCTTTTTTTAATATTCACATTGAAAACTGATTCGAGCAAGAGCTGCTTTAAGTCACAGGAAAAAAATGTCATTAATGTAAATAATTAGTATGTCCCAACAAAAGGCCCCCCCCCCCACAGTATTGCACTTTATCAAAGTAATTATTTTTGGTATTTTGGCAGACTGCAAATGCATGCAGAAAAAAAAGATATCTATATATATGGCAACCTCTTTTTCATTTGAGCAAGAAAACTGTACACTATCTGGCTGCATAGTGGAACTTGTAAGTTTATTGCAGAGATTCATCAGTCTTGAATATGTACCAGGCAAATGCTCAAGGTCTTTAAATATATAGATAGATAACCATCCTTTCTGAGGTCAGCTTTAAACCAGTCAGCATTCATAGTTACATGCAAAAGTTAAGCATTATGGATTGACATATTGAGGCACACTTACCTTGACCTGTGCCCACGTTCTAGCTTATTGTAAGAAAGCAAGGCACTTATTGTTATAGCAATGCAGATGCTTAATGTGCAGATTGATTAATACAATAAAATAAGTTAATAGCTTGATTTTCTTTAAAAAAAACAACAATGAAGGGGTTCTTCTTCCATAATTTACATGCACTTTATAGAACTGATTTAACATTTCATTTACAACAAAAATAATATTTTAGCCTGAGGCAACGTTTTGTTGATTATTGCCATAATTGAGCACAATCCACGGGGATGTTTCTCTGACTCATCCACCATGGAAACAAATGGGGAACACCTGAAAATATGGCCAAGCTCTTGTGAAGCTCCCATCCATTTTTAATGGTGCTTGTGTGCCAGATAATTTTGCACTTAACTTATTTTGACGGACCATGACGCAAAGGTGCCTGTTGTTCCAGGTCTTTCATTCTGATTTTATGGAAAAGCCAATGGCAAAATAAATGTCCACTTGGGATGAAAAGAAAGCGAATGGCTCTCTTTAAAACGGTGGCATGGGAAGCGCTTTGACAGTTTTTACTTCTGATATATGTGACGATTTCTGAATGATGCAGCTGGTTGTTCCTTGTAGTTTGTCCTTTCCTTGTGCAAGGTTTGTTAAGGCCATCGCAGCATTGATCTCCTTCCAGTATGTCTCATCTTTGTGTGATCTCTGTCTGTTGGCTGCACTAGAATCAAGCAACAAGAAATGTTTCTGTGTCTGATTATTCTTGTGGTCAAGCAAAGAGAGAGTCATAACGACATTTTAAAAAGAGAAGCTTCTCTGTCAGTGCCAGAAATCAAAGGAGGAAAGAGATACAGCTGAAGTAAACTTTACTGGCATTTACCGTACTTCTCCTTTTGTGTCTAGGCAAGAGGTGAAACTGCCAAAATGAAGCCACCTCTTTGTGAATTCATTGCATAGTTCCTTCCGCCCAAACTCATGTGAGAAGGATTAGCTGGCACAAGGTGGCCATTGCCTGGGGTATGCCTGTCTGTGGTTCAAAAATACCACAATCTCCACTTGAATTTATAATATTAGCATTATTCCAAAGAAAAATACAAGTAAAACCCCTACTTACGTAAAAAAGTCTGTTCCGTAAGCTTTTGCTTAAATCGGTTTTTTTTCTTAACTCAAAGCAAACCCATAGGAAAAATGAATTTTTTACTTAACTTGAAGCAAACCCATAGGAAAATGATATTTATGTAAATCGAAGCAACCCCATAAGAAAAATGAATTTTTAAAAATGTAAATCGAAGCGACCCCATAGGAAATTGTATTATAAATCGGGACATGGTTTTAGTACAAAAATCATTATGTAAGTCAAATTTTATGTAACCCGAGGCATATGTAAGTCAGGATTTTACTGTAGTCTAAAGCAGGGGTGCCCAAACTATGAGCTGGGGTCCATATCCGGCCCCTGATGCCAATTCATCCGGCCCACGCCACCCTCGTTGTTCCCAGAAGTGGAAGTAAAACGTGCTGTAGTTTGGGCACCCCTGAACCATGTGACCAGCCCATGACCCAAAAAGTTTGGGCACCCTGGACTAAAGGAAGGGTGGGGGTGGGCTGTGTGTGCTGCATCGGTGTGTGTGTACTGCAGGTAGGCCACCGACTGATTCCCTCAGAAACCTCTTCTCCATTGATATATATTTCTTTTATTAAGATAACAGAAAATTTCATTTCTGGTCACCTCCAGGAAACAAGATTCCCCTTTAAAACAAGGGGAGCCCCCTAGTTTTGGTAGAAATAATTTTTGGAGAATCAATAGTGGCCTTCTGACTGGGCCTGAGTTTGGTTTTGGGTGGCGGTGCAGTTCTCAAAAAACCTTGCAGGTGATAATGTGGCACCGTGGTTAAACTGTTGTACTGCAGCCAAAATTGCTGACATTGTGAGCTTGTTCCTGGTTGACTTTGCCTTCCATCCTTCTGAGGTTAGTAAAATGAACACCCAGCATGTTGGGAGCAAAATTCTTATTACCTTGTGAACTGCCCAGAGAGTGCACTAAGCACTATGGGGTGGTATAGAACTGTAATTGCTGTTGCTAATTCCCTAAAACTTGCCCATCTCATTCAACAGCCAAATGTTTTGACACGAAAGGTGTTTTTCAAGGGAAAGACGGTATGCTCTTCTTTTTCACTTGTTCATAGACAGCATGTTTCCTGTTACTACCGTATTTAGCACAGTCTTGCGTGTGGTGGCTCAAAAATCAATGCATTGAACTTGCTGACTAGAAGGTCAGAATTTGATTCCCAGGTACTACATGACAGAGTGAGCTCCCATCTCTGTCCCAGCTCCTGCCAACCTAGTAGTTCAAAAGCAAGAAATTGCAAGTAGATAAACAGGGACCACTTCGGTGGGAAGGTAAACAGCATCACATGCACTCCAGTGTTGAGGCATGCCTGCCACATGTCCACGGAAATGTCTGCAGATGCAGACAGCACTGGCTCTTTGGTTATAAACAGAGATGAGCACTGAACACTAGAGTTGGATACAACTGGCTTTTGAGCAAGGGTGACCTTACATCTCAAAACAGATGCACTGTCTGATATGGCGCTGAAGGCACATCAAGTCAGTGGAGCCAGGAAATTCCCTAGCATATTTCTTTCAGAATGTCAGAAAGAGGATAGGAATATGCCACTGCTTTCTGCATTACTTCACCTTTTTGCAAAAGAAAGAAGGGGAAGAGAGTTTTCAGAGGCCAAGGGTAGAATAAAGAGGATACAGTATTTGGTATGTAGGGACACAGCCATGATGAATGGATGGGGAAATTTGGAAACAAATTCTTCTCCAGTTAGAATTTTGATGAAAGCCAAAAGAGGTCTAAAAGCTCACCCCTTCTTTAAGGTTTCCACACACAGAGAAATTTCATTATTTTTTTTACTCTACCTGTCAATAAGCCTAGCAAGCACTGTCTGATCTGATATGAGACATCACTATGTAGCCAAGTCAAATCAGATAAACTGGCACCAGGATGTAAACCATCCCACAGCTTGAAAAAGTTAGTTTTGGAGAATATAACTCCCAGCATCTCCTGTACAGTATAGTTGTTTCTTGTAAGCGATTTTTCCTTGAGAGCTTTTCAAACATGTGTTAAAAATCTAAAGTAAACAGAGTATTATGAATTCATCCTTACTCTCAACAGCTGTTATTCCCTTCCAAAACTTACAACTTGCAAAGACAATGTTTACTCACCTTTCACACTTGTTAGGTCCATTGTCCAGATTGTCTGAAAAGAAAGAATATTACTGTTAATTTCCACTTTATAACTGTAACAGTTAGAAGTTAAGGAAAGAAGCAAGTACTGTATATGTATTAGAGAACAGGATTGTAAAGATGTGAATGTGGGCTTTTTCTTTAAATGTAGGCTTATCGAGTAGAAAAGAGATATAAAGTTATAGGTAGATCCAAACCCCTAGGAAACATAAGCATTTTTCCTTTTCCAACAGGATCTCCTTTACATTCCTGCTCCTGTATTGGTTGTGAAATATAGTACACAATCAATGATGTAGCCAGGCCTGTAAGGCAGGGGTCCCCAACCAATGGGCCACATACCAGTACTGGGCCATAGGCTGTCCTGAACTGGGTTGTCAGGGTGGGTGGGGCTGGGAGCTGCAATGGCAGCCTTCTGCCCTCAAAGTACTCTGTCAGGTCTGCCTGGTGAACGGAGCGAGAGCATGGGCTTAAGGCATAGCAGAGAGGCAAGTGGACAGGCCTCTTCTCCACATTGCTTAACTATGGTGGGGCTCCCCCCCCCCGTGTGCAGTGTGATACTTCACTGCCTGAGTCAAATGGTGTGGCTGGGAGGTGGCTGGGCCCCTCCTCCTTATTTTTGCGCTACAGCTGGGTTCCTCCCCTTGCCTGTGCGCAGTGAGGTATCACACTGCCCATATTCAAGCTGTGGCTGGCAGACGGGGGAGATCACCCCCACTTACCGATCTGTGGAAAAAAATGTTTAGCATGAAACCGGTCTGTGGTGCATAAAAAGGTTGGGGATCCCTGCCGTAAAGGATCACCCACCAGAGGAATGAAATCACCATGTGATTTCCCTTGTGCAGAAGGGTTAAAAAAAACACAATAGGATTTTGGCCATTGATTTTAATTAATATACAGTACTCCAAGAACAATTTCATCTGGATCCAGTGCAATGTTTAAAAAAAGAGATAATGTGCTAAACTTGCACAGGTGATTGGAAGAAGATACAGTTTCCTGGGGCCAAACACAAGTGCCCCAATTGTCCTGAGACACTCTCCCTTTCTCATTATTAAAACTGCAATCTTCCCAAATCTTGAGCTTCAAAACTGCAACCTTTGTCTAGCCTGACTGACGACAGAAGTTGTAATAGCCAAACCAGACTCTCTGCATTTAATAAATGCACACTCATTTTGTGTGGTTCTAAACTCTACCATCATCATTATAGCATCAAGCCCTAAAGCCAAAACAACCTTCCAGTAAAGAAAACCAGCAATACTGTGAACTCATTTCAGCTTATCATGGCTTCTCTGCTAGTTATAATCACAGTTCAGTGTCATTAATATAAGTAGAATCAGTATTTTATGTTCTTTATTTGTCTAGGACTTTGCTGTCCATACAACTCTATGAAGTAGAAAATTGCTGGGATTTAGAGCAAATGTTTGTTGCCAGGACTAGTCCTTCACATTTTGCTGCCTGATCAATAAATAATGTCCTGCTCCCTGCAGTGTAGAAGGCTAAGCTACACAGTACACCCCATCCCCCCGGGGCCAGCTAAATTATTTTGCTTCATGAGGCAGAAAACAGAAAGAGATCAACTCTATGAGCAGAAAAACACATGGCAATAAGACATTCAGAACTGATCTCACTAAGTAGCATCAAGTAGAATAGGCCTGTTGAATCAGTGGGATTTAATTATGCTTTTATTCTCCATTCAGAATGTGGCTCAATTGACCTACTATAGCTGGGACTAGCAACTGAATCTAAGCCTCTATAATTAACAACACACTGCCTTTTTGTGGTTTTTCCGAGGCAGCTGCCTCGTTCAACTGAATGGTAAGACCTGAGACATTTACTGAAATATTTGTTTCCTGATGCTCATGCTGCTATTCTTTGCCTTTGGCACGAGGAATGTTTTTTCATTTGTCAATAAGTAGAACCTGTGGTTTAGCACAACTCCAGTTAATTTGCAAGGAGAAGGCTATTCTGCTCATGGCGAATGTTCAAGAAGATCCTTCCAGCATGGAGTAGCAACCACAAGTAGTTGAAAGGAAGGGAGAGAAGCATAAAGAGATCACATATTAAGTGCACACACATTACTTCTCAACACTACATAATAATCAGTTTCAGTTATACTTTCTTTAAGAACTTTAGGTTAAACATGCCTCAACTTGCTAGATAGATAATGACTGAACTTACCAAACTAGTGCATATGAAACACTTTGCTAAACTATGAGGCTATAGTTCTTGGTTCTTTTTTTTTAGCCAGTGATCTCATCTCAGTCTACTTTTATGATGCATTCCACATCATCTTGAACTTTGCCAATGAGTGATCTTACAGATTCAGAAGGAAATAATAATGCAAATCACAGAGCACACAAAGACTCAGATGCATCTTAATATCATCAAATCAACACCCACCTATGTTTGTATAGCATTATGCATAACACTGCCTTTTATTTCAGCATTTTCTACATGAGCAACAGCACATGGAACAATAAAGAGTCCTCTTGCAACGAGGCAGGCAGACAGCTAACAGGATTCTGCCCATATTTTAATCTGAAGGCTCAAACCACAAATTTTAACAAACAGGAGAGGGGATGTGTGATGATCCTGTTACTCCCGAGTCAAGCCTTAGCCTACAAGTTAGTGGGAATGCACCTGAATTGATGCCCTGCGGCTAAGGAATCCAGGATTTAGCTTGTCTTCTCACATGTCCTGACTTTAGCCAAGCTGTTAGTAAGGTAGTGGGTAGAAAAATAAATAACTCCACTCATCTTCATGTCTTTAAAAAATATATTGTAGCAAAACAGGGTACATATTTTGTAAGCAAAAGAAGCATTTTCAGTCCAGGAAGCACATTGAAAACAATGAAAACCTTTCTAAGTTTGGAAGTCCTTAAGGGCTCCTCCCTCTGGTTTAATAGACTGCATGATTGCGGAGTTCAAAGCATCCCCATAGACTCACTTGCACATCATGGAAAGAGCAAAATGCCAAGAGACCGTCCCTTCTCCAACCTTCTCTTTTTATCTCTGCCAACCAAATTCCACCCTTTGAAGGATTCCAGCTAATCGCTACACAATATTACATGTCCATCCAAATTTAGGTTTCATTTCTCCAAGAACACAAGGTTAGATTGTTTAGTCTGTGCCATATTTCTTGCCCAGTAACAACCTATAATGTTTCACTTCAGTGAAGGACACTCAGAAATCTCCATTACAGATTCAAAAAACACAACCCTGCATTTTAAGCAGCACAAATCCATGACAGAATGTCATGCAAATGTAGTGGAACTGGCTGCTTTCAAGAGGCACCAGCTGCATGAGCATAGGTGAAATTAAACATGCTTATTTACTGTTTTACAAGTTTCCTAGCAAATAAATGCAAATCCAGATTACTTCTGGACCCAGGTTGCGTCTCAGTTAGAGTCACCATGTTAGCATGATCCTATTTCCTGAGATTTAGAGCTAAAACCTGAAACCAGGTGTTGGATCCTTGTGACATCACAGAAAAAAGGGCAAGCAGGAGTTGAGAACAGGGATAAAACTGTTTCTGGGAAGTGGATTAGGGAAATAGGCATGAGGGGAACTCAGAAAGCTCCAGAGCAGTATTCTTTCCTAACAGGTAGCAAGGTTGAAGCTCAGCCTCTCCTAGACCATGAAGTCTTCCAGTCCAGCCTTTCTCCAGGGGAGCAGAATTTAGGTGGGACTTCTAGCAGCTAAAACTCTTGAAATGGAACATTCATAAAAGCCCAAATGGGACATGAATTGTTGCCATCACTCCTACAGAAGCTCATATCCTGTGTAGCTTCATCTATAGCACATGTGATATTTAGGATGTTCTCCCATTGGTATTTTTGATCATCTAGAAAAAGTCTTCAAGACTGCAGTACTAGCACTTCAATTCCTGTCTTGCTTCAAATAATATAATGGATCCAAATGCACACACATATTTGTTTGTTTGTTTGTTTATTCACATTTATACCCTGCCCTTTTGGTGCAAGCATCATTCATACTCTCTTTATGTGGTGGGTTGGCTAGCCATGGGGCTATCATGATGAACACTTGCACTTCCAAATTTATTATTACCTCAATGGCTTCCAGCCACAACTTTTGCAGTACCATTGCCCATTCACATTTTTTAAATCACAGTCCAATTGATAACATCTTTCACTGGTAGGAAACCTCTGTGTTTTCTCGCTGTTACATCTGTCTATTTTAGGTTTTTTAAAAACTGCATAAAACTCATTGAAGAGAAAAGGAAAATAGCTTTAAGATAGCATTTGACTGGCAACACTAAGAGTGATACATCTGGAAGTACTCTGATCTCTAAAAATACTCATCAAAACCCTTGTTTCTCATTGATTTAGGTTGTCTCAACATGATAGGATACATCGACACATCGGTAAGGAATTTTAAAGCCAATGAAAACCTTCACTTCTAAGCAGGAGTGAGACAAAGAGCTCCTTTCCTCCTACTTACCATATTTGCTGGTGTATTTATTTATTTATTCTTCCCATTTGCTATCCCGCCCCAATCGGGCAAGCCCGACTCTGGGCGGCTTACAATATTGGCTAGGAATCATTAAAATACACATATGTTAATACAAAGAATACATAAACTAATACTTAAAACTTTAAAACTATTGCTTAAAACTTAAAACTAATGTTTAAAACAGAGCAGGAGATAAAACTGAGAAGAGATAAAAAACCGGTAAGGGTGGCTGTCCACTAGATCAGCCACCCTACATGGGATCCCGCATTCCCGGATTCCCACACTTGCCCTGCCAGCCAGGTGTATAAGACCCTCTCCCTCCCCTTCTTAAATACACTGGAAAAATGGAGTACATCTTGTACTGTATATAGCAGCCTATAGTGGGATATTTTGGTAATAACGGGGTGTGTCTTAGACTCTGATGCGTCTTGTATACTAGCAAATACAGCAATCTTTCTGTAATTCATGTAAAATTTCCCTAGTCCCTTTGCCCTTTAAGAAGCAAACCACACAGAGCAAGCACAGAAGGACTGGATTATTATTAAGAAAGATGTGAAAAATCCATCTAATTCTGTGAGTTGGGTGCCAGATAAACACCCTGATCCTGTAAAACTTTATTGCTGCAGAAACAACAAGCAGCTTCATTTCCCAAAATGCTATACAGCAGGAGTTCTCAACCTGTTTAAGCCAGGGGCTGGGCCACGCTCCCTCAGACAGCTTCGGGGGCTGGCGGCCATTTTGGCCTTCCTCCACCATATGGCACTTCTTAGTGAGCAGGGAGGGGGTGGGCACATGAAATGGTGCCGCAGGCCACAGGTTGAGAATCCCTGCTATACAGTATAGGAACTAAGACTTAAGTAAGAACAACCCATCTAGTCCTTCATATTCTTAAATACAGTAGTTCTTACCATAGTTTGGTCAGTTTGCACAATAGGATGAATTTCTCAATTTTGCACAACACTGAGCTACTTTTCTTACATAAAACACAATTCTTTCCAATAACTTTACTCCTGAGTGCCAAGAAATTACACACTACTCTTGACAGTGAGGAGGAAAATTTTGCCCCTTCCTTGAGTTTCCATGTGCAGACCTGATAAGCAAGGATTTAAATCCTTGTTCCAGAGTCTCAGAGTGAGATTCCAGAATCTGCTATTGAAATATTGATTTTTAAATTTTATTTTAGCAGTGTTCCAGTCCATAAACTCTCAAAAATAAGTACTCTGAGCTTTGAATATGACACCCTACCTAAAAGTCTTCTCAAGTTGAAAGACTCGTCACAGAATACAGCTTTATTGATGGCGGGGAGGCAACAATTCACCTTCCTAGTGTTCATGTAAATCAGGAGTTATCAACTTTTTAAAGCCGGGAGCCGGGTTACGCTCCCTCAGACAGCTTTGAGGGCCGGACAGCCACTTTGTCCTTCCTCCACCACATAGCACTTCCTGGTGTGGTGGAGACAGTGGGGGGAGGCACATGAAATGGTGGCTTGGGCCGCATCTGGCCAACGGGCCATAGTTTGAGAATCCCTGATGTAAATCATCCTCCCCAAGAGAGAAGACACACAGCTCAGCTGTACAGGAGGACCAGCAAATAACTATGTACACAAAAAGGCTGTTTGGTGTACAGCAGGAGGAGAAGGGGGAGAGAGTGTGCATGTGGGGGAGAAAGTTCTTTTTCTGATCACTCTCCAGGACATTTCTTTTAGTAAATAGCAAACCCAAGACTTATCACTCACGTTGCCTCCTGGGAACACAGCAGCGTGCTTATTTTGAGAGTTTATGGATTGTGCACTGCTCCAAGGAACATTAATTTGTGTACAGAGAAGCAGTGGAATTTTGCAAAAATTTAAACAATGGAATAATGCTGTGTTGAATTATACCACAGCTGGGTTATATAATATAAGTGTTAAATAAGCCACTCATCCACAAAATTGTAGATCTTGTGGTGTGCGTTCAGCTTGCCAGATGAATCTTACTGGTGTTTTCTTTTGTCCTGTAAAGGACTGTCCCGTCTGACTTTACAGAATATGGTTTGCTGGGTGGCTTCAATTTCCAATAAATTTGAACACATGTTTCATTTATTATCAACTAGCTTCAGTCACAGTACACTATTCACACAGGTGCTGTTTTATCTACAGATACGCATGTTTCTATACAACTGCTCACTCCTTGCATGCTTCAGAAGTCCTTATCAAGGTTCCCAGTGACTTGGCTTTTATGTGTATGCCAAAGCACTGCTACAAAACAAGATCTTAGGAAAGATGCCACACAATGGAGGACACATCCAATAGGTGAAACAGAAGAGGGATAACAGCACGTGCTTACATTATCCACCCATTCAGTTGTATCAAAATCTTTTAATTACTTGTTCCAGTTCAAAGCAATACCAATACCAAATCCTGATTATTTAGACCAGGGATGACCAAACTATGGCCCGTGAGCCGGATAATGCCAATTCATCTGCCCCATGTTGCCCGTGTCACTCCCAGAAGTGGAAGTAAAACGTGCCCATGGGCACGCTTTACTTCCGGTTCGAGGAGTGACGAGGGCAGTGTGGGCTGGATTGAATTGGCATCAGGAGGCAGATCTGGCCCATGGGCCATAGTTTGGGCACCCCTGGTTTAAGCAGAGAAAAGGGCAGCCTAAAATCTATCTCATCCTGTTGCAAAATCTGTTGCAAAACTGATTGCAAGGTGCATTTTACTTTTGCTTCCAGTGGGAGGAACCATGTGACGGGTCTGAAAAATGTGGGCACACCTGATTTAGACAATAAAGCTCACTAAACAGTGCCTTACGTCTAGAGTGGCCACATGAAAAAGAAGGCAAGGTTACTGCAACTTTACTAGTTGTGAATGAGAATGAGGCACAGTTTCCATTTCATGTGCCACCTGTTGAAATTCTCACCTTTACGCAACTCTTAAATGTATTGGACTCTGGTCCTTCTTTTGATGTGGCTACCCAATAAAAACAAAGGCAAACCTTCATAGGGTTATCCTGCAGAAACCCAACAATACTGAAAAAGGCCTTGATTGGTTTCCTTTTCTATACCATGCAAGAAAAAAGAAATCAAGATCTTATAAAATAGCCTGGCATATCTATATTTTAAAAAGGAATCTGGTCCTTCCAGATGTTTTTGGCAACAGCTGCTTTCACAGTACCTGACAATTTGTCATGATGTCTGTGGCTGGTGGAAGTTTCAATCCAAAATATCTGAAAGTACCAGATTGCCAGTCCTTGGAATATTGTCTATAACACAGACTCTAAAGTTGTTTCCAGAGAAAGACCCCCCAGGCTACCAAATAAAACATACTGGACATTTATTCCATCTTTCCATCTGTAACTGATCTTATCTGGTAAGAAAAAAAAGTTAGAAGAAGTGGTGGAAAAACAGCGGGAGGTTCCAAACATTATTAACCTAGGACTCCACTAAAATTATGCAAGGAAACTGCACATTAAATTGCTTTATCTGGAATATCTTACAAGTGTGAGTAAGTATTCTAGAACAAGGATGGGCATAGTTTAACCTGCAAGCTGCATGTGTACATATCTCCCAATTTTTGGAACATTTTTGCTGAAATGGCAAATTGCATCCTCTATTCCAGTTTTCCCCAACCTTTGGTTTTTGTACTTTCATTCCCAGAAGCCTAAGTCAATCCTCCAAAGCACTGATCAGCCAATGTACTGTCTTAGGCTTCTGGGAATTGAAACCCCTCTGTGGGGCATGGGCCCCACATTGGGAACCACTGCTGTATTCAGAATTTTTTATTATTACAGTATTTTAATCTGTTTCCGGCCAGCAGGCGTTTGAACGTCTTTGCTTGAATGATTACAATTTGGTTCAAGGGTTCTTGATTTGTACCTATGCTTGGACTCCTCCACACTGTAAAAGATGGAGAAAGTGGCAGGATGGTTGTGGCATGGGCACTGCCAGTCTGAGACATTAAATTTAAGAGATCCTGCAGTATTACTAAGACATCATACAGTATTTGGTAATGTTTTGCTTTTTTAAAAAAAATTAGAAGTCTATTATAAGGTTAGACCCTGATCTGTAGCTTCTTTAATAATAATAATGAGATGCCTTCAAGTTTGTTCTGACTTGTGGCAATCCTTTCCAGGGTTTCCTAGGTTAAGAATATACATTCCTTTCAGGGGTGATGGTGGTATTCTGAGACTGTGCAGCTTGCCCATGATTACACAGGCTGGTTCTTTCCCCTAGAGAAGGTGTTCCCAACTTTATTAAGCCCGGGGCCAGATCATGCTCTCTCAGTCAGTTTTGAGGGCCGGATGGCCATTTTGTCCTGTCTGCACGATGGGGAGGGCCATTTTGTCCCAACAGCTTCAAAGGGGTAGCCATTTTGTTTCTCATATACCCTTGGAGGGTTGGGAGCCACATAAAATGGTAACGCATGCTGGATCTAGCCCACGGGTCTTAGGTTAGGAACACCTGCTCCAGAGACATACTGGGATAGCGAACTCCCAATCTCTGGTTCTGAAGTCAGAAAACTAACTCACCGAGATATCCAGCCAGGTTCCTTTGCTTTTGTGTAATCTAGACCTGCATGTGACAGATGTATGGGTAGCAACTAAACTCTTAATATATCATCATATATGGAAGAGTTGGGGGAATTATAATTGGGTGGGGATCAACTCTCACTCTGCAGCAGTCTGTGAACCAGAAAGGAAAATCAAATGTTCCCCCTTCCATTCAGTTTTCTGGATAGCTTAGAGCAGTGGTGGTTCAGTAACCAAGCAGTGACTTGTTTTTGGAGTGAGAAGTGGATAGAAAAGTCTAGCTCAGAAGACTTAGTAAAGTACATCTTGCATGTTTGGCAGAACACTGAGCAATTCTGATTTTCATATCAAATCTGGCATGAGCACCCTCAGCTGTTTCTCCCTTCCCATCTCTTGTGAACTCATTTTTGTTACTTTTGGAGATGCCTATGTTGACCCAGATATTTTATTTAAAATCTGAAAAAAGGATAGCATGAGAGAGAGAAAATACCAGGACATGGCTGAATGAGACACACACATGTGATTTAGGGGCGATTTAGTGTAATTTGTTAGGTTTCTTAGAGTTCTCCCAAACCACAGTTTACAGGCAGTATGTGAAATATGTAGCATTAAGCCTTGAGGGGTTATAGAAAAGGGCAAGTCAAGTTCATATAATCATATGAACTGGCATGAATATTCACAGGGAATACATGTGCCTCTAGATTTTGAAAAGCAAAACCCACATAGTAAAAGATTCTATCAAGCATCCTGTCATGTTTATTTATTTATCACATTTTTATACTGCACATTTGGGATATTTCCTACTGTTAGTGATGCCAGTGCTAATGGACTAACATTGCTGATAGTAGCAGATCCCACTAATTAGAGACTTCCTGCTATGATTTAGAGTTACACCTAACCTGTGTGTAATGAGATAAAGTTGCACCCACTCCAAACCCAAAGGAGAAACTCTTTAATTAGTAACAAATTTGCTCCTGCTGGTGATGCATTGCTCTCATGGAGTTACGCAACAGGATTTTAACCAAGATACCAATACTGTTTAAAAAATGACTTAAATATTTGATTTTGTTTATTGAATCCTGGTTATAGATAGATTGCTGTCAAAAAAGTAACTTTCAAACTCTGCCACCAGTGTTATTATGACCCCAATGAATTATGACGTCTCTGCTTACCAGGGACAGGATATGGGCTACCTTGCATCTTGGCACCTTAAACTTGCTAATAACAACATCCTAAATACCGAGGATTCTGGTACATGTAGTTTTATGAGACATCTCACTTTTTAATGCTGGTATAAGTCATCCTGGAAACCATGTTTCAATGGCTTCTTTGAACCTGAGAACTCTCTCATATGTATGCTTGGTTGTATCCCAGGAACCAGCAGGCCTGGGATGCATAACTCTAGGGCAGGGATCTGCAAACTTGGCTCTCCAGGTGTTCTTGGACTTCAATTACCAGAAGCCTAAGTCAATATGCCTGCTGATCAGGACTTCTGGGAATTGAAGTCCAAGAACATCTGGAGAGCCAAGTTTGCAGATCCCTGCTCTAGGGTGTTTGAAAAAGTGGGGCACTTTGCAGAAGTGTACTAGAAACCCAATGGAAAAGATTTCCCAAGAAGAAAATGGGACAAAATTATGTTGGAATTCTTTGTCCTAGCTAGTAAATCCACAGACAGTCCTAGAAGCAGGATCTTCTTACTGTCTCACTGTCAGACGTAGCTATAAGCATTACATCAGCAAGCTACACTGTTTTTCTTTAACTGGTTGACCTTTCTTCCATTGGGTCAAAATGCTATTTCAGACCCCTTGCTGTCATATTTATTCATTCCAAATTTCATCTTCTAGCCCACTTTGTAGTACATAGGCTGTAAACATATTTAATGATTGACTTCTCTGACATTGATTAATTACACATCACACACATCAGAGGGGCTGCAAGAAAATGTAGTGTTTGTTCTCTCCGGGACTCCATTCGTGACAAATACCCAAGAAGCAGAAGTGGTGCGGTCTTGAAATGGAATCTGTCTCTTAGTGAAAAGCACATAATGCCTGTGAGGCTGTGAAACAACACTACATATACCACAGCAATCATATAATAAAGCATTGATATTCTTAGGCAAGACTCATGAAAATGTTTTTTTATAAATGAGAGCAAAGAATGGCAGAACATACAGTACTATGCATACACCAGATGGTTTGGGTAAACTTCAATAACTTGGGTAAACTTCAATAAGTGATTTGGGGGCCATAACTCAGACACCGTAACTCCAAATTTCACCCAATTTTGGAGGGGGTTGAGAGTCAGCAGAAGACTATCTCCAATTTTAGTGTCTCTAGGTGGATCAGGGGGTGAGTTATTCTACCGCAAATCATTCACTGGATTTTCCCCAAACCTGATAGTGATGGCCTAAGACTTTTGCACGGTATTGTATATTTGACCTAAAAAAACCTTCTCAGATGTGGGGAAGTGAATATTGATCTGCTTAGTAATATTACTCTTCCCATCATAAATACAAAAAGGGCAGATTTTAGGATTCCTTCTCTAGCAGTGTTGGCACCAGAGTCAAAATGAAGTCTTATGTCCATTGGGGGACAGATATCATGCACCACTACCACCACCTCCATAATATTTACTTAAGTTTAAGCTTCTTTATCCTGGGACATAGATTTTTAAAGTTCCTTTTTGGACTTCGACTCCCAGAATCCCCCAGTTGTGATTCTGAGATAGATTCCGGATAAGCGAATTCTGGGGGGAGCAGCTGGGAAAACTTTCATCTCCACCTACAGGTGGGGCTGAATACAGTACCAGAATCCCTCTCCTTCTGTGTTTGGGAGTGAGAGGAAGGGAGAATCAATTGTGCAGCCAACCAAAGAGCCTGCTGTTGGGTCATATTGTCCTAGTGCAGGGGTGCCCAAACACGGGTGTGTTTTACTTCCGCTTCTGGGAGCAACGAGGGCGGCATGGGCTGGGTGAATTGGTGTCAGGGGATGGATCTGGCCCACGGGCTACAGTTTGGGCACCCCTGGTTTACAGCTTAAAATCTATCTCATCTTGTTGCAAAACAGATTGCAAGGTGTATTTTACTTCCACTTCTGGTGGGAGGAACCACGTGACTGGCCAGCCGAACAACATGACCGGCCCATGGCCTGAAAAGTTTGGACACCCCTGTCATAGGGTGATGGTCCAAGTCCACTGTTTACACTTGGCTAGAAATAAGTCCTATTGAACTCAGTGGAGGCTACTTTGAGTAGACAAAACTGTGTTTGCAGTATTAAAGATTCAGTGGGCATTCCCATCTCTTATATGTGCCCCTTTTTAAGGAAGTGGTTTTCTGCACTCGATTGGGAAGGAGCAAACCTCATCGCTCATACTTTAGCATGTAAGCATTGGGTTAGCAAAACCTTGCTTCCTCAGGAAGCTCTCATAGCAGAGTGACTGGAGGATCAAGCAGGGTACTTCACCATAAAATTGGGGATAGGTGCTCCACCATAATGAACCAGGTCTCGTAGTTGAGCAAAGAAAAAGAACCTGGCATAGCTTACAGCTCTCAGTTCCTTTCAAGACCTCATCCTTTTGTTTTCAGTGTGCAAGATAAAGGAATACCCTTGGTTTACTTTCTTGGACAATATTGAAAAACCTGAGAGCTGCAACATCCTTCTCATCTCCGGCTTGGAATAATGGTCTGTGAGCATCCAAATTTTGAGGAAAGATCATAGATCATTCAAATTAATTTGAGGACAGCCTGGAAAAGTTCTTCTCCTTCCAGTCCTTGGGCCTCCCTATTGACTTTTTAAATATGTAAGACATTAGCGGTTTCTTTTTTTAGAGTAATACTTTAACAGTAACACATTCAATATGTAATCTTTGTGACTTCTTATTTATTCATAAACAGACTGTCTGGCCAGTAGACCATACAGTAGACCATACTGTCTGCAGTAGACCATACAGCCAGCGACTCAACGCCAAATGTTGGGTGGTGGTCAGTAACCTGACTCCTTAAAGGGGCCAATGGATAAGGGCAGATGAGCCCCTTTTAGATGGGGTGTTGGTCCCCCTCAGTGGAGGAAATTCCAGTGGAAACCATCATATTGGGCCCAACAGCAAAATGAGCAGAGGAGGAACTCTGATTCCCAATGGTCATGAAAACAGGAGGCATGCCAGATGGACTGGCTGTGAAGGCACACCTTGTTAATATCATCAAGGCTGCGGCAGTCCATTGTAGTCCTGGTGCTAAATCCTGCATGTCTCATTTCATATGTGCCACAGGAGATGGATCCATGATCATAGTGTGTGGGTCACTTCATGGCAAGTTGAGATCCACCTTAAACAAATTCACGCCAATTGCATTTTTCCTGTTTCAGAGGGAAAAAATGTATTCTCAGATATGAGTTTCAGCCGCTGCCGCTGATTCATAAACAAAAATATATTTATAAATAAGAAAATGGACCAAAAGTCCATGGAGACATTTTAGATGCTTTGAGCGTGCCGCCGTCAAAATGTAAGGACATTACTAGTCATTATATTATTTTGCAAAAATAACGTTATGTTCTTGTTATCCCCAAAGTCAATGCGCTATAGATAATACTGTTCCATGTACATTGCTCCCAAGCTGTGAATTTAATGGATCTCTTAAACGCTTTCAGAAATTTAGTAGCTCAGGCAAAAACACACAGACCAATCTCTTCAACATGGTTATGTTTAGCTGTGTTGACGCAGTTGTAAGTTGACAAAGTCTGCCTCTAATTATACATGACAGTCATCTGACCACAGATAAACAGATATTACACAAACCTTTGGAGAGAATAATATTTGGCTAATATAACTTTTGGAATAATTTACTCCACATCCTGACCTTAAAACACAAAAAAATGATTCATAACGTGGGGCGGGGGGCAGATTTGAGCATAAATATTTTCACTGAACAAAACGATTGGCCTCTGTGACCTTTATAACTTTTACTGAACATGTATAAGTTCTGAAGAATAATTCTTTGGAGGCGTTGTATTACACTCTGGTGAAGGATGGTCCCCCCAGAAATTGGACCTCTGCCTAATTAATGCCAAGAGCATGTCTTCCCACTGGCTTGAGTGAGGTTCAAACCCAACCACCCCCAGTCCTGAAAAACTGCAAAGTAAACAGAACTGAATGTCACAAGAGTGACGACTTTCACTCTTTCCTAAAGGGAAGCCCCTGTAGCCTAACAACCCTCATGCAGCTATAAATTACCCAGCTATCTCTGGAGAACAGAAACTCAACTAAAACCTGTGTTAATGATTAGAACTGAAGCAAACATGCTTTGCTTCATGTTAATTCCAAAATATATGTATTTTAAGCAGAAACATGTTTACTCTTGCCGGCAGATATTTACACAGGGAAAAAAATAGCATATACATCTTGCACACATGGATGATATAATCCAAACAAAGGATTCTCTTCATACTGAGCAGATGTTGTTTTGAAGCATACTGACACAGGGGTGGGGATGGGGGTTGCCAGTTGCCTTATGAATGGAAAGTGGCCAATGTTGATTTGTATACAGCAGCCTTCCCCATGCTTAGATGTTTTGGGGTAGAACTTTCATCTGCCGTAGCTAACATGGCCCACAGTCAAGGATGATGGGAATTATTGTCTAAAACATCTGGAGGATGCTGAATTGGGATATAATAAGATACAGTACATTGATTTATTAAACGTGCAGGAAGGTCAGGTGAACCTTTGTTTAACATTGATCCCCTCTTGGCAAACAAAATTAACAGACAGTGATAGTATAATGTCTAGGTAAAGATAAAGGTCACCCTTGCTCGGAAGCCAGTCGTATCCAACTCTAGGGGTCAGTGTTCATCTCTGTTTATAGCCAAAGAGCCAGTGCTGTCTGCATCTGCAGAGGTTTCCATGGACATGTGGCAGGCATGACTAGACACCTGAGTGCACGGAACATTGTTTTCTTTTCCACCAAAGCAGAACCTATTTACTACTTGCAATTTCTTGCTTTGCTAGGTTGGCAGGAGCTGGGACAGAGATGGAGGTTCACTCTGTCGTGCAGCACTCGGGTCTTGAACTGCTGGCCTGCTGACCTTCCAGTTGTCAAGTTTAGTGTCTTAACCACTAAGCCACCACAGTCCCTTATATTGTCTAGCAATATGCTATTTTTTCCACTCCAGTTCCTAGAATTCTCTTAGAATTTCTCAGGCAGGATTCTGTGAGTTCCTGGCCACACCCACCCACCCCTATAGACATTTATACACTTCAATATTTCACTCACAGGCTTTATCTTCTAGGCTTCGAACAAACAAAAAACCTGCCTCAGTGCTTACTGGGAGGTGTAGTAGTAGTTGTTGTTTTGGGGGGTGCCCTGTGAAGAGCCTAATGGGCAGCAAAATTTTACTTCCCACTTTGGCCTCTCAAGAAGCACTGGGACAATTTACTTTTGGTCTAGAAAGTTGGCCCAAGAAAGCCTGTTGTATAAGGCCCTCCTCTTGAAATGTAGGTATTTGTCTGTGTTTGTTTGTTTGTTTGTTTATTTATTTATTTATTTATTTATTTATTTATTACAGTTTTATACCACTCATTTGAGAAATTTCCCAGTCTGGGTGTACATACAAATATCAAATAACACAACAAAACACACAACAAATCAAAAACTGTGGGCAAGAACTCCCACAAATTTGCCTGGAGAATTCTTGAATAATTCTGGGGATTGCAGTAAAAGAGAATAAATAAAATTGGCATAATCCTAATATCAACTTGCTCAGCTTCCAAGATCAGTAGCAAAACTGATGCTGAGTACAACTCTTGTGAGAAGCCTCTCAAATTATATCTCGTACCTTTAACAAATGGATGAACCAGATTTAACGTTGTATGGATTTCACTTTATGTGTTAGAATTTCTGTGCACTTCCTCTGTTTTTAATTCATAAATCAAGAATGTGACTACATATTCTTCTTCTTCTTCAAGTGCCGTATCTCATTCTGAATATTGGCTATCATTATGGCAATCAACCCTGAAAATTGTTCTGGGAACAATATAATACAGTTGACTTCCATTTGCCTTCCTCATCGCAGCATGACACCCATACAGTTCCAGTTCCAGGAGTCGCTTTATGATCCTGAGCCCTTTTGGCACACTAAATCTTTCTCAGTCCAAGTCAGCTGCTGCCATCCATCAAGATGGATTCAAGTGGGATTTGTCCCACTTGGGGGCCATCACCCTTCCATGTGGACTCTGCCACCCAACGCTATTAGTCCTCAGGGTTGTCAGGTTAGTTAACCTTAACCTGATAATCAGTGCTGTGTCGCTGGCAGTATGGTCTACTCTAGTACCATAGCAAGATAACCTGGCCATACTATCACTGTATATATAGTATCTCTTATTAATGAAGACAGGCTTCAGTTATATTATGGGATCCTGACTATGCATTTTATCATGAGTTCTCAACCTTTTCAAGACAGGGGCCTTTTCAAGACAGGGGCTCCCTCAGACAGCTTTGGGGGCTGGAAGGCCATTTTGCCCTTCCTCCACCGCATGGTACTTCCTATGTGGTGAAGATGGTGGGGGTCCCACATGAAATAGTGCTATGGGGGCCAAATCTGGCCCATGGGCCGCAGGTTGAGAATCCCTGCATTAGATTTTTTTTCATAGGAATGAAATGGCTTGTTGTATGAGAGCAAAGCATGCAAAATCATGATTCTGCGCAAGAACCTGGTAATCTCAGAATAAGATAATAATGTACTTTTTCCTCTCAGACTGGATTTAAAGATGCTGTCTTTCCAAGAATCTAAGAACTATTCACTGTGGCTCTGACTCTGAGCATATGTAGTCCAGAATATGTGTCTCCAACAATTAGGGTTGCCAGGTTTAGGGCTCTAGCTGAAGTTTTAGGAAATGTCTGAGTCTCCAGACAGCAGTGGATATCTCAGAGCAAGTGACGTGGAAAAGGAGATCAACAGATTTTTGTGTCTGACTATGACCTTTACCTTTACCTTTATATGACTAAATCAGGAGTTCTTGACCTTTTGAAGCCGGGGGCCAGGCCACGCTTCCTCAGACAGCTTCGGGGGCTGGATGGCCAATTTGCCCTTCCTCCACCACATGGCACTTTCTGGTGTGGTGGAGGGGGTGGGGGCCCATATGACATGGTGTCACAGGCTACATCCAGCCCACGGGCCGGTTGAGAATCCCTGGATTAAATCCTCAGAATCTGTAGGGTTTACTCCACTCATAAATGAATGTGTGAATCTGATCTATATTTTATTGCATGCATGATGTAAAGTCTGATTTTTGCTCCCAAATGGTATTTTTCTCTTCTGCTAGGGGCCTATTGGTTTTTCATGTCAGAGCAATTTGAATGGGCTTTCCCCCATGTGGTGAGTTATGATTCCTTCTTATAAAAGTGGGGGAGTATATTTGTAGGTGGTACTTTGGTGATGTAGGCAGTTGGGGCATGATGTTCAGGACTGGAGAACACCCTCCCAAGTTCTTTCCTGTAAAGATCCTCCAATTTTGTTTTTAAATTGAGATTAGTGTTAGAGCAGCCTTTCACCTAAACTCTGAGTCAATATCTGAGCAAATCGGGAGGTGTTGTGTATGTGTTTGCACATGTGCACATTTAAAAGTTCCCGCTGTTTCATTTACTCAGATTTTTCTAACATTCTTCAGTTGGCATTAATAAGATCACTAAGGAGATTCCCTTTTGTGTTTTTGATTGTTTTTTCTAAGCCCATACATGAATCCAGGAAGATGGAAAACCTTAAAAGGTTGGCAAAGGAGGAACCAGAAAAAGGAAGGAAAGAAGGAGTCTTTGGGCTAGAATCAGTGGTGAGATTCAGCAGGTTCACCCCAGTTCTCCAGAACCGGTAGCAGAAATTCTGGCTGGCCCTGCTCACCCAAGTTTTGAAATAGTCCTAATTTGGGTGCAACACAGGGCTTTCTCCCTGGCCACGCCCATCACACCATGCCCACAGAGTAGGTAGTTAAAAAATTTGAATCTCACCACTGGCTAGAATACCAATTGTAGGGATGGGCAAGTTGACCAGAACTGGAACCCAGGACCATTTTTACTCTCCTTTGAACCTTGGCAAACCTTGTCTATATACTTGATTATTACGAAGTCAAAATTATTATTATGAAGTCAAAATAAACTTCATAAAAATAAACAATCTCAATCTTAACAGCCACTAAAGGTGTGTTATTGGCCACTTACAGGACATTTCACAAGTCTCTGGGCTTTTAAAAATACTTTGAATGCTGGACGTGACCATTCAACCAGTTCTGAATGTTCAGAAAAATTATTTTCAATCTCAGAAGGGACCTGTGTTAGCATTTCTATTGCTCTCTTGTCTCAGACTTCTTGAGTTGCCATTTCCACGTTTTACATGATGGGGGACCAGAGGGGGCTTGTATTAATTATCAGATTTTTAATTTGCCCACCACCTATCCTAAAGCCCTAATCCTTGTCAATCTGAAAATCCATTTGAGGGAGAAAAGAAAAAGCCTCTTTGAAACCAGACCAACTTTTGGGATGGCAAGAAAATTACACTAATTAAATGTCTTCTCCATATCACTAGTGACTGTTTGTCATTAGCACTTTATATACCAAATGATCCTTAAAAAGAAATTCAACATCTTATTTTTGTCTTTCACAAAAGACAAACCCCGCATACAGAAAAGCAAAATCAGAAACTTAAAATTCCAACCCATCAAAACAACGGTAGAAAATAAAAAGATAAGTAAAAATAAACTAGTCCTGTTTAGGGACTGTGGTGGCTTCAGGTTTAAGACTCTGAACTTGACTGGAGTGAGCTTCTGTCTCTGTCCTAGCTCCTGCCAACCTAGCAGTTTGAAAGCAAGAAATTGCAAGTAGATAAATAGGTTCCACTTCAGTGGGAAAGTAAACAGTGTTCCATGCAGTCAGGTGTCTAGTCATCCCTGCCACATGTCCACGGAAACATCTGCAGACACATACAGCACTGGCTCTGGCTGTAGTGGGAAATGAGCATTGAATCCTAGAGTCGGATATGACTGGTTTTCGAGCAAAGGCAGCCTTTACCTTTACTTATTTAGATTATAACTGGTGGCTTAGATTTCTGGCTCCAGAACCACAGGTTCGGAGTTCGATTCCCCACTCTGCCTCCCAGCCTGTGCAGTCACAGGAAACCAAAGGTTATGATAAACCACTTTTGCGTATTCTCTACCTAGAAAACCCCTGAATGGGTCTCCATATGGCAGATTTGACTTAACAGCACACAATTATTATTATTATTATTATATAATTTACATCACCTCATATTAACACATCAAATGACTTGCTCAACATAATATATGCTACAGTGACACCAAGCATGGGTCTGAAATTATGAACTGATTCTGAAATTAAGAGACCTGTTTTTAAAAGGCAGCTAAAAAGAAAAAGTTAAGGGTATTAACAGAAGGAGCATGGTTTATAACACCACAGCAATGTAGTCTGCTGGTAATTCTGCAGATTATTGGCTGTGCCAAGTCTTGTTTATTTCCTTGTCAAAATCCTGCCTGCCCACCCTAGAAGAACACTGTACAGGGTGTGAAACTGGAGAGATCAGCTAGTTTTAAGCATGAAAAAAAATAATTCTGTTCTCAGATTCAGGCTCTCTGGACAAGAAACGTCAATGAGGAATTTTCAAGATCTGCAAGTTTTCATACCTCCAAGCAAGAGTGAGACAAGCAGTGCCCCCCCTCCCCTTCTTCAAGGTCCCCATGATAAATGGAAATTGTTTCTCTGCAAAATTAGTGAAAAGCAAAGCAGGGGGCACCCAAACAAGTGCAGAACAACAGGCTGATTGATTGAAAAGATGCAGACAACCCCTCCAAAGCTTCTGATCCTTAAAAGAATTACACAACAAGGCAGCCACTGTGGTGGCAAGGTACTATTTGCATTATTTATACTTACACACCTTTGTTTATTTTGTTGAGAGTGCCATAAAATACTTTGCCCCCAGGAGGAGAAATAGTTTCTTAGTGAAAGGCAAGACAGATGAGCTTTCACATCCCTGTCTGGTTTCATTTGCTACTTCCAGCAACTCAACAGCTCAACTCAGCTCAGCTCAGCTCAGCTCAACTCTACTCAACTCAACTCAACTCAACTCAACTCAGCTTGTTTGCATGCCACAACGGTACGCTCCACCAATTAGCACAATGCCAAGTTGATTTTTAAATGTTTAGAAGACACAGCACCCCACATTTTCACGTACTGTACAATAATTGACTGTATACAATTAAACATGTGTAATACTATACAAATATAGTAGTCCAATTTTGCTGGAAGAAGGCAACATTGTACCCATTACCTTGTCAATTAATTTATTACATGGGAACATAAATATCAATTATGGTTTGTAGTCAATATTAAAGATATTTAACCTAAAATGTAGCTCATTTGCAGAGTAAAACATTGCTCCTTGTGTTTTGATTTAAGCTATTTCTAATAAATAAAAATTAATTGAATAAATAATAAATAAATAAAAACTCATGAGCATGAAGATACTATTGGCCAGCCTCTGCTCATAAATATTCAGGCCTCCACCTTTTTAAAATATATTTCCAAAGAAAAAGTGAGTGGAATATAAGGGAACTTTTTCTTACTTGCCCCCTTTCTTAGGATCTATAAAAGAAAGAAGCAAAATGCTGCCAAGGCAGGAATAAATACAACATTAGAAGTTTACTAAGGGATGGTATAAAGAATTATGGAATATAGCTACAAATGATAAATTGTCTTGTGAATTAAAGTTAAAGAAGGGATTAATTAAAAATGATTTTAAAGAAAATTAGGGAGAGTTTGTTAACCATATATTAGTTACAAGTAAAAGGGTTAAACCAGGACAAGAATATGTAACTTTTTGGAAATAGGGGATAAAGACATGAAAGAGAAAGTTATATTCAGAAAGATGAATAATGTCCCATTGGTTGTGGGGGCACATAATTGTTGATGTAATGATATTTTAATTATTTTCATTGTTGTGGTTTTTCTTCATGTGTTTTGTTTCTTTCAAGTTGTTAAAAAATTAAATAATAAAAAATAAATTAAAAAAACCTTTTTTAAAAAAAAAAGAAGAAGTTTAGTACAGAAGTTATTACAGCAAGTGAGCGGCAATATAAATCTGAACAAATAAATAAATAAGAATTACTACTTTATAGTCATGTTGAGTGTAAAACTCATTCCCGGCTTCAATTAATATGGCTCAGCCAAGTTCAATTTCTCTATTTTTTACATAAAGACACAGAAACAGACAAAGACAGACAGACAGACAGACACACACACACACACACACACACCTTTCTCATGCTTGTTTTCATTTCCTGACATGTTAATTGCTCTTTAGCAGCTCTCAAAAGCAAATACAGTACTGTACTAAAAAAAAACCTCAAGAGAAAAGCTATGCACCAATTATTTCAAGGATACATCATTTTTGATCATATATAAGGGTGTAAGTCACTCGTGAATCGGTCCCAAGAGGAGGAATAGGTCTAGAAAAGCAACCTCGCTGGTTTGGGTGACTGGCAGTCAGGCAACTGATTTGCCCACAGAAATAATTTGTCGTTTGTTTGGAAGAGGCAGGAATCAAATGCAAGCTCAGTGGTTGAACAAAATCTTTATCTTCAGTAAACTTGGAGCTGAGTGTTTTTTTTTTTTAAATATTCCGTGTTATTACAGTACAAGTAGAGCCATTTAACATTTGAAGAAAATGTTGGGTTTAATTAAAGGTTAATCAGTGAGGCTTTTTTAAAAAGGATGTGCACTTTTCACAAAGCAGAATAGTCAAGAGAAACTACAGTATTTGAAACTCAAAATCTATTTGTCCTTCACCAGAGTGAGTGAGTGAGAGAGAGGCGTCTCCCCAAACCCGTCACTTCTTCCCAATAATTTAAAGCAAAAATATGTGGAAATCATTCGTTTGTGGAACAATATTTCGGATGCTTTTGCCATTGCTGTTGAGGATTTTTGGCACAACTGAACTTTTTCCAGAATTTTAGCAGCTCTGGCTGGAATGAAAAGGTGGGGCATCGATACACATTATGCTCCACTAAACACAAGTCCCTGCTGGAAAATCTACTCCATTTGCTGGACTCAAATGATTCTCCGTAAGGTATGTGCAACGTAGCACATTTCACCACTATGCAAATGAAAGTATGGGGCTTTCTCCAGAGACTCGCTTTGGCAAGGCGGCAAAGTGCTACAGTAGAAGACGCAGATGATCCTGGGACGATTTGTGAGCTACAGCAACCCATCTGAAAATCATTACTACACAGGAGTGGATTTTCCACATGTTCATATGTTGGACAAGCAGGTTGCCCTTGAAGTATTATCCCCTGTGGGGAGCAAAGGAAAGCCCAGAGAAAAATATTCCAGTGTCAGATCACCATTCAGCTGAAGGCAGACAAATTATCTGGGCAAAGCAGTCTTTAGGAGTGCTGCGGGGATAATTAAAGGTGGAGACTAGAAAAGTTACTTTTTGGGGTCTACAGCCACCGGAATTTCCCAACCAAATTGGCTGGGAGCTTCTGGAAGATGAAATAAAAAAAAGATTTTCATACACTGGGTAAAGAAACAGAGACAAGCCATGGAGAATTAAAAAGAATGAGGTTTACAATGGAGGAGGGAGAGAAGGAAGAAGACATTGCGTAGGGAGAAGCATTTATGTCCAGAGGAAGAAGAGTCTTTTAATATCGAAGAGAAAATTAAATGTTGACATTTTTCAGCTTTTACTGCTTGTTAGAGCACTGAAATCCATTTTTATAATGTTAATAGAACGAGAAAGTGCCACTCTCCCATTCTGTAAAATGTTTAGCTTCATGCTATATTTAGTTTTACATTTTTACTACTACTGTATTAATGTTTTTCTTACTATTTGATCTGATGTGAGCCCACTTATAAAAAGGAATTAAGAAAAATTATAGGTGATATTTTGTGTTAATGTTTACTTTGCTTCAAAGAAGATGAAGAACTCTCAGCCTACCATATATAATGACACCTGGAAATATGATTTCCATGAGCTCTAAGCATATTTCAGAACTGCATGCTTACATACAATATGGATTATTATTGTACTGTATCCTTATTACTGTTACTGCTCCTACTAGTACTGTATACTCTTATTAGTGCAACCTGGAGACAAATGTTCACAGACATCTTGTGCTTCGCAAGATGTTTTGTGTTTCCTTACAGAGGCTTTCAGACTCCAATTCCCATGATCCTTAACCTCTGGCAACTCTAGCAGGGATTAATGGGAGTTGTGGGGCGGGGGGACCAGAATCTTTTGGTCACTTACTCTCTATCTAGTTTTTGAACTACTCAGGCCAGTGTAATCATACCATCTCAGGCTGACTTATATAAGAATAATTAAATACTGTCTTTTGACTTGTCTTCAATTTCAGTACAAAGATGCATGGATAAATCCACATGTTATGCAATGCCCCTGAAATAAAAAACAGCAACCATTTAAAAGGTTTGACCTTTTCCACCTTAGAGCATGATTGGCCGAGACACCTTTCAAACTATACAGTCAGATTCTAGGTCTTAAAGTACAGATCATCATCTTTATAAATAGCCCAGTACTCTAAGTTCCATAATTACTTGCTGCTTCTGTTTTGTTCTTTGGACTTATATTTGTTTGCTTTATCCTTTTAAAAAATGTATTTTACTGTTTTTCAGTAAAGCATTGTTGTTGTTTTTTAAAAAAGATGGGATAAAGCTAAAACTTAGAAAATAATATTAGACATAATCACAGATTGCAATTCTTTGTAAATTTATGACAATATCAGTAGCATTGGCCTATAGAACACTCATTCTACAAACCAAAGTTTATCTACAGTCTCTCAATAAATCTAAACTCCTATGACCTACTGGTAATCTGAATACAGGTTTCAAATATTTCACTTCAGGAAGTAGCTCAATAGATGGCAGTTGGTACAGAATCTAATAGAGCTTGGAAGCAAAAAGCTACTTATTCATTGTTAGTAGCTAGTTCTGTTTGATAGTAACTACCATCAAACAACTAAACTTTCAGTTGAAGAAATAAGCCCCATGGGCATTCCTTGAGAATGAGATCCTCAGAAGAATGAGGATTTTTCATTGTGCTTCCCCAATCTCTATCTGAGCTACAAGGTGTCTGTCTGTCTGTCTGTCTGGTTGGATGGTCGGTTGGTTCTTTCTTTTCTTTCTTTCAAGATGCAGGATTACATGCCTTTTCCAATAGACTTCAAATGCTCCAGGAGGCAGCCTTGAAATACTCCTGACATAATTTCCAGAAGTTATGTAGAGGTATGATTCTAGCACGTTTAGAAGTTGTTGTTGTTGTTGTTCAGTTGCGTAGTCAAGTCCGACCCTTCACGACCCCATGGACCATCACACGCGAGGCACCCTATCTTCCACCATTCTCCTCTACCAGCTCAGCTCTGTGCCCATTGCATCAACAATACCATCTAGCCATCTCATTCTCTGCAGCCCTCTTCTTCTTTTGCCCTCAACCTTTCCCAGCATCAAGTCTACGACTCTGTGATGGATCATCCAATGATATTTGATGGGTATCAGACACCAGCAATAACATATTGTGATCAGTTAAGTGATCGATTAAATTTGGACATTTATTAACATAAGTGAAAATGCCTTTTTAAATGAAAGTGCTTAAGTTTGGGGGGTTTGTACAAATATTTTTTGGGCAATAAGTTATGCTATCATTAGTTGGCAAGAAAAATGGCTGTAATTGAATTGACTAATCAATAATCCAAAGCAGCTGGCTATGTAACAACCTCCTGTTCCTGTGAATCTTATGACAAAAGAGAAGGTAGTGGAATGTTGCCAAGCCAGTCTGTGCAGCCTTTGGTGAAAGGGTACAATGCAGAAGTGGAAAATGGTCAAATTCTCTCTCTGATGTGAATGAGGATGCTGTACTGGAGAGACACTATAATTGGAGGAACCTTTGTTAACGGAATTAATGCATTTTCTGGGATGTTTTGTACAACAGAAATTACTTAAAATGAATTTCCCATAGGAATGCATTGAAAACCAATTAATCCATTCCGAAAAAAATTCCGTAAAATGAGCCACTATTTTCTATGGATTTCCTTTCATTATACGATTTTTATGTTAACCAAGCCATTCTTTAACTGAGGTTCCATTATACAGTAAAACCTTGGATAACGCTAAAGCTTGGCTCCACAAGTCTTAGTATTATCTGATTTTTAATGTTATCCGATGCATGCATCGGATAACGTTAAAATCCTATGGAATGCATCGGATAACATTAAAACTCCATAGAGATACATTGTAACCGGCACAGGCTTTAGCGAATATTATCCGATGTATCCCATAGGATTTTAACGTTATGCGATGCAATTTTTTTCTCCAGATTGCTTAACGTTATGCGGTTTTAGTGTTATCTGATGCAAATGTTATCCGAGGTATTACTGTATATGCATGTGAGAAAAGCAAACACAGACTTGAACAGAAGATAATACAAGAAGACTAAAAGAGGGAAAGATAGAAAACAAATGAAACAAAATAGACAAACAAACAAAAGCAGATATTTGGGGAGGAGGGGAGCCCATCAACCTGCCTCTACTTCTTTTGTAGGGTCTGTGTGTTAGTTGGTTAGAGAAAAAGGACCATTTGCAGGGATTGGTGAAAACTAAGTTTTCAAAAATTCATGTGGCTGCATCTTTCTCTCCAGGGTTTAAAACGATTATTCATTTTCCTTCTGACTGGTAAGATTTTTGCACAGTGATGTAAATGTGAACACCAATTAAAAATAATGTAAACATTTAAAAGTCCCAGTTTCAACATAACTATAATTTCATTGAATTTTTAAAAAGCTTATTCACAATTAACTTAATGTGTGGCCATTTCCTAATTTACCAGTCTCTTTAATAGCTTCACATGTTCTGCTTATTCCATATTAAGTGAAGTGACCATACCACAATTATATCCTCTCTTCTGTCTGAAACCCTACATTGGGCAAATATGGCTCACAAACCAGTCATTTAAAAATAAACATTTCTGCAACAAACGTATTTTTGGTCACATCTAAAAATCTTGAACAATAATAATCTCTCTTAATCTGAGCATTGCATTAAGAATTAAATTAAATCAAAAATTGAGAAATTCTGAACAAACCTGAAGGCCAGTGCATGGCATTCACAATGTATAAGTGGTCAATACACACACACTGTACTTGACTGAGAAGCTAGACTACATGGTCAAGTATGGGCAATTTAAACATGTTACATATCCTGAGAGAACTTGTTTCTGCAGAGCACCAGAACTAGAAAATGTTGTGTTTTATTTAATTGTCAATTATATGCAACAGCAAGAGCCTAGTACAAAAGCCAGTCGTATCCGACTCTAGGGTTCAGTGCTCATCTCTGTTTCAAAGCCGAAGAGCCAGCACTATCTGCTTCTGCAGACTTTTCGGTGCTCATGTGGCAGACATGACTAGACACCAGAGTGCACAGAACACTGTTACCTTCCCAATGAAGTGGTCCCTATTTATCTACTTGCAATTTCTTGCTTTCAAACTGCTAGGTTGGCAGGAGCTGGGACAAAGACAGGAGCTCATTCTGTCCTGTAGTACTCGGGAATCGAACTGCTAACCTTCTGCCTCCCAGTCAGGGTCTTAGCCACTTGAGCATAAGACTAACTTACTTACCCCAAGGAACAAACAAATATGCAATTATCAGAACTGTCAAATTTATAGTCAGGGCTACTCAACTGAGAAGAGATTTTATTGATCAGATAGGAGGTGCATGCAAAGGTGATGAATTTCATTGAATACTTCTGAATTTTAAATAATTATTTTATTGCATTATTTTTCCTATGTATCTCATTTATATTTAATCTATTGTTCTCTCCTCCTCCCTTCTTATTCAATCTAGTTTATTACATTTCAACTTGATATGGTCAGTGGACTAATCAACTAATAAAGAGTTGAATTGTGAATTGTGGTTAGTAGCTTCTTGTGAAATGTTGCCAGTTCGTTGGGAATGGTGTCACTGGCAATAGCATCTTGCTACAACAGTACCCCGTATAATGAAAATGCTCTATTGAACAGGGCTCTTTGTTATACAAATTTTTCATTATGTGAATCAAATTGGCGATACCTCGCATAATGGGGGGGAGGGGAAGAATCATTATATGGGCTATACCTTGTATAACAAAAAAAATTGTTATATGGGGTATCCCCAATAGCCGCAAAATGCTTCGTTATATGAATTTTTCATTAATTGAAGTGTTATGGGATACCACTGTACAGTAATGTCTCGGATAACATTTGCATCAGAGAACAGTAAAATCGCATAATGTTAAGCAATCTGGAAAAAAATGCATCACATAATGTTAAAATCCTATGGGATGCATCGAATAACATTCGTTAAAGCCTGTGCCTGTTACAATGTATCTCTATGGAGTTTTAACGTTATCCGATACATCCCATAGGATTTTAATGTTATCCGATGCATGAAAAATCGGATAACACTAAGACTTGTGGAACCGAGTTTTAGCGTGATCCGAGGTTTTACTGGACTTGTGACTTACACACAATGGGACAAAGTGGGATGCAACCTGATACTGTAAAAAAGAACACATTACCTAGCAGCAATCTGCCACTGACAGTGATGTCATTCCCATTGTGCCAGTAGAATTGCACTGGAGGATACTGGTCATTTGATAGCACTGTTCATACATATCTTCTTCAGTCAAACAATCCTCCAGGAGTAAGTTCTATTCATCTCGGCAGTTATTGCACATTACACATTCCTAGTGAGCTTTCCTACGTATTTTTTTTTAATTGTCAGTTTGTGGTTTGGTAGGGTTTTTTTTTTACACTTCATAAGACGAAACACCAAATAAAAATGACAACATCCAAGATACTGTGACTGTTTATGAGGAACTCAGTCTGTTTCAACCAAATAAACTTTTCTTGCTGTTTGTATCTAAAAATACCATTTGGAAACAGTTGTAAATAACTCTGAAGGATGACTAAAATGTAGCCACAAACAGCATATACTGTATATAGAAAGTGCCCCCAAGTTTAAATGAAGCTTTTAATGGGCACTTCAAGGCATAGAAGATCCAACATGATACTAACAGAGAGAAAAACTCTACTAGTGTAGTTGCACTGTTGTGTAAGTGGCAGTGTATGAGATAAAATAAATGGGAGAAAATTCTAGGCAAGGTAAAGAGCAGTCTCCATCTGAGGCAGGGGGTGGAGAAGGCTCTTCATTCACTACCAGTGAGGAAAGAGAATGGTTGGGATATGCTTACGCACATGTCTATAAATCCCCCCACCAAACATCTGAGGTGGTTCTCAGGGTTAGAAGCTTACACATTTAACACCTATAGATGGGCCCCTCTCCTCAAGAAACAGGCCAAACACCAAACCAAAACACAAAACAAAAGTTCAGACCACACACAATGAAAGTACCATTCTGAGCATCTTTAGAAAAGAGGTCAGATTTCCCCCTACTTGAAGCCCTCATGTTTCTGCTCCATCTATAATGCAAATTAAGAGTACAGTATTGTATAGACCTAGCAACTATTACTCTGTTGAGGAAGAAGGAATATCAGTTGTAATGTTAGTGCAGGTTTCTAATAGGACTGAGTCTGAATTTTGTTCATGTAAGAAACATTTTGCAAATAGGATATTTTTGCTGCCACCAGATTTCTTGCAACCAATATACTAAGAGAGTAGAGTACCAGGGGTCTGGTAACTGCATAGTTGTAAAGTCATTTGAATTAAAATACAATGTTCCTCAGCTAGTATCAGTTTAATCTATAATTTCTAAAAAGAGAGTGGTAATACCACTTAACTTTGGTATCCACTGTTCATTTTGTCATCAAAAGGCATCTCGGATAGTGACTATTCTAGTTATTTATTTTGTTCTCGGTTTGGAAAGTAACTTGGAATAAGTTTTTTATTTACAATCCCTAATTGTATTTTTCTTTTAATTCTTCAGTCTTAATGTATGCAACTTCCAGAGCATGCTTGTGGTTAGGGTGAGAGCCCTGACATTGTTGGTTAATTTACTGTATGTTATATTGTAGTGCATTACTGAGACTATGTCATGTATATGTAAGTGGAATTGTATTTTGTAACCTTATTTTGCAGTGTGGTTTTGTTTTATTGCACTGCTGTATTGTATTGTTATATTTATTGTATTATACTGTATGATCTTTGATTATGCTATATGTTATATTACTTTTGATTGTCTTATATGTATGGTTTCTGTAAACCGCCCTGAGTCAGTTGTACCGAGTAGGGCGGTATACAAATTGAATAAATGAAATGAAATGAATGAATGAACTTTTATCTAAATATTTGATTCAATTCTTTATTTGTTGATTAGTTAGCTGACCATATAAAGTTAAAATATAATAAGTTGGATTGAATAAAATGGGGTAATAACAGATTAAATGTGGGGTGGTATAATATCAATAAAATGAAATGCAGAAGAAAACTAATATGATAAAATAATCATTTAAAATTCAGAAGTATTTTATCTACATCTTTTTGTTCTGGCTTTGCTTTACTGATTTCCTTTAAAGACAGATGACAAAGATGGCTTTGACTTTGGAATACTACACTGGAGAGAACACAAAAAAGAAGGCAACTTTTGGAGTGAAATAACACCAGTTTTATCATCCAATCCAGATATATCAAAATCAATTATAACTTTTTGCTGGCTTCTCTGAAATGCATATTCCACCCAAATGCTCTGCTGAAGTTAAAGGAATTTGAGTTTTAGCTGTATACTTCCATCAGTAACTCTGCCTCCTGCTGCAATTATAGACCAACAGCTTGTTTCAGTAGAATATATAAATCATTTTTTTAATTACAGGAAATAGTCATGAACCACAAATCCACAAAGACAAACAAGAATTGCTCTTGTTTCATCATACAAGAAATCCAAAGTAGACAAAGATATATTATCAGCGTTACTATCAAGGAGAAGAGTGGGGGGGGGGGGACCTTTAAAAAATTGTTTTAGGAACATTAAAATCCTTTTTAAAACCCACTTGAGAGATATCTTTCAAAAATCCAGAGCTGTCAAAATATTTCCACAATGTACATATTAACTCCATTACATACCTTCTATAATTTCATTTTGCTTATTAAAAACAAGGAACAGTGCAAATTATGGTATAGGAGCTCAAACAACATCTAAATCACAGTTCTCTACCCAGTCAAAGAAAAAGCCAATTGTAGCATGCATTCCTGGCTGCAACAGCTGGTCAGTACTGGTCTCACTAGGAAGTTTGTAAGGTCTAGATTTAATCCTGGTACCTTTTTACTCCCCCAAATATAGAATGTGTGTTCTTATTGCTCAAGCACCAATTCTGCACCAGTGTGCATTGTGCATGCATGGTTCAAAGGGAAAGGATGATGGGGCCATCACCAGCTGAAGATGTTTTGCCACCTACAACAGGAGACTGGTGGCTGGATTGCTTAGTGAGTAAGAGGTTGGAGATGCAGTATTTTTGGATCTGTGCCTCTCAAGAACAGAATTCGCCTGTGCACACTTGGTCATGAAGAAGACACTTGTAAATCACATTTAGTACTTTCTACCTAGAAACCCTGGATAAGACTTTTCCATAAGTCAGAATTGGCTTGATGACTCACAATGATGATGATGATGATGATGATTACAGCAAGGGAATGCAGACCACTTTCACTTCCGCTGTCAAAATGTTAAGAGCCCAAAGTCAGCCAAATTATGTTGATGCCTAAGGCAGGGATCCCAAAGTTGTCTCCTCCTGCACATGACTGTAAAAACTGGATGATGACAAATAAAATTTTCTCTCCCAGTTATGACAAAAACCTGCTGTCCAAAGTGAAGGGTTTACCTTGCTTAATGGCTGGGCCTCCTTAGAGGCAGCTTTACTTTACAGATGAGGGTCTTCCTGGAAGAGTGAAACAAGACCAGCACAAATCTAAAGGAGTTAATGCGGCAACAAAAGTCACAGCAAACGTTATGGCTGTCTCGGGACGGGAAATGCTCAATTTCCTTTGAAGTTGACAGCTATGCTGGCTTCAATTTTTGTTGAATTTAGCACCAGGCAGAGTGGAAAACACTGCAATTCTGTAGAAAAGTTCTTTTTAAATACCCCACCCCCTGTTTTGCAGTGAAAGCTATTCTTTCTTTCTTTTCCTTTCTTCATGTTACCTCGGCTCCTGGTAAATTTCCTCCTGCTTTATTTCCCCTTCAAAAGAGCAGAGAGATTTGCAAGTCCATTAATGCACAGACTGATATTACTGAGATGGACCTGCTTAAATCTGTTCAGCACAGATGGGAGAATAAGTTCTTTGCTTTGCCAAGTTTCAAGCCAGACTGAATTTTTACAGCTGGGTTATAAAAGCTTGGCTTTCTCTCTCTCTCTCTTTCTGTATACTCTCCCCCCCCCCCCGTGTGTGTGTGTGTGTGTAAAGAATTTCATGGAAATACTGATACAACTTTTAAATGCAGACGTACGAACAGCACTGTGATAGTCTAATATTACACAAGAGACACGAACTGGTCCAACAGACAGGGATGCCGACAGGATTTCTCCCTTTGTTTTATTTACATCAAGCAGTGGAAATAGCCTGGAACACACAAGAACACCAGTCCAGGGACAAGGTTTCAAGGAAGATATTTTTCCAGAAAGGAATGAAGGTTTTATGGGCTCCCCTTTCCCTTAGGTTGACTGCCAAGAACTACAGTCTTCCACTAAATCCAACCCTCTGCCCCCCTTCACGCTACTGTAGATTTGGCATTTGGGGTTTGTTTATCATACATTTGCTTTTTTGTGTGTATGCATATGCTTCATTTCAACTGTGCACTAATGTTGAAGCATTAACATGTGCTCACCCAGGGTGGTTGAGGCTCAATTGGGTGACAACATTTGTTTGCTAAATGTCCTTGGCTATAAAGTGTTGGGCTTATGAAATGGATATTAGCCATAGACACAGGCATTGGAGCTGAAATG
This sequence comes from Furcifer pardalis, assembly GCA_030440675.1. Classification (NCBI taxonomy): domain Eukaryota; kingdom Metazoa; phylum Chordata; class Lepidosauria; order Squamata; family Chamaeleonidae; genus Furcifer; species Furcifer pardalis. Next base: position 93,419,291 of record CP126897.1, read on the forward strand.
TACATACAGAAACCATGACTGGAGGTTTTAAAAAAAAAAGAGCAGCATGGGAATATTCAAACCATGTTGAGCAGAAGATGGATAATCAACTTTAAAACATTGGGATAATTAAAAAAAAAAGCTTTTCCACATTTAGCCTTGGAATCACAATATGAGAAACTGAGCAGTCCTTCAGAAGAGGTGGTTTTATATACTGTATTCAATTTCTGGGTAGTTCTTTGAAAATTAAAAACAAATCCTTTTGGTGTATGCTTAAACTACATATGACACTTAAGTGGGCGAACAGGAATTGGGGAACAGCTTTCATGAGGGCAGTTTTGGAGGAGCTAGTTAAACTTCCCTATTGCAAGCCTAGCTAAAATGGCCTCATTCTCTCATACTTTCACGGGTTTGGATTTGAGGGGAGACACTTGGGAATCTAGGTCACCCTTGCTTGAAAGCCAGTCATATCTGACTCTAGGGTTTGGTGCTCATTTCCATTTATAGCCAAAGAGCTAGTACTGTCTGCGTTTGCAGATGTTTACATGGATATGTGGCAGGCATGCCTAGAAATGAGTGCATGGAATGCTGCTACCTTCCCGCCAAAGTGGTACCTATTTATCTACTTGCAATTTCTTGCTTTCAAATTGCTAGGTTGGAAGGAGCTGGGACAGATGGGAACTCACTCTGTCGTGCAGTACTCAGGTATCGAACTGTTGACCTCTCAACCTTCCAGGCATCAAGTTCAGCGTCTTAACTACTAAGCCAGTAAAGGAATCTACTGTACTGTAGTTCAGAATCATCACCACTACTAGCAACTTCTAGGAGAGAAATATAGTTTTTATGGGGTTGGGCAGAGATGCATCTTGGGTCATGCGCCCCCAGAGCTATTCCTTGACCATTCCTTGTAAGTATCATATGCTATTTGCCCTGAATGGTATAGTGCTGGGATTCTCAACCTACGGTCTGTAGGCTAGATGCGGCCTGCAACACCATTTCATGTGGCCCACCACCATCTCCATCACGCTAGGAAGTGTCATGTGGTGGAGGAAGGGCAAAATGGCCATCCGGCCCCCAAAGCTGTCTAAGACAGCATGATCTGGGCCCCGGCTTTAAAAGGTTGAGAACCTCTGGTGTAGAGGATCTACACTTTATAAAACAAACTCAACTGTATTTACCACAGAGAAAAGGACAGTAAAAAGTGGCCAGTCAAACCTTACCAGAACATGCAGTAGCTGCATGCTTGTGGGGCATGGCAGATTGGAGATCACTGGTGCATATACTTACATTTATCAAGTAGGGCAGGATGAAGAATATGTCACCATCCACATATTGCTGGACTGCAACTTCCATGGAGTGTAACCAGCCCAGACAATGGTGAAGGATAGTAGGAGCCCAGCAAAATTGGAAGGGCTATATTTTTTTCATCTCTCATGTATCTCCATACCTTATACTTTCCACACAAGTGTGTCCCAGCTAGTGGTGGGATGTCAAAAATTTTACTACCCCACCGTGATTTCATCACAATGTGGGTGGAGCTAACATCACGATGTCATGATGTCATGGGTGGGGCCAAAGAAAAAATTACAAAATTACAAAATAATAAAATAAAATAAAAATAAGCACACACACACACACCTCAGGCCTTTTTAGGAACTGTGGTAGTACGTCAATATAGGTAAAGGTATTAAATACACATTAAAATACACACAGACACACCACATTCAAAGGTGAGTCACCCTGGGGAGCAGGCTATAGGGAGCTTCAGGCTAGCAGCTTCTCTTCCTCCTTCCCGCTTGGGAGGACAGCAAGGAGGCTGTGCATACGTGCCAAGCACTATAGGTGTACATGCACACCAAGTGCTTGGCGCGCATGCGCAGTGGGGGAACCAGTGAAAAGGTAAGCCCTGAAGGTGGTTCCCCCCAAAAGCTGCTACCGGTTCTCCAGAACACTGGGGAAAGTTACTACCGGTTCTGGCGAACTGGTGAGAACCTGTTACATCCCATCACTGGTCCCAACCCTACAACGTGAGGGGCTACTTCCCTCCATCTTCTCTGTTTCACTTTTGCTTTCTTTATAATCATGAGTTCTATCCACATATATGCTCCAAATCTCAATGCACCCAAGGCAAAGGATACTCTACAATTCAGTGTTTCTCAACTTTGGGTCCTCAGATGTTCTTGGACTTCAATTCTCAGAAACTCAAGTCAGTACACCTGTTGATCAGTGCTCCTGGGAACTGAAGTCTAAGAACATCTGGGTACCTGATTGAGAAACCCTGTTCTACCTAACTGGAATTTCTGTTCATGGAAAGCTCAGGCAGGTGACTCATTAATTGCTGCCACTAGGCTTGGAAGGTGAGAAGCACCAGTCAGATTAAAACCAGTTACACATATCATTAGCCTTTAAGACACTATATTTCAAATTACCTTTAAAGGAAGCCAGGCAAAACCTGCCCAATTGGTTTTTAAAAGATTTTCTCCCCGGGATACGATGGCATTAGTGCATGTTTCCCAACCTTTGGTTTCTGGAATTCAGTTCCCAGAAACCTAAGTCAATTCCCCAAAGCACTGATCAGCTAATGTACTGACAGGTTTCTGTGAATTGAAGTCTCTCTGTGGGTTCTGAGCCCCACTTTGGGAATCACTGTATTAGAGGCACCTGCTAGCAGGTAAACTGCATGCTCTTGCTTCAAACCCCACTTACCTACCCACCGTTAAGTTGCACAATTTCTGATATCTTCAAGATAGATAAGCATGAGCCTATACCAGTAAGAAACACAAACTACATCAGCTGCAAATGAAATATCCACCTGGAAGAAAACAAACTATTTTCACCCACCCCAGTTTTAAAACAGATTTTCAAATTAAATCAGTGACTCTTTTATTGTTTACAGAAGGTCTCATTTTCTTTTCCAGTTTTCACACTCTTTAAAATGGCCTATTTTTAAAATGGCTGTCACGATCCAGCCGGCCCCCACACTTCTGGAAAACCCCTGGAAACCAAAATCAAAACAACCGAGGCGGGCTGGACAGCTAATTAGAACAGAGAGACAACTCTCAGCTGCTTATCAGCTCTTAAGGGGTTTTTAACTTGGTAGCGTTCAGATGTTGTGTGTGGAATTCAATGCAGCTCTTACCCTTTTTAGTCCAATGAAGACACGTTGTTCAGAAAAAATGATGAAGATTTATTGTTCAGGTTCATAAAGCATAAAAGTCAGTAGCACAGGTCAGTCCAATAAAGTCCACAGGCAAATCTAGGTAACCATTTTTAAGGAGCAAAAATGCATAGCTCCTAGGCTAAAGAATGCTAGCCCATTGAGAACCAGAATTTCAGAAACAAAAGCTCTCTAATCAAAAACAGGTCTTAATCCATGAAGAAACAGAGACGAACTCTTTCTTCTCTCCAAAATGGAGAATTTGCAGTCAGGTGGGACAGCTTAGCCAATCACGTAACAGAGAAAACTTTCTCAAAACAACAGTACATTGTTTATACATGTGCACACAGGATGCACTGGGGCTAGCCATAACATGGCTCTCGGCTAGCTTACAAAAGATAAGAAATACTGAAAAACAGGCTGTCTGTAACACAGCCTTAAGGCTTAGAGAAGACAAAGGATTTTTCTGAGGCCTATCTGAAAATTGGCAATTTCAAGCCTTGGGAGACATTAGGAAATAGGTCCATTTCCTGACAATGGCAATTTTCTGGACAAATGTTCTTGGCTACATGGAGCTGTAAGAACTTCATGGAGGTCAGTTCCTTTAAAGCAGGGGTGCCTTTGGGCCAAATCCAGCTTCCAATGGCAATTCATCCAGTCCACGAAGCCCTCGTCGCTCCCAGAAGTGGAAGTAAAACGTGCTCATACAGGTGCGTTTTACTTCCGCTTCCAGGAGCGACGAGGACTTCATGGGCTAGATGAATTGCCATCGGGAGCTGGATCTGGCCCATGAGCCATTGTGACCACTCCCCTGAACCACATGACTGGCCCACAGCCCAAAAAGTTTAGGCACCCCTGCTTTAAAGGTAATTTGGAATATAGTGTCTTAAAGGCTAATAATATGTGCAATTGATTTTTATCTGACTGCTGCTTCTCGCCTTCCAAGCCTGATGGCAGCAGTCAATGGGCCACCTGCATGAGCCTTCTATGAGCAGAAAGTCCAGTCAGGTAGAACAGCATTTCTCAACCAAGTATGTACGAGAATTTATAGAGGTGCCTTTGACGGACTGGCCTGATTGCCAACAAATGTCAAAAAAAATCTTTTAAATGTTGAGGTGTGTTGTGGATGAGGATTTTTGTAAACCCTTGGATAGTTTCAAAAGTTAAGAGTATAGTTTACAGCACCATTTAGAAAATGCTTGTTCTATTTTGTGTAAAAGTTATCTGGAGGGGAAAAGTTAGTAAGACAGACAAGATAAAAAATATATGGAAATCTGGCATGTACAGAATAGTCTTTCATAGTTAGATGCAAAGCTTCTAACCTTTACTGGGGACGACTGTGGTGTTCAGTTTATTGCAGTGGGAGACACTTGAGACAAACGTCATAAATTTAGAGGAAAATAAAAGATAGAAAGGAAAGTAGAGAGAAAAGTGAGAACAGATCCAGAAGCCACAACAGTTTCCCAAGTATAAAACCCCACAAATAAAGCATAGGCTTCATGTTCAAAACGCATGATCATTTTTTTATAGTTTTGTTTCATTTTCTTTATTTTCAAGTCGCTCTTTCCAGGTTTCCTCCATCTTAAAAGCTTCATTCCCCCACCTCCTATCTCCCTGAGCAACACAAATGCAAATGCATAAAAGAAGCCCTAAGCTCTTTCAACATTTCAGCTCTTTTTTATTTCATTTGTGTTTAGAAATTTGAAGTGTACATGTTGACACTTTTTTAAAAAAACTTTACCTAACCAACAGGATCATCTAACATTTTTTTTTAAAAAATAATTTGTTTCTCATTATGGTACTTAAAAAGAAGAGGTTGGAAGTGCTACTGTTTTGGGCTACAGTTCTCCAAATCTCCCAAAATTATTTGTTTTAACTTAAAGTTTTGAAAAGGTAGTTTTCTACATTACCTGTCGTGTTGCTCATTAAATTTTGGGATAAGAAACTGCAGGATTGAGAGTAAAGGTAAATATAAAGGTCCCCCTTGCTTAAAAGCCAGGCATGTCCAACTCCAGGGAACCTGCCTCATCTCCATTTAAAGCCAAAGAGCCAGTGGCACCAAATAATCTGGCCTCCAACCTCAACCACCACCACCGCCGAAAGCGGCCACATTTATGGCAGCCATAAATGTGTTTACTACAGCCATGGACACATTTGTAACAGTGTTTATGGCAGCCTCCCCACCACCACCACCACCACCACCACCACCACCACTAGTCTGGCCCCCTCAACTGTCTGAGGGAACGTGACCTAGCCCCTGACTTTAAAAAGTTGGCAGCCCCTGCATTAAAATATACTTTAGAAGTTGTTTTTAAACTTTTCTAATTAAAAGTAATTAGTAAACATTGTTTGTTACACCAACAAAGGAACTGACTTTCCATTCAGTGAAAGATGACTTCATTGCATCCTTGTTACCAAAGAAAATACAGTCCATTACAGGTTAACTGCTATTTGCAATTTATTTCCTCCAAGCCTACCTTTTAATCCTACGTGCCTACTATCGTACTTGAGCTGTGTTCTACTTCGAACCACCAACTTCTGATATAAACCCACCACAGCTATTCAGAGGTATATGTACTAATTCTTATTACCGCTGTTCCTGGAATACATCGTGGCAAGAAGAAACCAGCGTTGGCAGCAAGACCTGGCATAACTGAAGTTGCCAATACACCACATGGAAATAAATGTAACTGGAATTGAACCCCACTCCTCCCCCATCCTGCTCCTACCCAACAGCCTGCTGCAATCCAGAGAAAGCCGTCCATGGATGGAGACTCCTTTCAGTTTGGCAGTTAGGCAGAAGCCACCTGCCTCCACACATAGCAATTAACAAGAAGTGCTTGTTGCTGCCTTCCGGAAGGTCCCCTTTCACTTGCTCCATAAGAAGCTGCTGAGCCCTGCCGCTTCCAGTGGTTAATTAAAAGAATGGACACCCAGGGAGATCCAGCACCACTTTTAATCATTAGGTAGAGGAAGGGGTAAAGGTCTCCCTTGCTCAAAAGACAGTCATGTCTGATTCTAGGGTGCAGTCCTCTTCCCCGTTTACGGCCCAAGAGCCAGCACTGTTTGTGCTGACTAGATACCAGAGTGCACTGAATGTTGTTACCTTTCCTAACTGGTACCTATTTATCTACTTGCAATTTCTTGCTTTGGAACTACTGAGTTGGCAGGAGCTGGGACAGATGACAGGAACACGCTCTGTCATGCAGCACTCAGGTCTTGAGCGGCTGACCTGTCCACCCATCATATCATATCTGCTTTGGTTCGGATTCTTGCATTGAGCAGGGAGTTGGACTCAATGGCCAAAAAGACCCCTTCCAAATCATTGATTCTATGATTCGATGACAGCGATGGCCCAAGGAGGAGGTGGTGGCACATGAGCAGGCACCATGAGTGGCCACACACCCATGTGATGTTGCTGGCATGCCTCTGGCACATACATGTAAGTGCGTGCACATGTGTGCCGCTTAAGGTGCACTGGCGACACCATGTGTGTGTCTGCCCCCTCCTGTGGGGCATCCCCACCCCCCACAAGTGCTCCCCATCCCCTGGGGTGTCTCCACCCCCCTATGGGGCCTCCCCCCCCCATGGGTGCTCCCCTCTTGCCTCCCCTTTGACAGAGGGAGAGGGGTGGTGGGGAAGAAGAGCTGCCTGCCTGGCTGGGGCAGGGCTTCCCCTTGATCGCCCATGTGCCAGAAGAAAGGCCTCTGTTTGCCATCTCTGGTACACATGCCATAGGTTTACCACTAGGGTTCTATGACCTTCCAGTCATCAAGCTCAGCACCTTAACCACTAAGCCACTATGGCCCTTTAATCATTAGATGTCATCAGGTAAGGCCTATGGAGTACATAGAAAGAGCCTCCTCAAATATTGTGGTATTTCTGAACCACAATCAGGCTTGTCCTGGTAATGGTAAACTTCTGTTGCCAACTAATCTTTCTCAAACTAGGTCAGGTGAAAAGAACTGAAGAATGAACTCACCAAAAGGTGCCTTCATTTTGGCAGTTTCATGTCTGTTCTAGACACGGAAGAAGAAGAATTAAGACCTACCATTTAGATCCTTTGGACTACAAACACCGAATTTCAGAGGCCAGAGCATTAGAAGAAAACTGTAGCATGTTATATCTAACCATTAGAATCACTACTATGTGCCATCCAATTATTTCAGACTTTAGTAACCCTAACAGTGTTTTCTAGGTACGTGAGAAGTTTGAGGTTTACCACTGCCAACATCTTCAAGTGAGTGCCTGTGGCCAAGCAGAGATTTGAAGCCCAGTTTCCTTGGTGAATGGTAGTCCGAAACATATGGTGTGCAACTCTGCCTAAACCTGAGAAACTGGTTATTGTGGGTCAAGGCACTAATCCTTCAAATCCCATGAGAACAAGGACTTGACCAGTTCCAGGCTAGGTACAAGCTCCATTTGAAAGGGTCAGGGTCACAATGCACAGGAGTTATGCGTTGCTGCTGGATATCTTTAAATGAAAATATCTTGTCTTTTAATCTAAGCACCATGCTCCTCTGTGAACAAAATAAAATCAATGTACAATGGTAGAGGAAAGGGAAAATCAAGAAGACTGTATCATTTGTCTGTATGGTGAGCTGTAATTATTTGATAGAAAATTCTTTTTCCTGAAAAATCGTAAGCTTGTTCAGTGTGTGAGCGCATTCAGTGTTTTCTTTCAACAGCATAATATCATTAAAACATCTCACTTAGAGTGTTTCCAGATTGTGAAGTACTCGTGCTAGTAATTAAGAAAGTCTGTCCCCAATTCAAAAAGATAGGGGGAAAGGGGGAATAAATACAGTACTGGAATAACAAGTGAACTCTACAAATAGCCAATGGTGTTCTGTGATGCTCCTACTAAAACTCAGTGGACAAGGCTGAGTGATGGTCTGATATGGCTTCATCAAAAATCAGGACACTGCAGCAATTACGATATAGGAGTGGGGCTGAATCATAAAATTCACCTGGTGATCTTGAATGAGGCACTCTTGCAAAGTGTTACCAAAGTCACAAGATTACAAGGAGGATGAAAAGTTTTGGATGTTTCTTTAGGCCTTTTTACACTGTGAGTGGGCTGGAACACACACACCCCGAAGCAGAAGTGGGTGCATTTATGGCTGTCATAAATGCACCCACTTCTGCATTTATGACAGCTGTGGTCATGTTTTGCATGTGCAGGCACATTTTACATCTGACGTAAACACCTCTGCTTCCACTTCTGGGTGCAGGAGGGGCGACACAGGCCACATGATATGTAATAAATAGATCATTGAATGAACTTGGCCACCTGAGGTAGGAACAGGTATAGCCCACCTGCTGGGTGGGAAGCGACTGGGAACCCCTTGAAAAGTGTAATCAATGCAGTGTTATTGGTCAAAGGTCATCCCTATGGCAATGCAAATTTGCTCTTACTTGTCATTATGCACCACCAAATTACTTCCAACTATGACAACTCCAGATTATGTAGAAAGAGGTCAGAATAAAACAGAAGAAGTGTGCTGCATTTTAGTCCCACTTCATTTTCATCAAGTGTGAAGTCAAGAAAGATACTAAAGAATTACAGCAGGGGTGCCCAAACTTCTTGGGCCGCAGGCCAGTCACGTGGTTCAGGGGGCTGGTCACTATGGCCCAGGGGCCGGATCTGGCCCTGATGCCAATTTAGCCAGGCACATTTTACTTCCACTTCCGGGAGCGACAAGGACTTTGCGGGCTGGATGAATTGGTGTAAGAAGCCGGATCTGGGCCCCGGGTCATAGTTTGGGCACATCTGAATTACAGTATGCGGGGAAATGGTACTCCTGAGGATTTTCAGAAAAATTGGCAATTATTTTCCTGACATTTATGAAACAGAATTATCTAAATTGGGCAAGACATTTATAAAACTTGGTAATAAGATACATTCTGGACCCAAGAGTTTTTAGCTTTTAATAGAACATCAGTGTGTTATAATGGTTTCTGTTCTTGTAATATAAATTTATATGCAATGCTACATACACAATTATTTATAACTATGAAGGTTTCCCCTCTACTATGAAGCGACTTGTATATTACAGTACTGTACTTAGATGTATTCCCTGTGCATTCGGTGAGAACACACTGGATTAAAGTCGCTTGTCTTTCAGAGTTTAGTTTGTTGCAAATGAAAGAACAGCTTAACTGCATGCTAAATAGGAGCTCCGCATGCACAAAAGAGGGACATTACTAAGATCATGTAACAATTTGCAGCTTGTTTTTCTCAATGTTCAGCTTGTTAATGCAGCAGCAGTTGCCATACAGCTGCCTCTGGCCATTAAAAGAAATGCCTCTGTTCCACCACAACTCTGAGTTAAAATGTTGGCAGGGAAGGCAGAGGGTCTAGTAACAATTCTGTTACTCAAGATTATAACCATTTTCAAATTCCATTTGTAGAAATATAGAAAACCAGAAGTTTACATGTCTTAAGTTACTGCGAGCTCATTTGAACATTCATTTTAAAACTAAACTTCTGGCAGATGATTATCATATAATGTAGACCAAATGCACTTGGAATGTTGAAAAATAGCATTTGAAAACCAAGAGATTTCTCTTGGAAAAAACTAACTATTGCAACCACAGCTCCTACCTCTACGCAAAGCTTTAAGACCTCCAAATACTCTGCACCCGGGGAAACTCTTCATCCCAAGATTGCATGAAAAGGTATAGTAATCACTTTGTGGAATTTCAGGTGGAAGATCTACAGAAGGCAGGCATTTTTGTGTATTAGATCAGAATAAACTTCACATTGTTCACTTCTTGGCAAATGATCTGACTGTTCCTCTCCGCAAAACACCTAAAGTCTTAATGGCACTGCCTTATTGCTGAGCCTCATGATCTGGTTCTGCCTGCCTGGTGGACAATGAAGGATCTAGAGACACTGCATCACACAAAAATAAAAATATTATTTGCTACTTGGTCTAATTCATGTGTCCTATACCAAAGTAAATGTGTTGAATCCAGTGATGGGATGACAAAAATTCTACTACCACGCCATGACGTCACAGACGTCATGGGCGTGGCCAATGTCATGACGTCATGACGTCATGGGCTGAGCCAACGTCATGACGTCATGACGTTGTGGGCGGGGCCAAAATAAAAATAAATAAAATAAAAATAAACACACACACACACCCCTCAGCCCACCCACCCAGCCAGATAGCTACACACACAAAGCCGTAAATAACTTAAATAAATAAATAAATAAAAATTAAATAATAATACAACCACCCACCCAAAACACAAATAAATTACCCACCCACCCCAAATAAAAAACCCTCTGCCAGGCGCCTGTCGCCTCCTCCTCCTCGGGCACCCAAGGGGTGGGGGTGGGGGAGTCCGCTCAACTCAGGCAGCAAAACAAGCCAGGCAGGGCAGGGCTGGTGACGGAGGGCGGGAGAAGCCCAGGTGCCCCCCCCTTTGAGAGGGTGGGTATCGAGCAAGCAAGATGGGCCTGGGAAAGGTGACCCCCCCTCCTCCTGGGGCAGCTTGAGCTGCAAAGAGAGCAGGGGCGGGGGGCGGGGGGGTTGCCGGCAGGCCGAGGCGTCCCAGGGCATCCTCCTGCCCAAGGGACTCCCAATCCCCATGACGGGTGTCCGGTGGGGGGGGTTGGTTCCCCCCCCTACCTGCCTGCCTCCTTTACCCCACCCCCACCCCCCGGGGCGAGGCGAGGTGAGGCTCACCTGGACGGAGGCATCGAGGGCGGCGAAGAGGACCTTGCAGGTCGGGCAGCTCAGGTTCCTCCAGCTGAAGCGGACGCCGGACACGGACAGCAGGCGCTCCGGCCCCTCCGTCGCCTCAGACCTGACCCCGACCCGCGACGGTGGCAGGAGTAGGAGCAGCGGCGGCAGTAGGAGGAGCAGAGGCAGAAGGAGCCCCCCGCACCCAGCCTGGGCCCAATGGCTCCCCCGCTCCGTCTCTCTCCGCTTCCTCCCGACAGGCTGACAGGCCATCGCCGCCAACAGAGAAGGGCTGCTGCTGCCGCCGCCGCCCTGAAAGGTGCGCGGCTCCAACTCTAAAAGAAAAAAAATTTAAAATTGGAGCCAAAATGGCTCCAATTGACTGTGCATGCACAGAAACTCAATCTGACACATGCTCAATGCGTCAGATTGAGTTTCTGCGCATGCGCAGTCAATTGGAGCCATTTTAGCTCCGATTTAAAAAAAAAATTCTTTCGGTGAGGCGTCCGGAACCGGACGCCTCAAAAGTGGACTCCCCTCACGGAGAACCCTCCGGAATTGGTCCTACCGGTTCCAGGGAACCGTCTGGAACCGGGGACATCCCATCACTGGTTGAATCCAAATCTGAAGTCCCACTCTGTCTAGGATGTCAGGATCTTAAATAAACAAATCTCACCCTCTTGGTTAGATTCTTGCATTGATCACATGGGATATATTTGCCACAAATGTAGCAAAAAATTGTCCAGTTTATTAACACATCTGTGCCTACTCATTTTTAGCTCAAAGCAGACTCACGATGGCCAAGCTGTACTATCCAATATGATGGTTTCACATTAGCAACAAGCCCATGGTCCATCTCACCTTATATACCTTTTTCTGATGTAAGCTTCTTGCCCAGACATGCCTGACCACTGCTGGAACATGCATGCCACCAGGGGATGTGATTCATCTAAGGCAGCAGCAGGCATAGTGGTAGCGGGGAGCTGAGGGTGCTTGGGCTTCTGGGAATTGAAATCCAAGAACATCTGGAGTACCAAGGTTCACCATCATAGGTCTATCCTATGTCACAGATTTTGACTACCCAACCCTTTCTTTGCTTCTTGTGCAGTTGATAATTGTTGGCTCTATGGTACTCTAAAGAGTCAGATTTTGTTCAAAGCCTAATTTGCAGCCTTCCTGGGCTTGCAACTTGAGGTTAAAATTGATTAAGTGAGTTTAGATTACTGAATAAACATGGCATTGAACAACAATGTAGAGATCTTGGAATACAATCTCCAGTAACAAGTATAATACATAAAAAATAGTCCAAGAAGGCTAAATAAACTTTCCATCTCACTAACTCATGTGTATCATGAATATATTCTATACTGTGTACTTTGGTCCTCCAGATGTTTTGGATTTCAGTACCTAGAAAGTCTATCTAGACCAGCAAATGACCGGCGAATTGGAGGAGCTGTAGTTCAAAAGACATGAAAAGCCAAAAATTTTGCATCGATACAACTTGCAAAGTGTAATAAATAAAGTGTGCCCTGAAGTGGTCTAATATCTTTAAACATCATGTATCTCATTAACTCTGTAGTTTATGCTTCAATTCCTATCTTAAGAGTCATGGCAACGTACAGTATACAGTATTTGGATTTGCATTAGTAAAGATGCAGTGATCTTCTTCAGTATCTAAGAAACCTTTTTAGTTTGTGTTTCATATAATCTAGCATTGCTCCTTGTCCCTGAAAAGATTATGGTTAAGTCCTGATCAATCATCATGATTCAGTGAAGACAATACAGCCTAGTTAATCATACTCACTGGGAAATACAAGTACTTTCAAAGCTTGATTTGTGATAAAGAAACTCTAGAACATACTGAAATGAGTCATTCACTATAACCCTAAGATACAGTACTCATAAGCAAAAAGAGAAATAATTATGACCCACCTCTCTTGGATAATGATCAGATGGCTCCACTTTCAAGTCTTGGGCACATTGAAAGCACCAGAAATTACAACAGCTTTGGGAACGTGGATCAGCACCACCATTGCCACAATTTCAAGGTTAAACAAACGAACAAAGACAACAGCTCTTGAAATGATACCCTACCTGTCCGATAGACAAAATTGCCTTCAGTCTCAGAGGATGACGGAGATACCAGTTCTTCTTCAAATTCATTGGAGCTAAATGATCCAGAATGATTTCTTTGCCTTGTTTTTTCCATCATGGCTGCATTCGTGGCCATGACATGTCTCAATGAGTCATTCAGGTAGCGATTCAACAAGCTGCTTTTGTACTTGGGGGGCGATACGTAATCCTCACTGGTACTCCCTTCTGGTCTTACTCCCGATTTTATTACAGAGCTTTCTGTTTTAATCACAGTGTGATGAACTGGTGTGTTGTAACCCCCTTCATTCATGTGGCTCCTTGGAGGGTTTTCACCATCTGCAGAGAAAAGACCCAAGAGAGAGAAGTATTATATAGGTAAGGTCAACCTTGCTCGAAAGCCAGTCATATCTGACTCTAAGGTTCAGTGCTCATCTCTGTTTACAGCCAAAGAGCCAGCACTGTGAGTATCTGCAGACATTTCCATTGACATGCGGCAGGCATGCCTCAACACCGGAGTACACAGAAAATTTATTTATTTATTATGTATTACTGTATTTGTACTGTTTGTTTACCTTCCCACCAAAGTGGTCCCGATTTATCTACTTGCAGTTTCTTGCTTTCACACTGCTAGGTGGGCATGGGCTGGGACAAAGACAGGAGCTCATTTCATCATGCAATACTTGGGTCTCAAACTGCTGGCCTGTCAACCTTCCAGTCATCAAGTTTAGCATCTTAACCACTTGAGCCACCATAGTCCCTAAGTATTATTTAGGTGTATTTTTAAAAAATAGTCAGAATTTAAGTTTTCACGTGAATTCAGACTACTATTATGTTTTCCTCAAGAAAACCATTAAATGTTTAATACAGATACATTTTTCTCCCTATCCAAACATTGTGAGCATGTACTCTTATGAGAGAAGTTTCCTTAAGGCTTGTGTCTGAACATCAATAAGAAGTTCACAATAAGATTTATGAATAGGATATGATTTGTATGCTTAATGGCTTTGATTGAGAAACTGTTCATGAAATGAATCACCATCTGACACATTAATTCAGATATCATTGAAATCTAAGTGATGGGCAATATCTAATTGTATTATTAAATGTGTCTGTTTTACTGATTTACCAGCATTTATAGTTGTGTTGGAGAATCAAAGAGTGCAGGCATTAATGCAGCAATGGGGGGGGGGCATCTTGGTGCCCCATTCTCATGTTCAAAATACCATTTTGGGGCCAAAGAGCAGCGGTTTTGTCTCCTGACTCTTTGGCTCTTCCATTAAGATTCCCAAAGTCTTACCTCTACCCTCAGATAAACTGTAAGTGAGAACACTGGTTTATAAAAAGTATAGTGGCCACATACAATATCTACTATAATCTATAACAATAATATAGAGAGAGTCATGTTCCCTTCTTAATCTCATTAAAAACTGAATTGCACCGACCTGAGGTGTTTTCTTGGGCTACAGCTGCCAGGACCCTAGCAGTAAAGTCCAAAATAAAATCCAGTTGGCCTTAGGCCCCCACCCTCCTGTGGTTGATGTGGAAAAAAACCCCTGTAGATGTTGCCTGGGCTGTAGGCCTTCTTTACAGCCGTATTTGGAATTAATAGGGTTTACTTTTTGTTTGCTCTTTCCTGTATTGTATATTGTACACTGTTGAATTGTTTATTGTATATTGAGGATTGTGCTGTGATAATATTTATTTATTGTATTTTGATTACACTATAATATTGTAGGTGTATTGATCTGTATAGTATTTACTGTATTTAATTGTTTTGTTATATGCTAGTGTATTTTGGTTTGCACTGTAATATTGTTATTTGTGAATGCTGTGAGCCGCTCTGAGTCAGTCTTTACTGAGTAGAGCGGCATACAAGTCTAAATAATAATAATAATAATAATAATAAAATGAGATGAAAAGAGCAAACTTTCTATGCTGTGCTTTTATGGGTGCATTTTAATTTTGACAGACATATGAATGTGTATGTGTCCGTGTAAGAGAACTGGGAACAGTTCAGTGTAAGTATAGTATACAGCTAGGGTTCCCAACCTTCTTACGTTGTGGGCCTGCTTCTGCCCCCAAAACAGCTGAGCAGGCCTGACCACGTCCTCCAGAAGTGGAAGCGGGCACATTTACGACAGCTGTAAATGCACCCATTTCCACCTTTACAACAGCCACAGGCATGTTTATGCAAGTGCGGCTGCATTTTACAGCTGATGTAAACACATCCGCTTCCACTTCCGGTTGTGGTGACGATGGGCCAGATGAAATGGTGCTGTGGGCCAGTTGCCAGCTCATGGGCCATAGATTGGGAACCCCTGGTACAGTATACAGGAATACAGGCTAATTGATAATTTCCATCTCTATTTCAATTTTACTTGGTGTGCAGAGACAACATTGCAAAAATATCTTAAGAAACAAACCTTCTGAACATGAATCATCGCTGCTTACACTAAGTCTTTCAGCATTTCCTTGGACATACTTGTTGTAAAGTTTTATTCGTAAAGCCCAGCTGAGGTCAGGTTGCCGGACGGTATTTTTAAGGCGACGGCGTGCATTGGCGAACCAGTTTGACACCTAAATAGAAGAGAAAAGCATTAGCTTTCTTTTCCCCCACAGGAGGAGAGGAAAACTTCAGATGTCTTCACTGGTGTGTGTTGTAAGACATATGATGGAAAGCAGGCACATAAGCTGTTCATAATTGTGTTCTAACAACTGTCATATTTGTACTGTGAATGCTGAAAAAACACAGGACTTGAAGATCAAACTTCATTCCATCAGTTTAAATACTTTAAGAAAATTGTGACTGCCTCTCTTCCAATACCATACCAATATTGTTTCGTACTTCTTCATCCACATGGACAAGAACACCGCACTGTTCCACTTCAGGCGGAAAAGATTTGGGTTTCTGGTGCAAATTATGACACAGTACAGAACTGGTTGTTAATTGGCGTTTGGGGATTCAGATATTTATCTAACTTAGGACTTCTGATTTCTGCCGCCCAGACAGACAGCATACTTCTGCTTCTTCTGGTTATTCACAAATTCACAAGTGTTAGAGGGGAACCTTGAGCAGCAGGGCGGTAGAGATGGGGCTTAGAGGTTTCAACTTAAAGAAGCTTTTGTTACCCAGAACCAAGAGGTTAGTTATCTGTTACAATCCTCATAGCAGTTGCAGAGGTTCTTCAGAGACTGGAAAATTGATGTTTAAAAGTCATTTGTTCCCATTATTTGTGATAAGTGTTGGCAGAAAATTAACCTGCTGTAATCCACTCATTACAAAAGGTGAAAAAGTACAGCAGAGGATTCTAAGTCCCTCATCAAATTACAAATCCCAAAATTCTTAAGAACAGAGCCAGAGTTTTCAAATTGATTTTGTTGTTGTTCAATCGCAGTCGATTCTGACCTTTTGCGACCCAATGGACCATTGCCCACCAGGCACCTCCACCATCCTCCTCAACCCCCCCAGCTCTGTGCCCATTGCGTCTACAATACCCTCTAGCCATCTCTTTTTTTTTTTTTTTGGGGGGGGGGGCTTCTCCTTTTCCCTTCAATCTTTCCCAGCATCAAGGTTTTCTCTAGTGAATCCTCTCTTCTCATTTGATGTCCAAAGTACTTTAGCTTCATCTTTACTATTTTACCTTCTAGGAAGCAGTCAGGGTTGATTTCTTTTAAGATTGACCTATTTGTTCTCCTCACTGTCCATCAACCTGTGTAACACAGAGATCATTGTGGGGTACACAGAAAGAGCCTTCTCAATATTATGGTATTCTTGAACCTCAGTCAGGTGTACCCTGGTAATGGCAACCTTGTGTTGCCAGCTAATCTTTCTCACACTGGGTCAGGCAAAAGGAACTGTGGAAATGAATTCCCCAATGGTGGTTTTGGCAGTTTCACACCTGGTCTAGACACGGAAGAAGACAGATCATTGTTTTGTTGAACTGGATCAAAAGAGCTGCTTACATTTTTGGACTCTTCTTGGTTGTGTGACTAGGACAGTAATGGAAATATTGATAGAAACAACTTAGTAATTTAGTGACTCCAGAAAACTAATTAAATGTAGGTTGGAAGGGGCAAATATTCTGCTGTTAAAGTTAATTTCTGCTTAAATTAGGATTATAATAAAGCCTTACTATTTAAAAAAAAACCTCATCTCAAATATTTTTACTTCTCTCCTTACATTCCTGTTTTGAGCTTTGAAGAGAAAGAAACATCTACATTAATTTTTTGAAAACTGATTTTTTTCAATCCCATCAAAACTTTAGCTTTCCTTTCCTTTCCCCTGTTAATATCATCTCCTTACTCTCCCCCTGCCAAACCTTTAAAATTTACTGATTCCCAAGTGGATCCCAGGAGTAATTTCAGGGAATTAAAATTCAGTACTCCAAAACAAATAAACATAGTGCAGAAAACAACTCAACTACCATCTTCAAGCAAACATCACTACCCTTTCCATTGAACCTTATTATCTGCTAGTTTAAAATCTTTTAAGTGTGTAGTATAAGGCTAATTAAGTAATGAAGGTTACTAAAATTGCACTCATTCATTAAAATTTTGCCTTCATCATGTGTTCACCTGTGGATAGTTTTTCAACCACCTCTTCAGACAAAAAATTTTTTTTATATGTTATGCAACACACCACCGATGCCCTAATACAGTAATGGCGAACCTTGGCACTCCAGATGTTCTTGGATTTCAATTCCCAGAAGCCCAAGCACCCTGTGAATCCATACAAATGGGTTTACTGCGATTCATCTGGCCTGCGCTGCCCTTATCGCTCCCGGAAGCAGAAGTAAAATGTGCCTGTATGGGCGCATTTTACTTCACTTCCAGGAGCGATGAGGACAGTAAACCCATTCGTGTGGATTCACAGGGTGCTTGGGCTTCTGGGAATTGAAGTCCAAGAACATCTGGAGTGCCAAGGTTTGCCATCATGGCACTAATACAATCTAAAAAAATATTTCCATTCCCATGTACCTTCTGAAAGGAGCAGACAAAGTGTTCATTTTGCTGATATCTTGAAATTGTTCATTTATTAAGCCACTTCATAATTCAGAAGTTCAAACTGGAAAGAGGCTTGACAGCTTTTGGTCTGTTCCCAGCAAATACATACACTGGAGACATACCAAACCAGAGTAATACTACCCATACCAAACTAGTAGAAGCCCTTGAAAAGGACTCAAAAAAGAAGCGGGTAGGAATGCTCTGGAGATGTTTTGATTCATTCCAGTGATTATGTTGTCTATTTGATAGGAAAAGAGTAGACCAACCCAACCTTGCAGTGGACCAAACACCAGGTTAAACGCCCCACCTTAGGCAAAACTTTCCATATGTTCCAAAACCAGACCCCATTCCTATAATGGGGGAGCAAATTACTTAGGAGGGAGAGGAGAGTGAGTCTGCCAACAACCTTTGGTTAAACCTTCAGCAAAGGAATAAAGTGGGGTGAGGAGATCAGACAGTATAGACCAGTAATGGTGAACCTTTTAGAGACTGAGTGCCCAAACAGAGGGGCAGGGCAAACTCTGTGCTGGGAGGAGGAAGGAAGTGCTCCCATTGGGCAGCTGGGCAGAGGGGTGGGGAGAATTCTATGCTGAGGGAGGGAGGAAGCACTCCCATTGGGTTGTTGGGCAGAGGGGCGTGGTGAACTCTGTGCTGGGGTGATGGTGTGTGTGCATGCCAAAAGAGAGGGCTTTGAGTGCCTCCTTCTGGCACGCATGCCAAAGGTTTGCCACCATATAGACCATAGCAAGAGGACCTTTGCAACCACCAGTACAACTTGTCAGATCTTTCTTCAGTGTAATAAGGTGACATAAACCAATTGAAGTTCCACCTCAACTTTGAAGACCTCCCCATTAACTCCAATACTAAGTTAGTTAGCTAACTTGGGGCCTGCCTACGCTGGTCCTCCTGATGGTGTTGAGTTTTCTGGCATTATATGAGGAGAGGATCTAAATGTTGTTTAGCCTGTTCCTCCTATCTATACACTCAAACTGCTGCTGATTGGGCTGGTACAGCTGATTTGCATCAGCACAGCTAAAGCATGTGCCTTTGCATCTATTCTGCTGCCAGGCTATTGCTGATCAGTTGCAGCAGCTCAATCAAGGGCATGTGGCTTCCAAGATCTCCAGCTGATTTGGCAGCAGTGCCCTATTTTATCCTGTCCCCAGCATGCAAAATACTCTGGGAATAGGTTAAAATAGAGTGTGCCGATTTATGAGAAACCTGTGATGGGGTCTTAAAATGGATCTGGTTGGGGCTGATTGACCCACTCCATGCACAAAATGTGCATGCTCAGACTAAGTACAACCTAACCCAGTGGTGGCAAACCTATGGCATGCATGCCAGAGGATGCACTCAGAGCCCTCTCTGTGGGCACACATGCCATCACCCCAGCACAGAGTTCACCCCACCCCTCTGCAGCCCAGACAGCAGCCTGTTCAGTTTGGGCACTCAGTCTCTAAAAGGTTCGCCATCAATGATCTAACGTGTCCCCAAACCACTCCAAAGACCAAGCTATATCCCCATGTAGAGAGTCTCTTAGTTTATTTGTAACTGTTAGTATTAATTTGTGAGCTGTCAAAATTGTCTTAATAAGTGCCAACACTGCAGAATTTACCACTATACCAGCAATGAGGGGAACCAGCAAAAGACTACAAATTGCAAGTCAGCAAGAGATGTACCAATAATTTGGCTCTGTATGTGGCAGCTTTATATCCAGTTGCATATATATTAATGACTGCAGCAGTTTCCTCAAAAGACTGTTTCATTTGCCAAAGAGCAATGCAGCAACATATTTCAGCATTATCAGACTGCCACAGAGAGAAGGGTATTATAGCCGCACCGCTCTTTTTGCAAGTGCCATAAATTTATTGTGATTTGTGCGTGTGAGCTGCTATTTTGTTGAAAAATCCTGAACAGCAAACACTGTGTGCTCAGTCTTTCCATGTCAACGGCAAGCCTAGTTTCAACAGGAACATTTGCAGTTTAAAGCATTCCAACAACCCACAAAATCCAGCTCTTGAGAATGAAATAAGATATTTGTAATAAATGAATGCAACCCGAAATGCTTTCATTCTGGGTGCTCCCTTGCCCCTATGGAAACAATTCCAAAATACTCTTGGATTTGGCCATTTGGAGGGTGGGTGTGTTGAAAATTATTTTGAATTAAACATGGCAAAGGACACATATGGTTCATAGTTTAGTATAGGACTTCAAAAGGAACAGAGGGGACTAAAAACCATGCTAAGCACTGTGGATGTGACCGAAAAGAAAGAGGAACATTTTTCAGACTACAAATGAACCGATTTTGGAAAGACATCAGGAAGAGCTTTGTATCTAGAACAGCAATATGATTGCGAATGCATTTAATATGTAACAGATAGTAGAACCCCAAATAACTCAACTTTTCTGTACTACCACAGAGAAGTAAGAAAGTTTATTTTAAACCCTCCAGCATTTCAGTCCTACCTGATATTTCAAAGTGAAACAAAATAATAATAATAGGGCAATGCATGGAATGCTTAAATTCTCATACCAAGGATCATAGATATTAAACATTGTTGAAGACCATGTGGTCACATTTTCTTTGCTTGTACAAAATTAAGGTTTCCATTCATAGACTCAATGCAGCTTGCTTACATCTGGCTAGAAATATACAATGTTGCAGGTGAGTTTGGGAATGTTGTTTGTTTGATTACAACTCCCGGAATCTCACAACAGCATGACCAGTGACTGTATAAGCAGCAGGCAGAGCGATTTCCCTATTAAATAACATTTGGGAGACCAAGACCAACAAAACATATGTTTTGAAAACTGAAAGAGACTGTCTGGGGATTGCTCAAAGTTCATTGCTCCTTTTGCTCAGCTTATTTCTGCTGCTAACTAGTATTGAATAAGGACTTTTCATTCTACAAAAGGTCTTTCTCAGGTTTGTTTTTCCGGTAGTGTTTTCATATATTTTTTACAAACAATAATATAAAATGAATGACTAAAACAAATTATCCCTAGCTTTACTTTGTCCTGATATACCATAGTTCTTTATTCTGTCTTGTTGAGTATACTACATCCTATATGTGACTGCAAAAAGCTGAACATATCAAGAGGCCCAGAAGCCCAGAACCCATACATTAGTCACAGGATGGCAAATAACTTCATAGTCAACAATAAAGCCATTCATTTTTCCCTTCTGGAAAGAATGTTCAGCCTTTTAAAAAATCATAGGATTGGTTATAACCCAAATTTAATATAAAATAAATCCACCCCTACGGGAATAGTACAAATGAAAACATGACATATTCATTGCAAATTAGCAGGACAAATTGCTAGCCTCCAAATTGGAAGCTAATTGGAGAGATAAATATAGGTTGGGAGTTTTAGAAGGAAATGGCTTCCTGTTCTAGTTCAGCAATAGTAGAAGTATAATATTTCTTATACTCTAAAAGAAAAAATCTGCTATATGTTGTTCCACTGACTTTGCTACAGTGGCACTGCTATAGTATATTCCCTAACCAATGCTGAGTTTTTTCTAACCAATTCTTTCCCCAAACCTCCTTTTAAAAGAGATTTTACAATATATAATATTTCTTTCTTCTGCCCTCACCTCGCAAAGTCTTCTGGAGCAGAGCCAGCAAAGATGCAAAACCATTGCTTCCCCCACATGATTTTGACATCACCATAAATCTTGGAAGTTAACATGTCAGAAAGTTTGGGTGGCTTATATTGGGAGAAAGGCAGTACATAAATAAATTGGGGGGGGGGATTCATTAATCATTATTAAACCAGGGCCAATGCTGCAGTTTTAAAAACTGACATAATTAACCAATAAACATCAACTTTTCCAAATATTATATTTTAATATATTATATTATATAATACAGGGAGAAGAGATCAGCAGGGTTCATGTTTGGTGGGGAGCCTTCATTTTTATAAGTCTTTCTATATAGATTCAACACATCTTGATTTCACAAAAAAGTGAAATTTTGCTGAATGTAAATTAATGCAGTGATTGAAATCTTGTAAGCTGAATTTGCTGGTGCAACAAGAATCACTTCTTTGGAAGTGGCAAATGCCACTAATTAAATACATGAATATTTCACTAGCAATCACCAAAGGTAGCCTGTAATCAGCTGCAGTCTACCACTCCTGATGACATCATACTTGTTACACAAGCAAAGTTGAGCAATAGGATTTTGATCAGTACAGTATCTTAAACTGCAAGCAGCTAAAAGAAATTATCTCCTGTACAAGATAGGAGACTGTCTCTTAATCCACATCATTTCAATTTGCTTTTTGAATTATTCTCTCCACACACACACACACTCCCCACTGCTACTCTTTCTGGTTTTAATCAATCAACTGGCTAAAAGTAATATGATTAATTAACTAAGATCTTCCAAACTGACCAACACCCATATTTGTTAGCATTAACAAACACCTCTTTAAACAGCATACGCTTAAGAGTAAAATATAACACTGAGGTGAGGTCTGACAGAACAACTTGAAATAAAAGTATGATTCAAGTACGGTGATAGTCTAACTGAATAAAAAGAACATTTCAAAGCATTAAGAAATTGGACAGAGTACTAGGAAAAGAAGAAGGCCAATCTAAGCTTTAGGAATGTAGACTTAGGAAATACAAATCAGGAAAGCATATTTTATTTTTGACTTCTCCAGAAATGTCCTGGCACTTGATGGTGCTAGATTAAAGCCATTCACGCAATATTGCTTGATCATCTGGAATGCAAAACATTTCTTTTTTTAAACAGATCTGAGAACATGACCTGGCTCTCACAAATACATCAAATAGGAATTTGAATCAATGTGGCTGCAGTGGTTTTATTCTGTATTCACTCAGGTGTGATTTTGAAGTCATTCCCTGCCTTTATGCCTCAGACCACTGGTTCTTTGTGATCAATAATCTGATCTGAACCAAAGTTTCATTCTTTCCTTTCTTTTCCTTTAGAATTGTGTGTTTTTCATACAGAGGTAACCGTCTTTCTGAACAAAAAGTAGGAGAAACCTCTGGATTTTTTTATTGTTAATTTTCTGTTTGTAGAGTATGTGTTTCTATTAACAAAGACGTTAATAGAAATGTGAACATGTTTCAACCAGAGCAAAATACATTGATAATGTAAAATACAAAATAGAGAAATATATGCTACAAAGCAATTAAAGTATTATACTGTATTTCTTGTTAGTTGTTTCTGTTCTCAGTGGAGTATCCTTATCTCTTTAAAGGAACAAAAACAACCATAAGAATTGCAGCATTAAAAATGGTACATACATTACCCTCATAGTTTTGTTTATTTTACTAGCACAGCCTGCTTCTGTTGTTGTTTGAGTGTTTTGAAGTGTATACCTTATTTGGGAGTCAAACAACATTCACCTAAGTACCAACTAGCTCCAAATTAAATGTGGCCTTTACAGATAGCTTGTAGCCCAACCCACAGTTGTGCTAAGAGTCAAACTACCCTTGCAGACTTCAGTGGAGAGTTAGATATACATACAGATACATCCATCTCACCTGCACCAGAGTCATTTGGGAGCCAAGAGCCAGCAAAATCTTCTCCGTCTTGGTAGGGTACGGATTGTCTCGATGCTTGTACAACCACTGCTTTAGTGGCCGCGCCATGTCTTGCAGAGCCTGGCGTTTGTGCCTCACTTTGCCACTGTTTTGCCGGGCACTATAGGGCAGAAGTAGATTTGTAAGCAGAAACATAATGTATATAAAGGTTTGCTATTTATATGAATATGTGTATGTTATAGATCAATCAATTGATTTTTGATATTCCAGAATCTAGAGACACATTTATTATATCCCACTAGAAAACTCAAGGGTGTGGCAACATTAAGTACAAACAAATACACCTACTGCTAAAATGTCATCATATTAAAATACTATTAAATCATCTACTGTATTAAAACCAAGAACCAAATAGAAATCATTCAAAACCATGACATGAAAAAACTCATTAGCCATCAGAATGGAAAGACAATTTTCTGTAGAAAGTCTGAATAAAATGTTACACTCAAATTCAAGTACTGCCCATCAATTAACTAAAGTTCAATTTATAATCAAACTGAAGTTAGTTGTGATTTCTTGAAGTTTACGGCTAACAGGGGTCCCATTGCTTTCAACAGAACCTTGCTAGAACAACTAACTTTAGTTACATCTGTGCAATTATGCACAATTTTAATCCAATGCAAATTCCATGATATTCAGTGGTACCAGCTGCCAACTAATTGTCCATGGGATTTCACTCTTCATTGATTAACTTACCAGTTAATATCTGCACCTTTATTCGCTTCTTATATTGTCTACTGTTGTCAATCAGAAACAATTAGAAGCAACATAGTTAAAAACAACACAATCAGCTTCTAGGTCTAAGGCTTTTAAGTCTGGATATTTCTCATAGTAACTAGCAAAAACAACAAAAGTTTAAGGAGGGGCATAGAGTTAGTTATTCTGACCAGGTTCTACTGAAAGCAATAGAACTTAAGTTAGCTCTAAGTAGTAAATTGAGATGATATTAAAATGGCAAAGAGGGCTTTGGTCTTTTTTGAGGAAAAAATGAGTCTATATGAAGCAGGGCATACGCCTAGACCAAGGTTTCCCAAACTTGGGCACCCAGGTGTTCTTGGACTTCAATTCCCAGAAGCCCAAGTCAATATACCTGCTGTTCAGGGCTTCTGGGAATTGAAGTCCAAGAACATCTGGAGAGCCAAGTTTGTTGACCCCTGTCCTAGATTAAAGAAAAGGGCTTTCTTCAGCTCAAGGTCCAAATCCAACTTTATAAAAGTTCTCAGGACCTGCATTCCATTGACAGGGAGAATAATCCTAATATATTTTAGCTTAAAACTCTTTCTTCTAGAAAGAATCAGGGAAGTAATTTCAAGCATCTGAAATGAGGAAAATACATGCAAAAGCTGGAAAACCACACAACGATAGTGTTAGAGGAAAGGGGTGTGTGGCCTTTTGAGACAACCTAGATGGCCAGATTGGATTCCAAATTGGACTGGATATGGTCCTATTGTCTCAGGTTCCCTACCTGTGCCCCAAAGCATTTGGTCATTCAATCACCACCTTACTTGATTCAGAGACTACCTGGGATTTCTCATTTGCACCACCATGAACTGCACATTTTATCACAGGTTGCTTTCATTATGGCTCAATGATATGAATAAGGTTTGTGGAATTTTGGTATTTATTCTGTTGCTCCTCAAAGACCTCAGGAAAGATCTACTACATGATTCCCAAGCAAGTTAACCATCCAACCACTGAGACAACCTATGATTCGAAGAGGAAATTCCTTAAGTGCTGAAAATATCTGATTGTCATTATAGAGAGCTTTTCATGCTCTCATACTTTGAGTATTAGCTTACTTTGTTTTGTGATCGGTCTCTTGGACATAAACATGTGGGGTTTTTTTTTTACAAGTCTAATTTCACAGACATAAAGTTCTGCCTGAATGTTGTCTCTGGAATGCTAAAGGAATTCAGCCTCTAATAAGAGCTTTCTGTAATATTCCATCAATTATATGTCTGCTTCTTGTCCTGTATGAAAAAGTTTGGGAATTATAGGAATTGCTGAAGTTCTTGTAAATTACACACCCATTCATTCTTCCAGAGAGATGCTTTTCCACAACTCATCTCTTGTAGAGAGCTTCCCTGCTCCATCTATAAATAACACCATTCTTACACTAGACAACTATAAGGAGTCATGGAAAAAAGCTAACAGCAAAAAGCTATAATCCAAGTCCACTATGTTTTGGTATCAAGTGTGGTATACTCATGAGGAGTTAAAATGTGATGGCAGTCCCTATCCTTCCCTGTCCTCCAGTATTCCCAGGCTAACATCTGTTTATCATCTGTTATCTCTTCTGAATATGTCAGGAATTTATGCCTCAAAATGAGGCCAATCTTAAGAAGAATTAAATGTGGCCTTTCCAGATACCTTGGTGATGATATGCCATTAATATTTGAGACACACACCATGGCTGATATAATACCTATTCTCAGATAATAAATTACACAAGGAGTATTTTCTTGGTAAGGTTTCCCTTGCTCAAAAGCCAGTCGCAGAAATTTCACCTAGTTGAATGCTGGCATATTCCTATATCAACTGAGATCCATCCAATATCAGGGGGCAACTGTTGAGTCTCACCTTGTAGGAACATCTTGGTTTTTATTGTATAAAGCCCAGTAAAAAAGGAAGTTTCTATTAATGTCATGAGATTTACACTGAGATAAGTTAATACAGGAATCGTGCTATTGTATCCCAAACAATGGAGTGTTCAAAAATGGTATACAACTTGGTTAAATGCATTAGGGAATTTGATTCCCCAAAGAAAGCCCAAATAGCACATTTCTGGCACCTAAGATGGTTAAATCAGGGCCATCCTTTCAGTTCCATTAGGCAACAGTTTTGGATATCATACAATTGCAATAGTGAGTTCTCATTGTATTTTGACAGCCAGGGATTAAAAGAGTTGCTCATAGGAATCTTTGCCTGATCTAGCAAAGTAGGTAGGCTGGTTCTGGGTACTTTGCACCTGTGATTTGGGTGGGGGAAAAATAAAACCCACTAACATGTAGGGAGAGTCAGTTTCTACTCATTTATGTGGAGCCTCACACTGAAGTACTGTGTGGCACACATACTAGAATAGATTCATTTCCCATCGTGCTAATCCTTTAGGTAGGCAATCTAGTGTGGTCTACAGTTCCCATAACCCTTGGCTTCTGAGCATGCTCCCTGGGGCTATTGGGAGTTGTAGTCCAAAATATTTCAGACTATACCACTTTGCCTATCCCATTCACAGCTTGAGATGATTGGGGGGGAGGGGCTCTGCTCTCTTTCCTCTCCTTAATTCTCCTCTTCAGCACTTGGCTCAAAGGAGAGTCTATAGATTGAGCCTGTAATACTACATATTTCCAGGAGATGCTGCTCTCAGGCTGCCTCTGCTAATCAGTAGGTTCCTCTCCATCCTCAGCCCAAATCCTTAGGCTCTTGGGCTTTTTGTCTTTTAGTGCATTACTAGGGGCTGTAGTGGCTCAGTGGTTAAGAAGCTTGCCTTGTTAGCTGGAAGGCTGGCAAGCTGGCAGTTCAAGACCTGAGTACTGCATGATGATTGAGCACCTGTCACTGTCCCAGCTCTTAGGGACATGAAAGGAGCCTCATTTGGGCATTCCCTGAGCAGAGTTTCTCCAGCAAAAATTCTTTCAACCCAGAATAATTTCTGACACAACATTATTATTATTAGTGCATTGTTTGAAAGTTAATTCTGCTTAAATCTTGATGAGACTCAGGCACCATCTTGGTAAATTGAAAGAAACAGTGTACTCTTTAAATTGTAGTTCAACAATAAAAGTATTTTTCCCCGTGTTTCGCATTTTGGACTTCTTTTAAGCATCTTCTTGTAACTATATTATTTACCAAGTTGCATCATGTATATAACCTGATCTTATTCGTGTTTACTCCTAGATCTCTCCCACTTGTGTTAGGAGAATTTATCTGCAAATGAAATAAAGTAACCTCTCCCCTTCTGCCTGTTTTAGAGCAAAAGTCACAAAATTTGTTATTGGAATACATAATATAATGGGTTGGACAGAAAATTTAAAGGACTTTATAGCATGGTATATCTTTTTGCAACAGTTAATTCAGAATAAACTTATTAATATTTTTTTCTTCTTGGAAAAAGGCAGATTTTAACATTCTAAAAGAAGCAAGCTAGGTGGGAATTATAATAATCTCATTCTATATTTTTGAGATGCATTTTAAAATGAGTGAACTCTGTGTGTCGAGTGTTTTGAGACGCTGTCCACTAATGGCTTCCTATAGTTTATCACTATGATTGCCACATTTCTGACTTTAATATATTGGATTTAATTTATTCTCAGATTATTCATACCCCAATAGATTACTACACAGTTGTAAACCTCATTGTTTAATCAATGTACAGTAATCAAGGGGGATTACTGTACTCCCTTGTAGGGTATGCAGTGGATCACACCCTCCATTTTCTGTTTTTCACACACACACATCCCAAAGCAATGGCAAGTTTCAACACAACAGCAAGTTCAAGTTGATATGTTAATTTATAGCTCCAGTCCCAGAATATATCAGTGAGGATGCCTCACTGAGCACAAACCAATTTCTGTCTGAGTAAACCTACCTACCTCTGGGCTGTACAAAAGAATATGATTGTAGATCATAAATGAAAGTTACTTCAATTTAGTGGGATTTCATTCTGAATCAAGCTGGGATCTCAAAGCCCAATGAGCCAAGCTATGAGGCCATATAGGATAATATAAAGAGGTGGATGAAGAGAAATGTATAACATCTTAATAGGGTTCTTCAGTGAGAAACAAATTTCCCATTGTGCCACAGGGATTTTGTGACTATAGGAACCTGGTTCGATTCCCTATATCACACTCTCTCTCCTGAGTGTAGCTCCTAAAATTTACCTTCTGGGCTACAAGTCCCAGAATCCAGTTCTGCTTCATGAAGGACTTTGGGATTTGTAGTCCAGATTATCAGGAAAAGGCACTTGGGAAGGTCGTTTTTTGAATGCAACTGCCAGAGCCCAGCTGCAGGGGCAGAGGGGATGTAGTAAGACCCCCGACGGCTCAGGAACGCAGAGTCCAAGCGCCATGCTGGGGGAATGGACTTTTTTTTTCCGACGGGAGCTTCCACAACCCCCTCCCCTGTCTTCTACCAGATAGGATTTGAGGAGCTGCAATCTTCTCTCGCCGTATCTGCGGGTTCGCGTCCTACCCTGTCCGCCGATGCCGAAGGCTGAGGTTGTCCTTGATGGACGGGCTGTCCGGTAGGAGCACCTCCGGGTGGGAGGAGACGTCCAGGACCCCCGCGTAGGGCCGGCTGCCGCTCCGCTCTCGCTCCTTGACAGCGCCGCCGTCGAAGAGCTGGACTGGGTTGCCCAGTTTGTTGAAGACGATGGTGTTCATGGTGGAGGGGGCGGGCGGGCGGGCGGGCGCTCCTTCGGTCGAGGGCCGCCCGGCCGGGTCTGGGGCTTCGAGACGGCTGAGCAAGCGGCGCTTCAAAGCCGGACGGGAGGCGGCGTCGGGGGGCGCTGAAAAAGAGAGAGAGCGACCGGTTACCGAGCAGGCGGGGCGGGGCAGCGAAGGCGGACCCGGGATGCTTCGTGGGCTCCCGTCGGGGCAGGGACCAGGGGCCAAAGCGGGAGGGGAAGCCCCCCCCCCCGACGCGCCTCTCCGCAAGGCAAGGCCAGCCCATCGAAGGGCTCTGCCCAGCCCACGAAGCGCCCTGTGCCCCGGGAGACTCACGTCCAACAAGGACGTCGGCGGGCCCCGAACTCGCGCACCCTATAGATGCGCTGTAGGGTCTGCTATGCTCAGCCCCTTGCTGCAAGACGGGCAGGGCCAGCAGCCCTCCGAAAGCGACCCGGCCGTCTAAATCTTTCCCAAGCACAAGAAACACTTGGATTTTAATCGGCTGCGTCTGTGTGGAGGCCGCTCTGGCTCCAGGTAGGATGGTGGCGGTGAAAGGGACACCAACTACCATCATCTTTAGTCCGTGGGGACGGAGTCCACCCCCTCCCCCGCTCCCCAATACATTATTTGCTGGGATATTGGCTGGTCTACATAAAGAAATCCAATTATTTCCTCGGATCCTCAGGCCGTCATGGTTCTCTCTACTTAGTAAAGCTCAGTCTAGGGGTTGATGTCCATCTTCGTTTACAGCCAAAAAGCCAGCGCTGTCTGCATCTGCAGACGTTTCCGTGGTCATGTGGCAGGCATGACTAAACACCGGAGGGCTATTACCTTTCCCGCCGAAGTGGTACCTATTTATCTACTTGCAACTTCTTGCTTTCGAACTGCTAGGTTGGCAGGAGCTGGGACAGACGACAAGAGCTCACTCTGTGGCGCAGTATTCAGGTCTCGAACTGCTGAACTGGCGACCTTCCAGCCGTCAAGCTCAGCGTCTTAACCACTCAACCACCGCAGTCTCTTACTAGACGGTCAATTCAGGTGAAACCCACGGGAAAACCCAAAAGGGAGCGGAAAAAAAAACCTCCTCTACGCTTTGGAGTCAAACCCCCTATTCGAGGGAACGGCGCTGCACTGGCGGTATTATAATAATAATTTCGTGTCAGAAATTATTCTGGGTTGAAAGGATTTTTGCTGAAGAAACTCCGCTCAGCGAATGCCCAGTGAGGCGCTTTTCATGTCCCCAAGAGCTGGGACAGAGATGGGCGCTCAATCCGTCATGCAGTACCCGGGTCTCGAACTGATGACTTGACAGCCTTCCAGCTAACAAGGCGAGCTTCTTAACCACTGAACCACAGAGCTGGGATGCTATAATGACCAAACACATCCACCGCGATTAAAGAAGGGTTTGGAGCAGGTTTTCCTGGAAATCCGATCGCGCTTTAAGTCCTAAAAGGAAATCAAAACACGAAGGTGTGGCGTGAGCACAGCTTCTCCCCGCCCCTGCACAGCCTCCTCTCTCTCTCTCTCTCTCTTCTGCTGGGCACCTTCTCCCCTAACCCCATCCCCAGAGAGAGAGAGGGTCCAGCCTCACCCTACAACCTGGGAGACCAGATCCCCTCTCTCGCTCTTTTCACCAATACACTAACCACGCGCCCTCAAATCCTGACTTTCGGTGCCCTTCCCAGGGTTTCCTAGGTAGAGAATACTTAGAAGTAGTTGCCCTGTTCTTTTCTTCTGGGGGCACCCTGGACTGCTTGACCAAGGAGAGCAAATTGCCTTCAGACCGGAAATGGTGGTCTGAAAACAGAATTGGCCAAAAGGAAGCACGGATTGTAGAGACCCAAGGGAAATGTGTACGGATGGTATACAAACAAAAGTTTTCCTTCCTTCCTTTCTGCGCACTCGGAGGTGGCCAGAAAAGGCTAGTGTTCCACCTTGTGAGGTCTTCTCTCTGAACAGAACAGACGTTTATTAAATTCGACTCTCGCATTCTCCTAGTCCTGTATAAGCTTTAGGTTAAAACCGTTTTCAGCCTCAGGGGTCATGTATACTCCGAGAGCATTAAAGGATACGGGATAATGCCTGAATATATTCTGTAAAGAACGTTAGAGACGGGGCGGAGGGAGCGACCTAATGTGAGGTCCTGTTTTAAAGCTCCCGGACTGTTTCCAAAACTTAGCCGTTGCTTTAACCCGTTGCGCAAAAGCGAAGGTAAAACTTTATGTTATTACAGCACAAGCATCTCCGTGAAGGTGCATTTAAAGGTACGTTTAATACTGGACGCCGTGTCTGTTACAAAAACTCCTATCCAATTCCACCTGTCCTGTTCACACGTACTACAAATAACACGGGAGTGTGAAGAGAGGTTGCTAAGGTTCATGTGTGGAAACAGGTCCTGCTCTCCCTGGACCAGATCAGCTTCAAACACGATTGAAACTTGGACGTCCTTCTCTAATCTTTCCCGAGGTACGGCCATGGCCATAGGCAGCATTTAGAGGACTCTGCCATGCCCCCAAAGACATGCGTGTTTTTCATATTTTGGGATTAAGCACCATTCCCCCCCCCCCCTTTAAACTACAAAACTATAAAAATGAGAGATGGCGGCTTCCAACCCTTGCAAAGAGGAAATTAAATGTGGACGCAGATATTCCTTGAGTAAAGCCGGAGGGGGGGGGGGGAGCGAATTTTGGACTGCAATTCCTCGTGTCTGTCGTTGGCAGGTTATGGGCATTGTAGTCCAAAATCAAATTTTTATTGTCTTCCCCGAGGTTTAGGGAGGAAGACAGGAATCCTCCTCTACTGCTTCTGAGATTTTGAGAGCCTTCGATTCTCATTTGCAAACCTGGCTATTTAAAAAAAGTATCACAGGAAGGCGAATAAAAGCGCTGGGTTCAAAGTGTGCCACGGGCATCCTCAGCAGGGCAGGGAAACTCCAGGCATGATAGGTCGTTTTCGATTTTTTAATTTGTTTTTGTTTTGTTGGTCTAAGACTAAGTATTTGTTTTGTTTTGGACCACCCCTTCCTGAATCCACCTTCCTTGGCCGGCTAGTGGATTCTGGTTGGGGTAGTCCTCCGAAGGACTTTTCCTGAGCTCTGCTCGTTCTGCCCTGCCCTTGGGGAGACGGAATAAAACAAGCCGCTTCTAAACGCTCCCGCGGGCGTTGCGTTTGGCGGCAGGAGAGAAGGGAAATGCGCAAACGCCTGCGGTTTGCGACGGCGTTGTTCATCCTTTGCTCGCAGGCCCCATGGCTTCCTCTGTCGGGAGGGGGATGTTTTTCCCTCTCCTCCAAGAAAAGTGGCCCCGATCCTATCCCATTCCTCCCGCCTGCGCCATCAAGGTAGGCTCGCCTTGATTCCCCGGGAGCGGTCTCTCCTCCGAGAGAAAAACGGGACAGCAGCCTTTTCTGGACGGCGGGGGGAGTGGGGGCTAATCCTCTTCCATCCCTGCCTGGCGTGGTTGACACGACCCAATTCTCTGTGGACCCCTCTGAGGGTTTAGCAGTTGGAAGTCCGGGCGAGATCCCATCCTGTTAGCGACGGCAGCGACCTCCCAATTCTCCCCCTTCTCCAAGCCAGAGGGCATTTTGTTTTTATAAACAAAATCTACCCCTTTTTCCCGGAATCTCTTACAAGCCCCCCAACCACCCACACTTACTAAATGCACCCTTCTCCCTTTCGCCTTGTTTCAACGTCTACTGGAACGAAGCACATCCCAGTGAGTAACCAGAGAAATCAAGCCCCCGCCACGGTCAATATTTGCAAGGATATGGTGCAGACTCTTATTTGACTAGCCCCTATGAAAAACGAGGAGGGCCGAGATCCTGAAGCGCGTACACACACACGAGCACACACACATACACACGCGCGCACAGAGCGCGGCTTCCGTCCAGCCCGACGTGTTTAGGGCTGTACGATGCTGCCGGTGGATACACACGGATGCTGCGTGCACCTCCTACAATCGCCTCTTTATGTTTTCTCCTCCCAGTTTGGACTTCGGGTTTTGGATCTCCTCCACCCGCCCCCAAAAAGCCGCCCCCTTGAAAGGATGCTCCGCTTACAATTTTTTTAAAATGTACTTTTTCCAGACCGCCTTGTTTTGGTTGAGAAGGCCTCTTTCTCGCCTTGTTCACAACCACCACGTCCGCCCCGTCGGTCTCAGCCGCCCTAGGCAAGGGAAAGGATTCCCACGACACGGTGTGTAATGAGAAACCACGAAAGGGATCCACGTGGAGAGCTAAAGAGGACCAGGATTGGAGAGAAGTCGCCCAGCCTGGCCACGAGAGGGCCTGGAGGATGGAAGAAATCCACCAGGTTTTCCCACCTCCATAGCCCAGGGAGTAGTTAAATAGCCGCTAATTCAGGTGACATGAAATGTTCTCTTTCAAGAGCGCCATAATAGAGAAATGGCAAATCCCCAAACCAAGGGGACTGGAGAAGCGAATGGGAGCGTCTGGCCTAGAGATCTTCCTTCAGTAATAGCCGGATGTCTCACATTCCTTGTTAACACACAACATACCAAAGCCCTGAACACGTGTCTACGATGTGGCTGGCCGGGAAGGGGAAGCGGGGAGGGCCAGGAGAGGAAATGTCCCAGATTTCCACGAAGGACTGAAAAGAAGCAGCGCTCAAGGGAAGCCAGGCGGCCGCAAAGAGGCGCTTCTTCCCGGCAAAGGTTACAGAGAAGCCGCTCCGGCCCGTTGACACTCTGCTCACATGCGCTCCAGCACTTTGCCAGGACAGGAGGCGACGCTTTCACACAGCCCCCCCCCTCTCCTCTCCCACGCGGTCTCGCTTCCAACGCGTGGCTCCCGCCACCGAGAACAGAGGCGCGCCGACCCCCGGGAGACCCGGCAGGCCTCGCCCGAGGCACAACCAGAGGCTCCAAGCACGCTCGGTTTTTTTTTAAGGATGAGCGATTCAGGGTCATTAGGAACACCCGCAGGTATCCACCAGGAGGGGGCGGGGGAGGAGGGGGACGCCTGTCTAGCATCCACACGTGCAGCCAAAGGAGAAGGTTGGAATGACTCCTTTTACACGCGAGCACAAAATCAAGATTTATTTTTGACGTGCTACAGAAAAAGCAGCCTCCTCCCCCTCCCCCTCCCCCCGCTTTAGGTCGGAAAGGGAGGCGACGGTCGCCTCCGTTCATTCCGCATCGAAGCCACCTGAGCGACCTTCCCAACACGCCAAGCTTACACAGCGAGGCCAAGAGACGCGTCCAGTCGCAAAGGAGCGGAGCCCGGAGGAGGCCTCCTCCTTCCCTACAACCCCAAGGGCGAGCCAGAGCCAGAGAGACGCACACACCGTCCCCCAATCCCGCGGTTTGGGTGGGGGTGGGGGTGGGGGGCCCTCAACCTTTCCAGCCGCCGAGGGTCTCTTCCCCCCCCCCCGCTTCCCTGCCCTGTCCGAACAGGGTGAGCTGCGGACTGGCCTGGCGGCGGGGCTTTGAAGTAGCCGGGCAGGACCACTCAGGACCCGGGACGGGGGGGGGCTAGGGTCAGTGGGGCCCGGCGTGGTCCATGCGTGACAGGGGAGGGGGGCGCCGAGCCTTACCGTGCTGAGCTTTATGTACCTGGCGGGGGGGGGGAGGGGAGAGGTTGGGACAGACCAATTCTCCCCCCACCCCCACCCCGTGTCGCTTTGGTTCCGCTCAGCAAGGCGAAGAGGCGCGAGTAGTTACCTCCGAGTCAGGCGTCGCCCCTCCTCAGGGCCTTCTTACCTGGCGGCGGAGGCAGGAGGCTGTGGCTGTGGCTGTGCCTTCTCGGCTGGGTTCCGGCTTCGCTGGCCCGGCGGCGCCTTCTCCCATCCCAGCTCCGGCCACTCGGTGCTCGCTCGCTCGCTCTCTCCGGCGCCTGGCCTCGCGCGCGCGCACCGCCGTCCCCGGGAGCTCTCCGGCCCCACCGCGTCAGCCGCGCGCCTTTATTGCCCGGGCAGACGCCGCCGGGCCCGGGAACATGAATAGCCGTGCCTTCTCATGTTTCCCCTTTGGCCCACGCAGCCCGCGAACATCCTCCCGTGGCTGCATCCAGCTTCCCGGGTGGGAGAGCTCCGCGAGGCATGCCTGTCAAAGAGGACAGGTTTGGTACTGGAGGGAGGGAGGGAAGGGGAGAAGAAGCAAGGGTCCATCGCCATCCCCTACCCGACCTGCTGCGGGATCGAGGCCCGGTGGACTAGCCTCCCTTGGTCGTGGGACTTGGGAGCCTCTTAACTACACCTGGGAGGATCGCCCTTGGCTTGGAAGCGGTTTGAGCTGAGAACCACCTTCTCTAGGCAAAAATCAATCAATCAATCAATCAATCAATCAATCTATCAATCTATCAATCTATCTATCTATCTATCTATCTATCTATCTATCTATCTATCTATCTATCTATCTTGATCAGGGGTATCCAAACTATGGCACAGAGGCTGGATCCGGCCCACTATTGCAATTCATCCGGCCCACAAAGCCCTCGTCGCTCCTGGAAGTGCATTTTATTTCCACTTCCAGGAGCGATGAGGGCTTTATGGGCCGGATGAACTGGCGTCAGGGGCCGGATCCAGCCAAAAAAGTTTGGGCACCCAGATCTAGATAGATAGATAGATAAGCATCCCTAAAGGATCGATCCCATCTGGCGTTACGATCTGTCGTCCTAGGCGCCCGTTTATGAGCAAACGGGCCTCTTGAGGACAGGTTGTTGAAG
Source organism: Furcifer pardalis (assembly GCA_030440675.1). Classification (NCBI taxonomy): domain Eukaryota; kingdom Metazoa; phylum Chordata; class Lepidosauria; order Squamata; family Chamaeleonidae; genus Furcifer; species Furcifer pardalis. Next base: position 93,454,874 of record CP126897.1, read on the forward strand.
CTGCTACCTGAGAGACACCTACTTGAGAGTAAGGCCCTGTGACTACAGGGAGGCTTCCCTATAAATACCTAGGCGTAGGATCCGGATTGGGATATTGCTCCCAGTGGTCTATTACTCCCCATGGAAGAAAGCAAATTCGCTTCTAAATGTTGGAAGACGAAACGTGGCTGTCCCGGTGCCGGTAGATGCGGAACAAGAGATTTAGGCGACATAAGTGTGTGCAAAGGCACTGATGCATCCAGGCCATCCTTATTCGCACATCCCGATGCATGGTGTCTCTTCCTGAGGAGGAGGAGGAGGAGGAGGAGGATAAGGACGAATACCGATTCGAGCGGCAATCGTTGTGGATGTCTGGAAACTATTATCTATTTATGCGGATACACTCGTGCGCTCCTGTGTGAAACACAGCCAATAACCTGTGATCCCCTGAGCCCGACAGAGAGGAGGGTCTCCCATAAAAGAGAAAAGCACCACTTTTCCTTGGCCAGAAAATCTTAATAAATGTTCACAAGACGACTCTCGAAAGAGTCGTTTGGAGTCTCAACTTTGGGGAGAAACTGAATTCATAAAACAGGGGGGAAATTGAACCACAATCGATCCCTTTCTCTCTGACTACCAGCTTGTTCGAAGTAAAAAGTGTGCATTTCAAGCCAGGCATGTGCGTTCTCTCGATCAAGGCAGCAAATGTATATAATTCGATTTAGTATTTCTGCGGGTATTTATAGGTATGTTTGATCTGCCCTCAAATCGAATTCGGGTTCGACGACGACTCTAGCATGGTTTCCGATGTATGGGAGAGCTATTTAAGGAGTGATTTTACCAAAGCTACCTTCACCCCACTCCAGTGATTTCCCATAGCTTAGCAGGGATTTGAACCCAAGTCTCCTGAGTCCCAGTCTGACACTCTGTCCTCTCTATTGCGCATCCAATTAAACCAGGCAGGGGGAAAACAAAATTTGAGGATGGGCGTGAGAAAACATGGACCACCTATTTAGGGACCAAGGGAGAATAGCAGTTAGCAACTACACTTGTGACTTAGTGGTTAAGACGCTGAACTTGATGATTTGAAGGTCGGCAGGTCAGCAGTTCGAGACCCGAATGCTGCGTGTCGGAATGAGTTCCCCTCTCTGACCCAGCTCCAGCCAACTTCGCAATTCGAAGGCAAGAAATTGCAAGTAGATACATAGGAACCACTTCGGTGGGAAGGTAAACAGCGTTCCGTGCACTCTGGTCACGGTGTTGAGGCATGCCTGCCACATGTCCACGGAAACGTCTCCAAACGCAGACAACGCTGGCTCTTTGGCTATAAACGGAGAGGAGCACTGAATCCTACAGTCGGATACGACCGGCTTTCGAGCAAGGGCAACCTTTACCTTTGCCGCCCCATAGTGATTAGTACACTCGCTGGGCGGTTCACAGAGTAATTCGCATTTTGCCTCCAACATGCTAGATACTCATTTTACCAAACTCGGAAGGATGAAAGGCTGAGTCAGCTTTGGTCGTTGTCAGGATCGAACTCACAACTTGTTGGCTGTTTAACCACTGCGTCACCAGGGAGGGGAGAGGAAGTAAAGAACAAAAGGCTGTGCCAGCCTGAAGTCTAAGCAGTGGCTGCTGGGGATTCAAATCCCACCTTCTCCGGCCCCTGCGCCCATATGTGCAGCTAGGGCGAATTCTGTAACTTAGGTGGGCGAGTGTCGGCGGAGTGCGCAAACCAGCCTAGAATTGCGCATCTTCTATCGTGGATGCGCCTCTGCTTGCACTCCCCTCGTCTGCAAATGCGGCCCTCTTTCAACATCTCCCAATGGGGGAACGAGTCATTTAGGTGTCCACGGAGAGGAGAAGATCCATAAGAAGAGGCACAGCGTTGAGCCATCTGGGCGCCGTTGACCTTAACCACAGGGAAACCTGAGGATTCCTCTCCCCCCCCCCCCAGCTTTCATTGTGATCTGATTCAAGACTTGAAAAAGTTACTTTTCGAGAAGGTGAGTCCTGGTATGGTCCACCCAGCGTGGCTAGCGGATGAAGGAGTCTGGCACTTGTACAACATTTATTTTTAAGAACTGAGACACCTTCAATTCCCAGGCCAGGATGGCAACTGGCTGTCCTGGGTAAAGGATTCTTGGAGCTGTATTCCAAAAGAGGAACCTTTCCAGGGATCTGGTCTAGGACCAGATGATGCTGGCCCTAAATGAGCCCTGGCAGGATTTGGAATGCTATTTTAGGTAAAGGTGGACTGCAGTGGCTCAAGTGGTTAAGATGCTGAGCTCAATGGCTGGAAGGGCAGAGTTCGATCTCTGAGTACTGCACGGTGGAGTGAGCTCCCATCTCTGTCCCAGCTCCTGCCAACCTAGCAGTTCAAAAGCAACAAATTCCAAGTAGATAAATAGGCAACACTTTGGTGGGTACTGAACCCTAGAGTCATGACCTTTACCTTTAAAGGTTGCCCTTGCTGGAAAGCCAGTCATATCTGACTCTAGCTTTCAGGGCTCATCTCTGTTTATCGCCAAAGAACCAGCGTCATAGCAGATAGAGTGATGTACAGTACTAGGATTTAGAAGACCTGGATTCAATTCCCCGTGGATTATCCCCGTGGAGTATCCCCATGGATACTCATTGGGGTGGCACTGATGAAACCTCTTCTTTGATTCTCATACTCCTTGAAAACCCTGTTGGGGCTACCAGAAATCAAATATGACTTGTTGGTACATATAACATAAACACACACCTAAAGAAAATAGCTAGCTATATAGATCAATAGGCTGCCCAGGAACCTCAGTGGTTTAGGTATCTGGCTGCAGAGTCAGAGGTTGGGACTTTGATTCCCCACCAAGGGGGGGGGGGGAGTCATGGGCAAGTTGCACTGTTCCAGGCCAACCCCAGAAGAAGGTAAACCACTTCTATGTTTTCTCCACATAGAAAACCCTGGAAAGGATCACCATAAGTCTGATTTGAATTGACAGCTGCTGCTGCTGCTGCTGCTGCTTCCTCCTCCTCCTCCTCTTGTGTAGTTCCTAAGCATCACTATAAGGCAGGATGGCTAAACCATTTTTCATCTAGAAAATCCTGGAAAAGTCACTAAATTGGAATCAACCTAATGGCATTTGTTCTGTAGAGGGACAAAATAAAAATAATCCCCTATAGGTGTGATGGTGAACTTTGGCACTCGAGGTGTTGTTGGACTTCAATTGCCAGAAGCCAACATCAGCACTCCTGCTGTACAGGGCTTCTGGGTATTGAAGTCCAACAACACCTTGAGTGCCAAGGTTCACCATCCCTGCCCTATAGAGTGAAAGACAAATACTGTGCTGTAGTGGGCTGAGTAATCTTCACTACTACAAATGAATTCGTGGATAATTACTATAGTATTAAAGGGAAAATTATACTTAAAATACTTAAAATGTAAAACTACATGAAAGAATTCTAAATTAGAATGTAGAAAGAAGAATTGTGTTCATTTCTTACTAATGACGAGATGGACACTAGCCAATAGCTGCCTTAGAAAATTGTTCAGCTACACTGAACACTGTAAAATTTTGCTCCAAGTATTAAAATTTCCTAGCAACTGCACTTCAGGAGCAACCTTAATCATATTTGTTCCAAAGAAATGAGTTTATTTTTTTCAAAGAAGTTACCATTTTGGTCTGTGTCCGTAGAACCAGGAAGAAAATAAAATAAAGGGTCTCATTGTACCTTCAAAATTAATAGATTTATTCTAGCACAATCTTTAATGGATTATGACCTACTTCCTCAAGTGCAGAAGAGTTCAATGAAACTTACTGTATAGTAAGCACATTTAGGATTACTGACTTAGTTGTCTTAACACTTGGATATTATACTTGGCCAAGAAAACAATAGCATGTGGATTAGGCCACAATTTAGCAAGCATTTTGTATTTTCTGAATAAAACAGGCTGGCTGGATAGCTCAGTGATTTAATTATTTTTCTCCAGAGCCAGAGGATGGAAGTTAACTTCTTCACTATATCTTCCAGGAGAAGAATTAGCTTAAGCTTGGGTGCAAAGAGGTCAACTCTGGATATTGTCCGTGCAGAAAACTATACATATATTTGAATACATATATTTGTTTGTTATATTTAAATGACGGGTGAGATTATACTTCCAGATGTTGTCACACTGCAGCTTCTCTTGCCCTTCTCTTGTTGTTCCTGACTGGTTTTGCCTCCTAGAGTGGAGAGGAATTGTAGCCCAACAACATCTGGAAGGCTACAAGTTTCCCACCCTTGTATTAAATAACAATTGAAGGACCTGTGTCTTATTTAGGGGAAATGGAACTTTAAACATTACATCTAACTATGATAATACTTTTGAAAATGGTACATAAAGTGTAATTGCATTCTTTTCTTACATGATTCTTCTCTTACCAAAGCCTAGTTATTGACCTTTTATTGCTTTCCATTCCTATTAATTAACCTGAGAGGCTATTGGCAATAGTCAAACCTTTCAGTAACAAATTCTACAATCTTACAAATTTGCTGATGTATGCAAGGCTTAGCAAAAAGAGAAGAATGTAGGATGCTGATGGATATATATTTGCTACAGATGGACATGTCTGGGACTGGAGTTTGAAATGAGAGGGCAAATAATACCTTCAGGTAAAAGAAGACTTGTAATGGGTAAGTATCATGATTGATCTACCAATGAAGCTTTTTTGTTGTATCCTGTATGTCAGAACATGCAATCCTTATCAGCAGAGATTTTTTTGGGACATTCAGTCCATCTATCTTGCAGAAATTATCTGGGGCTGCACCTTTAAGACATGAGACAACTCATGCTAGGTCCAGGAAGTAAACCCCTGACATTTTGGGTGAGACCCTCACCTTAGTCTCTGTGGGCCTGTTTAGGACATTCTGGGAGTTGTTATCGATCATCATCATTATGATGACCACCAACATATTCTTCAAACTCTGTTCTAAGGATAAGGAACAGGTTAAATTCTGAACCACCTTCCAAGGTTACCCTTGCTGGAAAGCCAGTCATATCTGACTCTAGGGTTCAGTGCTCATCTCTGTTTATAGCCAAAAAGCCAGCACTGTCTACATTTGCAGACATTTCCATGGCCATGTGGCAGGCTGTTTACCTTCCCACTGAAGTGGTACCTGTTTATCTGCTTGTAATTGTATGTTTTTGAACTGCTAGGTTGGCAGGAGCTGGGACAGAGACAAAAACTCATTCCATCATGCAACACTTGGGTCTCGAACTGCCGACCTGCCAACCTTCCAGTCATCAAGTTCAGGGTTTTAACCACTTTAGCCACTGCAGTTCCTTCCAAGCCTGGTTGCAAAAACCGAAAGGAAAGGGGAAAGCAGCAGTGGGGTGGGAAATTTGGCAAGCCATGCTATAAGAAACAAACCCCCAAACTGTGTTAGGAAGGCGTTGCCAAAGATAGAGATGCAACTGTAGGAGCCATTGGCACCAACACAGCACAATCCATGCCTTTGCTGAAATGAGATCTAATGAATAATCACATATACCATATATACTCGAGTATAAGCCAAGGTACCTAATTTTGACCTGAAAACCCAGAAAAATAGATTGACCTGAGTATAAGCCGAGAATGGGAAATGCAGCAGCTGCTAGTGAGTTCCAATAATCAAAATACATGAAAATATGGTAAAATTAATTAATTTTTGGCGTGTCTCAATCCGACGTGGTCTTGGGACCCTTGTGGTCATTGACCCGAATATAAGTCGTTTCCTCTTTTTGGGCTCATTTTTGGGACTGAAAAACTAGGCTTATACTCAAGTATATACAGTATACACATTTTCATCTCCCCTTGTTTCCATATTTCATTCCTTCATAGTTCATGATCTGAAGAAGTTTGGTAATGAAAACAAGGTTAACTTCTGTTTCTATTTCCAGAGCTTGTTTACTATTCAGAATGGAATACAGAATTGAGTTCTTTGTGGCTTTAATTAAAGCTCCTCAGACAAAACTGGACTGAAAAGTAAATCAATTGCTCTGAATCCGCGAGACAGCTTCTAATTGTGCTCCAATCACACTTCATCCCCTCTCCAAGGAATTGTTTTTGGAGGGTCATGGGGAAGATGATGACACAAGGCAGCTGTTGGCCTTAGAATCTACAGGAGGTTTGCATGGAGCGCTTCTTCTTCCAGTCTCAGCTATCCAGATGTTGTATATAAAGGGAGAGCTTTGCAGCTTTTACATTTTGGAAAAGAGGTCAGAGAATCTATCACAGGGTGTACAAAATCAAAACATGCAATTCACCTGCATGAACTCTGCTTCACTGAATGACTGGGACTCATGAACACGTAGCAAAACCATGCAAACATCAGCATGAGAGAAGTAGAGTGACAGAACAATAAACATCTACACACTGGAGGCATGGTTTGTGGGAGAAGGATCTAAGTTTGAGTCGCCAGAAAACACAACTGTAAGAGTGGATTCAGATGTTAGAGGTATTTGAAAGGGAGTTCTCACTTCCATGCAGAGCATTGTTAAAAAACACTTTTAAATAGCAGTAAGAACTATATAAATACTTTAAAATCTTGAGGGTGTTTTTTTTTTTTTTTGGGGGGGGGGAGGATGTGTGATGTCATAAAATGCTACTCCTAGACAGAAAAGAGCAACAAACCAGTGTTTAAGGCTGGGCTTCTCAACCTGTGGCCCGGGGGCGGATAAGGCCCCCAACACCATTTCATGTGCCCCCACCACCACCTCCACAACACCCAGAAGTGCCATGTGTGGCAGGCAGGGCAAAATGAAACTCTGTTTTCTTGTAAGAGGACTTGATAAGAAAATAAATCCAAAAGAGCAGGAGTCTATTTGGTGCTGAGCTGAGGGCTTTTGTACTGGAGACAATTGGGGCTGGCATCATTTCCTAGTTTTGCACAATATTCCACCTACTTTGCATGTTGCATTCTGCTTGCCATATTTTCCTCATTTCTTGTGGTTTGACTTTTCGCCTCACTTTATGGGTTTTTCTTCTTTTTCTGACTTTCTGTTCCCATCTAAAGCAGCAGAGACAGTTAACAAGCTCTTTCCCCAGTTGAATTTGGCATTATATGGTCTAGCAGGGATGCTGGCCATTTGGAAAGCATGCCACAGGTCAAGGCCAAAGTATGAGGTAGCGTTACTCTAGTGTGCATAGAAGTATATATGTGCCTCCTCTCTGACCCCTAAACATTTGGTATATCGATGCCTAAAGAAACAGCATTTTGATTCAAAAGTCTATCTACAACCACTGCTTCTATTAACTAGAGGTATCTTGAACTTCTATTGCCCTTTTACTTAAATTATTGCAATAACTCTCTACAAAAGATTCATTGTAATCCTGAATGCCCCTTGCCAGTTGCATGATTATATAGTCCCAAATAGGCACCTGGGGTACACAGAAAGAGCCTCCTAAAAGATTGTGGTATTTTTGAACCCAAATCAGGCATACCCCAGGCAACAGCCACCTTGTGCCGGCTTATCTTTCTCACTCTAGGTCAGGCAAAAGGTACTGTGGAATGCACCCACCAAAAGGTGGCTTCATTTCTCAGTTTCACATCTGGCCTAGACATGGAAGACGAATAGGCACCTGCCAGTAATTTTTTTTTTTAAAAAACTCCAAATCCCAGAATTCTCCATTCTGAGTTCCACCTGTCAGACCCACATCTAAATTGTGTTCACCTAGAGCAGTGGTGGCAAACCTATGGCATATGTGCCAGAGGTGGCACTCCCAGGCCTCTCTGTTGGCATACACTGTCACCCCAGCACAAAGTTGGCCCTGCCCCTCTGCCCAGGAGTCCAATGGGAGCACTTCCTCCCTCTCCCAGCACGGAGTTTGTCCTGTCTCTCTGCAGCATGGATGGCAGTCTGTTGAATTCTCTAAAAGATTTGCCAACACTGACCTAGAGAAAGGGTGGGCTGTAAAGCTGCTCAGGGTGCAATTTGCAACCAGAGTAGAGATGTACAGTACCATTCAAGAAGGGCTAACCCACCTGAACATTCAATTTCCCTTTAACTGCTAGGCTATAGTTCTCATTTGGCTCCAACTTATATCTTTTGCCTAAAATACCGACTAAATTTAACTTCTAGTTCTTCTGTTACGGAGATTGCCATGCACCTTCGATAGCCATGCAGAAGTCATAAACGTAAGCAGTGGAGATTGTACAAGGTGAATGGGAACCCTTTGGCATTGGAAAGATAAATTGATCTAATTAGGATGCTTTTAGGACTTTTTTTTGTCCCTCTACACCCTTATTTTCACAAGCTCTGGAATGTCTGGTCAGAAGAAACCTCCTGTTGGACTCAAATGTTCATCTGCTTTTGATATTTTGCTGAATCCAACAAAGTTTACTAGCCACTCTTGTTTCGGGATTCGATAGAAGGGCCACCTGGCTTTTCTTCCTTTTCTGTATCACATGGGTGGCATCAGTTATGAACTGAAAGCATCATCTCTTAATAAAGGTAGAGAAAATGCAGATGGATTGTCAAATGTCAGCTCAGGAAACAGGTTCTACCTAACCTGCCTCCTTACATCTTCCAATAAGTTTTAGGGCAGGAATTCTTTCAACAGGCTTTGAAAGGAAACAGAACTCTGAGATTTCTTGCCACATAGCCACTCATTAAATAAGAGCAATAGACAAAAAGACAGACTGAACTCATTGAAGAAGGTGAGAGTATACAACACTGGTTTCCCTACCCCTAATGACTTGCTAAATGATGAATGGGCCCTCCTGCAATCTGTTTAAAAGGTGAGCTACTCCTCTGGAAGGCTTCCAAATGTGGCAATTCATACTTGATTTTTGCTAGATAAAGAGGGTTCGTGGGAGGGATTTGTTGTTGTTGTTCAGTCGTACAGTCAAGTCCGATCCTTTGTGACCCCATGGACCACTGCACACCAGGCTCCTTTGTCATCTGCCCCTCTCCGTAGTCTGTCAAGATCTACACTGACTGCATCAACAATGCCATCTAGCCATCTCTTCCTTTGCCATCCCCTTCTCCTTTTGCCTTCAATCTTTCCCAGCATCAGGACTTTCTCCAATGAGTCCTATCTTCTCTTTTGGTGGCCAATGTACTTGAGCTTCAGCTTCAGTATTTGTCCTTCTAAGGAGCAGTCATGGTTGATTTCCTTTAGGATTGTCTGATTCAATCTCCTTGCAGTCCAGGGGACTGTCAAGAGTCTTCTCCAGCACCACAGTTCAAAGGTGTCTATTCTTCTGCGTTCAGCCTTCCTTATGGTCCAGCTCTCACAGCAACACATTACTACTGGGAAGACCATTGCTTTAATTATGTGGACTTTTGTTGTCAGGGTGATGTCTCTACTTTTTATTATGCTGGGAAGGATTGGGATCACAAAAATAGTCTTGTGGAACCCCAAGCTGCACTTTGACCATCCCTGCTATAGAATATCCACATGTATTCCTAACCCATGCATTAAACCTCAATCTAGCTGTTTAGTGCTTCTTATAATATCTACACCTCACATAATAACTAGGCTGCAACCATGCAAATGGGTTTTATAGGTTTTTAAGTTTTCAAGAGCATTCTTTGCTGATCTGTTATTTTATACATTGTAGAAGATTTCAATATCTCCTCTTTTGATCAAGTTTCAGAGCAAAATAGACCAAATAGATTATGATTATTCAGTGATGAAAAGCAATTTGGTTGGCTGATTTATAGTATATATTAATTTCCAGAAGAGCAGCCACATTTGATCATTACAGCAAAAGAAATAAAGAATCTGAAAGGCTAACTTTTTTAAATTTTGTCTTAAGTTTCATGGTCTTTATGCTTCTGAACAATATGCATCTGATGCCTCTGAAGATGGAGGCTATAGTTTGCAAAACCTTTTGCCAGATAAGATTTGCCAGTCTTTAAGATCTTACATCCATATATCTCATTTACCTCGAAGAGCCCTAATAGGCTCACTATAAGTAAGTCCTAATTTGATGGTACCTAACAAAATACAATAATAAACTGGCTGTGTCTCACCCAGAGGCCTCATCTACTGAGTCTTAGGTAGACCAGGCCGTTGAAAAAGACACATAGTCTACCCTTAATTCAGGTAGTAGACAAGCCATTCCTCTGAACATGCCACCTGCTCATCCATCTGAGCCAGAGGCCTGGTTTGTGGAGCTCTGAATAAATCTATTCTCAGACAAAGGGCGCCTGGTCTACCCATGGTCTAGGTCAGAGGTTCTCAATCTACAGCCCATGGGCCAGATCCAGCCCATGGCACCATTCCACCTGGACTGAACCCTCACTCTGGCCACCGCCGCCACCACCACCACCGCTGCTGCTGCCCTTTTCTCCTCCACCTGGCTTGGCAGCTCCCTAACGCCGCTTCATAGTGGGGGGGATGTTGTAAGAAGGCTTACAACATCCACCCTGCTATGGATTGGTGTTAGGGACATACCAAGCCAGGCAGAAGGGGAAAGGGTGGTGGTGGCAGAAGAAGTGGAAGTGACAGATGCACACAGCGGCCCACATCCTTCCTGGGTGTTGCTCTGGCTGAGCATGGGCAAGGACAGGTAGGACCTCTCCTTCACCCGTGGCAGGCTGGTAAGCTGGTAAGCGGCATTGGTGGCGGCATAGGGGTAGTGTTTGTGTGCCAGACTGGAGGCATGGGGGAATGTTTGTGGTGGTGGCAGTGGTGTGGGAGGAGCGTTGGCAGTGTTGTGTCGGTGACATGGGGGATTGTTTGCTGGCTGGACTGGTGGTGTGGGGGGAGTGTTTGCGGCGGTAGTGGGTGTGTGGGAATGTTGGTGGCGGCAGCAGCATGGGGGAAGTGTTGGCAGGCTAGACTGGTGCCATGTGTGGGAGTGTTGGCAGCAACAGCAGCGGTGTGAGGGGAATGGTGGGGGCTTCGGGTGATTATTCCCCCACCACCACCAAAGGTTACGAGGGGGCAGGGGGACACCAGCCCAGCCTGCGAACAGTCTGAGGGGGCATGATTCAGCCCCTGGCTTAAAAAGGTTGAGAACCCATGGTCTAGGTAGACCAGCCATTCTGCAGCTCTGATGGGGGAAGCCTGGTTTACTAAGCCCTAGGCAGACCTTCCTTCCATTACCTCACTGAGGCCTGTTATACTGATCTATATCTCTCTTCTGCTCCTTCTAAGGGCATCTACCTTAGCGGACTCATCTACTTCTGCCTTTTCTTATGACAATAGCCCAGGCTTATAAGGATGTTTTTGCTATAGGTGGCTGAGGAAGTTGTATAGCCTCTAAATTTGACACCCTGGCCAAATCTCCCACTGCCCCATCCTCGTTATAGCCCTGCTTGAGACCCAGAGTTCTAGCATAGAGCTGACCTTGGAAAAGTTCCCTCTTTAGATTAAAACCCCAGCTTCCCTTAGCTAGAATAACCATGCTGGCTGAAGTTTTCTGGAAACTGTAATCCACAAAAGTAATAAACCCAAATCCATTTTTCTCCAGCCCTTTCTGAACAGTAGTGCTGTCCTCACTGGGGATACAAGTGCAATAATATCCATTATCTGATGTGACCTTTTTACTCTCCCCTAGATTTCCCTCTAATTATCTGGGGGAGAAGGAAGACACAAATCGTAAATATTAACATCTTAAATTGCCTCTCAACATCCCAGCAGCATTGGCTGTTTGAACTGAGATAGAAATCCATTCATTAAATATCTACAAAGCTACTTAAAGTGTTTGAGGCCAGTTTCCTATGTAAAATATCAGGAAAGGATATACACAACTACCCTTCTTCTCTACCTTTCCTGTTTGTTTCCCCCCAAAGAGGGTGAGGCTAACACAAAAGTGAATTGTTCATTGAGGAACTGAATGGAAACAGTGCGTATAGCAACTGAAGGGAACTTAAAAGGAAGGGAGATAGTGCCCTGATTGCAAGAGACAATAAAGACATTCTCTACTGCATGCAATTTTTCTGTGCAAAACAGAAGAAACACTGGCAGCCAAAGGGTCCTTACATAAGGGTTCCTTATGTAAAATGCCTGCCATTGAATCCTTCCAAACTTTACAGCTAGTTCTTAGCAGCCCATTTACTAGCTTCTGACATGAAAATGACCTCTTTTTTGATGTACAATGAGGACAGGCAAGTAGAATACTGTATGTGAGACCAAGTTTGGAGGGCATATTTTGCAATCTATGAGCAGAAGAATAGAGCCAGTGGCAGGATTCAAATGGTTTTACTACCTACTCTGTGGGTCTGGTATGGTGGCAGTGGTGGGCTCCAAAACATCTTACTACCACACTGTGGGCGTGGTATGGTGGGCGTGGCCAGGGGGGAATCCCTCTGTTGCATCCGAATTAGGACCACTTTATTTCAAAACTTGGATGGGTGGGGCCAGCCAGAATTTCTGCTACCAGTTCTGGCGAACTGGTGTGAACCTGCTTTTACCCACCACTGTATGGTGGGCATGGCCAGAGGAAAGCCCTGTGTTATTTCAAAACTTGGATGGGTGTGGGCAGTCAGAATTTCTGCTACCAGTTCTGGCAAACTGGGGGGAACCTGCTGAATCCCACCACTGAACATAGCTCAGAAAAGTTATTTATTGGACCACAACTCCCACAAACCCTCCAGCTATGCTAGCTGGGGAAATCTGGAAATTACTGCCCCTTAGAAGTAACATTTCCCTGTTCTGGATGTAAGCAGTGCTTCTATGTGTAGGATGGAAAGGCAACTAAGATCTGAAGAATCCAACAACTTCTGCCATTAATTTTTACACCACAGTACTCTTTCCTTCCTAAACAAAGGTCTCTAAAATTTATCTCAGCTCTATGATTTTTCAAGGAAGACACAGCTGAGAATGCCTTGCATGGCAATTCCTGACATCAGATTTTATCAAATGAATGAGAAAAATCAATGAATGCTGTGGAAATATAACCACAGATGAAGCATACACACCAGCTCCTAGAAGACTGCACACCTATGTCATGCAGTTCTTCTTTTGTGTCCCAGTTAAACCCTGGACTGCCAAAAGGAAGCCAATTTCTTGGCTTTGTCATTGGCCAAACCTAAGTTCTCATCAGTGCATGTTTCTGGCAGTAATCGGCAGACCAGTAAATGAATCAGATTCTCCACATTCACACAGTGTGTTGTTGTCTGCTAGCAGCCCCCACTTGAGCATGTTAGCCTTGCATTTAGGAACTCCAACCCTCAGCCTGTTCAGGGTTCTCCAAGTGATGTAGGGGAGGTTGAGTTCCTCAGCCATATCCTCCTTTAATATTATTCTTTGTCTAGTGAGCTCCTCCCCCCATCTTCTAATTTGATTTTGCTCTTACATGCCCTCAAGAATGTTTGTCCTTGCCATAAAGCTCTGCCTGGCTCTGAGATGGCAGTCTTGAGGCTCATATCCATTCAGAGGATGTTGAGGATCATTCATGTCATGCAGTGGCTAGAGGGCTGAACTGGAATTTGAGAGAACAGGTTCAAATTCCCATTGAGACATAAATGAATGGCCATAAACATGTCACATGCTTTTAACTTACATTATTGGGTTGTTGTGAGGGTATTGTAGGGAGAAGGATATCCCCAGAGGAAGGTCCAGCAGGACAGAAATACATTAGGTGGCTCTAATTACCTGGTCCAGAAAAGCCAACTGGCAACCTCTGACTGGAATTTAATATAATTATTTCCCCCTCCAAGATATTTTCCTCTCAATCCCCAAATAGTTAGGGAATTGGCAGTAGCTTTGAGGAACTTGATATTTCTGAAGAGCTGTAGGCGTATGATGGATTGACCCTGCAGATATAATCTGCTAACTTGGTAGGATTCCTACATCTTAATTAAAGTAAATCTTTTTTCTAATATAACCCATTTGTGATTATTTTCTCTCGGAATTAAATTCTCGAGACAATGTTATCATTTCATACACTGGGAAGTTCAAGTAACTCCATCATTACTTGCATTCGTGTTTTGGAATCTCAACTTGGAAAATATGAGGACTTGGAGAACAGATAGCATGTCTTTCGTACTTATGTGGGAACAAGCAAAAGGGCGATATGTGTTTGTTAGCCAAATGATTCCATTCTATTGGGGAAATATGATCACTCCTTTTACGTGCTTCTCCATACACTGAAAAAGTATCTTTCATAAAAATAAGTAGAAAGACAGAAAGGTTACCTATTTGGACAATTCCTTGACTATACCTTCCATAATGGGACTTGAAATCCCCTAAAATGACCACCCAGTTTTGGATTAAAATGCAGGGAAGCTGATGGTTTGTGGCAAGATGGCTTTTGTGGGGCAAGCATGTACACCAGGTTCATTTTGGGTCTAATGTAACCTTTTTCTTCCCAGCCATCCTCCTTCCAGATGATAGGGAGGGAAATTATTACACAGGTCTTTGTTCATGCACCTGAAACTTTAAAAGTAACATTATAATAGCAATGAGTCTTCATCAGAGCTCAGAAAAGGAAGGCAACCAGAACCCTCCAGCCAGCAGGGTATCTGGCCAATTTATTGACTTCTATGCCCTTCTCTAGAAGTCAATAAACTGGCCACGTTGGCTGGAGGATTGAATAGACACCTTTGAAATGTGGAGGAGAATTTTGAGATTACCCTGAACGGCAAAGAGATCAAATAAGTCAATTCTGAAGGAAATCAACTCTGACTCCTCCCTTGAAGGACAAATACTGAAGCTGAAGCTAAAGTGAGAAGGACTCATTCGAGAAGGCCTTGATGCCGGGAAAGATTGAAGACAAAAGGAGAAGAGGACGTCAGATAATGAGATGGTTAGATGGCATTGTTGATGACACAACAAGCGTACCGTATTTCCCCAAAAATAAGACACTGTCTTATATTTATTTTTCCTCAAGAAGACTCACTATGGCTTATTTTCAGGGGATGTCTTATTTTTATTACACCACTGCCTGCCCGTCTTCTTTACCGCTCTGCGCCAGGATGCTGCATAGCCACACCTATCACTATGTCTTATTTTCAGGGTATGGCTTATATTGTGCAACTGCTGAGAAATCCTGCTAGGGCTTATTTTATGGGTATGTCTTATTTTCGGGTAAACAGGGTAGAGCTGAGCGGACTGCAGAGGATGGTGGAGGATGGGGTGTCTGACATGCAGTGGTCCATGGGGTCGCAAAGGATCACACTTGACTATGCGACTGAACAACAACAAAATGCCCTTCTCTTGAGGCGCTGCGAAAGGTGAAATCTAATAGCTGATCAGTGCTGTTGTAGACCCTTCCATGACATTACAGCTTGAGGTGACTTGACTTTAAGACTGGAAGCCGCCTGCGTCTTTCCCAGGGGCCACTCTGGCTGAGTGTGTGCAAGGACAGCCAGGACCCCTCCTTCACCCTTGCCAGGCCAGTAAGCAGGGAAGCAGTGGGGGGGGGGGGAGAGAGGATGTATGCAGGCCTCATAAGTCTTTTGGAGGAGAAGCAGATTTGTAGCACAAAAACACAATTGACTGCAGTCTTTTTTTTTAAGTTGAAACACACAAGTTACTTGTATTCCATGTAAATTTGGAGAAAACATCTAAGTTGCCAAAATAAGCAACAGGAACTAGCTAGCAAAGGGGTGTCTGGCACGGAACAAAGAAATAAAACCAGAACAAATACTATCACAAAATCCAGCTATCCCATTCACTACACTCTGTGTTCAAATAAAACAGGCATTTTTAAAGATCCATTGTTTGAAAGACAGGGTAGGATTATAAAACGAAGAGGACCAAGAATGGATCCTCTTCTAGACTCTTATTAAAGGAAAGAGGATTCCTAGCTTCAGCATCTTGATAAAAAAAGCAAAGTGCTGAGTGGCAAAGAACATTATAGCCTAGCCAAAGTAGTAAAATATAATTGGGTAAGTCTTTATCTTTTTCTTGGTGAGAAATTCTATATAGTGCAGTAGTAAGGACAACAGAAATGGTTCCCGTCAGCCAGCTAGATATCGGCCAAAAAATTTCCCCTGGCATCATTCCACAAGTTTTTTCCCCTTCTAAATTTCAGAATGAGGCTGCCTTAAGGTTTGGCTCCTAAAAGGTAAAAGGCAGGTCACCAAAGCCCTAGAGGTGGTGGGGCTGTCTGAGTGTAAGTGAGGCTGAGTCACACCATCTCTCTCCTTTTCTCTTTCCCTCCTGCCTTTCCCTGCATCCAGCAGAGAGGGAGAGAAAAGCTAGGAGATGACAGATGAGGAGACCACAGCTTTCAGCTCAGGAGCAGTTTGCTTTCAGATCACAGCTTTCAGAAATCAACTCTGAATCCAGGCAAGCTGTGGGTTGTCAAGCTTGGCTAGAGTAAGCCATTTCGACCCTGACACTGTTGTTGGCAAAGGCGGTGACATGATGTCACCATTTACTACTCTTCTGTTACTTCAGAGACAAAGAGCTGAGCTGCCCTGAGCAGGCCAAGTGAGCACTTTTTAAGATCAAGGAGATTATATTGGTGGAAGTGTAAATATAAGGGGATTATACTCTTCCAGGCGGAGGTAAGCTGCACCCTAATCAGTGTAAAATGAGAGTTGCTGTGCTGGAGTAGAGCTGCCAGACTCCATCAGCTGGCACTGCTACCATCTGCAGGAGACAGGAGAGTTGTGGGCAAAGTGCCAGGGTTTTCTTCTTCTGTGTCTAGGATAGCTGTGAAACTGCCAAAATGAAGCCACCTTTTGGTGAGTCCATTCTGCATTTCCCTTCGCCTGACTTAGTGTGAGAAAGATGAGTT
The DNA here is from genome assembly GCA_030440675.1 of Furcifer pardalis. Lineage (NCBI taxonomy): Eukaryota > Metazoa > Chordata > Lepidosauria > Squamata > Chamaeleonidae > Furcifer > Furcifer pardalis. The sequence goes on from CP126897.1 coordinate 93,471,500, forward strand.
AGCAACACAAGGTTGCCATTACTAGGGTACGCCCAATTGTGGTTCAAATATAACACAATCTTCAAGGAGGCTCTTTCTGAGTACCCATACCATGAAGACTGTCATGAGCATATAATGCAGTGGTCCTTCGTCTGCCTTCCACATCGTAGCACAACCCCAGGACCACTGATCCAGTTCCATGAGTCACTTTCCGGTCCTAAGTCCTTTTTGGCACACAAAGTCCTCTTCAGCCCCAGGCCAGTATTGATGAAGCTGCTGCCCTTCATCAAGATAGATTCAAGTGGGATTTAATTCACTTGGGGACCATCACCCTTTCCTGTGGACTTCAGCAACAAAGGCCGTTAATCCTCAGGGTAGTCAAGTTAGTTAACTGACGCCTGAAACTCGGCATTGAGTTGCTGAAAGTATGGCCTACTCCATTGCCATAGGAGGACAACCTGGCCAGACAATAGGTGCCAGGGTAAGGGAATGAACAAAGGGAAGGGAATTTCTTTTCTACTTGGCACTTCCATATTGCAACAAGTCAAATCACCTTTAGGCTTTCTGTTACTGAATTCAGATGTATCTACATTACTTGATGATGAATTAAACCATCAAACTATTTTTAACCTTCTGGGATTTCTATCACAGTCTGCCCAGTTTATCCTGCTATGGTAATAGAGGAGATCCTACTGCCAGCAACTCAACATTGATCATCAGGCGGTTAACTAATCTGAGAACCCTGAGGACAAATGGCCTTGGGTGCCAAAATCCACAGGGAAGGGTGATGGTCCCCAAGTGGATTAAATGCCACTTGAATCCATCTTGATGAAGGGTAGCAGCTTCATCAATACTGGCCTGGGGCTGAGGACTGTGTGTGCCAAAAGGGCTCAGGACCAGAAAGAGACTTGCGCAACTCGATGAGTGGTATGGGTGTCACACTGTGATGCAGAAGGTAAATGGAAGGCTACTGCATTATATTGTTCCCAGGACAATCTTCTTGGTTTGTTGCCATGATGAGAGCCAACTTTCTGAATTGGATACAACAGCAGCAGCAGCAGCAGCAGCAGCAGCAGAAGAAGAAGAAGAAGAAGGAGAAGAAGGAGAAGGAGAAGAAGAAGAAGAAAAGTCCATTAATTGTAAAACAATAATAATGCAGCCATTAGAAACACCATTGGGTCAGTCCTTAGACTGTACAACAATGATTTTGTTACTGGGAATAACACATGTGATTCATAAAATATTGCGTGTGCTGATTTCAAATCTGAACTCAGAATTTGCCTATCACGTACAGATTTTAAAGCATGTTATGGCTGTTGATGGTCAGTAACTGGGTAATGTATTTTTACATGGGAACAGTTGCAGCTACCACTATGCCTGCTGCTGCTGATGAAGTGATATCACGTGATGTGCAAGGCACATAATGAAAATCACCTATAATTATAATACAGTAAAACCCCTACTTATGAAAAAAGTCCCTTCCGTAGGGTTTTGCTTAAATCGGTTTTTTATGTAACTTGAAATAAACCCATAGGAAAAATTATTTTTATGTAACTTGAAGCAAACCAGTAGGAAAAATGAAATGTTTATGTAAATCAAAGCAAACCCATAGGGAAATGAATTTTTATGTAACTCGAAGCAAACCCATAGGAAAAAGAATCTTTATGTAACTTGAAGCAAACCACAGGAAATTATGTAAATCAGGACATGGTTTTAGCACAAAATCATTATGTAAGTCGAATTTTATATAACTCCAGGCATATGTAAGTCAGGATTTTACTGTACATCATGTCAGTAACCCATGATTACATATATTCAGGTCAAAAGAAAAAGTCATCCCCCCCGCCCTGATCAATCAGGTAGCTCACTTTAGTACAGTACTGTACTTTTAAACCTATTAGAAAACTTTTGAGTATCTATAGTTGGAAATTTCTATTCAAGAACCACAATTCTAGGGATTAAATGGATCAAGAAAGATGAAATGTGAACATTGTCTGCATATACATCCAATCTCTTGTTAACAAATGAAAGATACAATGATGAAAGATAAAACATTGTATAAGTGGGTCATAACAAATTGTTTCATATGGTTGAACTTTAAGCAGAAACGAATATAATGCTCATATTTCAGTGTGCATTTGTGCATCCTAGTACAATTGATTAGTTGATAATGACTGCATGTCATCAGGTTATAAATCATACAGGCAGGAAATGATAAAAGAAAGGTTTTCTTGTCTGCTGACAGACATCTGTGGTGAAACCTGGTGTTTCCTCTTCAGTTCAAAGAATTGAAGGTCCTCTCTGTTGACTTTCTTCTTGAAGTGCTATAATATTTCCCTAAGAGAACGGTTTTAGGAATGTTGAAAGCATTTCCCTCCAAAAGCATTTCAATGAAAAAGCAAGTTAGTAGTTTTGACATCTGCTAGGTTGCCTAGATAGCTCAGTGGTTTAGATATGGTTGGGAGTTCGATTCTCTACTTGCCTCCTAGGAGGAAAGACAACCTGTGTGGCCTTTGGCAAGCTGTAAAGACCAGGGATGGCCCCAGAAGAGGTGGTAAACCTAGAAAACTCTAGAAAGGGCGATCATGAATCAGAATTGACTTGAGGGCATGCAATTATTATTACTATCATTAGAGTTCTGTTGATTTATAGTGGCGGAGGAAGTGACCCAGCAAATTGGAAAAGATACCAAATGGATGTCAAAAGTTTCATTACTGCTTCTGCAACCAAATTGACCAAACTATTATCTAAAGATTAGTCTTGGAAAACTGGAATGTGTTTTTAAAAGATGAAAGGACAGCAGAGCTGATCTGACACATTTCAGTGCCTGTGACAGCAAATCCTACTGCTGTTAAAAAACAAATCAGCTTAATAAGAGCCGATCTACTGTTTCTCTGAAGCTGCCACAAAATGTGGGCTGCTTCTTCCTAATGGCATGGAGATGGGAGAAAGGGCAGGATGTTCTGTAAGTAAAAACTGCCTAATAACTTTTGACTCTGAACATTTTGGCTAGCTTACAAGGGCAGGTGGCTTATTGGTTAAGACCCTGAACTTGATGACTGGAAGGTCAACAGGTTAGCAGTTTGAGACCCGAGTGCTGCATGATGGAGTGAGGTCTTGTCTCTGTCCTAGCTCCTGCCAATGTAGCAATTTGAAAGCAATGAATTGCAAGTACAGTACAGTCAAACCTTGCATAGAGTGCCTTGCTTAAAGAGTAATTCGCTTAAAGAGCAGAATTTTCTCTGAATGTTCGCTTCGCTTAACAATAAAACCAACCAAAAACTCGCTTAACAAATAAATCGGGGTTCGCAATTCCCCCCCCCCCACACACACACACCAGAAGTCACAATTGGTCACTTACAATGGTGTTTCGCTTAAAGAGCAAACTCACTTACAGAACAATCCTGTGGAACACATTATGCTCTTTAAGTGAGGTACAATTTGAGATAAATAGGTACCGCTTTGGTGGGAAGATAACAACATTCTGTGCACTTCAACTTCTAGTCATGCCTGTCACATGATCACGGAAACATCTGCAGATGCAAAAAGCACTGGCTGTTTGGTTGTAAACCAGTGGTTCCCAATGTGGGGCACATGCCCCACAGGGGAACTTCAATTCCCAGAAGCCTATGTCAGTACATTGGCTGATCAGTGCTATGGGGAATTGATTCAGGTTTCTGGGAATTGAAGTCCAAAAACCAAAGTAAACAGAGATGAGCACCACATCCTAGAGTCAGACACGACTGGCTTTTGAGCAAGGGCAACCTTACAAGGACAGAAACATTAGAGATTGCTTTAAAGCAATGATGGAAAAAACATTTATGGACACACAAAGCCTGCAAGAGATGGTAGGCTAGGCCAGAGCTAAAAGAGAGGAGTGACAGACATAGTGCATCACTAGTTAGCTTTCTGTGCCACTGCCTTCACATATACAGTAATAACTCGGATAACGTTTGCATCAGATAATGCTAAAATCGCATAACGTTAAGCAATCTGGGAGGGGGGGGGCTTGCATCGCATAATGTTAACTCCTATAGGATGTTTTGAATAACGTTCGCTAAAGCCTGTGCTGGTTACAATGTATCTCTATGGAGTTTTAACGTTATCCGATGCATCCCATAGGATTTTAACGTTATCCAATGCATGCACTGGATAACATTAAAAATCGGATAACACTAATACTTGTGGAACCAAGTTTTAGTGTTATCCGAGGTTTTACTGTACTGAGGGTACCAAAAATGTATACACATTTTAAGAAAGGAAAACCCTGTATTAAAATTGTAATACTCAGTATGTACTGACAACAAAGTCATGTTTGACTTCTGTATTTACAAGTGGTTACCATCAGCATCTAGACACTTCTGATTACAGAAAATTACTGCTTGAGCAATGTTAGCCAAAGTGTCCCAGATCTTCTCTTGTGCATATTAGATATGGTCCTCAAATGACAACTGTGGTGCCGTCATTTTTTTTGACTCTCCTGGCTGTCGCATGGTGGTGCTAGCATTAATTCTTTTGAACAAACATCATACTACACATTGCCACCATGCTTCAATTCAACTTCAAAAAATAAGACATAGATAACATATCTTAAAATATGTATACATTTTTGACACCCTCTGTACGTACATATCCAAAATAGACAAGGAAATTATTCGTAGATCATCTGACAGATGCCATTTCTACTTCTGGCCATATTCTTTGGAACTATGGAGGAATAAATACCTTTTTAAGGGAAAATATTTCAGTACTTTACTGTGACCCTGTGAACAATATATTATTTTGCTTTTATTCATGCAACATTGATGTATTTTCCAAATGCATGGGCCTTAATCAAAAATTTTTTTAAAAAAAATCTCTAACTAGGCTGGATTGCATAACTGTTTCTAAAGAGCAAAATGGAAAATTCAAATAAATTATAACATCCCAAAACTTTCCACATATTGTCTTGCTGAAGGGAAACATTACATATTCAACTTATTAGAGAAAGAACAGTTCTATGAAATGTGAAAAAAAATCTTCTTTGTGCTTTTATATAGATTCTATAAACATAAATTATTATGTTTTAAAAATATCATAATACTGGAAGATAATTTCTGCAGTGCAGTTACTTTCCTTTTAGTTCTCTGCAACAGAAACGTCTCTGAAGATCTTTGGGCAAGATATTTTTTCCAGAGTGCTAGACACTTTAATTGTGAACATTAAACATGCAATATTGCTGTGGTGTATAGAATAAATACTCTATTTTTTTAGTTTTATATACATATCCTACTACTCTCTATGGTCAGTTAGAAATATGTTAGTCTGCTTAGGGACCTGACCTTGCAAGACATCTAACATAGTTACATTTTATTATGCTGAAGGGCTATCAGTTGACCTTAAAGTAAGAGTTTCACTAAAGAAAGTCCAAACAAAACTTCTCTCAAGACAGAACACCATGATATAGATCTTCATATTTCAGTTATTAATGAGGAAGAGTCCTCAAGTTTTTGACAGTATAGATCAGGAATTCCCAACCTTCGGCCCATAGGCCGGGTATGGCCCGTGATACCATTCCATACAGCCCATCGTCACCACCACCACCTCCAGAAGTGAAAGCTGACACATTTACATCAGCTGTAAAATGCACCTGTGCATGCGCAAATGGGCCCATGACTGTTGTAAATGCAAAAGTTGGTGCACTAACCACCTTGAACACACCAAATTCAGATATTTATTTATTTGTAATACAGTCAAACCTCGCACAAACAGCACCTCACTTAAAGAGCAGAATTTTCTCTGAACGTTCGCTTCGCTTAACAAATAAAACCAACCAAAAACTCGCTTAACAAATAAATCGGGGTTCGCAATCCACCCCACAATTGGTCATTTACAATGGTGTTTCATTTAAAGAGCAAACTTGCTTAAAGAGCAATCCTGTGGAACGCATTATGCTCTTTAAGTGAGGTACAACTGTATTTACAACCTAACTTTCTTCCAGTGAGCTCAAGATAGTGTAGTCTCCTCATACATTACAGATGGAACATGTCTCACAGCCTTTCTCCATAAGGAATCTTGCAAACTGTGAGAGGAATTAGCAACCTTGAACAAAAGATTCTAAATATTCCTAAAATTTCCAGAATCCTTTTGGGTGCTGCATAATAGTTAAATCAGTAAAGGAATCTGGCATAACTTAACTGTGCAAATGAATCCTGCCTCAGATGTGAGAAATGACTATGTGATGGTTCTAAAGAAAATGCATAAGAGCACATTTGTTTTACATTTTGTATATATATAGGATTATGATGAAGCTCATTATGTGTTTCCAGACTGGTACACTGATTTGTTTGGTCCTGATAATGCTAAAAAAGAAATTCAGAGAAGGTGTGAAAACATGCGGGCAATTCCACCAGTCTGAAGTACTTGCACAGTTTCAGCTGTGAGACTTAGGGATGTGTAGGCAGTCCCCTTTGGGTATTTTTACTCAGGCGAGTAAAGCCATCATGACAGAATGATTAGAAGGCTTAGAAGGAAGCCATTACTGAAGATACTCAAGAATGACAGTACAACCGCATACAATGGGAAATAGTTTTATTGCAGAGATCATCCATACTGAAATATACTCAAAAGGGACATAAAGGAACTGAGCTGTTATGCTAAAAACATCTTTGGATATTTGCTGCTGTAACTTTGAAACAGATGAATGCTAATAACTCTAAAATATTTCCATCCAGCTATATAGATACAGTCAAGGGGGAGGGGGTGACACACATGTTTATGCTTGTTTGCTTCTTCTTCTACATAGCACCTGTGGTTGTTGTTTATTAAATACATTTAAAAATTAATTTCTAAGGAATTCTAGTTCAGCTCACTTTGAACTAGTGTAGTGCAATGTTAAAAGACAAAACTTCTTAAGAGCTGGTCAAAGCTGCTTCAAATTTCAGCCGTACTTTGCTTTCTCTGTAGCTAGAGCCAGCCTGCGGATGTTTGCTATGCAACCAGCTGCTGCTTCCTGAAGCGTTTCATCCGTAGAGCCTGCCATACCCAGCAGAAGCTAGTTTAAATAAAACAACAACAGCAAAATGCAAGAAAAATGAGAATGTGCTCCAAACCAAAGCCATTATACTGAAAATAAATTATTTTAAAACAACATGCCTACAGAAACACATTCAGTAATGAATGAAAACAGCCAAGTATTCTACAGCTCTGGAATTATGCTTTCAAGGCTGGATTCTCAACAGTCCATTTACAGAAAGAATAGTGGCCAAAAGCTTAACAAAGTTCTAAAAAAAAGAACTAAACTGATGAGTTGAAGATAAGCATACAAATGACTTTTGATACAGAAAGCTCAGAACATTTCTCATAAGGGTTGTGTCTATGCCTTCCCTTCTTGGAAGCTGGGAGTCTCTCTCTCTTTTAAATATCCTGATGAGAAGTGTCCAGTATTTGCCACTGAACATAGAGGGGCTTCTGGGCTAGAAAAGTCCCTAATATGACAAAGTGACTATCCTCAGGCTTCTTTCACCAAATCATTGCTAAAGATAAATCTCGTTGTGGGGTCAGAATCTTCCAGCCTGACTTTATTGCTCTGCCGTGCATCACTTTTTACCAAGAGTAAATTAATCTCCACTTAGGAGAAAGACTTGATTTTCTTGCCTAAGTATCATGGCATATTACATTCTAGTGAAGCACACAGATGTCTGATTTGTGAGCAAGTAAATCACAGCTACACAAGAACTGATTGCTATGTAAGGGGAAAAGTTGAGTAACATCAGAGGTTCCTCTACGGGAGGATGTGAGGTGTGATCTTCAATACAAAGTAGACACCAAAAAAAATGGGAAGCCCACCTCAAATCCTTCTCCCTCCAAACTATAATTCCTAACCAGCTTTATCTGTGCAATGACTTTATAACTTCATTTACTCCCCTGCTCTCATACCATTGTGAGAGATGGATAAACGGGTGGGGGCGGGAGGACATTAGTAAAGTCAGCCTTAATAAAAATGTGTGTAAATTCAACATGAAGTAGCTGTTTTCAGCAGCCTGGCTGTGTTACTGCATCCTGCCTGCCCTGTGTCATATAAATACTCAGAATGGGAAGGATCAACATCGACATTGGGGAAGTGCTCTGAAATGTTAAGCTATGTAGACACCTAAAATTATTACACTAGTCTTGCAGGTGCAGATATTCAGAGTTGGGACTGAAGATGAATTACTTTAAACTCTGGCCTGTCAACAAGTCTCTGACAACTAACAGACCAGTTTTACTTTAAACCATGTAACCAACCAACTCTCCCCATTCCTGGAGGAAATACTTTGAGAGAACAGAATCAGCCACATGGCATTAAGCCCACTTAAAATTGTTGCTCTCCAGCAAAATATATATATATGTATATATATATATAAGGTTATTCCCAGTTTGTCTTGCACTTTGGTGGCAGCACTTCAGTGACACAACTGCATAAGCATTTAATTTACAAGAACTTTGCGGAGCTTCAGATTTCAGAAGGCCTCCCAAATGTTTAACATGGCCTCAGGTATTTTGAAGTGCACACAGTCTTAATTAAAAGCTCCCCACCCCCCAGCCAGCAGCTCTCAATATTCTGAATCTATTCAAACAACACTGAATCAAACCGCAAAAAAATCTGTTATCACTCAGTTCTCGAGTGTATTTTTCATTCCGCTACAATATTACATAAAATTATGAACTGCTAAATATAAAAACAGAAAATGAACAAAGACCTAAGAACTATATGCTACCTTTCACTAACCTTCCAGTGGCTGGGAGACATGGATCACAATTGCACACATATGGTATACACATACGCAGATCAAAGCATTTTGTACTTTAGGAAGACTCTGTATTAGAGGTTAATATACAGAATCAAGGTCTTGACAACCACCTTTCGCCCTCTGACCCCTAGATGTAGCTTGAAAACCATTCCTTCTATTTTACTGCTTGAATTTTGTAATTCCATATTTTTTTGAAGATTTAAATGCATTTAGCAGAAAGTATTACAGAACTATAGAAGGCCATGAACTAGAGCTTTCAAGATACAGTCAAACCTCGCATAACGAGCGTTTTGCTTAGTGAAAAACTCGCATAATGAGCAAGTTTTTCGCTAAGCGCTCTGACTTGCATAACAATTTTTTCGCTATGTGAGTCGGACTTTTCCCTATGGAAAAACTCGCATAATGAGCATTTCTATGGGGAAATTTCGCTATGCGAGTTATCCTCATAGAAACGCTCGTTATGCGAGTTTTTCCATAGGGAAAAGTCCGACTCGCATAGCAAAAAATCCGTTATGCGAGTCAGACTCACATAGCAAATTTTTCGCATAGCGAGCAACCTCGCAGAACGAGTTAAATTCGTTATGCGAGGTATGACTGTAATGTCTTTCTATGGAAATCTCTGTTGCTTTAGCTGCTATGGAATGCAGCAACCAGGATTTTGACAGCCTGGTGAAATCACATTACACTGGTTTGAAAAGACCTGTGTCGGTTGCCTAGATGCTTCTCAAAGCAGTGCCACTTATCTTTAAAATGCATAGGACCTACACATCTGAAAGAAAACCTTTCTCCGTATCCGCCTGCCCATTTTTAAAGATCTTCAGAAGATCACCACTAGTTGAATTATTGGGCAGGGGAACATCTCTCTTGTGATACAAGAATATGGAATGTTCTCAATTTAAGAGGTAAAATTGATGTTTTGTTTTTACACGCTACCAAAGGCAAAGACTGAATCTCTTAAAATTTTAACAAGAACATGCCAACAAATCTGGAAAACAAAACAGTGGCTGGCAGACTGAAAAAAACTCAATATATATTCTAATCCCCAAGAAAGGAGATGCCAAGAAGTCCAGTAACTATAGGACCATTGCTCTAATTTCCCATGTAAGAAAAGTGATTTCAAGGTACTGCAACAAAGGCTTTACCTTAAATGGAGCAAGAAATATCTGACGTTCAAACTGGATTATGAAAAGGAAGAGGTGCTACATTTAGTGGATACTGGAATGTACCAAAGAATTCCAGAAGATCAGTCTGTGCTTTATAGACTACAGCAAAGATGTTGACTGTGTGGATCATAAGAAACTATGGGTTCTTGTGAAAAAAATAGGGAGTGCCTCACCACTTGATTGTCTTGATGCATAACCTATATTGTGAACAAGAAACTACCATTCGGACAAAATATAGAGACAGAATGGTTTAACATAGGCAAAGATGTCAGATAAAGACACATTTTATCCCTTTATCTGTTCAAAATGTATATGGAACATATCATACAGAAAGCTTTACCAGACTTAGATGAAGAAGTGAAAATTGGTGAAAGAAACATCAATTTAAGATATGCAGATGACACCATCTTGCTAGCAGAAAACAGCAATGACTGGAAATGACTTTTAAAGATAAAGAAGAACACACCAAAGCAGGACTGTAGTTGAGCATTAAGGGAGAGAAATTATAACTACAGAAGAACTACACAACTTCAATGTTGACAATGGAGATAGTGAAAGATTTTGTATAATTAGGCTCAATCATCAATCCAAATGGGAACTGCAGCCAAGAAAACATAAGAAAACTGAGATTTGGAAGGGTAGCAAAGATGAAATTAGAAAAGATAATCAAGCATAAAGGTGTGTCATTAAAGATCAAGACCAAGATCATCCACATTATTGTATGGTGATCATCCACCATACATGGATGCAAAAAGTTAGACAGTAAAGAAAGTTGACAGGAAAAACCCAGTTAATTTGAAATATGGTGCTGGAGGAGAGCACTACGAATATCCTGGACTGCCAAAATAACAAAAAAGTGGGTCCTGAACATCAAGCCTGAACTGTCTCTGGAGGCAAAAATGATGAAATCGAAACTGTCCCACCTTGACCACATCATGAGAAGCAAGCCTCTCTGGGAAAGACCAGTCATGGTGGGAAAGGTAGAAGGCAGCACAAAATAAGGAAAACCAATCACAAGATGGATTGATTCCATAACCTAAGGGAAGCTACAGGAGCTGAGCAGGTCTGTTGAGGACAGGACATTTTGGAGAGCTCTCATTCATACAGTTGCCATAAATCAGAGATGACCTGATGGCATATTAGCAATGAGAACTTCAAAGACAAAGATGGGTAAAGTCACTTTTTTCAACCTGTGTCTAGCATCCCAATGGCTGCTATATGATTCTGGGAGTTGTACTCAAAATCAGTAACATCTCCCATTGCTGATCAAAGGTGGTCATAATGGCTCCATGTTATCTTCAGTATTAGAATGTGTGTGAATACCAATTACTAGGGACTTTTCCACATCTTTTCTTTCTTCTTTTTTCATGTCCTGATCAGAGCCTGGGCTGCCAGAATGAAGCTACGTAAACGTTATCCGAGGTATTACTGTACTTTCTTTGCTTTGTCGTTGCCCAAACCCAAGTCCTCACCGGTGCATGTCTCTGGCAGCAATCGGCAGACCAGTAAATGAGCCGGATTCCGTGTCTCTCCACATTTTTTCATATTAAAGCATAGCTCTTACTTCCCAGTCTAGCTAATACAGAAAGTACTGAAATTCTACCACTGATTTTGATGGGCAGAGAACAGGTGTGATCCTTTCTGTGCTTCTTTGAGTGATAACAAAGGCACAAAGCTTTCCTTAAGATGACTGTATTGCTTGTATCCTGTTTCCCCTCAGCCTTCCTTCTTAGGATGTGCTGAAGTGCCTTCCTTCACACAACTCCAGAAATGTCACTGCCTATTTTTGTTTCTGTCTTGAATGGCAATACAGATCAACCTTAATTGGAACATATACCCTCAGGCATGTAGCCTTTTTTCCCCTGAGAACTTTGCAGATGAGTTAAGAGCACAAGTATTTCATGTGCTGGATTCAAAACCAAAAGAATGTATGTACATAGTGTACATACGGTGGTTTCAGTAAAGCCTTAGGTTTGACATTTTGGAACAAGGAAAACACAGGGTATTTATAATTATAGTCTCTACGTTCACAGCAGATCATTTCCTTTCTTTTAGGGTCTGAATGATGAACTCCTAACATAATTTTCCTAGTAACAATTTTTTAAGATGATTTTGGCTGTGTAGCATCCCTCTGATAAAAACAATATTTCTGAAGTAAGACTAATACTCCTTTTCAATCATCTTTTCATTCTTTCCTCCCCTTCCACTCTGCCTCTGTTTTTCCATTTTAGAGCTTTCATGACATTTTAAAGAACAGACTTATGGCATTTTAAGTGTACACGTTAAAAAGTAAAACATGAACATAATAAGCCTGTGCTTCACTGCAGCTGACAAGTTTAATATTCTAGCCAGAAGGACTGAACCAGGCATTCCACTGGAAAAATTATCACACTGGTCTTCCTGGCAAACAACAACAGACAGTTAAATGTGGCCCTTGGTTAGGACAGGATATACTGCGGATAGAGAAATGTGTGAACCTCTATGGCAGGAGTTCTCAACCTTTTAAAGCCGGGGGCCGGATCATGCTCCCTCAGACAGTTTCATCTTGAAGTGCCATTTTGTCCTTCCTCCATCACATGGCACTTCCAGGTGAGGTGGAGGCAGTAGGGGGCCACATGAAATGGTGCTATGGGCCACAGGTTGAGAACCCCTGCTCTATGGGATAATAAATGACTATACTGTACCTCACCACAGGCCAGCCTAGCTATGGTTGATAGGAACTAGGGTTCAGTATTATCAGGAAGAGTTCAGTTTCTCATCACTAAACTATACCACAAAAATGATGGTAGAATTGTTCCTTAATAAACAATACTTAAAATAAATGTGCCATTCAGTGCACTTCTCCTATCCAAAAGAGAATCAGTGCTTTGAATGTGGATGTTCAGGGGAAGTGTTTTGTTTTCCATTTGGTTGCTCATCACTAAAACAACACATCACATTGTTTAAATTTAAAAAATTCTTTGCATGTGCATTTGTGTGCTGAAACTGTGGCTTCAAGTAGCAATTCAGACATACCATTTTAAAATTTTAAGTGAAGTGATATATAGCTTCAGTGATGATCTCCCAATTATTTTTAAAAAAACTACTTTTCTTTGACTCTTCACAGATGATCAGTGGAAGTGTTCATTTTCTGATATTCTGAAGCTGCTTGTAAGCCAAGCATCCTGTGAATCCACACGGATGGGTTTACTGCGATTCATCCAGCTCACGCTGCCCTCGTCGCTCCCGGAAGTAGAAGTAAAACACGAATTTTACTTCCTCTTCTGGGAGCGACAAGGCAGCATAGGCTGGATGAATCGCAGTTAAACCCATTCGTGTGGATTCACAGAGTGCTTAGGCTTCTGGGAATTGAAGTCCAAGAACATCTAGAGTGCCAAGATTCACCATCACGGGTATATGCCCTGTCTGGATATGTTCTTAAGAGAAGGGGAGGGGATGAAAAATGAATAAAAATCAACTCTTGTTTTAAACACTCTGCCAAATGCTGGAAATTTCTGAAATGAGCTATTTTACACACATAATTTGCCTTTATGAAAAATCTACACATACAGCATGTGGTAAAATAAAATAATAATTAATTCTTTGGTTCCTAAATCCAAGTTCCATTTTTCATGATGGACAAAAGAAGAACACACTCTTTGGAATTCACGTGCTACCTAAAAGAACTTGGCCTCAACACCCTGGCTGAAAGAGAACAGATTCCAGCCGAAAATGGACACTGGGAAATTTCTCTTCTTAGTTAAACTTATTGGCATAGAATCAGAGGATACATTAAGCCAAGATGCCTTCCAGTCTCTCACACCAGAACAAGGAGGAGATGTCAGAACGTGTATCATTTCAGCTGCTTGTCCCCTGTTCCACTGGCTCTTGAGCATTTCTCATTAAGGGAGCAAGTCTTTGGCATATTTGGGTTAAGAGTACTGTATATCTAAACTATACAGTTACAACAGTTTGGTTACAGCACTTTGGTTACCACCCTTCTAAATCATGGGATTTCTAATTAAAATACTCTGCTAGAATTCATACTGGTATACACTGTAATGGCCCAACAGTGAAATGAGTGGAGGAGGAACCACTTCATTATTCTGATTCCCAACGGTCATGGAGGTGGAAGAGGCCAGGCCAGATGGATTGGTGGTGAAGGCCCAAACCTTGTCAATATCTTCAAGGCTGCAGCAATCCATTGCAGTCCCGGTGTTAAATCCTGGATGTCTCATTTCATACATGCTGCAGGAGATGGCTTCGTGATCATAGCGTGTGGGTCACTTCATGGCAAGCTGGGGTCCATCTTAAACAAATTCATGCCAATGGCATTTTTCCTGAAAACATTCTCAGGAAAAATGTATACTTGGACACGAGTTGCAGCCACCGCCACTGTAATGTGTTAGTTCGATGGCATGAAACTGTGATCTCAAATAGCCAGTTATGGATGAAGTCTTATCAGATCAACACAGCATCAGTTGAATGCACAATAAACAAATATTTCATACCTAGATTTGCATTGGAGAGTGAAGTGTTTGTTTTTTTTTAATGGGGACTGAGTAAGGAATGTGATAGTATCCTCAAACGATAGCTGCTCTGAGATCTGAACAACATTTTGGAGAGGTTTTAGTACAGAGGCTCCCAACCCAAGGCCCATTTCATGTGTCAAAATGCCGAACTTGAAGATGTTGGGACAAAATGACCACCCCCATCATGCAGGCAAGACAAAATGGCAATCCGGCCCTCGAAGCTGTCTGAGAGAGCGTGACCTGGCCCCCAACTTGAAAAGGTTGGGAACCCCTGTTTTAGGAATTGCATCAGCTGACTTTGATTACCTTTGGGTATCATTCACAATTTTGTGATGGTACCAAGGCTTGGTACCTGGATGGCTACCTTTTTATTAGCATGAACAAAATTTGCCACTCCTCCAGGCTTCTCTGCTCCATTTAAACTTTCTTGTAATTTAGATTAAAATAAAACAAAGCAACCATCCACCACTGTCCCATCCAGGACCACAATAGTTGTTTGTGCATGGGACAGTGGGGGTTGGATCTTCCCAGCAACAGTATATTCTTATGAGCAATCTCTGTTCCAATGTAAAGTATCTAGAGTTCTGTTGGTGAATGAATGAAAAATCAAGAGTCACAGATGTTACAAAAGATTTACTCTTCATGGCAGCTCTTGTTTTGTTGACATGGATCAGCATAGCTCCATGTAACGTTGAACTTTTCTAGGGGTTGTAGTTATGGGCACTGTTACAATCACCATTGTATTTCAGAATTTGGAATTCCGTCAATGATTATTCTAAGCTATGAATACAGCCCTAGCAAGAATCATCTGTGGATGGCTAGATAAAGGTAATAAAGGGTCGCCCTTGCTCGAAAGCCAGTTGTATCCGACTCTAGGGTTCAGTGCTCATTTCTGTTTATAGACAAAGAGCTAGCACTGTCTGCATCTGCAGACTTTTCTGTGGACATATGGATGGCATGCCTCAAGACTAGAGTGCATGCTGTTTCCCTTCCCACCAAATTGGTCCCTATTTACCTACTTGCAATTTCTTGCTTTCAACTGTTAGATTGGCAGGAGCTGGGAAAGAGATGGGAGCTCACTCTGTCATGTAGTACCTGGGAATCGAACTCTGACCTTCCAGTCAGTGAGTTCAGCATCTTAACCACTTGAGCCACAGAAGTCTCTGGATGGCTACAGCCATTTAAACTGGTAAATGCTATAATAATGTATTCCATGTGCTACAATAATTTAACATTTAATTGTGATTAATTTGCTGTGAGAAAAGAGATTTGGTGCTGGGATTCATTACAGATGAATAAACCTGCCATTATCATAATATTTTAAATACAAACTGTGGTTTGCATTATCTACTTAGAAAGAAGTACCACTAAGTTTAATGGGGCATATTCTTAGGAATGGAAGCATAGAGTTACAACCATTCAGTACAGTTTGGTGACCACACCTAAAAAAAGATAGGGACAGGAAAAGATGTTAAGGCTAAGTGTTCAGCTGAAGGTCAGTTTGAAAACCATTAATCTACATCATTAAACACAAGTATTTTGGAGTCTATACATGGCTCTAAGAATTTTGGCACACTATTCAGAAAATCTCAAATAGCCAGAAACAGAGAGTACAGAGAATCTTAAGGGATATAAAATTCATCCCCTGAAAAACAGCAGGCAGTTCTGATAATCTGGAAAATATGAAGCCAAAGGTCTTTTAGAGTACTTTCATCTCAAGTGGTTTCTCAATTTTATTTTTATGTTACTATATTTTAAAGAGATTATTGACATACAAAAGAGGCACCTAGTCTGACAGACAGGACCAAGTTCTTTGATTTTTTGTATCTGCATACCTATAAACACACATGAATATAGATCTATAAAACTTCAGTTCACTGGAAACTCTTTTCACTAAGATTAAAAGATGAGCTAGGTTGTTTGCCATATGTAATAGGCATTAGAACAAATGGATTTCGCCAGGTCGTTGTTGTTCTCTTTCCAATGAAATGGGATGCACTTTCTCTTGCCACTGCCGCTGCCATCTCTTCTTTTACTCATCTTTTAGCAGCCTGAGATTCTCTTTCATATATTATGTTCTCATGAGATTTTCTCTTCGTATAGATCAAGGATTCTCAACCTGTGGCATTTCATGTAGCCCCACACCAGGAAGTGCCAGGTAGCGTAGGAAGAGCAAAATGACCGTTCAGCCCCTGAAGCTGTCTGAGGGAGTGTGATCTGGCCCCTGGGTTTAAAAGGTTGAGAACTCCTTGCTTAAAGAATAGATGAGATATACCAAAAGAACTCACTGCCACACCAAACATTACTAGACATATCAGTAGTTACTATACAAAACTATGGCAAAGATTAAACTTTGTGGTAGAAAAGTAGTGTGCACTTCATGTGCTTAATTGCATAGTATGGCATCTTTGTAATGTGCAAATAAAATAATCTAATTTATAAATTAAACTAACTGGATTTGGAAGATTGCAATAGAACAACCCCTAGGGTTTAAGGTCATTTTCTTGTAATATACATGACATCCCATGTTCTTCATATATTTAGGGGCATGAACCCTATCAAAGTCCAGCATGAGGTACTGATGAGGGAGTAACTTGTTCACATTTTAGAGAAAATCCAGCTAATCAGCTGTTTCCACAGTCCCTTAAACAGCTGATTAGTTAGATTTTATCTAAAATTTGAACAAGCTACTCCCTTATCACTTTGGGGGAGCCTTCCTCTGATCATTAGTTGAGCAATTTAGTTGAGTTTCCTGATGTAGTTTCAAAAAGGGGTGATTTGGGGTAGATTGGCCCAAATGATGTGGGCACACAATCAAACCAACCTGCCCCAAACAATAGGCTATATGCTTGTGTAAACAGCTTCCAAGGCATCTCACCAGTACTTTAATCATCCATATGAATTATATAGAGTCTGGCTAGGTTATCCTGGTATGATAAGAGTTCTCAACCTTTTAAAGCTGGGGCCCTGGTCATGCCCCCTCTAATAGCTTCGGGGGCCAGATGGCCATTTCGCCCTCCCTCCACCATATGGCACTGCTGGGTGTGGTGGAGGTGGTGTTGGGCCACATGAAATGGGACAGCAGGCTGCATCCGGCTCATGAGCTGCAGGTTAAGAATCCCTGCTTTAAACGACAGTGTATTTGTATACTGTTGCTGGCAAATTCAGACCAGGATGATATATGTGTGGAACATATATTTAGATCACAGGGACAGTCATGCTATTAAATGATGCATGTGTGCACATTAGCACTTGTGCAACAAATTGAGCATACTATCAATTTACCATTTAATATGGAAGGATATTGCTTAATAGAGTTGACTGGAGAAAATTCAAAAAGCAAAACTGCAATTATGGTTTGGATCCATGCAAGAAGCCTATTTTTCTAACATGACATCAATACTAGTGTGGGGGTCATAGCTCACACAACTAAGGAAGATTTCCTATAACAGCATCCAGAAACAAGGCTGAGTTATTGGAAATAGCAGAAATAGCTTCAGAAAGAACAGTATTGTGGCATATGCCCACAGAGCTGGAGTTTCAGTTCTATTTGCAATTTTGGTTGGAAATAAAAAATCTAATCTATAAAAGTTTATACCGTCAAACCTCGCATAAAGAGCACCTCGCTTAAAGAGTAACTCGCTTAAAGAGCTGCATTTTCTCTGAATGTTCGCTTCGCTTAACAAATAAAACCAATCAAAAACTCGCTTAACAAATAAATCAGGGTTTGTAATCCCCCCCCCCCCCACAATTGGTCACTTAAAGAGCAAACTCGCTTAAAGAGCAATCCCGTGGAACGCATTATGCTCTTTAAGCGAGGCACCACTGTACATAGACGAGGTTCTAAAGCAGAGGTTCTCAACCTTTTCAAGTTGAGGGCAGGGTTATGCTCCCTCCAACAGTTGGCGGGCCAAACTGGTGGTCCAGCCCCCAGCGCTGGTGCCAGAATCAGCCACAGACTCATTTAAGTGTGTTGTAAATCCATTTACAACAGCCGTACATGAGTTCACAACTGTCATGAACGCATTTGCAACAGCTGTAAATGAGTCTGCAGCTGTTGTGAACACGTTTACGATGGCGGTAAATAAGTCCATGGCCAATTTCAGCAGTGGTAGCGGCTGGAGCAAGGGCTGGACTATTTGGCACCATGGGCTGTGTCTGGCCCATGGTCTGTAGGTTGAGAACCCCTGCTCTAAAGCTACAGTCTTTACAATGTATTCCTTAATTAAGAGATTACCTCTGAGTAGATACTGTTAAGACTGAAATTTAAGCTACTTGAAGAGGAAATTGTCCCCATTTCACCTGCTTATTCTAACACCAAAGAGGAATAAAGAGACTTGTTAACACATTAGCTTTGTTTTTCAAGAGGATTTGATATTCATGCACAAAAGGAATGGAAACACAGTAGTTGCCCTTTGAAAAGAAATTAGCAACTAGCCCCAGAAAACAATGTAAACATTGAATATGCAGGTGGCCAAAGTAGCCTAGGAATAATTTTATAAGTATTTTGGAAATATTTTTAAAATATATTTTGGAAATGATTTTTTTAAAATTGAGGTATACTGGAGATAACAAGATTACTGCCCTCATATGCATACCCTGAAGCTTTTTTCTTTTTAAAAAAGCTCATTAAAAAAAATTCCCCACCCACCCCCACTGGAAAATATGGACAATTCAACTTGAAATTCTGGAAAATATGACAATTCAACTTGAAATCACTACCCCAGGTCACCCTTGCTCAAAAGCCAGTCATATCCAACTGTAGGGTTCAATGTTAATCTCTGTTTACAGCCAAAGAGCCAGTGCTGTCTGCCTCTGCAGACATCTCCATGGACGTGTGGCAGGCATGACTCGACACTGGAGTGCACGGAACACTGTTTACCTCCCCACCAAAGTGGTCCCTGTTTATCTACTTGCAATTTCTTGCTTTCAAACGGCTAGATTGGCAAGAGATGGGACAAAGACAGACACTCATCCCATCTTGCAGCACTCACGTCTCAAATTGCTGACCTGCCAATCATGAATTTCAGCATCTTAACCACTAAGCCATTGCAGTCTCCCACTGCCCTATCCACTCTTTATATAGTCTTCTCTAAAAGGTACTTTTAAAAATTCAAGTAACAACAACAACAAAACCAAAATATTAGTCCAGCCCTTTCTTCCCCATCAACTGGAGACGGAAATTCATAGTAGAAGATCTGGGTGAAATTCAAGGTGCTGGTTATTACCTTTAAAGCCCTATATGGTAGTGGGCCAGGATACCTAAGAGACCGCGTCACCCCAAGAACATCTGTCCGTCCCACCAGAGCGGATCGGAGGGGCTCTCTTGTTATTCCATTGGCTAGGGAGGTACGCCTCAGTAGCACTAGGAGGAGGGCCTTCTCTGTGTCCGCCCCGGCCCTTTGGAACCTCCTGCCAACTGAACTGCGCCTACAGGCAGAGCTCCTGCCCTTTCGGAGGGGCTTAAAAACCTGGCTGGCAGGGTAAGTGTGGGGATCCAGGAACGTGGGATCCCATGTAGGGTGGCTGATATAAGGGACAGCCTCCCTTTCTGCTCTTCATCTTTTCCACTGTTTTAATCCTGCTCTTGGACTTCAATCCCCAGAAGCCTAAATCAGCATTCCTGCTGATCAGGGTTTCTGGGAATTGAAGTTCCAGAACATCTGGAGTGTCAAAGTTTGCCATCACTGCCCTATGGCAGTTAGAGGTTTACTTTTTTAAAAAAATAGGAGCCTGAGAATCCAGGCCAGTTGATGGGCTGAACTGAAAGCAGCTGGAGTACCGAAAATACAGGGAAAATCTAGCTTACATCACAACATTGCAACTCTACCAGAAAACAAGAGTATGTTGTTGAGTGGCCTGTGAACATTTTCCAGTAATTTAGATCCTATTCACAAGAAAACCCAAATTAGCTCAAGAGAACCACAGGTATATTTAATTCTGTTTAAGGAAACTGAAGCTCTTTTAAACTTTTTGATAAACAAGATTCAACCTCCAGGCTGTTCAATGAATGAAAGCAAGGGAAAGCAGAGGTCACTCATCAGTTCCTACTTCCAAGTATCCCTGTAGGGGAACAGTCTTATATGCAGACAGATTATTTTTAAAAATGCAGTATTTTTAAAGATGCAGTGGCTCAAGTGGCTAAGATGCTGAGTGGGAGGCGGAAGGTCAGCAGTTCAATTCCCAAGTACTGCAGGAAGGAATGAGCTCCCATCTTTGTCCCAGCTCCTGCCAACCTAGCAGTTTGAAAGCAAGAAATTGCAAGTAGATAAATAGGGACCACTTCAGTGGGAAGGTAACAGCGTCCCGAGCACTCTGGTGTCTACTCATGCCTGCCAGATGACCACGATAACGTCTGGAGAAACAGACAGCGCTGGCTCTTCAGCTTTGAAACAGAGATGAGCACTGAACACTAGAGTCAGATATGACTGGCTATCGAACAAGAGAAACTTTTACATTTACCTAGTATGGGGTCATGACCCACTGCAGGGGACTGTAGTGGCTTAGTTGCTAAAATGCTAAAGTTGACGACTGGAAAGTTGGCATGTCAGCAATTTGAGACCCAAGTGCTGCATGACAAAATGAGCTCCTGTCTCTGTCCCAGTTCCTGCCAACCTAGCAGTTTGAAAGCAATTGCAAGTAGATAAACAGGTACCGCTTAGGCAGGAAAGGTAACAGTATTCTGTGCACTTTGGCATCTAGCCATGCTTTCCACATGACCACAGAAACACAGCGCCTCCTAGAGTCTGATATAACTGGCTTTCAAGCGAAGGAGACCCATGACCCAAAGACTGCATCTAGATACCACTTGCTTGGAATCTGCTAAGCAACTAGCCAGTAAGAAGTGAAAAATGAAATGCATTCCTTCCTCCTGTAACAAGGACATGAATGAAGACCTTTCTTGTAAAAGCAAATTCTTCTTCCCCTACCAGTGTGCTTTCAAAAAGTAAATGCATCTTGCAGCTGCTTTTCACCCAGGAATACCAGAAACCAGGTTAAGTCAAGTCCAAATATATTGCTGTTGCACCTTGAGGAGCTGTTCGTCAATATAATAAAGGTCTTGCCACTTTGGAAAAGTATATATTCAAACATATGCAAAGAGACTGTGGTGGCTTAGTGGTTAAGATGCTGAATGTGGCAACTGGAAAGTTGGCAGGTCAGCAGTTTGAGACCTGAATACTGCACAACGGAGTGAGCTCCTGTCTCTGTCTCAGCTCCTGCCAACCTAGCCGTTCGAAAGCAAGAAATTGCAAATAGATAAATAGGGACCACATTGATGGGAAGGTAAACAGTGTTCCATGCACTCTGGTGTCTAGTCATGCCTGCCACATGTCCATGGAAATGTCTGCAAATGTAGACAGTGCTGGCTCCTTGGCTATAAACGGACATGAGCACTGAACCCTAGAGGCAGATACGACTGGCTTTTGAGCAAGGCGACCTTTACCTAAACATATGCAAATGCTCAAGTAAGAAGAAACCTCGGAACATTTGTTTCATAGGTGAAATTGATAAAAATAAACTTGCTATTCTCGGGCAGAAATGTATCATATTTTCAACACATGCCAAAAAGACTAGTCAAGGAGTCTGAAATACCGCTTTTATTGTTATTTCTTATGTTCAGCTTCTGTGAATAGTTTCTTCTGCAAGGAAAATATTTTTGCCCTGCTCACTGCCAAAAGTAATTTGCTGGCACATTGCCTCACTATGCAAAGCCCAGCACCGGCCAGTTTAAAAGCAGCTCATTTTGGTTCACTTTACTGGAGTTTTGTTTGCTTGCTTGTTTCTGATTAAGACAGAACCATTTATAAATAATGTATCCTTTGGAAACTTTGGTCAGGAGTCAAACGGTGATGTATTGTATCCCCACTGCACAGTAGGGGCACTTTTACGCCCGTGAAAAGCCACTTGTGAGGATGAGGGACATTGCTCTACTCTGCAGTGGAATGCAGGAAGGAAGACGGTGGGGACAGAGACTCAGCAATGCCTCTCTATGCATGCCTGAAAATGATTCCCATTTGGGCACGGGGCTCTCTGGACCCCAGCTTGACTTTTTAAAGAAAATCTCCTAAACTGACATTTGTCTTAAGACAATTGCAAGAAGCTGTTCAGTATATTTCTGTGGTTTGGAAAAAGTGCCAAGTCAGAAGAAAAGGACATTCCCTGCATTCTCTGAAGCAAGATAAATACAGAAGAGAAACCTAGATGAAAGATGGAACTGTTATCTGCAGCTTGTGCCAGATTCTTTGGCTTTTTGGCAAATCCTGCAAAGGCTGGATGCAGTCAACGAGCAGCGATCTTTTCCTTTAAAATGAGCAGTATATATTTGGGTTTAGCATACCTTGTTTATAGATTCTGAACTTTCAAAACTGTCTATTTTAAAACGCTTTAATGATTCCTTCTGCACAAATTGGCTTCAGGTCCATTTATTTGAAACGGCTCATTTATCACCAAAAGAGCTGCAGGGCACAGCTTCTGTTGAACTGCTCCAGCGAACCTACAGCTTAGCAGGACAAGCTTCTTTTTAGAAGACTAAAATATATTCAGAACATGCCAGGATGAGGGTGCCAGGGTCCAAATTTGTTATCCAAATGTTCCTAAATTAGAAGCTCACCAAAGCGGAGAGACTCACGGGTTAGACTGACAATGGACTAGATCAGACATTCAATTATTGTAGTATTCTCAATCCCTAGTTGCTGAATGTGTAAACTAAGTGAAAGACATTGAGTAGCAAGGCAACAAGAACTGATCAGAAAATTCTTTCTTGAGCATGACATCAATGACGATCCATTCACATGTGCAAACTATTATGTAATTAACATGCCTGTGTGAAGCACCTCTCTCACACAACTACTGCCAGGTGTCTCCACTTTTGTCCCCTAAAATTAAATTAAAGTTATCTTGCACAGACTAACACTGCTAGGTTGGACAAGTCAGCTTTTGATTATATACCATTGTGGTGTCTACCCATGATTTGTACATGAGTCAAGAAGCAACAGTTAGGACAGAATACGGAATGACGGAGTGGTTTGGAATAGGAAAAGGAGTAAGACAAGGCTGCATTTTGTCACACTGCTTATTCAACTTGTACACAGAGCACATAATGCACAATGCAGGTTTGAACAAATCACAAGTTGGGATCAAAATTGCTGGGAGAAACATCAACAATTTGAGATATGCAGATGATACCACCCTAATGGCAGAAAGTGAGTAGGACTTTAAAAAGCTCCTGCTTATGTTGAAAGAAGAGAGTGCAAAAGCTGGCTTGAGACTCAGCATCAAGAAAACCAAGATAATGGCAACAGGTCCTATCAGTCCCTGGAAAATAGATGGGGAAGAAGTAGAAGCAGTGACAGATTTTACTTTCTTAGGATCAAAGATCATTGCAGATGGGGAATGCAGCTATGGAATTAAAAGGCAACTGATTCTTGGGAGATAAGCTATGGAAAACCTGGGGAACATAGTGAAAAGTAGAAACATCCATCTTGCAAACAAAAATTCTCATAGTCAAAGCAGTGGTATTTCTGGTGGTAATGTATGGTTGTGAGAGCTGGATCATTAGGAAAGCTGAGCGCAGAAGAATAGATGCCTTTGAAACTTGGTGTTGGAGAAGAGTTTTGAGAATACCCAGGACAGCGAGGAGAACAGATAGGTCACTCTTAGAAGAAATCAACCCTGACTGCTCCTTAGAAGGTCAACAGTAAAGATGAAGCTAAAGTACTTTGGACATCAAATGAGAAGAGAGGATTCATTTGAGAAAGCCTTAATGCTTGGAAAGGTCGAGGGCAAAAGAAGAAGGGGATGACCAAAAATGAGACAGCTAGATGGTATTGTTGACACAATGGACACAGAGCTGGGCAGATTGAGGAGGATGGTGGAGGACAGAGGTGCCTGGCAGGCAATGGTCCATAGGGTTGCAAAGGGTTGGAATCAACTGCACGACTGAACAAAACCCATGATATGATTGGCCATATGATACATTTGCTACTGGTCCACACACCAACTACCTATATGAATTTGTATGATTTTGAAAGAAGATGGCAATAGGGATTGATAGTATCATTGCTGATACTTGAAGGTATGAAATTGACTTTGCATGTTCCCTAACATTGACTTCCTATGGCACTAGTAGGTTAGGTATTTACTATAAGATGTACCTGTGGGATTCCCTTTGACCCAGAATCCCTCCTTCACTTTTGAACTACAGTGAGAGAAGAGAGTGTTGTGACTAGGAAATTCTGTCATCTGTTATGTTTTGTTTCAGTGACAGATGTATTGATAACTATGGCTAATATTTGAAGATGGCTTCAAATATGATCAGAAAATAAAATTGCTTATACTATTGTACCTACATTTCAAACCTATACTTTGAGTTTCCGATTCTGTATTTCTCAATTTGACAAAAACTTTTTTCCTTTATCAACCATTAACCTTTCCTGTTATGGTTTCATTTAAGACATGGAAAACTTACATTTTATATAAGAACTAAAAGGAAACAATGCAATTAAAATAAATGAGTCTATTTCTGACAATTACTTGTATCCAATACCTACAATATAGACAAACACTTATTTGATGCTACAGAATATCACAGTGTACTCTTAGGAATTAAAAGCTGAATGGCTCATTCTCATCAACATATACATCATAATATTCACAATGTTAGGCTTACTTAATCCTTTTTCTTCCTACAATTCTTTTTTACTATATAATTTGATTTTAAACCTAATAAGCCCACTAGCCCTGAGGGGAAGCTCTTATACATTTAAGGCAAACTTGTTAAAGGATTAGATAACACTATAGAGCATGGCAAACTCACTTCTCTTCTCAATAAAATGAAAAACACACAAGACATGTGACATGAAGTTATTACAAGTCAGGCTTCTCCATCTACTTAAGTGGCACCCAATGAGAGTAAAGCAAGACCAGATAAATTTGGCATAATGACATTAGATCATTTTAAAGCATTATAGACTCCCTGCCACCACTTCCTCTTTATATTTAAAGATCATCTCCCAAATATGCCCACTCTCAGAAACTGAAAACCCACTTCTGGAAACTCCCACCATGCAAACATTAGACCCCTGGGGTAACAGAGAGAGAGCTTTCTCACCTTTACCACTCCATTTTCATGCATGGTGATGCAATTGTTGGGATCTTCTGAGAGCTGATAGAGCGCTTGTGCTGTAGCACGATGAACTTCTGGATCACTTGACCTCAAGTAACGAACTAGAGGAGCAACGGCTTTGGTGTCGCCAAAGCCAACCCTGTTATTTCCCCACATGCAGCAACGAGAAATGGCCTCAGCCAGATGACGTCTTAACTTGTCATTGTTCTAGGTAAAGAAGAAACTTGAGTCAGTGCAGAACTAGATCTCAATTGTAATGGAAATCATGGGTGCATGATGGCATAAGAAGCTAATAGGGATGCAGTAGATTATCTCCTCATTATTGTTCATACTCTTTCTGATGTCATCTTTACAACCTGAAAACTGTGGCTTGTGGCAAATTCCCAGACTAGAGTAACAAACATTTGTAAAGTAGAAGTTGATAAGCAAGGTCAGTCATAGCAACTTTTTATACTGGCTATATACCAGTGGTGGTGAACCTATGGCACATATTCCAGAGAGGGCACTCCCAGCCCTCTCTGTTGGCATGCATGCCATCTCCTCCTTCCTCTCCCCAGCGCAGTTTGCCCTGCCCTTTTGCCCAGCAGCTGAATGGGAGCGCTTCCTCCTTCCCCCAGCACATAGTTCATCCTACCCCTCAGTCCAGCAGCCCAATGATACTACTTCCTCCCTCCCCCCAGCACAGAGTTCCCGCCACCCCTCTGTCTGGGCACTCAGCCTCTAAAAGGTTCACAATCACTGCTATAACCATTCACAAAGGATACAATCAGAACAATACAGCTGTTTTGCTGAGCTGTCTACTCTGTTGTTGTTTTCCTTTAAGGAATAATGTTCTTTAACAGACTTACTAGGAATATCAGTGCAAGTATGGACATCTGCTTTTCTTTGACTGCCTGGATTAATTTCTGTTTTATAATCACTGCTGTTTTAAATAACTTGTTTATTACCTTGAGTGCTTATGGGGCATAGCAGTTGTTTTTGAAAATGAGTCAAATAAATATAGTATATACAATATTTTACATAGTTTAATATCAAATAAGCCACGTAGAATTCGGACTACCCACAGGTCAAATAGATATGGAATATATCTATCTATCTCCTCTCTGTGTCACCTTTCTCCTGGTTTATGGACTCAAAACAATTCATAAGAAATCACAAATGATAGGCACAAATGATAGGAAATGAGCTGATGATTCTTAAATAGCTAAAGAAAGAAGTCTTGGTGTCCTCCCCAGCTGCTTAATAGTAAGTCTTTCACAATTTTTTACATTTTCATTCTTCTGTTTGGAATAGACTATTTGTTTTACTTTAATTCTTTTTCCCCCTACAATGCCACAAAGTGATTTTTTTCTGGCAGCAACAAAAGGCTATGATTTACCATGTTTTAGTACGTAAGCATCTGTCAAAACATATTATATAAAAGATATTACTTACTGTATTTGCTAGTTTGGACAACAAAGGAACAACACCATGATCTGTTATAACAGCTAAATTTTCTTGATCCTTTGCTATGTTGGTGATCGCAGCACACACACTTGCCAGGACTTCTTTGTTATCCGATTTTAATAAATTCACTATCAGTTCCAAACCACCAACAAATGAGCGAACCATTTCACCAGCATCCTAAGTAATAACAAAAGAATTACTACACGTCAGGTGGCTCAATAATAATTCCACATAACAAATACAACGTATTTGAGAATGTTCATATCCCATCCTTGTTTCCAAAGAATGCTGTTCAAGAGAACAGACAGTGACCAAACTCCTGTTGCTTGACCCAAGTAGAATGAGCCATTGAATCTATTATTGAATTGATCCAAATTTAAGTGTTGACTCTTCATCAAACATACAACTGTGGCACTATGCAAATCCAGTCTCTAATGGGATCAGCACTGTAAAGTAATGTAGTTCCTATGATGTGTTACAATAGGTGTCAATACTAGCCATCCTTCATCAGCCATGAAATCATAAACAGGAATTTAAAAAGTGAATAATTCTGCAATTGTCTGTATGCAATTTCTATTTTAAAAAATCACAGTACATTTTCCTAGTAATTGTGATTCCTCAAATAGCTGCTGAATACATTTCAGGTTGCTTAGCTCAAGTACTTCATTTCCCAATTCCTTAGATTTTTTATTGTAATAAACAGGGTCCCCCCTAACAATTTGGAGATTAGAACTCCCCCCCCCCCAATTTACTGATGTATGCAGAAATGAGCAAGTGCAAGAAAACTGTTTTTCCCAACAGCATAACAGAAGTAAGTGTCCAGAGTCAAACAGAATAATTAAGGTACGGTAGAGCCCCATCCATACTAAATGCCACAACAGGTAATCTCTCCTCTCTCTCTCAGTTCCTTTTGCATTAAAAAAAAAAAAAACCCAACACACTGCAAATTGGGAAAGGCTCTGGAATGGGTTTTAGAGTACATGGGTCTACAATAAAGGGGGAATAAAGGAAATTTGATACCTGGCATTTGATACCTAAATACATTTTTGGCTCTTGGCCATAACTTGAGTCAATTACAAAAGAACCACCAGAATGCACTGGAATCTGTAGGGTCGCCTCTTTGGGACACCCCATAATATATGTACCTTGTCAGCCAAAATCCTGAAGTTTGAAACCTTTTTCTTTTCCAAGAGAACCACATACAGTACTCTTCTTACTCTGAAGTACTATAAACTAAATGCTGCTCTTAAAAGGTACCAAGTTTATAAATATTCTACCCCTATAGATAAAAGGTTCCCAATAGCAAAATCACTAGCATTTTTCCATTTTGGAACATTCTACAAATGTCAGATGTCAAAGCCAATTTATCAACCCTGATTGCTGTTGGCCAAAAATGTGATGGTGTGGCTGTGTAAATAAACTTAAGTTACCAAGAGTCCTCTATGGACTTATGTTTCCTTCTGGAGAACAGTTTATGTCCAGTTCTATAGCTTATTGATTTAAAGCACACTCAGTTTACAAAGTCTATTTACAGGAGGACAGGAAGGAGAAGAATGCTCATTATCTCTTTTGCATTATAGAAGAAAGGAAAAAGGAATATTGGGAGCTATACTCCAAAAAATAGCTTTCCCAAATTCTGATTTCAGCACAGTGTTTACCCAAAAAGGATACAAAGGGCTTGTGTACGTGGGCTTTTTTTGTGTGAACACTGGTGCAGGCGAAATAGTGTCACGGGGTTGGGTGGCTATTTGTTGTAATCCAGGCATCCAAGTGGCATATCAGACCTCAAGTGACCCTACTTGGTCCAGCTACTTCTGCTGTCAGTTGGCTAATATCACAAAGTGGCTTAAGAAGAGAGACACTTCAGGATATTGGCCAATTAAGCATGCCCTATATGATGAAGGCACGTTCTTCCTCACTTGCTCTGGGCCCCCTCAGCGTTCATCCAAAGTGGATTATTCAACAAAAATCCCTTCTAGAACTAACCCAAGCTCCGCAAGAAAAAAACATGTCACCATTCTCCAGCCCATCCAGGCTGTCCAAACTTCTGCTTCTCTCTCTTTACAGAGACAAGCCCAATTTACTATGAGAGGTTTTGGTAGCGTTTTCAAGAGGCAAACCAAGAGAGACTTACTGTCTTTTAACCCAATATCCCATCTTCAATGAACACGCGTTGATTGAAGAAAATATTTTTATTTATTTAAATTGGTAGCATGGTTCTGATGAATCAGGTTACAGATCTCAGCATAAAAGTTATTTTCTAATTTTAAGTTTTAGAGAAAAGATGTTTCAGACAAGTCTTCCTCTTAATAAAAAAAAAACCTGTCTAGCTATTGAGTTCCAGAGGTAGGCCTAGTTGGAAGGCCATCTCCGTCTTTGTTCTAGCCATGTGCTCATGGCTTATCTGGAGGAAGAAAGGCTTTCAGCATTAGCCCATTTCCTCCCCCCTTAAAGATTCTACATCTTTACTGCTTGAGAATCAAAATCTCTCTCTCTCTGTATCTGCTCAACTTCTTACCTCTTCCCTGCTTTCTGCTTGCCACTCCCTCTTTCCAGGTGTGACACAACTAGCAGACATCCAATCAAATAACAGAGTTGGGGTAAACAACCCTTTGAATGTATGAGGCCTAGCTGGCGCCTCCAAGTCTGTTTATCTTTATCCTGGGCCCCAAAGTGTGAAAGCAACCAAATGGCCCTTTTGGCTAGTACAAAGAAGCCACATTTCTACTATTGACTAGAAACCTACTAAACATTTTGGACATGTGAAGACTTGGGGCCTCATTTCATCACACCCTATGTTCCTCCATGGAGGAGCAAGGTAATCTTTTTATTCTATAAGGGCAGCACAGATGCATTGGATCACTTGTAAATAAATTTTAAAACACTGAAAATGTCCTTCCAGAAGCAGGAGGAAACAGGAGGATGCAAGAATGGGCATTTTTTCATTTTCTTTGCTGTGTGTTAAGAACCCAGTTGAGAACCTGCCCACTGGCTGGCAATGGATTTGGGTGCAGGCAGGTTATCAAATGGACCTTTAAGAAAAGTTAAAAAGAAAAAGAAAAGCATTATTTTTGCTCCCTTTCTCCTTCCTCCCATTTCTGGGAGGAAGTTTTCAATTTTTTAAATAAGTGATGCAGCATATCTGCACTGAATCTTTTTTTAAACTTCCTTTGCCACTCCATGAAGCAGCAGGGGAAGTGTTTAACTGGCCAATATCCTGAAGTGGCTCTCGCCTTAAATTGCTTCAGGATATGGCAAACTGAAAGCAGATGGAATGTCACCATCCTTGTCAGCTGAAGGCTCATTCTAGTTTGTTTCCAGTGATTATAAACACTGGAAATGAAGCAAAACAGAACAATTCTTTTCACACTAAAAAAGTAGAAGCTGCTGACAGAGACGCAGAAAGGTGTGGTAGGTACAGTCTGAGAAAGGCTGTTTGCTCCAGAGATTATGCTCCAAAAGGAGTGAACCAACACATCCCTTGAGCAGACCAAATAGCAATCTAAATGCCTGTCTAATTGTATTCAAAAACAGGGAAGTACATTCTTTACAAGTCCATTCCATGATCTCAGTCCACAATACATATCTCCTTCGTTCATGCCTAACACCTTAATTCACAGCTTTTTTTTACTAAAATATAGATGTGCCCAAAAGAGCTGTTAGTAATGAGCAATTATTAAAGCAATGATTTTTATTAATTTATTTCCAACAAAGTCACAGAGTTAAAGTTGCTACTGATAAATGACAGATGTAAAGAATTATGCTCTAATTGTGCTACTTGATGAATTTAATGACAATAGGAGCCAAGCGTTTTAATAACTGAAGTCTGGGTCAGCTCAGGATATTGCTGTGCACAATTAAAAGTGACTGTTAAGTGGCCAGCTAAAAGTGTCTGAATCATTTGGGATCCCAATTGCTTTTGCATAGGATCAACATGGTAACTTTGTTTGAAACAAGGAAAGCTTTGTAAATTCTAAATATTTTTTATACTTACATTATTCCCTATGGGAAATAAAAGTAGTAGCATGGCTACAAAACGACTTTCCAATATCAACAGTGCTTAGAATATTTTTCACTGCAATTCTTCATAATTATTTGCTTTGATTGGCCAATACACTTTCACTCTGTCACAGCAATTACTTCTACCGTTATGGTTTGTAGCTACTGAATCAACTAGCTAATTAATCTCAATCTGCCTCTGTTAAAATGAATTTGTTTCTTACACATATGGCTCCTCTGTATGATACAAAAATATTGAAAGAAATGCTGGTGCATTTTTTAAAATATCCTATTACTACATACAGTAATAACAACAGTTACTAGCAGACAGGAGAAGTAACATTTGTATGTCATAACTGGGATGTTGTGTTGATGTAACACTCTCTTCCCTCCTTGTTCACTCTATGGAGACAGTAAGGCGATAACTAGGTTTTGTATGATAGTGATAATAATAATTTCGTATCAGAGCTAAGTCTGGGTTGAAAAGATTTTTGCTGGAGAAACTCTGCTCAGGGGACACCTGAATGACACTCTTTTCACGTCCCCAAGTGCAGCCCTCGGGTATCAAAACCCAACCTTCCAGTCTCCAGGTCAGTGTCTTAACCACTAAGCCACCCGAGGAGCTGCTATACTACTGATAGAGCAGGGGTTCCCAGCCTATGGCCCACAGGCCGGCCCTGGCCCAAGGCACCCTTTCATATGGCCCACCTCCACCACACCCGAAAGTAAAAGCGGACGCGTTTACGTCAGCCGTAAAACAGGCTTGCACATATGTAAACATAGGAGTGGGCACATATATGACAGCCATAAATATGCCTGCTTCTGGTGGGCATGGTCCAGCCTGCTAAGATCTCCAGGGGCATGGTCAGGCCCACAGCATAAAAAAGTTGGCCATCCCTGTGATAAAGGATAGATGGGAAAGGTTTGTGGATCATACCCTGTCACGATAAATCATACTACAAAATATCTGGGCTAAATCCAATTGTTAGCTCCAACTGGAATAGATTCATTACATCAGTGTGATTTATCAAGTGAATCCTCATAAAAGTCCCATTAAGTCAACAAGTCAACTTTAATTGGCACTTACAATTGGATTATCTCTCTACTATTTGCAGCAGTCTTCCTTTCTGTTCAACCCTCCATACTGCAGATTCACAATCTTGATTATTACAGATGCTCTAGTATCATAAAGGGCTGTAAATATTACCTGTGCATCAGAAAGAGCTCATTCTGACATACATATTGAGATAGATTGGGATAGTTATTTAAACTAACAGAAGTGGAAGATACACATTGCTTTACTATGAATTTGATGGATATCCTAAAACCTTTAGAATTTGAAGGACAGCCAAGGTTTATAAGGTGATTTTATTTCTCAATCGGGTGAATGGTTTGCTAAAGCACAAAAGGAAACTCCAGTTGTTGTCCTTGTTGCCACAAGTGTAAGTTCCCCTGCCATTTTCAAGTTGTTGCAGCCACCTCAATTCAAAATACCTTAAGTTCACTCAATTTATTTTGCATTTTGCAAATAATTTAGAAAAACAGATGTAATATACATTTTCTCACCTTTGTATTTTCAATGCAAGGGCAAATAGCCCAGGCTGCACTTGCCTGAACATCTGGATGAGGGTTTTTCAACAATGACCACAACAAGCGAACACCATCCATACGATCAATTATCCTTTGAAAGAGAGACACAAAAGACGTTCAGATGAAAATGAAGATATCAAGTATATATTCTATTAGTTAGCTGGTGATGTTGTGTAATATTATTTAGTAATAGGCGGCATGTTACATTATTATAATTTTCACTGCTGAAACATTCTAAAGCTTTATGAATGGAGGACTGTGGAAACATGATTTAGAACAAGATATACTCTCTCAAAGAGTCTTGTGGCTGTTGTGATAATATTTTTTCTAACAGCACTTTCCTTAAAAGTTTTTTCTCCAAAAAATAAAATACACTACATTATATAGGTAGGTTTCTTGTAAATTTTAAAAACATACCATCTGACTTTTTAACAAGCTGCATGCAAAAGTCACGCTGAAATTCAAATATACTGGCTTCTTTCATATAGCAACAAATACTTTCCAAAACAAATATTTATGCCAAAAAAACTATGTACTTTACTCTATATTGAGTCTATGTCTAATTTATTTACCTTGCTGTATGACATATTTTAAATTTCTGTGTTGCTAACCCAACATTCTGCATTAAAATGGGACATACTACAGTGCACCCTTTGTTGGACATGAAGAACGTGCAACTGGTTTCCCGTGTGTTCTCCACCTACAAGACTAACACTGAAAACTGTGTTATAATTGCTTAAACATACTGTAATCAAAGTATCTTCGAGTCTAGCTGAAAAATGAATTATCATCAGAGTCATCTTTAAACCATCTGTCTTATGTTTATATATCAATCAGTCTAGGGGATCACAACTTCATATTAAAGTCCACTGAGTACTTTAAAATGGAGAGGAAGACCAAACAAAACTTAATATCCTTTACAAACATGGCTTTGTTCAGGAAGATATGTAAAATTCAAAGCAGATGAGGTGAAGATAAAGAAAATCAGACCTACTTTGATTTATAACCTCAAAAGTTCAATTCCACACAGTTTGTGCACATCTTTAATTGGGAATACATTATTTTGGAACTAAAATAAAATACAGATTTCACCCATGTCGAAATCAAACAAGAACATCTATTTTTTGTTCATTATGTAAAATGAGTTTGCCAGAAATGAAAAGTAAGTAGAAAGTCAGCCCACTACGTAATCATACAGTTATTTTGATGCAGACAGACTGATTTAGGACATGAACTTTCTAAAGTAACTACAGCTTGATTTAAACAGATGCAACCTGGTTATATAATTTTGTTTCCAATATCCAGGTATTTTGGAGAGGAGCAACCACAATCCGAAACA
Organism: Furcifer pardalis; assembly: GCA_030440675.1. Classification (NCBI taxonomy): domain Eukaryota; kingdom Metazoa; phylum Chordata; class Lepidosauria; order Squamata; family Chamaeleonidae; genus Furcifer; species Furcifer pardalis. Next base: position 93,505,423 of record CP126897.1, read on the forward strand.
TTAAAAAAGCAGGCAGATTTACACTGCCAATATAAAGAACAGCAGGGACAAAACAAAATGAAATAAAAAGACTTCTGTTTAGAAAGTAAGAAATCAAAATCTAGACCAACAAGTTGCAGCATGAGGGAGGCATGTCAGTCACCCACTGTTCAGCATGGAAAAAAGAAAATTATAAAAATGTATTGTGAATGGATTCAGAAATTCTAAAACTATTTCTGAAAATGTTTCTGAAAATAGAATACCCATTTTTTTCCTTTATGCAAAAGATCTTAACGTTTTTGTTGTGCAGTTTCTCACACCAACCGTATCCTAAGTGTTTATTTAGGTTATTAGTATTAACAACTAACAGTCAGGAAACTTAGCTCAACAAATCCATACATGACATGATAGTATTGTAAATATAGTTATCTTTTAGGATATCTTTTAGTCTATTGTGTTTGCCTTCAAAACAGACATTTTCAAGAACTAGTGTGGCCGTTCACCATTCCAATGTCTTGTATCTGGCTTCCTCTCCCGCTTTTCTTCCTTTCTGTGCATTAGTCCAGCTTCTGTCATCTCTACCAGTCTACATTGCTGGTTGATTGGTTGCTTTGTTCAATTTCTCAGTCACCCTATTAGCATTAACACTCTCTTGGTAGTTTACAACCATTCAAGGCATACTTACAAGTAATGCAAAACTAAAATGGCAATATACAATAAACACAACAGAAATCATGTAACCAGTTGAAATGGTTAAAGCTGCACTTAAACATAGTTAAACAAATTTAAAACAAATTTAAGCCTCTCAAGGCAATAGCTAAAATACTAGTAAAATGCAACTTTATATAATTCCATTTTAATTAACTTCTTAAAAATGAGAAGATAGTGCCTGACAAATATCTGTAAGAGGCTTGTTTCAGTTGGAAGATGTCATAATCAAGAAAGCATAGTTTCGAGTGTTAGCTCTTGTGGTCTCCTTGAGTGTCATAATTTTTAACATCAAAGACTCCAAGAAACAGGTGGAATGGGTCACTGTTTTGTGGGAGAGCCTTTCCAACAAATATTGAGGTCGCAAAGAGCTTGATAGGTCATGACCAGTACCTTGAATTGGGCATAGAAATTAACAGAGGGCCCTTGAAGGCATGTCAATACTGGGGATACTTATTCATATCTGCTGGTACCTGTAATCAGTCTGGCAGCTGCATTTAGAACCTGCTGAAGCTTCCATACTGACTTCAAGGGCACCCCTATGTAGAAAATGTAGTCTAATTTAGAGATTATCAATGCATGAACCACTATTCTTAGACATTTATTATTCTGATAAGTTTGCAGCTGACGAATCAACCAAAGACAATGAATGAAATCTTTACCACAACAGATATTTGTGCCTCCCTAGAGAGAGCTGGGTTTAAGAGCACCCACAAGCTGCCAACCCAATCCTTCAGAGTGAGTGTAGTTTCATTGAGGCCAAGTAAAAATCCCAGTAACTGGCCCAGTGATTTTCCCAACAGTAGGATCTCTGTTTTATCTGGATTCAGCTTCAATTTATTGGCCCTTGTCCTGTTGTAGATCATGGAAAAAACATGGATGAATCTTATCATCTCTGCATGTTTGGTGATCAGCTATATGAAAAGAACAGGTCTGTTGACTGTGCCCACAAACACAGACAGAAAGGGCTACAATCTCCACTATGTCTGGCCTTCGGGAAACAAATTATTAGTTGATTTTGTTCCAAGCAGACACATGATTGTAGTGGCAAATCTGGCCATGCAAGTGGTCATCCCATTAGTAGTCCTCCTCAAGGTGAGTCCAAAATCTAAGACAGCTGGATGAAGCCACATCACAAATGAGTTCAAAAGTTCTGTTTCTAACAAGAGCTGTTTTTTTAATGTAGCAAATGGCTCTTGTTTGCCAAATTCCAACACTTTGCATTACATAGGGATAACCAAGGGGATAGCTTGTAACAACATACTGCTTCTGCAGAAAACCTATTTTTGGCACAGTTACTTTAAAGACTGCAGGTAAGCTCAGAGAGAACAAGAAAATCTATGGAGGGATATTGGAGAACGATTTCATAACTCTTGCTGATCAGAAAGTCCTGGCGCTCCACTACTGTAAGTCCTAGCTCTACTACAACACTGAAAACAAGAGACTGGGAAGAAATGCTTCGTCTACAGAACTAATGGTGGTAACCCATAAGAGTGGGGCAGATTTATAAGTAGAAACAACTTTGGACCTGGCCTGGCATTCACTAAAATTTGCTTCTGGCGGCTTATAGACAGAGGTAACAGAGAACTGTGGGGGGTTGGATGGTGAGAATTTCAGTGTTGTTTGTTGCCGTCAATGCAGCTGATATTATGCTGAGGCCAGGTCTAACAAAAATTGCACACCCGTACTGGTCACGCGGTCTCTTAATCACTAGTTCCAATCCAGACACTTCGGGTCTGTAGCCTGCTGTCCCCCGATGTGTTTCCTGGAGCAGAAGTATGTCCCATTTGTATTTCCTGCACATGTCTGCAAGGAGGACACTCTTATTACTCAAAAATCCCTCAATATTTATTGAGATCATCGTTATGGTTGGTCTTGACAATGACCTTTCTGGTGGATTCATTCTTCAGTTCCTTTGGTCTGATCCAGTGTTAGAAAGATTAGCCGACAAGGTTGTCGCCCAGGGTGCATCCGACTGTATTCACAATCTTTGTGGAGGCTCTTTCTGTGTACCCCATGGTGACAAGGATGCATCCAAGACGGCAATAAAAGAAGGAACACATGGCCTTTCTCACCTAATCTGGTACTGCAGTAGTGTGGCACAGGGAAGAAGATGAGATGGAGATTGGTAGAAGAATTCCACTTTTAAGTCCCCATCCCACCCCTTTCCCCTGGATGAAAGAGAACTGAGTTTAGGAAACAACTACAAATTCTTCTTAGGCAATTTTTTCTCCCCAACAGAAGGTGTCAGTGAAACAAACAGTCACTGGTTTCATTTACAGAAAAATGTGTCTTATTAAAGTGAACAATTAAAATGTGACTTCATTCAAGACAAAAGTTATGGTGCAATGTAATGTTACTTGGGCAAAACGTCCTTTAAAGGTAGATTGGCCTCCCAGTCTTTTCAGTGCAGAAACTTCTCCTCAGCCTTAGCAAAGGACTAGCTGACCTCTAGTTAAAGAGACTCAGCATGGAAATGTTAACACATTTACTTTTGTTGGCTGCCACATTTGTATTCATTCATACTTTACATTTTAGACATTGTTGTGGTCACAGATACTTAACTGATGGTAAATCAAAATGTTGACATTATGAGGTCAGTATCCAAGTTAATCAAGGGCTAATAAAGATGGCCAATACCCTTATTTATTTGTGGTCACCTGACCTGAATGTCACAGAAGATTAAATCATATTTTATTTGAATTGATGTAATTTTATTCTTGATTACTATCTTGAATAAACGACTATTTGATCTAATATATTAAAAAAAAAGGTTGAGCTGAAATTTTGTAAGTTTGGAATTATATATCAAAATCTGTGTGCTCACATTGGGAGAAAGAGCCTTTTGAGTAGTTATGGAAACTGCTCAAGGATCTCAAGTGATTCTCTGTATTTTGTCCAGATCAAATATTGGGAGAGAACCTCCACAGGCTGATTTTTAAGATTTCAGAGATTTGTAGAGTTCTCAGGCTAATAGAGGGACAGGGTGAGGGAGCAAGATAATTGCATCATCTGTGAGTTTGTACCTTAGACTGGATCTCTGAGGTCCAGTGGCTAATTTTTATTCCCCACAACCTTTTGCAAGTGGCACCATTCCTCCCTCCCAAATAAAATCAGAACTAAACAAAAATCCAGTTACATTTTGCAAAACCACATTGGGGGAAACAAAAAGTGCATAAGGAACACAGATCACTTGGAGAGTTTGGATTATCCTCTTAGTTATAATAATAATAATAATAATAATAATAATAATAATAATAATAATAATAATAATAATAATAATAATAATAATAATAATAATAATAATAATAATAATAATAATAATAATAATAATAATAATGTGCTGTCAAGTCTTATGGTAATAATCTAACAGGATTTTCTAGGTAGAGAATATACAGAAGTGGTTTATGATTCCCTTCTTCTGGGGGGCATGAGCAGTGATGGGCTCAATTTTTTTTTTACTACCACACTGTGGGCGTGGTATGGTGGGCATGGCCAGGGGGAAAGCCCTGCATTGCATCCGAATTAGGACTACAGTACTTTATTTCAAAACTTGGATGGGCATGACCAGCCAGAATTTCTGCTACTGGTTCTGGCGAACTGGTGCGAACCTGCTTGTGCCCACCACTGGCCCACCACTGGGTATGAGATAGAAAAACATCTACAGCAATATATGGAAAGATCACCTCTCTTTCCTATGCAAACTAGCACTTTGCATGATAAAATTACTCTAGAAGCATTTAAAGTAGAAAGATGATATTTTTTACGTATAGTTTTACATGTGGTTTTACAAAACGTAACTGGATTTTTGTTTAGTTCTAGTTTTATTTGGGAGGGAGGAATGGTGCCACTTGCAAAAAATAACCTGCAACCCTTAGCAAATCTCCTACGACACCCTGGAAAGAAATTTGCATCAAGACACTGAAGGCACTACAGTGGGGTGGTTTCTGGTCTCAGATGCCTTACTGACTAATTTCCATCTTGTTTCCTGAGATCTGCTATGGCTGCTTATCTGTTTGGCTATCCAAATGTTCAGCTGGATGCCATATATTCCCTGACCTGCATACCTGTCTTTTTTACTTGATCTGGACCTGATTCCATCACAGATTTTCTGGGGAGCTGTTGAACAAGTTTCTCTGGACCTTTGGCGCTATTATTCGGAAAATCTTTTTGGAACACTCGCAGTTGTCTTGTTCTTGGCACTAGTTCCTGTGGAGTCCCACCACCCTGCCCCTGGAAGGGTATCAGTTCCCTGCATTTCTAATGGTTTCCAAAAATACAGTTGTACGTAAGCCAATTTTGGTTGTACTGCAGAATTGATTACTTGTGTAATTTATATTGGAATATACTTGCTAGACCTTGATTACTGTTTAGGAGCAGCTCC